>OZ030022.1:64097500-64697500 GCA_964023405.1 Apodemus agrarius | reverse complement strand
CTACTTCTGGCACACCCACTACCATCTAGAAACACACAGAGAAAAGGGCTGATCCTCCACCACAAGATAGACTTTCAAATGCTTTGATATAGCTATTTTATTTCCCCCTAACTCTTAGAAAACATGTCAGCTAAAAAGTACCTGCCCCAGATTAAAATAGCAATCTGAGCTTAAACATATTCTTATCTGCTAGATGTCTAGCCTTGAATGGGCTGTGCACCCTCTACAAGGAGAAATAACGCATTTTAATCAAGTAAGTGTTTAAGTGTTGAAAGCAAAGTGAGTCTGAGAGACTGAGCACAGTGCCAGATGAAGTCAGGACTCAAGAAGTGAGAGCTGTTGCTGAGACTGCCATGGAGTCATGACAACACAATTCATCCTTCCCGTCCAGGGTACTTAGAATCCCTTGGGCCACTTGTCACTTATGAGACCCTGTCATCTTAATGAAGTGGATGTCTCCAAACGGGCACTGGCCTCCGGAGGAGAGCTCTGTGGGCACAGCCCTTGACTCCGTTGCCTGTCTAGGCAGCTAGCTCTCACCACATTTTCAGAGTGAGCCTCTGGTGAACCCCAGCTTCTTGGATACTGGGTTCCCTCCAAGAGAATTGTTTCTTCTTTCTGTCTTTGTGGAAATTCATATTTAGTCAGGGGCAATTATAAAAGTTTATCTTTGGTTATTTTTTTCTTATGGATTTTGTCCAGTATTTCAAGCTGCTAAAATCATTATGACTATCCTGAGACTGGTACTCACTCCAATTATGTGAGGTCCGAGAGCTCACCAAGGACGTCAGCTTCCACTGCCAGCCTTAGGTCTCCTGTAATCTGATAAGGGGGGGGCGGGGGGAGGGGGAGGCATCCTCTGGTTTGTTCACGTCTTTGGTGAAATGGTGACTAAAATGAGCCAAGATCAAAGCCTGGTAAAAATTTTAATTGATATCAATACTGATTGTCATATAACTCATAAATGACTAAAAAGATTAATTAATACATATGATATAAGTTAATTCTTAAGACTGCCTTCTAAGGTGTTTAGATCTTTATCTTGCAGGTATGAAAACTATAGTTCAAATAGGTTAAATCCTATGAACAAGGTCTGTAAGATCCGAAAGAAAAAACGGGGGTAACCCAGCACCCCATGCCTCGGAAACCGGCACCCCAAACACTCATGAGAGACAGACCTGATGCAATTTGCAAGAGGATTTTAATTTCCAGAGCTCTGGGGGTCACAGTCTCCCCACGCAGGGTAAAAGAAGTGAGCCCGTGAGGGCTGGCTTGGATGGGCTTTTTATGGGCTTATAACAGAACCCGCCTACCACAAGCTTCTAAGCCAATCAGTTCAAACCATCCGAACCAAGCTCTCTGAGAACCTATCAGCCTCTCACAGAGGCCGGAAGAACTAGTTAAGTCATTTCCGCTTACGTGCTGCCACGCACAGTGTCGCGCCCACCCTCCCCCACTGGCAATAGGGGGACCTAAGCACCCCCCCCAGGCAGGAGTTCCGCAGCCCCCGAGATGTTTCTGCCAGCCCCCAGCCGTGCTTGTCCTTGACACAGCCGCTCCGCAGAGTCAAGATGGAAAAGATGCCAGGGACACTCCCAGCCAGACCCCAGAGGAAAGAATGGGTCAAACCTCCGCTCCCCTGGGGTCACCCCAGACCCAGGCACGGGGGATTCCCAGCCTGCAACCCCATCCTTTCAGGTCACCTATCTGAGAAGATTAGTTGGAAGGCTCCAAAGCCAGGTCTTTGGACAGTAAGGTGGTTTATTCACTTCACAGTAAGGATACTTCACTCGATCACAATCTGCTAGGCATGTCCTACTTTGTCCTCAGAGAATTCACTAAGACCATTCTGAAATGATTTGCTTGAGATACCCTGAGAGTAGGATAGGACAGTTCCCTTTAGATGGTGCTCTCATTACATGGAGTGCCTTTGTGTGACAGCCGTTTGCTATCACAGCACCTCCCTGGGTTTTACTGAGGTAGCATTAGACTGTGTCAGTGGGCTGGTGAGGAATGGCCACGGGCAGCCCGTTACAGTGAGCCGCCTTCTTTACCCTTTCTGCTTGATGACTTTCTGCATTTTTTTCTGTAAACGAGAGGCAAGAGGGAATTGGAAAACATACTAGTGTCTTTTCAAACCTGTCACTGAATAGTAGAAAGGCCGTGCCCCTTCCAGGACAGCTCTGACCTGCTAAAAGGCTCATTACTTGCAGCAGTTTCTGTTTTCCTGGGTTCTGACCTCCCAACTCCCGCCACTCTGCTGTAGGTCCATTCCCTGCTTCTGTCTGTCCTCACCAACAGCCCAGCCTCCTCCTGTTACATTTATTTGTTAAAATCTGACTTCATTGGTGGAACCTCTAATATGAAACTACTTTGGTTTTGTTTATATATTAGTTTTATATTCTGATTTATTGGTCTGATTTCCCTTATTATTTTCCTTAGAGTAGAATGATAATTTCATTTTTTTCCTAGATTCTTCCATGCTCTTTGTTTTTACCACCCTTCCGGGGAATCCTGGATGTTCTCAGGTATCAGTGGGGAGCTCTGGGGCACCTGCCTAACTAACAGCAACCACATTCCTCATGTCTCGACCAGAAAACAATCAAGAGTCACTCCTAAGTGCGGACATGACTGATTTCTGTATCACAAACTGAACATTGCGTTTTTTTTGTCTTGTGGTAAAGAATTCTACTCAAACGGTCCATATATACTGTTCAGGCTTAGCAATAATTCTCTGAAGCGCACAGCCCCCAGAAAAGAGATGAGATTGTGTATAAGGAATGGGCAGAAACGAGTGGCGTCAAATATGAGCCGACTGTGATCACTGGACCAGCATGAAAACCAGTTGTTCTCTGCTGCTCTGGCCATCTAAGGCACAAGTTGTCCTTTGGAAGTACTTCTACTTGGACAGCCAAGCCCCAGCTAGGTGTCTCCTACTAGATGTGATGGTGTGAAGCTGCCTGCAGCTACTGTGAACTGGGTTCCTGGAAACGGAAGCCAAGGGATGGATGGGAAAGGGCGAAAAGGAGGGTCAGGACGATAGGTTACCGATCAAGGCCAAAGTTTAATGGAGCTCAGACAATTTAACAGTTTTGGGGGGAGCCCCTCCTCCCAGAGTCCTGCGTGGCTTCTTTGGGTGTTGACTCCACTGCTCAGGAAGCTGGGCTGGGTCACCTGCTCAATTCAGGAATTCGTACATCTGGAGGAACTTCACCTTCACGCTGAGCACTCCACCCTAGGTGGGGCAGGATCTTGAATAGCACAGGAATCCCCGCTCAAAGGCTGGGAGAGGAAGTTCACCTTGATCAATGTCAAGTTTCTGCCATGTGGCCAGACACTCCAATATGGCTCTGTACAATGGTGGTTCTGCTGGGTCTTCTTATAGAGGCCTTTCCAGAAGAGAAAGGTATCCCTCAGTGGGCTCTGCGGCGCACTGCCCAGGGTCACCTTAAAGGAGCAGCCCAGTACAGAACAGCTCCCAGGCCTCAGAAACAGCTCAAGGGCCTCCCTAGAAGAACAGCTCGCAAACGGAGGCTGAATGCCGTCGAAGCAAGGCTTTGAAAATGTCCTGGGAAAGTTTCACTCCGTGCAATGTAGAGTCAGAGACTGGAGGGAGAGGTCCTGGAAAATGTCTCCATGTGGAGAAGAGCACCTCAGAGTCGGTGTGAGCTCTCCACACGCCACCTCACTCAGCGTGGGCATTTCCCAGGGAATAGGTGGCATTCCCCTCCTCCACTCTCACAAAATCAGGGCTCTTGTGCCACGTGGGCTTCTGTGGACAAGGCTTCTGGGGCAAAGTGGTGGTCCCCATGGGCTCATCTATGGAATGCTTAACACCAAAAGCGGCACTATTTGAAAAGATTTGAAGGAAGTATGTCACTGGGGATGATGGCTTTGTAAGAGTCTGTCAGAAGACCCTCACTCAAAAGACCTCAGAGACCGGGATTGCTGCAAACTGCAAGAGGTTTATTGTTCCAATGCGCCTTGGGGTCCCTCAGCACACAGGCAAGAGGGGTCCCTGAGCTCACAAAACACACGCTTTTTTTATGTACATTTTGGCGGGGAAGTCTAGGCAGCTGCATGAGATGGACAACCACGATTGGCTACCCCGAGTGACATTTGAAACTATTAACACATATGAAATGACAGCCTTGGTCATTCGGCCCTATCCTGTCCATCTTGAAGGTTTTTCCTGAAATTGTGAAATTAGTTTCCCTGAAATTGTTCCTCTGTTAGGTCGATCTCTTATCTGGCCTCACTTCAGTCAGGGTGGTTTCCTGTCAGGCCATTTAGTCATGTGTGGAGTGGAAAGTCCCCATCCGGCAGTGGGGCATCACTTTAGGCCCCACGGTAAGCCAGTCTGTTGTTTCTGACATGACTCTCAGTTTTAAAAGCCCACACCAAGCCCAGTTTCTCTCTCTCTCTCTCTCTCTCTCTCTCTCTCTCTCTCTCTCTCTCTCTCTCATCTGTCTCTGTCTGTCTGTCTGTCTGTCTGTCTGTCTGTCTGCAGAACACGATGTAGTTTCCAGCTACTACTCCAGTACCATATCTGCCTGCCTACTGACATGTCCCACCCCAATGATGGCAATGGATTAAACCTCTGAAACTGTAATCCAGCCCCCCGAATAAATGTTTCTTTTATAAGAGCTGCTGTGGTCATGTTGTCTCTTCACAGCAATAGAACACTGACTAAGACAACGATGAGCTCATCGTTGCCTGCAGACTTCAGCACCCCTGAGGACCATGGCACCCTGACCCAGCTACCACTTGACCCTTGATGGGTAGTGAAGAGCGGAAGGGAAGCAGGAAACCTGCCTGACGAACTGAAGGCACTTTGTCAGGAACCCCAAGCTTTGATTAGACAGTGAATGCAAAAGGACGTGTGGCCTAGCTTCTTCTTGATTTCTTATACAACTTGGCAGGTCAGCTTGGCACGCAAAGCTTAGGTAGATATCGTTTGCGACATGGTTCTAAAAAATCAACTCCTGACGGTTGATGGAAGAGACACGAGGTTGACTCATCCTGAACATTCCAAGTTTGATAAGTGCTGACTGCTTAGAATACTGATGATTCCGTCAAACTTCTAAGTACAAACTCACTCCCGAAAGGCTGTCAGGAAAATAGTCACAAACACTTCAAGCCAGAAATCCAAAATTTTGTATGGTTTTCTGTGCTTTGTATCATGTCCTTTTTGAGTTCAAGATACATATGAGGAGGAGACTGGATTAGAGAAAGAGTTGGAAAAGAGAGAATCAGAAGAGAAAATAGCCCAACCCACTTCTTAGCTAGAACGTGACCTGGTCTCTGTGTAGAATCTGGTCCATGTGTCTCAGAGGCAATTGAGCACGTGAGCACGGAGAACCAGAGATGAAATGAGAACAGAGGCAACACTGGAGGCTTCCGTTCATATAACGTATCGCTGAAGAACTGTGTGAATCTTGAATGAGGTATCCTGGCTTGTAAGACTCTGTCAGCCCAGAGCGGTCATCCCAGGCATAGATGACCTGGGACAAGAGAAAGCAGGGCCACAGGGGCTCTGCAGGGAAAGGTCTTCCTGTTGGAGGACAGTCAAGCAGCATCAGGAATACCACAACAGCTGCAATGTCTAACAAAATCATATCACCAACTCCTTTTCCTTTATCCTCCTGTATTCAAGAAACATCAAAGTATCAACATGCTGCTCACCGAGGCGGCACAGTGTGTTTGTCTGTTGAGTGGGTAGCTCATCAACTAGATCTTGAGCCCACTGTTAGCACCTGTGTGATAAAGACCTGAGTGCATGACACTTCCTACCTCCACCATGTTATAGTCTTCATAAAGGCCACTCTGGGTAATATACTATAGGAAAATATATTCCTGAATTATATTTTTCAAAATAAATTACACTGCTTATGACCATTACCTAACAATGTAATTGTGTGACAGACTCCATTCTAGACTGAGGAGGGCCTCTGTGAAGAAGACACCTCTCTATTTTTACATACCAGCAATGCAGCGTCCTCTCTGTAAGCTACCAAGTAGACAGACCATGGAAGAACTGGTTCGTTTTCTTTAGGAAGGCAGCACAAAGGAGTTGCGTTTCTTCTATTCACTGTGCATATCTGGTTGAACTGACTGGTCAGTCCAGATGCATAGAACACCCTCTGGTGTAGAAGACGCAGCCAATCGAGATTTTGTCTTATATCAATTAGGAGTGATTTATATGAATCCATAGGTAGTAGAGAAGCTAGGAAAATGGCTCAATATTAAGCGGCTTATTTCCTCTTCATGGATGCCTTGAGTATGACGGAAGCTGCAGACCTCACTCTAATATTTAGATCCAAGGAAAGGGGAAAGGAAAAATTGCAGAGTACCAGTCTCTGGGAAGCTGCTTCTGAAGCTTTCCTGACTGTCCTGCTCAAGACTTCTTGAACATTAATTATTCAAGTATCAATATTATATTAAATATTAAAAGTTTGATATTTAACCTCCACATTTTAAAGTAGTTGCAGGATATTTGTAGATGTTATTTGTCATCTTAAAGATCTCTTTTTAAAAAATATTTATCTGTGTGTGTGTGTATGTGTGTGTGTGTGTGTGTGTGTGTGTGTGTGTGTGTATTCTGTCTTCATGCACCCCAGAAGAGGGAATCAGATGCCATTAGAGATAGGTGGTGGTTGGTGGGAACTGAAGAAGAAGAAGAGGTCATGAGTTCTCTTTAACTATTGAGCCATTAGATCCCAAGATCCCTTCATTCTTATATTTACTAAGAGACTTTTTAGAAAATAATTCAATGGGTGCTAAATTTTGCCAAATGCTTTCTCTACTTATATTGAAGTGGTTATGGGTTTTCTACGATGCTCTGTTAATACAGGAAAAAAATGTAGATTGATTCAAATGGTGTTCCTCCATGCACTTCAGTGAAATGGCTTGATTGTGGTAGGAACATCTTTCTCTAAGGCTGGATTCGGTTTGGCAGTACACTGTTAGACTCCTGCACAGGATCTGTGAAAGAGACTGGTCTTCAGTCTTTCTTCGGTAATGTGTTTGTTGGGTTGATGTCAGGTGCTGGACAGACTACTCAAGATGGAGCAGACTGCCACATGAGGTTAAGTCTATTATTTTATCTTTCTTAAGTGTCTGTTAAGATACTGCACTAAATCCACTTGCAACTTACGTTTTCTTTATGGGAATATTTTGCCTGGAAAATAAATTTGCTTAAACGTGAAACTGCTATTGCATCTGTCTGCCTGGGTTAAATTTCTTTCTTTCTTTCTTTCTTTCTTTCTTTCTTTCTTTCTTTCTGTTGTTGTTTGGTTTTTGGATTTTTTGGTTTTTTTGGAGACAGGGTTTCTCTGTGTAGCCCTGACTGTCCTGGAACTCACTTTGTAGACCAGGGTGGCCTTGAACTCAGAAATCCACCTGCCTCTGCCTCCCAAGTGCTGGGATTAAAGGTGTGCACCACCACCACCCGACTGGGTTATATTTCTTAAGGAATTTGTCATTTTATGTAAGTTGCCAAATTTATCTTCATGAAGAATTTCTAATATTTTTCTCATCCCTTTGATATCTGAAGTTATCTTTCTTTCACTCCCAATAATGGTGATTTTTTTTCTTTCTTCTTAATCCATCTTGTTAGATGTCTGTCAGTTTTGCTAATCTTTTCAACATACGAATCTGGAAATGTGTTCTATTTCTCTGTTGCTTTATGCACATTGATTTCTGTTCTTGCTCATTTTTTTGCTTTTTAGTTACCTTGAAATTGATTGGTTCTTTATATGGTTTCTTAATGTGAGAACTTAGATCACAAATTTTATATTTTCTTGTCTAACACAAGCCATGAGGCAACCCATCTCCCTACAAACCTTAGATCTTCCCTCTTCAGATCCCTCCACCCCATGGTCCCACTCAGCTTACTGTGCGACTATAAGGCATGCAGAAGAGCATTAACTTTAAATATTTGACTGTTTTATTGTACTGCTACTTGTTTTTAACTCATCCCATTTTGTCCAGAAAGTATGCTTTAAGAGTTTGGTCTTTGGGGTCTACTGAGGCTGTCTGGCTGCCCCATAGCTGTCAGTTATGCGGTTAGTTTGTAAATATCAGCTTCATCCTATTCATTTATATTAGTGTCAAACCCATCACTTCTTTATTGATTATTGGTGTTAGGACAAGTTGATTCATATTAATTAAAACTGTATGTGCTTATTGATTATATAATCCCATCAGTTATTGAAAGGATGGTATTAAAGTCTATAGCTGTTGTTTGTAGGTGAACATTTCTTTCTTTAGCTCTGTACATTTTTACATGCACTCTGAACTACTGTTATGTAAAATATATTATTGTTATACACACACACACACGCACACACACACACACACACACACATTCCCAATTAATTAAACTTTGTCATCATGAAGCAACCATTTATCATTACGTTCCTAGCCTGGAAGACTGTTCAGTGTTGTGTTTACATCCTCTTTCTGCCTCAGTGTGCTCACCCTGCTCCTTAGAAAGTGCCTGGGCCACCTTACTGAAACTGTGCCTCTTTTCAGGCAATAAATGGTTGACTTTGGCCTTTCATTTGGTCTTTTAGTTTCTGCTTTATGTAAAATTTATTTTTAATTATATTTGTATCTGTGTGCTATGAAGGTAATCATACATGTGAGACTAGTGTCTGAAGAGGCCAGAGAGGGCACTGGGTCCCCTGAACCTAAATTATATGTGGTTGTGTTCCATCAGCTGTGGGTGCTGGAAACCGAGGAAACCAAACCCCAGTCCTCTGCAAGAGCAGGATGCGCGTAACCAGGGAGGCATCTCTCCAGCCTACTTTCTGCTTTTCAAATGGAATAAGTTCATTCGTGCTTAATATAATTACTGATGTGATTAAATATCGTATCTACCATCTTGATATTCAGTCTCTAGTTTTTCTATCTGCTTTTGTCTTTTTTTTCTTATCTTTTGTATTAGTTTATTTTTAATATTCCATTTTCACTCTTCTACTTCCTTTGCATTAATTTTTAATTATTTGCAGACATAATGCTATTGTGCAATGTGAAAATATCATCTTGTATTATTTAAATACTGATTTCTTGCCCCCGTATCTGGTTGCAATCCTTATTCTGAGGCTCTCCTGTCTCAATGCTGTATAAACATTGCTCTTCAGTTATTCCCTAATTGACCAATAAAGAGCTGACGGGCTAATGACTGACCAGGGGAGAGAATAGGGCTGGACTTCCTCCCAGCCAGGGGGAGGAGAGGGAGAGAGAGGAAGTGTGGATTCAGCTAGCAGGAAAGGGTCCAGGAGCCATTATAAGAAAACAGCTGGAGTAGAGGAAGCCATAAAATGCAAATATCTCAGTATTTTGGCTGGGAGGTTACCAGATTACTTTAGAGGATTAAAATAGATTAATATTGCTCAGTTGTTATACCTTAAAGCTGTTAAATAAATAAAACAGTCCTATCAATTATTTGGGAGCTAGTTGGGTTAAGAGAAGACTGTAACATTTACAAATTAAACTTAACAATTATCACTTTTATATAAATTCTAAAATTCATCCTCAATTTATACTGCCAACTTAAATAGTCTAATAGTTTATATGAAATGTAAAACTACAACAGAGAATTTTACTAATGCTGCCTATTCTTTTTGTCTATTTTTGATATTTAGTTCTCCTACCTAAGTAATTAAATGCCATATTGAACATATTGATTTTGTCTTATAAATTTCATTGATTACTACTTTCATTCCACTGTGTGTGTGTGTGGTGGGGGTTGTATTCACATGTGCACATGCAGGCGTACCCTGGTTTGTCTGTGAATATTAGAGAACAGCTTGTGGGTCGATTCACATTCTTCTGCATGTTGACCTCCAGTTGAACCAGCACCATTTGTTGAAAAAGCTATCGTTTTTTCCACTGGATGGTTATAGCTCCTTTATCAAAGATCAAGTGACCATGAGTCTGTGGGTTCATTTCTGGGTCTTCAATTCTATTCCATTGATCTACTTGCCTGTTGCTGTACCAATACCATGCAGTTTTTAACACAATTGCTCTGTAGTACTGCTTAAGGTTAGGGATATTGATTCCCCCAAAAGTCCTTTTATTGTTTTTTTTTTTTTTGATTGTTTGTTTGTTTGGTTGGTTGGTTGGTTTTTGGTTTTTGGTTTTTGGTTTTTCAAGACAGGGTTTCTCTGTGTAGTCCTGGCTGTCCTGGAACTCTCTCTGTAGACCATGCTGGCCTTGAACTAAGAAATCCGCCTGCCTCTGCCTCCCAAGTGCTGGGATTACAGGCAGGCGCCACCACTGCCCAGCTTATTGTTGAGAATAGTTTTAGCTATCCTGGGTTTTTTGTTGCTCCAGATGAATTTGAGAATAGCTCTTTCTAGATCTATGAAGAATTGAGTTGGGATTTTGATGGGGATTGCATTGAATCTGTGGATTGCTTTTGGCAAGATGGCCATTTTTACTATATTGATCCTGCCAATCCAAGAGCAAGAAATATTTTTCCATCTTCTGAGGTCTTCTTCGATTTTTTTCTTCAAGAACTTGAAGTTCCTGTCATACAGATCTTTCGCTTGTTTGGTTAGAATGGGGCACAGAGCTAAACAAAGAATTTTCACCAGAAGAAATTCGGATGGCCGAGAAACACCTTAAGAGATGTTCAACATCATTAGTCATCAGGGAAATGCAAATCAAAACAACCCTGAGATTCCACCTCACACCAGTCAGAATGGCTAAGATTAAAAACTCAAGAGACAACAGGTGCTGGCGAGGATGTGGAGAAAGAGGAACACTCCTCCACTGTTGGTGGGATTGCAAGATGGTACAACCGCTCTGGAAATCAGTCTGGCGGTTCCTCAGAAAATTGGGCATGACATTTCCAGAGGACCCTGGCATACCACTCCTGGGCATATACCCAGAGGATTCCCCTGCATACACGTGCTCCACTATGTTCATAGCAGCCTTGTTTATAATAGCCAGAAGCTGGAAGGAGCCCAGATATCTCTCAAAGGAGGAGTGGATATAGAAAATGTGATATATATATATATATATATATATATATATATATATACATATATATATATATATATATACACACACACACACACACACACACATACACACACACACAATGGAATACTACTCAGCAATTAAAAATAATGAATTCATGCAATTTGTAGGCAAATGGTTAGATCTGGAAAATATCATCCGAAGTGAGTTAACCCAATCACAAAAGAATACACATGAAATGCAATCACTGATAAGTAGATATTAATGAGCCCAGAAGCCCTAAATACTCAAGGCACAATTAGCAAGTCAAAGGATTCCCAAGAAGAAAGGAGAGGACCCTGGCTGTGAAAAGATTGGATCCAGTTTTGTAGGAGAGAACAGAACAGAGAAATGGTGGGGGGTGGGTGATTGGGGAATAGTTGGGGAGGAGGACTTATGGGACATATGGTGGGGGGGAACTTGGAAAGGGGAAAGCCTTTGGAATGTAAACAAAAAACATAGAATAAAAAAATGAAAAAAAAAAAGAGAACAGCTTGTGAAAACTGGTTCCCTCCTTTCAGCATGTGGTTCCTGCAAATTGAACTCAAATCATCTGAAAGCGTCCTGAGCCACTTTGCTAACCCCTTGTTTTTAATCTCATGTACATTCCTGATCTGATGTATTTACATAAAATCTAGGACCCACAGATTAGTCATAAAAAAATGAGCTATTTGTCTGAGACCTAACAATAATATATCCACTTGCATCCATTTTTTCATGCAAATGATGTAACTTTATTCTCTTTTTTTTTATGACTGAAAGTATTCTATTTTGTATCAATTCTTCTCTTGATTGATATCCAGGCTGATTCCATAAGGTGGTATTGGGCATAATGCTGCAATATATCAATGTGATGTGTTGACTCTGAGTCTTTCCCATGAATCCTCAAGAGTGATATAGCTGGGTTATGTGGGAAATATAATCAGCTTTTTTGAAGAGCGTTCATACTCATCTCCACAGTAACTGGACTAGTTTACATTCCTGTCAGCAGCATGTGACTGGAATCTCTGTGTGGTTTTAACTTGCATTTCTCTGATAAATTATGAGGCTGAACATTTTTTTCATGCTTAGTGGCCATTTGTACCCCATCTTTAGTCTTCCCTCTGAAATTTCACAAGCCAGGCCTCCATCTTCTGCACTGTTCTCAACGTAATCTTCCAAGCTCTTACACAATATCTCACAGAGGTCTCAGCACTGAATGGACCATCTAGCCCAAAGTTCCAAAGTCCTTCCACAGTCCTCCCCAAAACATGGTCAGGTTGTCACAGGAATACCCCACTACGCTGGTACCAATTTGTCTTAGTCAGGGTTTCTATTCCTGCACAAACATCATGACCAAGAAGCAAGTTGGGGAGGAAAGGGTTTATTGAGCTTACACTTCCACACAGCTGTTCATTACCAAAGGAAGTCAGGACTGGAACTCAAGCAGGTCAGGAAGCAGGAGCTGATGCAGAGGCCATGGAGGGATGTTCCTTACTGGCTTGCTTCCCCTGGCTTGCTCAGCCTGCTCTCTTATAGAACCCAAGCCCAGAGATGGCACCACCCACAAGGGGCCTTCCCCCACTTGATCACTAATTGAGAAAATGCCCCACAGCTGGATCTCATGGAGGCACTTCCCCAACTGAAGCTCTTTTTCCTATGATAATTCCAGCCTGAGTCAAGTTGACACACAACACCAGCCAGTACACCACTCAACCAATGTTTATGGAAAATAAAGGTTAGCGCTTTGCTCTGGAGGAGGGGGCATCAAAGATGTTCAGGATACAGCAGCTTCACAAAGAAAAGCACACTGTTGAACAGAATGTTTCTTTAGGAATTCAATGATGTGACAAAATAAAAATTAAATAAATAAATAAATAAATAAATAAATAAATAAATAAATAAATCCTACACAAGGGCGCTTGAATCCCAAGAGTAGAGTTGCTTTTAGTCAGAGAAGGTTCTGTTTAGTCAGAGCGGGGTTTTGGAAGAGCATTTGGGTTTTGAGATACACATGTGAGAGCAAATGCATTATAAGGATTCTGAATTCAATTGAGTATTCCAGGCATGAGCAAGCTGAAGCAACACACATATTCTAGATACAGAGAACGGGATTTATTAGGAACACTTGGTTCACGTGATGGTCCACTGTACACAAGCTACTGGCTAGAGGGCCAGAGAAGTCAATGATGTGAATTCCAGGGGCAGAGAAACCTATGATACAAGCCAGTCAAGGGGAGCAGGAGGTTCATAGACTCCCTCATGCAAAGAAGTCAGACTTCCCCCCGGGTTGATTTATGCAAGCCTTCAGCAAGATGAACGAGGCTCATCCACATGGAAAGGGCCACCTGCCTTCTGTAGTCCAAAGGCTAAACCACAATCTCATCCTTCCGCATCCTCACAAACACACCCAGAAGTATTAATATCAAATGGGCAAAATTAATGTCCCAAGTTCTATCTTTTATATCAAAGTAAGTGGTTTAATTCTCATGTCAGAAGCATGCAGAAGACTAGAAGAGATGGCTTAGAAATGAGAGATAAGAGGACTGTGAGGGGCAGATTTGACAGGTCAAGGCCTGAGAACTTTCTCCATGGTCTGTAGGCAAATTGTATTTTTTTTAAGTACAGGAAGAATGTGACCTTGGTATTTACCTTATCACAGCCATGAATTAGTGATTCAGTACAGGGGCAGAAAAACTAATATGGAAATTATTCCAAGGGTAGTAGTCCAACTACAAAGGTCCAAGATGGAACCAAGAAGACACGCAGGAGAACCACAGAACAGTCATAAAGAATGGGCAAACCATCACCAACTGTGTGGAGTTCACAGAGGAGGGGAGGATTTTACAAGGATGTTGGTCTCACTGACCAAAGCAGGAATGTCTGGAACAGAGCTGTATTTCAAGGCAAGGGAGGAAATATGACTAACCTAACTGGGGCTTACGCTTCTAGCAATAGACAAGACAGACACCGTGAAGGAAACTGAAGAAGTCAGATTAAGGAGGGGGCTGTAAGGACGGATGTGTTATCACTGTGACGAGCTGCTCTGACTTTTCCAGGGCTGAGAAGAATGGTACAGATCTTGCCTGCAGCTTCCCACCCAGCCGGTAGCAGGGAAGCCAGACCTAGCCAGCTTGCCAGGTGCTCAGACCCTGCCGGCGGAACCAGATACCCGAGACAGCCCGAGTTTAAAACCTCCGGGGACTCAGGTCTGGAGCAGGAACTGCGCACAGAGTAGCGGTTTGGAGTACAGCGGCCGTCCCTGCGCTCTGCGCTCGCAGGCCAGACCCCGAACCCCCTGCAGGCAGCGCCATCTTGCCTGCAGCTTCCCATCCAGCCAGTAGCAGGGAAGCCAGACCTAGCCAGCCTGCCAGGTGCTCAGACCCTGCCTGCGGAACCAGGATAAGCAACAATTCTTGTTTATTAAGAAGAGTGAGGACCAGCTATAGCGGCAGGCCTCCATATTGCAACCAGGACACAGCTGGAAAGGTGCAGGTAGAGACTCCGTCTGGGGCTAGAGCAGGGAGAGCTGCCAAGCTCTCGCCCACAGGCGGGCCCAAGCGCCTAGGCTCTGCAGCACATCCCTGCGAGCTTAGGCCGTGCACCGAGGCAGCCGGAACCACCCAGCTCCCCAGGACCCCGGACCAGCGATAGTGGCAGGCCTCCATATTGCAACCAGAACACAGCTGGAAAGGCACAGGTAGACAGATTCCATCAGGGGCTACCACGTGGGGGGATCTGCTAGGCTCTCGCTACTAGGCAGGCCCAGCAGCGCCTGCCGAGGCTCTGCTGCACTCCCCCACACTTCCCGGAGACCTCAGGCCGTGCACAAAGTCAGCGGGTGGCAGCCAGCTCGTGATCCCGTTGAACAGCAAGCACGCATAACCACCAGTAGAGAAACAACAGGTAAGCCCAGCCTCACAGGAGATTCAAACACCAGCCAGTTACAACAAGGTCAACTAACACCAGAAATAACCAGATGGCAAAAGGTAAACGAAGGAATGTCACTAACAGAAATCAAGGCAAAATGACAGCATCTGAACCCAGTTCGCCAACAACAGGAAGCCCTGGATACTCCAAAACACCAGAAAAACAAGACTTGGATATAAAATCACTGGTCAGGATGCTGGTAGCTGAACACATAGAAAAATCTCGTAAAGAAATAGAAGAGAAAATGGATCAAAAGTTAGAAGCCTTTACAAGGCAAATACAAAAATCTCTTCAAGAAATGCAGGAGAAGATGGATCAAAAAGAAGAAGACAATAAGGAGGAAAGACAAAAATCACTTAAAGAAATACAGAAGAACGTGGGCCAACAAGTAGAAGCTATGAAAGAGGAAACACAAAAATCTATTAAAGAAATACATGAAAACACAATCAAGCAAGCGAAAGATCTGAGCACATCCATCCAGGTACTAAAAACAGAAGTAGAAACAACTAAGAAATCGCAGAGGGAGACAACATTGGAGATAGAAAACCTTGGGAAGAAATCAGGAGCCATAGATGCAAATATCAACAATAGATTACAAGAGATAGAAGACAAAATATCAGAAGCCGAAGATACCATAGGAACCATTGATTCAACAGTCAAAGAAAATACTAAATGCAAAAAGGCTGTAACCCAAAACATCCAGGAAATCCAGGACACAATGAGAAGACCAAACCTAAGGATTATAGGTATAGACGAGAATGAAGATGTACAAGTTAAAGGGCCAGCAAATATCTTCTACAAAATTATGGAAGAAAACTTCCCCAACCTAAAGAGAGAGATGCCCATGAATGTACAAGAAGCATACAGAACCCCAAACAGACTGGATCAGAACAGAAATACATCCTGTCACATAATAATCAAAACTCCAAATGTACTAAACAAAGAAAGAATATTAAAGGCAGCAAGAGAAAAAGGCCAAGTAACTTATAAAGGAAGACCTATCAGAATAACACCAGACTTCTCACCTGAGACCATGAAAGCTAGAAGATCCTGGGCAGATATAATGCAAACTCTAAGAGAACACAAACTTCAGCCAAAACTACTTTACCCAGCAAAGCTCTCAATCGCCATAGATGGAGACATCAAGGTATTCCATGACAAAACCAAATTTGCACGATATCTTTCCACAAATCCAGCCCTACAAAGGATAATAGGGGGAAAACACCAAGACAAGGACAGAAAACTACACCCGGGAAGAAGCAAGATAGAAACCTCCTCTCATCAAACCCAAAAGAAGGTAACCTCTCGAATATAAAAAAATAAGTAAAATAAATAAATATAATTTCAAAAATGTCTGGAGGAAATAATTACTATTCCTTAATATCTCTTAACATCAATGGACTCAATTCCCCAATAAAAAGACATAGATTAACAGACTGGATACGGAAACAGGACCCTACATTTTGCTGCATACAGGAAACACATCTCAGTGTCAAAGACAAACACTGCCTTAGAGTAAAAGGCTGGAAGACAATTTTACAAGCAAATGGTCTCAGGAAACAAGCTGGAGTAGCCATTCTAATATCAGATAAAATTGACTTCCAACCTAAAATCATCAAAAGAGACTCAGAAGGTCACTTCTTGCTGGCCAAAGGGAAAATCCACCAAGAAGAGCTCTCAATACTGAACATCTATGCTCCAAATGCAAGGGCACCCTCATTCGTAAAAGAAACCTTACTAAAGCTTAAAGCACACATTACACCTAACACAATAATTGTAGGTGACTTCAACACTCCACTCTCCTCAATGGACCGGTCAGGAAAGCAGAAACTAAACAGGGACACAGTGAAACTAATTGAAACTCTGGACCAATTGGATTTAACAGATATATATAGAACATTTCATCCTAAAGCTAAAGAATATACCTTTTTCTCAGCTCCACATGGTACCTCCTCCAAAATAGACCATATAATTGGTCACAAGACATATGTCAACAAATACAAGAAGATCGAGCTAATCCCATGCCTCCTATCAGATCACCATGGAGTAAGAGTGGTCTTCAATAACAACAAAAACAACAGAAAGCCCACATACACATGGAAACTGAACAATACTCTACTCAATGACACCTTGGTCAAGGAAGAAATAAAAAAGAAATCAAAGACTTTTTAGAATTCAATGAAAATGAAGGTACAACCTACCCTATGGGACACAATGAAAGCAGTGCTAAGAGGAAAACTCATAGCTCTAAGTGCATCCAAAAAGAAACTGGAGAGAGCATACACTAGCAGCTTAATGGCACACCTTAAAGCCCTGGAAGAAAAACAAGTTAATTCACCCAGGAGGAGTAGAAGACAAGAAATCATCAAACTCAGGACTGAAATCAATCAAATAGAAACAAAGAGAACCATACAAAGAATCAACAAGACCAGGAGCTGGTTCTTTGAGAAAATCAACAAGATAGATAAACCCTTAGCCAGACTAACCAAAGGACACAGAGACAGTATACAAATTAACAAAATTAGAAATGAAAAGGGAGACATAACAACAGAAACTGAGGAAATTCAAAAGATCATCAGATCTTACTACAAAGGTCTATACTCAAAACAACTGGAGAATCTGGAGGAAATGGACAATTTCCTAGACAGATATCAAATACCAAAATTAAATCAGCATCAAGTAGATCAGTTAATAGTCCCATAACCCCTAAAGAAATAGAAGGGGTTATAGAAAGCCTCCCAACCAAAAAAAGTACGGGACCAGATGGTTTTAGTGCAGAATTCTACCAGACCTTCAAAGAAGACTTAACACCAATACTTTTCAAACTATTCCACAAAATAGAGACAGAAGGGACACTGCCCAACTCATTCTTCGAAGCCACAATTACGCTAATACCTAAACCACAAAAAGATCCAACAAAGAAAGAGAACTACAGGCCAATTTCTCTTATGAATATAGATGCAAAAATACTAAATAAAATTCTTGCTAACCGAATCCAAGAGCACATCAAAACGATCATCCACCATGATCAAGTAGGCTTATCCCAGGGATGCAGGGATGGTTCAATATATGGAAATGCATCAATGTAATCCACTACATAAACAAACTGAAAGAAAAAAACCACATGGTCATCTCATTAGATGCTGAAAAAGCATTCGACAAAATTCAGCATCCTTTCATGCTAAAAGTCTTGGAAAGAGCAGGAATTCAAGGCCCATACCTAAACATAGTAAAAGCAATCTACAGCAAACCAGTAGCCAACATCAAAATAAATGGAGAGAAACTTGAAGCATTCCCACTAAAATCAGGGACTAGACAAGGCTGCCCTCTCTCTCCATATCTTTTCAATATAGTACTTGAAGTTCTAGCAAGAGCAATTAGACAACATAAGGAAGTCAAAGGGATACAAATTGGAAAGGAAGAAGTGAAACTATCATTATTTGCAGATGATATGATAGTTTACCTAAGCGACCCAAAAAACTCCACCAGAGAACTTCTACAGCTGATAAACAACTTCAGCAAAGTGGCAGGTTATAAAATTAACTCAAGCAAGTCAGTGGCCTTCTTGTACTCAAAGGACAAGCAGGCAGAGAAAGAAATTAGGGAAATAACACCCTTCACAATAGCCACAAACAACATAAAATATCTTGGCGTAACTCTAACCAAACAAGGGAAAGATCTGTACAACAGGAACTTCAAGTCCTTGAAGAAAGAAATCGAAGAAGACCTCAGAAGATGGAAAAATATTTCTTGCTCCTGGATTGGCAGGATCAATATAGTAAAAATGGCCATCTTGCCAAAAGCAATATACAGATTCAATGCGATCCCCATCAAAATCCCAACTCAATTCTTCATAGATCTAGAAAGAGCAATTCTCAAATTCATCTGGAGCAACAAAAAACCCAGGATAGCTAAAACTATTCTCAACAATAAAAGGACTTCTGGGGGAATCAATATCCCTGACCTCAAGCAGTACTACAGAGCAATTGTGTTAAAAAACTGCATGGTATTGGTATAGCAACAGGCAAGCAGATCAATGGAACAGGATTGAAGACCCAGAAATTAACCCACAGACTTATGGTCACTTGATCTTTGATAAAGGAGCCACAACCATCCGGTGGAATAAAGATAGCCTTTTCAACAAATGGTGCTGGTTCAACTGTAGGTCAACATGCAGAAGAATGCAAATTGACCCACTCTTATCTCTTTGCACTAAGATCAACTCCAAGTGGATCAAGGACCTCCACATAAAACCAGACACACTGAAACTATTAGAAAAGAAACTTGGGAAGACCCTGGAGGACTTGGGCACAGGGGAAAAGTTCCTGAACAGAACACCAATAGCTTATGCTCTAAGATCAAGAATCGACAAATGGGACCTCATAAAATTACAAAGTTTCTGCAAAGCAAAGGACACTGTCAGAAGGACAAAACGGCAACCAACAAAGTGGGAAAAGATCTTCACCAACTCCACATCCGACAGAGGGCTAATATCCAATATATACAAAGAACTCAAGAAGTTAGACCGCAAAGAAACAAATAACCCTATCAAAAAATGGGGCACAGAGCTAAACAAAGAATTTTCACCAGAAGAAATTCGGATGGCCGAGAAACACCTTAAAAGATGTTCAACATCATTAGTCATCAGGGAAATGCAAATCAAAACAACCCTGAGATTCCACCTCACACCAGTCAGAATGGCTAAGATTAAAAACTCAAGAGACAACAAGTGCTGGCGAGGATGTGGAGAAAGAGGAACACTCCTCCACTGTTGGTGGGATTGCAAAATGGTAAAACCGCTCTGGAAATCAGTTTGGCGGTTCCTCAGAAAATTGGGCATGCCACTTCCAGAGGACCCTGGCATACCACTCCTGAGCATATACCCAGAGGATTCCCCTGCATGAAATAAGGACACATGCTCCACTATGTTTATAGCAGCCTTGTTTATAATAGCCAGAAATTGGAAGGAGCCCAAATATCCCTCAAAGGAGGAATGGATACAGAAAATGTGGTATATTTATACAATGGAATACTACTCAGCAATTAAAAATAATGAATTCATGCAATTTGTAGGTAAATGGTTAGACCTGGAAAATATCATCCTGAGTGAATTAACCCAATCACAAAAGAATGCACATGAAATGCAATCACTGATAAGTGGATATTAATGAGCCCAGAAGCCCTAAATACTCAAGACACAAATAGCAAGTCAAATGATTCCCAAGAAGAAGAAAGGAGAGGACCCTGGGCCTGTAAAGATTGCATCCAGTTTAGTAAAGAAACCGAGGGGCGAGGGGGAATGATTGGGGAACAGTTGGGGGGAGAGGAACTATGGGAACTATGGTGGGTGGGAACTGGGAAAGGGGAAAGCCTTTGGAATGTAAACATAGAATATAGAAAATTAAAAAAAGAGTAGGAACAGATAAAAAAAAAAAGAATGGTACACACTGATAAGGAGTCCACACAGCTACCCGGGGCTCATTCACCTGATATGTCTCCCTGTGAGAAGAGAGGGTCAAGCACAGGCTCACAGTGCTCCCACACAGAAAGAACAGCTGGTGTTTTCCTCTTCTCATATGTCATTGGCAAAAGTAATTTGCATGATCTTTTTTTTCTGAGATCAGGCAAATACAGAAGAAAAATTCTACACAAACACACACACACAAATACACACACACATATATATGTATATGTAATATATATATACATATATATACCGCCACATGTACAGTGTACCGCATGTACTAGTTGCCAACATACCACCCCTAAAAATGGGAAGAGTTCAGCATACTTGGTGCAATGCAGTCAACCCCAACTTAAAGAAGAGAAAGGGATGAACAAAGCTCTGAGTCCAGAACCTCAAGCAACTCTCTTGTGAGACAATAAGAACACATACTTGAGACCAAGAGAAACCAAATAGAGCTACACTGGGCTCTGCCTAATCACAGGGGAAGGCACCTGAAGAGGCTATTCTCAGAGGCCCAGGCTAGCCATCTCCCAGAATCTGTGGCTGAGAAAGGCCATAGACTCTGACCTTGAAGGAGATGGTGTAGCCTCCAGGAGCAGCAGTTTTGAGAGCCAACAAGGCTGTTTACATAGCAGACCAAGCTGAGAAGGGATCTAAAGGTGAAGCGGACTACAGGGCTGTGGGAGATCGGCCGTAAGACGGTTGCTCGTGGTCACAGTGAAATCAAAGTGCTTTGTTGAATCAAACCTGATGCATGTTCTCATTTCTCTGCTCAGTGACTGTTTGCCAAGCAGTGCCTTACGACTTGTGGGGAGACTGAGAGCCAGATAGAGTCTCTGTTCCCAGGAACCTTATCTTCCAGTGGAGGCATGTATAATAAACAAGTGAGCAGAGAAACAAATGAGTGAAAGATAATTTCTAATTATACCTACTTCAGATAAAACAGAACACATTATATTTAGTTCTTCCCTCTGAAGAGAAGTGACCAGAAGAGTGGGGCATGTGTGGCTGGAGGGTGGACAGAGCCCTGGAGACTCGAGCTGACTCCAATCTGTAAGACACACAGGCCAAGCAGATACAGATCTGAACTATTTTGTGACAAGATCAAGTTCTCAGAGAAGGGGAGGCGGGTGTTAGCCCGGCAGTGGTGGCACACACCTTTAATCCCAGCACTTGGGAGGTAGAGGCAGGCGGATTTCTGAGGCCAGCCTGGTCTACAGAGTGAGTTCCAGGACAGCCAGGGCTATACAGAGAAACCCTGTCTCGGGGCGGGGGGGGAGGGGGGAGGCGGGGGGGGGGGGAAGGTGTGTGTTGGAAGGAAGAATTTTGTTTTGTTTGTGTCTCTTATGTAGTAGTGTGATTTGTTGTATGATGTATGTGTGTTCTTTTGTATACACATGTATATGTGTAAACATGTGTGTGTGTATGCATGGGGAGGCCAGAGGGTGGTATCAGGTGTTTCCTCAGTCATTCTCCACCTAACGTTTTCTGAGAGGATCTCACTGAACATGGAGTGCACTGCTTCAGTTGGGCTGGCTGCCTAGTACGCCTCAGGGCCTTCCGATCATGCCTTGACAGCACTGGGTTACAAGTGTGCACCACCAGAAGCTAGGAATACCCAAAATACAACTCACAGACCACATGAAGCTTGAGAAGAAGGAAGACAAAGTGTGGATACTTCGGTCCTTCTTAGAAGGGGGAACAAAATACCCATGGGAGGAGAGACAGAGACAAAGTGTGGAGCAGAGACGGAAGGAAAGACCATCAGAGACTGCCCCACCTGGGGACCCATCCCATATACAGTCACCAAACACAGCACTATTGTGGATGCCAACAAGTGCTTGCTGACAGGAACCTGATATGCCTGTCTCCTGAGAGGCCCTGCCAGTGCCTGACAAATACAGAAGTGGATGCTCACAGCCAAGCAATGGACTGAGCACAGGGTTACCAATGAGGAGCTAGAGAAAGGACCCAAGGAGCTGACGGGGTTTGCATCCCCATAGGAGGAACAACAATATCAACCAACCAGTACCCCCAGAGCTCCCAGGGACTAAACCACCAACCAAAGAGTACACATTGAGGGACCCATGGCTCCAGATGCATAGATTGCAGAGGATGGCCTTGTTGGACATCAATGAGAGAAGAAGCCCTTGGTCCTGTGAAGGCTCAATGCCCCAGTGTAGGGGACTGCCAGGTTAGGGAAGGGGGAGTGGGTGGGTTGCTGATCAGGGAGAAAGGGGATGGGATATGGGTGTTTTCAGAGGGGAAATGAGGAAAGGGGATAACATATGAAATGTAAATAAAATATCTAAAAAAAAGTTTCTGCTTTGTTTATTTTGAGACATAATCTCATATGCCTGGCATCAGGCCATGTGAGGCTGCTGGACCCCGCCCCGGGGAGGTGATTGCAGTCTCCGTGGTTCTCAGCCTCAGGCCTTGCAGGATGCTGCTGGATACCGCAGAAGAGAAGCAAGTGGGAGCCCTGAGGGCATCTCTGTCAGCCCCGTGCCAAAGGGGAAAGAGGGTTGGGGGCAGGGAGGTTCTACATGGGTGAGAGTACTTGGTCTGGCCTGGCGGCTGGGCCTAGTGGGGGTCTTGGCTGGAACGTGGAGAGGCCTCCCAGGCCGGAGATTAGACGAGGCTTTTTAGGGGAAGGCCTATTCCATTGCTCCAGCATGGCGAGTCCAGACGAAAGGAGGCCCGTCCATTGGTTTTAGCGTTTATTGTAAAGAGGGCGAAAATAGAGTAGAGGCTGGCCATGGCCACGTGGAGAGAGGGGGATGGGAATGGGGACAGAGGGGGAGCAAGGGAACAAGAGAGAGTAAGAGAGAGGAGGGGCAAACAGCCCCTTTTATAGTGAGCTGGGCCTACCTGGCTATTGCCGGGTAACTGTAGGGAGGAGCATGCCAGGCTGTTGCCAGGTGACAGTGGGGGTGGAGTTCAGCCAGAATACTAGGGCCTTGGCGCGTGGCCATACATGACTGATGGCCACAAAATTATGGAGTTGAGGACCTCGTGGTGTCAGGAACCTAGTGTCTGGGAGGATGGCTCATGGTTCGTCCCTTGTAGAATTCTCTACTGGGTCTCCAGAGTAAGCCTCGCTCAACCAGAACGTAGACTGCTTTTCATGGTCCCATAGTACATTAATGTTCTAAAACGTAAGGGAGAGTTCTAGAAAGTGATTCCTTATGAATATGAAGAATCCTATGATTTAGGAGCACTTACTTTCTATAGCTAACTCTCCTACTGAGATGTCTTTGGTTATTTGGGAAAGATGGCTGCAAGATAGCCTTCCAAGGAACTGTCTTTCTGCAAGGCTTTGTACTTTCTCCTCAAGCTCCCAGAGGCTTAGGGATCAGTCCCATTAGTGTAGATGCAATACCTTTCCACTCCATGGCTCTCTAGTGTCAGACTTGCAGAATTCAGGCCCAGTTTTGAATATAGTTGACCTTTCTCACATCTCACTACAGGAGTTCAGGAGAATTTTCTGGACCCTGAATCCACAGCACATGGAGTTAGGAGCCTCTCCAACGATGCTGTATGGTACGGGATCTAAGATAAGTGTGGGTATGGATTGTTTTGATGTGAAAAAATTACAAATAATTTTCTCCCCAAATATTAAAGTTCTGAATATGGCGGCCATCACAGGAAGACAGATCCTGCCCTCATGCTCACGAAGCCCCCATCACACAGAATGGAGCTGGCGACCTGTGGTTCCCACGGTAACCGACAAGTAGGGGACAATGTCTTGAAGCTATGGAAACTCATTCCCTGGGGCAGAAAGTATCATCAAAAGGAATATCTACTTAGCTCCTAATGTCACCTAATCAAGAGAGAAGAGAGAACCCAACACACAGAGGGCATCTGGCTGGGCCCAATCCACTCTGACGCCATGTGTATTATGCTGGTGCTGAAGGCTGAGACAGATTTGGAGCTCAGGGTCAGTACAGACTACTTAGAGCTGGGCTCTAATTGTTTTCTGGTTCTAACCTACAACTTAAACTGTTCAGTCACTTAACAGTGAGGGGTTGATGATAGTTCTCAAGAGACAAGCGACCTCATCATTAAGCCTGGCAGCAAGCCAGGCAGAAGACAAGGAGGGTTTGCCACTCCTTCCAGGGGGGAATGTACCTCTTCCATGGAATAGAATATTCTCTTCCATCATGCCCCTGCCACAGCCACTCTTCTCCTTACCTGCTGGGTTGAGATGGCCCAAGAAATGCCCTTGGCAATTTCAGAGACACTGCTTGTTGTTGGGGGTGGGGTATATGTCACTAGACTTGACTGTAAGAAGAAAGGTTTAATTTGGTGATATGAGGGTGATGGCAAGTCATTGCCCAGGACCCACACAGAGCACCACATATGTTGGATCAGCTGATGCTCTAAAGCAGATGACTCTAGGGATACTGCACCGAGTAGAGAGACAATGGTACATCTCAGCCATGACCTCCATTCCTCTGAAAAGTCGCTGACTCCTGATGCTTTTGAAGAAGGATACTTGAAAGAGCTGACCATCATACTTGCATCTTTGAAGTTCCCTCCAAGACAACTGAACTAACATATAGGGGACAGAGAAATTGGTTTGAAGAGTGTGGGTTAGTGGGACAGAGTGCCGGAAGGTCTTACTTCTGCTTCAGCGTTCCAGTTGCTTAGAGACAGCAGATCCCAGTTATTTCATCCATTCAGCCAACGCCCACCCAAGACTTGCTTTATTTCAAGCAAAGGAAGCTGTGGACCGTGAACTGGGCGTCCAATCCCATCGGTAGCACTTATGTTGGGCCTCGCCTTGTGTTCTAATCCAGGGGTGCGGTCTACAGTATATGGTTCCTGTTGAAATGGAAAGAGAATCAATTTGGAAGTCAGAATGATTCCATCAGGGAAACTTCTAGAAGAAAAAGAGCAAGCCGCTCACATGTAGACGTGAGAAGCATTCCTGGTTGGGACCATTTGATCTTTGTCTACATGAAAAGACTCCCCAGAAGAAATCCAGTGAGAACAGAGTAGAGGGGATGGCTGCCTCAGGGGCCTGTGTAGGAAGGTCATTTCCAGGCATGGCTTCCCAAGGCAGCCAAAGATGTCATCAAGAAGCCAGGACGGAGGTTCTCTTGGTGAGGCAGTTACACTAGAGCTCCGGCTTACATCACACACAGTTACAAACTCCAGTTGGGTTATGATTGCCAGTTAAGGACAATTTATCTAACAGAACATCTCTGTTTTGTTTTGTTTTGTTTTGTTTTGTTTTGTTTTGTTTTGTTTTGTTTTTATGATGAGGAAATCCTTTTGAAGACAAAACCCTCAAAGGCATAAAGAAATGACTGACAAGCCACATGAATTCCTCTAATAATGACATGGTCACTGTGTGGAGAATGTGTCCAGGCCATGCTTGGATGGATTGGAAATGTGTCCCCTGAAAAGTCAATCTAAAAGATAAATGACAGAAAAAAAAATTTACAGAGTGCAAAGGTCAGTGCCCGTGGTAAGAAATGCTAATCCTCATAGGTGCTCACAGAATACAATCCATTTGCCTCTAAATAGCAGGAGAGATTTCAGGATAAGTATTTTTAAGTACTGATGAAGAATCTGTGAAGGCTTCTTCACAGGCTGCCAAGGAAAGCGCTAACTGCGGACCCCTTTCGGGAGGATGGCGATGCAGAGAACCACAGAGGCGGACTCCTCCCCTGTGCTCCAGGCATTCTGCTCACTTGAATGCCCCTGACTTGCCTAAGAGTTGAAGATGACAAGCATTTCCCCTTGTTTGTGCAGCCATTTCTAGGGGAGATTATCCCACCGTGGGCTTCCTGGTGTTCCAGCTCTTACAGACTTTCCTCCCTTCTTCCATGACTTTCCATGAGTCAAAGACGCAGGATCTGCGCTGACACATACACTGGGGCTGGGCTCCCCGGTCTTCCTTAATTTCTGCATTGGGTCCAGTTTCGATTTTCTGTGATGGTCTGTGTTTGCTATAAAGCACTTCTTTGATGAGAGAGATCTTGGCTACACTTATCGGTGGGTACAAGGATAAGATTTAGATCACAGAAAGGAATTATACTGACCTGGTAGGTCCATGACCTCACTAGGTCAGGGAAGCTGGCTGGTTTTATAGCACCAGACATGACATTCCTCCTGCTGAGTGGGCCTTAAGTCCAATTACATACTGTTGCTCCCCACCAATTTGGGAGGGCCACTTACTGAACCTTCAGGGTGAGGTTGCAATGCTGGTGACTGTAGTTCTGAGGTGTCCCAGCTGGGGAGGACTGGCCATTGTTTTCCCTCCCTTGGCAGGTCACATTGTAGGTGCCTTAGAAGCGACACTGCAGGAAGGAGGCTTTCAAGTCAGGCCCAGCTCAAACCATCTGGCTCCTGTGTCCTAGATGTGAACTAATCAGGAAGGGGAAATTTTTCATGGAGTCCCACCCCTAAACAAAGAGCTATAGGTATCTAATGACTACTGGGAACAGAAAATTGGCCTCTCCCAAGGAAAAGTGCCCCCATAACTGTTATCCAACATAAAGTGGTCAGTCCTGAAACCACATATATACAAACAACAAAAATAGATTCAGCAGGCTGTATCTATATATTTGTGCATATGTATGTATATATGTATATATATGAAACAATAATAATAAAGTAAAAAAGAGGTTATCACTTTGAGAATGGGGACATGGGAGGGGAGGGGAGGAAGACACTTAGGAGGGACTGGAGGGAAGGAGGGGAGAAGAAAGTGAGCCAACTCTATTTAAGTTTAAAATTCATTTTTAAAACACATTTAAAAGGATGATACCTGGTTATAAAAGAATTCACTTCATATCCACATAGGTCAAAAAAGACCACTTAGAGCAGAATAAAATATCACATATGATATATGATATTTATATAAATGTATGGATACAAATATCCAAAGAAAAAGTACAAAGATAAAATAGAAGAACATGTTTCTCACTGAACGCAGAGCTCATGACTTCTGTGTTGCGTGCATTTTTCATTAATCCACACTTGCTCCAGCTAGGTGCTCGCAATGGTGGTCTCACCCAGCCCCCACAGCTAGCTTCAACAAGCCTCTCTGGTCTCTGTTCCTTGCCCAGTGCAGTGGCTGTCTCACCCAGCCCCCACAGCTAGCTTATGCTTTTCCCATAAATGCCAGGAGCTGTGATCACTCTGCATCAACCATCCACCCCTGGCTGGCTCTGCTGACTGCCAGTGATGCCCCACATTTGCACTCTCTCTCTCTTACCCACCTGAATCACTGCAAATGGCAAACACCAAACAATCTTAATATATAAAATCAGCCAGATGTTGCAACCACTGGGCTCAGAATCTATTGCCCTAAACTCCTCAGCTATTCTGTGTTAGAATTCTTCTTGTGGTGGAGGGTGTAACAAGGTCTAAAAGCCTTCAGGCATACATCATGTCTGTCTTCTCTGCTCCACAGTCTGGCCAAAAAGCAACTTTCTTGATCTCATGTCCTCCTCTTCAGTCTGGGACCTGGAAAACCTGCCTCAGTATCTTTGCTCCACGGTTAGCTTGTGCTGTCTTATTCAGCCAATCAAACAATTAGGGAGATTTAAGTTATCACTTCCTCCCCCTACAGTTCTGCTAGACTGGCTGGCCAGCAAGCCTGAGGTGCTGTCTCTTCCTGCCTATCCATCACTGGGATTCCAGGTACTATGGATCTAGCCTTTAGGTGAGTACTATAGACCCAACACAGGTCCTAATACAAGTGCATCAAGCCCTAGCCGTGCCACTTTCTCCCCAGCCTCCTCTCCGTCCCAACTCAGGTATTCATACATATTTTAAATTGTCTCTGGATGACTTACACTATTGAGCACCATGTAAACAGTTCAGACTGTGTTGTTTAGGGAACAACGTCAAACAGCGTCTGCAGGTGTTCACTACAGAGGAGTCCCCTGAGTAGTCTGTGCCTGAAACTGTTGAATTAGTGGATTCAGCAACATGGTAACTCTTGGTTTTGATCTCAATACTCAGGAAGCAGAGATCTATGGATCTTTTTGAGTTTGGGACCAGCCTGGTCTACTTTACAAGTATTTTTTAGTCACTTAAAGTAACTGTTGTCTCAGAGTGGCTCCAGCTGCTAACCTAGGCCTAGACTTGGAAGCTTTTAGTTTCTGCTCAATCTTATCTAGGCCTAGAATGTTTTTAGACTCATAGACTTATTGCTGAATAAACTCACCTTGCTAGCTCTTTCTGAACTTTGGCTGGCTGGTTTAGCTCAGCTGTTCGGACTCAAAATCCCTCTCCACACTAACTGATTCGAGCTGGCTTCTCTCAGCTTCTGACTGAATTGCTCTGCTTGGCCTCTAACTCTGGCAATCTGTTCTAATCTTTTGGCTTCTTCTCATTCTCTTATATTGACTTCACCCGTGTCTGGGTTTTTTTTTTTTTTTTTAATCTCTCATCCTGTCTCTGTAAAAATCTCCCAGTAAAACTTCCTCTCTCCTTCTGTGTCAGCACTGTTCTCTCTTAAGTAGCCTCTCTTTTCTCTGTTCCCTTGAGAGTTGGGCATATCCTGTTCTGCCAAATATTTCTCTTCTGATTTATCATTTTGGGTGTCACTTGATTCGATATCACTTTTAAATATGGGTGCTTCCTTCTACAAACTAACTTTACCTTTAATGTTTGGGATTAAAGGTATATACGAAGGGTTCGTCTGTATTCCAACCAGGTATCCATATTGCTGGATTAAAGGTGTGTGTTAAGGCAGAGCCACACCACATCTAGAAACAGATTTTTCCAGTAAACAACACAATCTTCAGGTTCACAGTGTGATCAAATATCCCACAACAGTCTACATCATGAATCCTAGGCTAGCCATGGCTATATAACAAGACCCCAGCTCAAAACAAAATTAAAAAAAGAAGTCTGTGTAGATGTGGCATCCAGGATTTAGAGAGTAACCGCGGAGAGCTTCATGCATTGGGGCAGAACAAGGGCCATGTGAGACACAGAGCAGAGAGGTGGTTGGCTACAAGCCACAGAGAGAGGACTCAAAAGAAACCAATTCTGCCAGCATCTTGGTTTGGACCTCCAGAACTGTGAGAAAATGAATTCCCTTTTTTAAACCAAGGATTCCCCCATTGTGTTTTGTTACAGCAGCCAGCACTGACTGCTCACTGCCATCCCCAGCCCTTACCCCTTGGCCTACACGAGCTCTTCTGTGTCTTCCATGGACAGATATCAGTATGGATGGCAGATGTGACACCCCTTTAGTTTCGGGCAGGCAGGTCTCAATACCCAAAGAGAATTCAGCGTACCTGTGAGTTACTTTCAAGATTGCTGTGTCAGCAAATCTCATAAAGACAATTTAAGAAGGAAGGGTTTGTAGTCCATCACAAGCAGGAACCTGAGGCAGCAGTTCATGTGGCACCTGCAATCAAGAAACAGAGAGCAATGGGTGCTGGGACTCAGCTCTTCATGCAGTGTAGGACCCAGGCTTAGAGGATGGCGCTGCCCACGTTAGGGTGGGTCTTCCCACACAAACTAACCTAATCGATGGAATCCCTCACCAGCATAACCAGGGAGGGGCTAAACAATCCCTGCTTGGGCGTGCCTGAAGTTTTCTCTCTCGTGGTTGGTTCCAGATTCTATCAAGTTGACACTTAACACCCTGTCACAGCCTCTAACTACAGACTGCAAAGGCCTTCTGGACCCGGAGCTCCTGGAAGCTGGAGAGATCCCTGCAGCTGCTTTGAACCCATTCACTGTTACAGAGACTGGGAAGGAGGATCTTGTGGATACCTTAGCTCACCTATAAGGAAGCAGATGGAAGTTTAGTTTCTTCTTGAAGTTCACACTTATTTCTATAGGATAACAAATAGGAGAGGTAAACACACCATCACCATCATGTGTCACCTATACCCTTCCTCTCGCCTCCCTGTGAGTACAGACCCTTGGATTTCTGAGGGTTACTGTTTCCTTCCTGTGTGTCCTTCATTTCCTTCCACTGCTATGTTCCTTCCTCTTCAAGTTCCATGGTCCCCTGGTCTTCCTACAAACAGGCAGAATAGTCTTTGCTAGAAGTGCTTGGGACCAACAATATTTCAGAATTTTGAACTTTGGAATATGTACATATATAAAATGAGATATCCTGCATAGCTTAAAAACTTCTAAAAGAGTGCTAATAGCTCTCTGGGTGCAGTCCTTTCAGACCAAAGCTTTTTTCTTTTATTTGCACATCAATTCAGTCATTTACCCCAAGTTCCTTTTTGATTATCCCACAAATCAGCATTTTAAGACCTTAGGCTCTTAATTCTTAGAAAAAGACAGCAAGTACAAGTTGTTGTTGTTGTTGTTGTTTTAACATAGCTAATCCTATGGTTCGTTGGGCACAGTGCTTGTGGCTGCCAAATCTAAACACAGAACTACTTTTATGTGAGGATTTCTGTTTTCCAACTCCTTCCCTGCCAAAGCTTGGCTTTCTAGGATCTTGTTCTATAGACAAACAATAAGCGTAGCCAGGTGGGACCCTACCCTGAGATCATCACTTCCTCACTTCCTGAAGCTCCTGTATTACTTAAACTCCGACCCTTGTTTTTTCTTTTTTTAACTATTTATTTCCCTTTACTGACTCCTTAGTGCAGCTGCTTCTGTTCTTTAATGTCCCGACTTGCAGGACAGTCAACGGGGTTCCCTGGACCACCTAGGGGAGAATGGGGGACAAGAGACGCAAGAGATGGACAGCAAGACAGGATTCTGATCAAGCTGTCAAATTTTATTGTTTTACACACCACAATATAAAGGAAAGCAAGCAGGCTGTAGGGACGGGGTATGAGGGAGGCAAACATTGTCTCTCAGGGGGCAAGCATTGTCTCTAAACATTGTCTCTAGGGAGTAGTTTCTCAGAATTGTCTCTCAGAATCTCATGGGAAAGCTAGATAGATTTCAAGGAAGCTGGCTTGCTAAAATTATCACGAGGAGGTGAAGTGGAAAGAGATAGTAGCCTAACTGCAGGTGAGCTCTGTTTGTTCTAACCAGTTCAGGTGAGCTCTGTTTGTACTGATCAATTTACAAGTTGCAAACATGAAAGCTAGTAATTTTCCTTCTAAAAGCAGACTTGAGCATGTAAGATGGCTGAAAGGAGGAGGTTTTGATATCTAAATGAGAATGGCTCCTGGCACTTTAAGGTCCATAAGGTCCCTCATACAGTTCATATTCCGTGCTTTTACTTTATATAGTTGAGAAATCCTGTTTATATATTCTTTAACTCATGTTTTCAGAGTTCTTTCCCACAGCCTCAAGGGCTGTCCTGAAGGTCACAGCATTGCCATTTTGCTGAGGAGCATTAACTAGAAACACTCTTGACTCCCAGAATTGTGGTGTTTCTGATTATTATGGAGTCATTAACCTTTGCAGAAAGAACATTCCCCAATAATTCTGGCAAGGAGAACATTCCCTGAGGAAAGTACATGAAGGAAAATATATACAAGCTTAAAAACAAGACTATGGTTACTAAGGAAGAGGATGACTGAGAGAGTCAGTGCTCAGACCACCTCTGTGAGCCCAGGGTAGCCCCCGCGCTCTTCCTGTCCCTGACGTGTTAGCATGTTTGCTGGAAGTATGAACAGATGTCGAGAGATTCCCAGCCCACACAGGCAATTCGTGTGGTTCATTACTTAACAGTTCCAAATCCATGCCCATGAAATTCATAGGAAATTCCTCGAATAGCTCAGGTGAGGGATCTGCCTGCCCCCCTTTGTTCAAAACCGAGGACGTGCGATTGTCCTGACGAATCCCAAGTCAATATGGAAAAGTGTGTGAAGGGGGAACCTCCAGACTTCCTGGTGGATACTCGAGTCCAGAATTTGGTGCTTGTGAAGGCTGAAGGGCCATTGTCTAATAAATCCTGGGTCCAGGGAGCCAGAGACACCACACAATATTCATAGACAACCCAAAGGTCAGTGGACTTGGGGATAGGACAAGTGTCTCACTCCTTTATAGTGATCCCTGAACGTCCATACCCCTTGCTAGGGAGAGCTTTACTAGCCAAAAGGAGAGCTCAGACTCATTTTGGCCCTGGAAAAATCTGGCTGAGAGCCCAGAACAGCAATTGAATCCAGGTGCTGACACTTGGCCTGGCCTCTGAGACTGAGTATAGACTGTACAAGTCACCAGCCGGCCCGGAACAAGACCTAGATGCCTGGCTGGCAGAGCTTCCCCAGGCGTGTGCAGAGACTTGAGGTATGGGACTGGCAAAACATCAACCCCCTGTATTTGTAGAGCTCAAGCCAGGAGCAGACCCAGTATGGGTCCGCCAATATCCCATGCCCCAGGAAGAACAAAAAGGGATCATTCCCCATATCCAGAAACTGTTGGACTTGGGAGTCCTTAGGCTGTGCCAGTTGGCCTGGAACACCCCATTATTGCCTATAAAGAAGCCAAAGTCCACCGACTACTGACCTGTCCAGGATCTATGGGAAGTTAACCTCAGGGTGATGGACATTCGCCCAACAGTACCTAACCCTTATACCCTGTTGAGCTTTCTACCTGCAGATCGGAAGTGGTTTTCTGTTCTGGGCCTAAAGGATGCCTTCTTCAGCTTACCCTTGGCTCCCAAAAGCCAGAGACACTTTGTCTTTGAGTGGCATGATCCTGAAAGAGGCATCAATGGGCAACTCCCCTGGACCCGCCTGCCTCAAGGCTACAAGAACTCACCCACTATTTTTGATGAAGCTTTGCAAGAGGACCTGGGTGAGTACAGAGTCAATAATCCAGATATAACTCTTGTTCAGTACGTAGATGACCTTTTAGTTACATCAGAAACCAAAGAAGAATATAAGAAGGGGAACCGGAATCTCCTACAGGCTCTGGGGGACCTGGGATATTGAGTGTCTGCCAAGAGGGCACAACTCTGTAAGACAGAGGTCACCTATCTCGGCTACATTCTGAAGGAGGGCCAGCAGTGGCTTTACACAGCAAGAAAAGAGACTGTTCTCAGCATACCCACCCCCCCAGAGCCCAAGACAGATAAGAGAGTTCTTGGGGTCTGCAGGTGTAGATTATGGATTCCAGGTTTTGCTGAAATAGCCAAACCTTTATATGAGGCCACCAGAGAGGCCAAAGACTTTGCTTAGACCAAAGATCATCAAAGGCTTTGAGAAAATAAAACAGGCCCTATTGTCAGCCCCTGCTTTGGTGCTACCAGAAATTACTAAACCATTTCACCTGTACATAGGCGAATGGAAAGGAATAGCTAAAGGGGTCCTGACTCAAATTTTGAGACGGTGGAAATGTGGCCTATTTGTGAAAGAAATTAGATCTAGGGGCAGCAGGATGGCCACCTTGTCTGTCCATCACTGCAGCTTCGGCATTGCTGGTTAAGGATGTAGATAAATTGACCTTGGGACAAAATTTAGCAGGGACTACCCTCCATGCAATCAAAGGTGTACTTAAACAGTCACCAGACAGGTGGTTCAGTAGTGTCCTTATGACTCACTATCAGATCAGACCCTACTAATCAATCCTGGCCGAATTACTTTCCAGCCACCTGCTTCCTTATATCCTGCAACCCTTCTCTCTGACCTGGATCTGGACCAGCCACTCCACCAATGCAGTGAAATCCTGGCACAGGCACACACCTGACCTAAAAGACTCGCCTTTGCCAGGAGCAGAGCAGACTTGGTTCACAGGTGGAAACAGTTTCATTCAAGAGGAGCAGAGGAAAGCAGGAATAACAGTGACCATGGAAATGGAGGTAATCTGGGCCCAGTCTCCTCCCCAACCCCAGGTACCTCAGCTCAAAGGGCTGAACTGATAAGGCTATCCCAGGCCCTTATCCTGGAGAAAGGGTTGGCAGTCAACATCTATACGGATAGCCAGTATGCATTTGTAACTGCTCATGTACATATCAGGACAGAGGACTCCCAACTGCAGGAGGAAAAACTATCAAGAACAAAGATGAAATCCTACAGTTACTTAAAGCTTTCTGTCTGCCAAAGAGAATGGCGACCATACACTGTCCAGTCCATCAGAAAGGAATAACAACGGCCCAGCATTTGTGTCCAAGGTAAGCCAGGATGTAGCGAAATACATTGGGGCAGATTGGAAATTACATTGTACATACAGACCCCAAAGTTTAGACCAGGTAGAATGAATAAATCAGACGCTAAAGGAGTCCTTGACCAAAATAGCTCTGGAGACTGGCTTTTTTTTTCTCCTTCCTTTTGCCCTGTATCAGGTAAAGAACTCTCCTTACCGGTCAGGACTAACCCCTTTGAAATCGTGTATGGTCTCCCCGCTCCTGTCGTGGCTAGCCTTCAGTCAGAAGCTATTGCAGAAGTAGAAGATGATGAGTTAAGAACTAGGGTCAGGGCAACCCAGTGGACTCACGAGCAGATTTGGCCTAACCTGCATGCCCTCTACGAAGCAGGCCCAGTTCTGGAACCACACAAATTTTGACCTGGAGATTGGGTCTACATGAGGAGATTTCGCAAGAACACATTAGAGCCCCGCTAGAAAGAACCCTACGTCGTCTTATTGACGACACCAATGGCTGTAAAAGTGGATGAGATCACTGCCTCAGTGCACTACACTCTTGTGAGACCAGCTAATCCCTTCTCCCCAGAAGAAGATTGCCAGACTTCACAGCCACCACTGGAATAGAGAGTCCAAAAGGGAAACCATCCTTTCAAGCCAAAATTAACCCAGCCGTAAGTAAGCCTGCTGTTTTTACTGACTATGTGCATTGCTCCCCCCGCCCCCCCCCCGCCTCCCTCTGCCCACATCTCCATTCAGAGACTTGAAACCCACACCAGCCTTATGACTTGACTTGGACTATTGAGAATCTTGAGATTGGTTACTGTGCCCAATTGGCTAATGCAAAAAAAGCCTCTTGGGACCCCCTGGTTTCCAATTTGACCTCTGTCCTGTTCCGGCTGGCTGATAACTTGTGGTCTGACTTTATGACATTCATACCCACCATGTTGGTAGAGGACTTTCTATATATGTCCTGGAGAGAAAAGGACTGTTACATGTGGGTTTCAGAACAATTTCACTGTGCTTCCTGGGGATGTGAGACATCGGTCACTGGGATAAAGACATGGGAGGTGTGTGGAGGGAAGACCTTATCACAGTCGCCCGGCAGGGGAGTAAGTCCGAAGTTTTACTGAGGTTCACAAAGGGAAACAAGCAAAGGGTTGGGAAGCTGGGAGATCTTCGGGCCTTCAGCTCCATGTCCTTGGAGGGATTAGTCCTGGACTCCTTTTTACCCTTAGACTCCTGGTAAAACCAGTTGCAAACCCCCTGCCTGCCTGTAGCTGTAGAGCCAAACTAGATTCTGACAAACCCTTAACCTATCGGAGGAGGCCCTACAGGGAGCACACCTGCTCCCCTGACACCAGTACTCAGACTGGGAGCTGCCTTTCCCCCAGTCCCACCCCAGCAGGGGTCCCCAGCTCCACAATCTTTCCAGAACCGCACAGAACCGAACTGGTAGACCCACGTCTGGTCAATGATGTTAAAGACCTTCCAGATTCTGAATGGCTCCCAGCCAGAGCTGACTACTTCATGCTGGTTATGCTATAATGCTAGACCCCCTTTGTATGAAGGTGTCAGGTTCATACCCAAATATAATGAGTCCAAGGATACCACATGTAGATGGTCCCAGGAAGGCCCAGCCTTAACCCTGCAGACCATATCAGGACAGGGCACCTGCCTGGAGAAGGGTCCCTTGTCATACCAGCACCTCTGCAAACAATCCCCACTGTTCATTCCAAATGGGTTGTCCCCCCCACCAAACAAACATGGTGGACTTGTTTAACAGGTTTGACTCCATGTGTGCATGGAGAGGTCCTTAATTCCCCTACCACGAAAGAGTTCTGTATTCTAGTCCAGCTAGTACCACACATAACCTATTATTCAGAAGAAGTACTGAAAAGCCTAGTAAGACATGTTGGGGCGTGGGATCTCATGAGGCAGAAGAAGGTGCCTATTTCTCTCACTTTGGCTGTGATTCTGGGGGCAGGGCTAGCTGGGGCAGGCACTGGAATAGCTGCCCTGACATTTCAGGGAAAGAACTATAACAGCCTGAACATAGATCAAGACATCCGACGCCTGGAAACATCCATCTCCCACCTGGAGTGCAGTATAGACTCTTGCTGAGGTGGTGCTGCTGAACAAACGAGGGTTAGACTTGGTGTTCCTGCAGCAGGGAGGACTATGTGCAGCTCAGCGGTGTGAAGAATGCTGTGTCTGTGTCCGTGATTCTGGGGTCATCAGAGAAGCACTGGCTAAAGTTAGAGGAAGCATTCGCAGATGCCAAAGGGAGTGGGAAAACTCAAAAGTTGGTGTCGGTCGCTGTTCGATACTCCTCCACAGCTAGCTACCCTTATATCCACAATCACGAGCCCCTGATTAGGATCTTACTGTTACTCACTTTTGGGCCATGCATAATTTATAAGCTTTTACAGTATTATGAAACAGAAATCCGGGACCTCCCAACTGATGGTGATGAGGTCCCAGTATCAACCAGCTAGCACAGATGATTTAGGTCTGTAAAGTCCATAATTGGCCTCTAGAGTAACTAGTAGAAGGGGGGAATGAGATGCAGGAAGCTCGCCCCTCCCCCCCACCCCCCACCCCCTCGCTTTCTCACAGAAGTTACTCTTTCCCCACGGCCCCGCCCCTCCTGCAGCAAGTGCAAAGCTTCCTCCCCCTTCCTGGCCCCTCCTAGAGAACCCAAGGAGCCACAGGTGCTAGCTGGAGTGGGAGGTGACAGTCTCCCTCACCTCTGTGTCTCCGAGTCTAGCACTCTCCCTGATAAACGGCTGGGCACTCCCCAGGTGCAGCTGGTGCCTGTTCTTGGAAAGGGGAGTTTAGGGTCCCATGTTTGAATCACGGAAGGGAGGTGACCAGGGGTCGCAGACAGTTATGGCCGGTCATAAAACTAGTTCCTGACAACCTCATAATAGATAATCCTTAGATCAGAAGTATCCCTCCTTAGCTGCACAATTCCGCCCTAACAAATGGTATCCCGTTTGAAGTATGGCTTGTCTCATCCACCTCCCCCATCAGCCTAAATATTTAAAGAATTCCTAACTACGCTGTATATAAACGTGAAGCCTTCGAAGCTTCACTCCTGTCCGCGCAGTGGGAAGGTTTGCGATCCGAGCCTGACTCATAATAAACAGACTCTTAGGCATGGTTGCCTCGGGCCCTGCAGTTCTTGAGCGCTCCTGGGTATCCCGCAGAATCGGGGCATAACACTCCCACTTCCTGGGCAAGCGGCTTCTTGGTCCTTGGTTCTTCCACTTTACTAGGATTCAGTGGATACTCCCAGCAGATATCATTTCAGATTTGTGAAAGAGGCTGCACCTCAAGGGGCAAAACTTCATCTTTCCCAGTCCTTCCTCCTTCAAAGCACAGAGAACGGCTGTGAGGTTCCAATCTGCAGAGCTAGGTTCCCGGGCATGGAGAGTCACACAGGGGCTGCAGGGATGTCTTGCTGCCTTGCTCGCTCGCTCTCCCTCCTCCCACCCAGTCAGGGAGATTCACAAGGTGATGTGCGCAGTCTCATTGTGGGTGTGGCTTCCCTGCCAACACACCCCAGACTGAGCAGGACCTGGGGGACATGCTGGGTCCATTCCTCTTTGCTGAACTGACCCACGGGTGCCAGAGGCTGTGATGATGTCATATTTCGTAAAGCAGGCATCCTGTCAAGGAATTCAAGGAAGCCCAGGAGCCTTCTCTATAACTAGATTCTAAGTGCCTCTACACGCGAAGCCCATCACAGCCTCGTTGGCCAAGAGAGAACAGCTCCTACACATGCGCACTTCCGTGGGCCCTGCTCTGTGCTCAGTGTTATTCTTGTGCCTGCCCTGGACCTTCCTGTTGGAGGCAGGGAAGGCTCCAGTGTCATTTTAGAGCAGACACAGCCGCACCAACAGGAAAAGGCGCATCTTACCAGACAGAGCTACGGCTCAAACCCATGCCTCCTCTTTCTTCCCAATGACACTCGAGCAAAGAGCAGAGCTCCGAGGAGTCCCGTCTCCAGTAAGAACAGTCCCCTCTCCCCGAGTTTTGGCTATGACAGACTTTGTTTCATAAGCAGTATCATAGTAAACTTCATAAAATCTTAAGTCAGAAACGACCTGATCTCTGGTCAAAGATGAGATTCTAGGAATTTCCTCCACAGCCACAGGCGACAGCTATAAAGGGCTGAACCATGGGACCCCCGAGGCTTTGCTTTTCAACAACTGGGCTCTGTTGGCCTTGTGAAAGGTTCCTCGTGCTTCTGTCCAGGAGCTCACTGGGCTTGGACTGTCCCGTTGGACAAGCAGAAGAGCAGCCAGGTGTGGAGATGGCCGAGTTGGCTCTAAGCTTTCAGATCCAGCTGCTATCAAGTATGTTCAGAACATCCTTGTCAAATGAGTCTACTCTGCACACCACAGCTGACACCGCATCTTCAACGTTTAAGACTCTCCCAGGGGCCACGTGGCTAGTGGCTAAGAAATGGCTCCGCGGACGTGTTGGTTGGCTCACTGTTCCTCTCCATTCTCTTGGCCATCTCCATTGAAAGGAAACTCCCCAATTTAGCCCCTGGAAGCATCTTTTTTTTTTTTTTTTTGACTTTTTTTCTTTATTTTCTATATTTGTTTACATTCCAAAGGCTTTCCCCTTTCCCAGTTCCCACCCACCATATGCCCCATAAGTCCTCTCCCCCCCAACTATTCCCCAATCATACCCCCCCCATCTCTGTTCTGATGCTCTCCTACAAATCTGTATCCAGTCTTTTCAGGACCAGGGTACTTTCCTTCCTTTTTCTAGGGAATCTTTTGATTTGCTAATTGTATCTTGAGTATTCAGAGCTTTTGGGCTCATTAATATCCACTTATCAGTGATTGCATTTCATGTGTATTCTTTTGTGGTTGGGTTAAGTCACTTAGGATGATATTTTCCAGATCCAACCATTTGCCTACAAATTACATGAGTTCATTGTTTTTAATTGCTGAGTAGTATTCCATTGTATAAATATACCACATTTTCTGTATCCATTCCTCCTTTGAGGGACATCTGGGCTCCTTCCAACTTCTGGCTATTATAAATAAGGCTGCTATGAACATAGTGGAGCATGTGTCTTTATTGTATGCAGGGGATTCCGTTGGGTATATACCCAGGAGTGGTATGCCAGGGTCCTCTGGAAGTGTCATGCCCATTTTTCTGAAGAACCGCCAAACTGATTTCCAGAGTGGTTGTACCATCTTGCAATCCCACCAACAGTGGAGGAGTGTTCCTTTTTTTCCACATCCTCGCCAGCACCTGTTGTCTCTTGAGTTTTTAATCTTAGCCATTCTGACTGGTGTGAGGTGGAATCTCAGGGTTGTTTTGATTTCCCTGGAAGCATTTTATGACTCAGTCCTAGCGCATGGTCTATCAGCAGAAGCCCATTAGTAGCTTGCGTGGGGGCTGTGGCTTTTCCTGGTGAGGGCACAGTGGGCTCTGCTTCTTGCTGCCCTACAGCTCTCAGTAGGAGAGCCAGCTATCCCCAGGAATGCCGGCTCTCTTTGTAGGACATCTTTGCAACTTTGTAGGAGAGTCCAAGATCTCCTGCTCTGTCGGGGAGTCATATGCCCAACATCCTCAGCCGCCTTGAGAGCGAGCAGAGGCAGCAAACTCACCCCGTCTGTTTAAAGCTCTCAGGATGGCCGCGGGTGGTCTAGAACAGGAAGGTGGGCGAAGCCTTGCTCCGTGCCCTGGTCATGCGCGTTTAGTACTGTAGAAGCCTCATGCCCTGGTCATGCGCACTGAGTACTTTAGAAGCCTCAAGGCAGACTTGCTCACCCGTGAGATAATCAAGTTTCAGGAATGGCTGGATTCACGCAAAACAGATGTTTCTTTCCCGCACCAATGTGTGAAAAGCAGACCAGTGGCTGGGAACAGAGAAGAAATAAACCTCGTGGATCTTCTGGGAACGAAGGTCATGGGTACCAGCTTCTCCCTACAACACCCCAGGAATCTATCAAACCCACAAGAAACCTTCTCAGGGGAGACAGAGGACAGCGAACAGAAACGTTCTCTTCTCTCTCAGACACTGAGTGTTTAGTTGACTGTACTGCTCAGGGGCTAGGTGTCCGTGTTCAGCCCTTGACTTCAAACAAAATCCCACTATGAAACCGACTGCCCATGTAGCACTGGAGAAGATCCTCAAGTTCTCTGAGTCTAGGCTACACATCGGGCTACTAAAGTGCCTCCCTCAGACCTAAGTCGTCACAAGCTTAAGTTACAGAACCCACACTACACAGGCGATAGATAAGGTCCCCTCTGTTTCTCTTTGACAAGAGGAAGAAGCTACTTGCCATGAGCTTTCTTCATAGCCACAAGGCCATCTCGTTGTTTCACTCTGTGTTCTCTGTGAGCTCCTCTGTGACAGCCATAATACTTCTGCAACTTACAGCTCCCCTGAGAACAGAGATGCTGGCGGCTTGTGGTACACAGCACCCCAAGCTCTTGATCCATGATGATGCTCTGATTAAAGGGTTAACATGACAGTCAAACTCTCCATCCGGTGGCCTTGACTTTCCCAGCATTAACTTTTCTATATCTAAAAAAGTAAATGTACTAGGTCAGGCCAAGACAAGAGCAGAGTGTCAGGGAGAAAGCCAACCTGTGAGAGCCGGGGCCGGAGCGATGCTATCCGAGGCCCATTTAGCCCTATGATTTGATACCGAGATAAAATATTGAATGCAATAAATTTAACTCTAAGTCAGACAACACCAAAAAAAAATTTTTTGGACCATCTAAGTCTGGGTAGGCTTCTTATTAGTCAAGAGTATAAGTCATAAATCTCCTTGTGGACGTGCGCACAGGGCATATGACACCCTGCGCTGTCTCCTGCTTTCAGAGAGGGCTGATGGGTCCATCCCCTCACATTTATTTCAGCCACTAATGTGGCACCGTAGATGCTGAACCAGACAGAAATAGAAGACAGAAAGCTTGGTCCTGTCAAATGGTCTTAATACACGTACAAGAGCCCAGCCTCCTCGTGCTCCTCACACCACCCAGGACGCTGCCGATGCTGAGGTGGGGTCTGGATGGAGGTGGGTGAGGGGCAGGGATAAGGCAGGCAGAGGGTAGGCTAGAGGATAAAAGGCTGCTGTGGCGATGCAGGAGGAGGACGCTGGGATGCCTCTCTCCTGCAGGAGTCCTGGCAGTCCCCGAAGTTTATGAAAGTGTCAGGGAGATCGTGGATTGTTCCAGGAGGCGACGAATGGTTCTGTTGGAACTGAGGCAATATGATTATGTCTACACTGACTTCCGGAAGCCCCTGTGCTCAAACTCCAAAAAAGGTTCCTGTCAGCCCCTGCCCTATATACACGGTGTCTGCAGAAGTGGTCCTGCACACCCAGGCCAGGACACCAAGCATCAGGCTGGTGGAGGCCTGGGAGGCAGAGCCGGCCTCAGTCGGTCCCAGCAGGAATGCAGCACCCTCACTCCTGGAACAATTGTTTTCTACCGCTGTTTGCCTTTTCCCCTTGAAAAGCAATCTACAGAGTGAAAAAAAAAAAAAAAAAAAAAAAAAAAGAACTCTCCAAAGTCCATTCCAATCTCTCTCCTCTGCAGCCTAATTTCCATTCTAATGTTTGTGTGGTTCCCAGTGACACTGGGCACTCATTATTCTGCTGCTGTGGCTGCTGCTGCTGTCCCCAACCCCAGAATCTACTGTGTTGCTAGGGGCTGCATGGACTCATTTAGGGACTAGAGATAGGATGGCAGGGTTGGGGTGGCTGGGGAGGGGTCCAGGAGGAGTCTGGCACCCTGGGAATAATCTTGGTATGACTTCATACATTCTGGCCCTCAAGGTGGGCTTCCTGTAGCATCGTGTGGATGCAACACCAGAGTTTTCATTCTATGTTAATTGTCTTAGTCAGGGTTTCTTTTCCCGCACAAACATCATGACCAAGAAGCAAGTTGGGGAGGAAAAGGTTTATTCAGCTTGCTTTTCCATATTGCTGTCCATCACTAAAGGAAGTTGGGGCTGGAACTCAAGCAGGTCAGGAAGCAGGAGCTGATGCAGAGGCCACGGAGGGGTTTTCCTTACTGGCTTGTTTCCCCTGGCTTGCTCGGCTTACTTTCTTATAGAAACCCAAGCCTACCAGTCCAGGGATGGCACCACCTAAAATGGGCCCTCTCCCCTTGATCACTAATTAAGAAAATGCCTTATAGCTGGATCTCATGCAAGCATTTCCTCCACTGAAACTCCTTTCTCTGTGATAACTCCAGCCTCGTCGAGCTGACACACCAAACCAGCCAGTACACTGATGCTTGAATGGATGAAGGAAGGGTAGGCGTGGGCCACAGAAATCTGCTTCTCTGGGATTCTGCATCACGCCTGTGTTGAAGGTGATATTCACTGTGTTGATAACAGCTCCTGAGCCAAGACCGTGCCTTGGGTTTGAATCTTTGAGCCACTCCCTGCGTGCTGCATGACCTTGGACAAGTAGTATCGCCTCTCTGCACCTCGGTTTAATCATCTCACCACTGAACACCAGCAGTATAAAGCTATATCACGACACAAATCAGTAGGCACAATTTCCTGGGAGGCTGATGGGAAGTTAGTATCAGTTAGTATCGGTGTTAGCTGAAATTAATTTCGTTGTCATCAGACGCCTTCTGGGTGCAGATGCCAGAGTGCGTGTCCTGCAGTGTGCGTGCTATTATCTTGCTGCAGTGTGTATGGTCTGTGGCTGTCAACTCCTGCTACACTGGATGCCAACTTAGAATATTGGCTGGACCTGTAGATCCTTCCGCTAGTTCACAGGCTGCACCCACACTATTTCAAGTCACCTGGCCTAGTGACGCAGCGATCTGACTAGGTTATAAGGAAGGCAGAAGAGCCGGAGGGCAGAGAGGAAGGTACAGCCATTCTGATTTTCCTCAGATGGCTTTGGGTGTTGGGCCAAGACCACAGCCCTGGCAAGCACCCGAGCATTCATTTATATCACCTCAACTGGAGTCCCAGGGCTTGCCCAGAATCCTGCGCTGCCCTTCAGAAGCTTGCCCTGCTTCCAGGGCTCGCTCTGTGCCATCCCAGCTCAGGAGCAGTGGGCGGTGGGGACGGTTCAACCAGCAAATCTCTGAAAACAGAACTGAGGCTGTTTCATAATCTGCAAAGGCTGGATGCCGTCCAGACGGAGAGAGGGAAGCTGCCCTACTTAAAAGGGCTTCAGAGAAGCAAATTCCCAGAGCATTGCTGACCTGGGAACAGCTGCCACCTTCAGGCCTACTGAGGATGGCAGGGTCCCCAAAGGTGCTTAGGCCAGCTACCTCCCAGACCAATGCTTGTGCCCACTGGCGGGCGAAGAGCCTCAAGGCCAAGGCAGAGTCTTGCCGACTGCTTACGGCTCCATGCTTCCCTCCTTGTGTGAAGACAGATTCTGTCTGTCCCCACTGAGCTAGGTCCCCAGGTAAGCGGACACAACTGTTAATAGCACTATCCTTTTTTACATCGTTAAAAACTTGTTTTGTAGGCTGTCACCAGTGGCCTTAGTCTATGGCTGTTCTGCAGGATTAAAACGCCAGTCACGAAAGAGACGCAGGCTGCGGATGACTAGCAAACTGGGACGGGATTGAAAAGTGGAAGACTGTGCTCAGTGCGTGAGGATGGGCGACCGGATCAGCGACTTACTGTCTGGATGCTGCCACCCAGATTGATCAGAGCCATCTGTGCCCCGAAGCCTCCGGCCGTCAAACCGCCCAGCCCTCGTTTGCCAGTGGCTTCGCTCGGAATGTGCGCTATTGTCAAGGAGCGGTAGTTTTGAGCTGGTTGTCGGGAGTCAGGGGCACAGGGTTGCTACCCCCCCCCCCAGTGGATGAGGCTGACTAGGGTAGATGTAAGGAGTGTTTGGGGTCAGGCCTCCTGCTAGTCACAGCTCTCTCAAGTCCCAGGCTTTGCTGTACGTAAGCTCGCCAAACTCAGCAAAATCGGAATTCTCTGGAGCAGAAAAGAATGGCTCACTAAAGGCCACATGGGAAAGAAAACAGAGGAGCTAGCCAGGTTGCTCAAACCTCTTGTCCAAAGACTCTCACGTTGCTGACTGAAGCTGCTCCTGACGCCACACTCTCGCGCCCCCCCCCCACCCCGCGCCCGCGCCCCCGCCCCACCCCGCCCCTACCCCCACCCCCACCCCACCCCCATCCCCACCCCCGCCGGTAGCCCTCTCAGGCACCCTTTGCTTAGAGACTTGCTTTGGTCAGAGACAGTGGAATCTGGGGTGATCGCAGAGGCAAATGTGGAAGCCTCTGTAGATTCAGACACTTGGATGGGACGTTGTGTAATACGGAAGGGCCTGAGGATGGGAGCCCCTAGGGACAAGGGGGAAGGGAAGTGTACTCTCCACTAAGACTCCTCGGGTCTCATCAGAGGCCTCGCCGCTGGTACAGCCTCTCTACTGCGTACCTGGCTGCCAGACAATGAGAAGAGGACGAGAAACTTCTGATGCGAAGCCCAGCAGTGGGTGCCTGATACCTCCTTCCTGCATGATCAAAGGTCAGCCTTTGGAGGAGAGGTCAGATGACAGAAGACCTCCCTTCCCCTAAAGTGCCCACTTGACTGTGGGGTCCAGCTGTCCTCCTCAAGGCCATCGCTGAGGAAGGAGAAGCATTCCAAACCCAAGGTACTCAGTCAGACAGAGCAAGCTGAGGGAGGCCGGAGCGTGCCTCGGTTCCTTCCTATCTTGGCACAGCTCCAGTGAACCTGCATCCTACCCTACTGATGCCCCACAAGACTCTTGTAAATAAAATCTTCGTAGCTGCAAACATAAGGAGAGCAGTTTTTTTGATAGCCAGTCCTCCCCGACAATTTCATTATGCAAACCCAGCATCCATGGCTTCAGGTCTAAGGCACTGAGTGAGGCTGCTGGAATTTGGGCAGGAGGAGGGTAATGCCCAGCCAGACACTGTTCCCAGCTGCCAGGCGACGTGTCCCCCACTCACACTCAAACCATGAGGCCCTCATCAGTCATTCCCAGCCTTATCTTATCGACCCTTTGAAAAGACAGCAGTAGCAATTTATTAGCAATTTTCCAGAGTCTCTGCCTCCCGGTACGATGTTTTCCATCTATAGAGCTAAAGTCATATATCGTCTAGAGCTGTGACTCTGGGGGGGATACCAAGTGTGTTCCCAGAGTAAGGCTGGTGCCCACAGCCAAGCAAAAATGACATTAGGGAATTCACTGTGCTTTTTTTTTTCCTGTCTATTAGTTCTGTGGCTTCAAGGGAATTAAGTGTGGAGGAGCCTAATAAGATCAGCGCTCTGGTTTGATGTTAATTTCGTTTGCTTCTTTAGCCTATATTGAAATCTTTATTTCTCTCATTTAAGAGAGAGGTCACAGGAAGAAAAGGCTGCAGGTGCATGGGGTGACAGCGCTGTCCTGGCCCTGCTCACTTAGTTCTGAGTCCCAACCTCTGTGTTACCCAGCAGAAAAACAAGGGGAAGCAACAGCCTCCCCCCTGTCCCATGACCTCTTCTCACTCCTGGAAACGAAGAAGTCTGCGGATGACTCATCCTCGGGTGGCGGTCACCCCGCCCGCTCAACATAGGCTCCTGCACATGAGTAAACAGGAGAAGCTGGCTGCCAGAAGAGCAGCTTAAGCTGTGCCTTCTCAAACAAGGCCAGTCCAAGACCCAGGGCCCCTGGAGACCTGGCCAGGGCCAGCTTTTAGAGCTGTATAAGTCCAGTTTTTATCTTGTGGTGGCCAAAGTAACAGAGGCCAAGAGGAAGCCAGAGATTCAGAAAGCTCGGGAGCAGTGTTAGGTCTTCAGGCTTTCAGGCCAGAGTTTGTAAACCATGTGTCTCTGCAGCCAGGCATAAGATGCTTTCAAAGGCAGTGTTGGCTTAGCTTAGCCCAGGATGTCCCACTCTGTCCCCTTGCTCATCTGCCCTAGTGCCCCCATGGTCCTTTACCTAAAGATGGGTCCCAAGTTGGTGAGGATGCCAGCCACTGCCTCCCCTGTGTGCTGTGCCTACCCTGTTTACTGTCCTGTCTTATAATTATTGTAGAGTGATGTTATTTAGCTATGAAAGAAAATTGAAGTGCCAACATGCATCTATCCAGCCAGTAGCTGGCTTTGGGGCTCTTTGTTTTATTATTTGTTTTTCCCAGTGTTTATACTACAGTAAGTTACTGGTGTACAGAGCTACAAAAGCAATATTGTTAATGTATAATTATATTACTATAATCCTATATTAACATAATTTTACAGCTAACCCTTTTTATTATTGTTGCTATTGGGGTTATATGATTTAGTTTTGAATAAGCAATTATTTATGTGATTAAAAACTAAAATATACCCAAAAGAATACTACTTAAAGGCTTCCTCCTCAGCTTCTGTCCCTTGAGAGCCACTGCTCAGAGGTGACCACAACTGGACAGGACCACGGTTCCTCCGAGACAGCGGTGTGGATAAACGGAACGATTCATTACACTTCTTTTACCCTTTTTGGGCAACTCTCTTCCTGGCCCCTCTTCCTGCTCATTTTTCGGGTTCATTCCATCTCAGCATATAAAAATCTGCCATGATCTATTTATAGCTCCATGGTTGGAAGACACCATCCATTAATTATGTTTTTAATCTCAAGAGGCAACTTTCTCTCTCCTGCCCTCCCTGTCAGATGTGCTAGGCTGCACTCATTGGCCTCCAGGTCTGTGGGTTCTGGAGTAAGGTTCCAGGCTGAGCAGCAGGTTGGTGTTAAGTTGGACACCCTGATGTCAGCAGAGTGGTTCCCTCTCTACGTGCCATGTGCCCAACCAACAGTGCTTTCTCTTTTAGAAGGAAGCACTTAAATGTTTTTCCACTACGTATGAAGTGCTTCCTCCAAGAGCCAAGAGATCACATGTCTTATAAGTGTGAAAAGAGAATTCTGGGAAATGTGTGAAAAGAGAATTCTGGGAAATGTGTGAAAGGAGAATTCTGGGAAATGTGTGAAAAGAGAATTCTGGGTAATGTTGGAGCACTCGAGCCACACTTGATCATTTTACAGTGAAGGGAATCTACGGTGGTTTAGGGTTTTAAAGGTGGAGCTTGCCTTACTTACCATATTACTGTTACAGAAACACAGGATGGGCAAGCAACTTGTCTGAGAACACACAGCTTGACAGAGAGAGAAGATACCTATCCCAACTAGAAAGGCGACAACAGCATTTCCTACCCTGATGGCTGAACAATAGTCCACCAGAAATTGGTGTGGATAAGCAAACAAATAGCAGACAGCCCCTTTGAGGTGAACTCCGGCTTATTTACAGCAACTTTACTCAGGACCACAGTAAGAGGTTACAGAAACTGTCAAGGGATGGTGTGGATCCTGTAGAATGTGAACAGATTTTGCTGTCAGCAAGGTAAATGTTGTGGTCATTCCTTATGAATGCCAACATGCCAGCCACCTCTTAAAAGTATTCACAGGACTGGGGATAGCTCCACAGTTGAGAGTCGGTGCTGCTCTTACGGAGGACTGGAGTTCGATTCCTAGCACCATAACCATCTGTAACTCCAGCTCCAGGGGAACCATACTCTTCTCTGGTCTCCAGGCACCCGCACTCATGTGCACAAGCCTCTACACAGACACAATAAAATACAGTCTTTGAAAAGGAAATATCAGGGAGAGCTAAAACCTGCCAAGCACAGCAGCGGTCTCTGACTACAGCTCTTTACTGGACTACAAACGCATGAGTTTACAGTGACTGTCTACAGTTGCTGTCATTACCTCTCATAAAGGAGAAACATTTGAGGGTGGACACATGGGGCTGCAGGCTTAGGCACAGAAGTTGGGAGCACTGGCTGCTCTCCCAGAGGTCCCGAGTTCAAATCCCGGCAACCACATGGTGGCTCTCCACAGCATCTGTAATGAGCTCTGATGCCCTCTTCTGGTGTGTCTGAAGACAGGGACAGTGTGCTCACATACATTAAACAAACAAATCATCTAAGAAGAAACATTTTAACAGAAGAGAGTCCTGTCAACGTGGCCATTTGGCTCAAACTGAACTTGAGATCAGTCTCGACATTTCCCGAGAGGTAAGGATGGCAAATGCTATCAGTCACTAGACAAGGGCTAGCTACAGCTACGGTGGGATACTGACCACAGCGGCTAAGCTTAAAAATGGTCAACCCTACTAAGTGTTGGCAAAGACCTGGAGCAAATGGAGTGCTCACACTGCTGGTGAGGGGTAGCAAGTGATGCAGCCACTTTAGAAAGTGCTGCTGTCTCTTTAACAGCATAGTCACCACAACTCTATGATCAGCCTTTCAGACCATGGATATTTCTAAGGCTGTGGAGCACATCACCATAAAGGCTTACAATCATGTGCTCACCAAAGCCTTATGTTTAATCCATCAAAACTGGAAACAACCTAGATGTCCATCAATAGGTGTGTGGATAATAAATCATGATGCACTCGAACAACGGAAGACTACTGAGTAATCAAAAAGGAATAAAGGTTTGATACATGCAGTACGGTGAGTAAATACCAGAATAGTTATGGTGTTAAGCCACAAACTGACAAAGAGGAGACTATATTGGGTGGTGTCTTAGTTAAGGTTTTACCATGACCAAGGGAACTCTTGCAAGCACAACATTTAATTGAGGCTGGCTTACAGGTTCCACTATCATCAAGGCAGGAGCATGGCAGTGTCTAGGCAGGCAGGGTGTAGGAAGAGCTGAGAGTTCTACATCTTCTTCTGAAGGCAAACAGGAGAAGACTGGCTTCCAGGCAGCTAGGACAAGGGTCTTAAAGCCCACGCCCACAGTGACATAGCTACTCCTCCAAGGCCACACCTATTCCAACAAGGCCACACCCACTCCAACAAGGCCACGCCCACCCCAACAAGGCCACGCCTACTCCAACAAGGCCTTGGCCCGCAATCATGCCATTCCCTTGATCAAGCATATACAAACCATCAGAGGGGTTTCATCTATCAAATCCTACAAACTTAAAACTAATTAGAATAAAGCAGGACATATGAAAGGCGATGGGGCAAGAGTGGGGATCAGTTGTGGGGGTGTCACGTGGCTCAGAGGCACTTCAGGAAATGGCGGCTATGCTTGCTGTCTTGATCTTGATAATATCGTGGACATGTGCAAGTGTGAAAATATCATATTGTACAACTGAAATGTACAATATGTACAAAATGTACAAACAAAATGTAGTTTGTTATATATTAATTGTATTTTAATAAAATGTATCGCAAGGTAGCTTGACCAGAAAAATACATATCACAAGAGAAAGCAGCCATCTGAAAGACTCCATACCATGCCATTCCAAATATGTGATCTCTGCAAAAGCCAACACCGTGGGACAGAAAAGACAAATGGTTGCCTGTAGTTGGTCAGAAGGAAGATGAACAGAGCACTCGCAGAATGTCGGGACTAATCTGTGTGGAGCCACAGTGGTGCATGTGCGCGCACACACACACACACACACACACACACACACATCATAGTCATCTGTATCCCCATTGGCTGACAATGATGACATAACAGTGCATATCCTTAAACGCAGCACATAAACCTTCAAGTACAGGAGGCAGATTATGTATGTGCACGAACAGGGATGTGTGTAAAATCCTTCTTATGTTATAAAGGTGAAAATTACTCTAAATGGATGTGCATATAGAGAAAAAGTTTGATAAAGAAAGATAAAGCTCCTTTCCTGTTTTGTTCATGTTCCCCTTCCTCTTCTTTTTCTTCTCCTCTTCCTTCTCCTCCTCCTCCTCCTCCTTCTTCTCCTCTTCTTTTTCCTTTTCCTCCTCCTTCTTCTCAGTCACCATAGTTACCACCACCATCATCATCGTCATCCATTGCTATTGACACAGGACCTCACTAAGATACCCCGATAGGCTGAATCTGTGACCCTCCTCCCTCAGCCTCCCAAATAGCTGGGATTTCAGGCCTCTTCTACAAAGGCCAGCTTTAGAAACTATGTATAAAAATTGGGATATTTGATCCCTCTTACATCAGCATCCTGGGAGCAGAGAGGTGCCACCAAGGACCCAGAATTTCCCATCATTCACCTCTGTTGTTACACGAGTGGTACTGATGTTCATGTGCCACACATAATTTACATTCATGCCCAGGAGGACACATCTCTTCCACACTGTATCAGTTTAAGAAAGGGAGAAACTCTTCTACAGGGTCCTCGTCAAGTTCACAGTGGGTCTTGTTGGCCACAGTGAATCACATGTCCATGGGCTGCGAGTTTGGCTGGGGCAAGGGCTGGAGCAAGGGCAGAGCTAGGACAACTGGACCCTCGGAGCCCTAGTTCTTCCCTCAGCACAGGAAACATTGTATTGTCTGTTGTCGGCTGTACAGGAAAGATGTCATCATTTAAAGCTAAAAGTTGTGATAGTTCTTATGTATACAAGACCACACACCTTCCAAAGACACCCTCCAGGTTCTCCGAGGAATTCCTGGGCTGAGATGAACCTGGGACCGTTTATGTTTCTACATCTCAATACATCTAATAAGGCACAGCTTCCTTGGTGGTGGGAAAAAGAAAGAAGGATGCTCCTGCCTCTTGGATCCTACAGTAATTTTCATGATGGCTTCTCCTTGCTGGCAGAACCCCAGAGAGTCCCTTGAAGCTCAGATCCTGATCTAACACCGAGGAATCAGAATGGACTCTACACAGTTGCCCTCCTTGTCTTGCTGCCGGAAGCTGTTGAGCTGAGCACTGAGAACGGATACGAGTGGGCACTCTCAAAGTCACTAAGGAGCATTGCAGCTGACCTGGCTAAGAGCCACAGCTGGGCATAGTTTTCGCATTTTCTAGAGCCACAGGGAGCACTAAAATGGCATCTTGCGGCTGAATTTGAGATGTCCACACCCCTCTCCTCTACTCCAAGTAAAACCCACTTGTGGGGGTGTCTTTAAGGTGGAAGCCCACCCGGCCACTTACTCCCACTCCAAATCTTGGGAATCTTGAAGGACTCTTGAAACTCCCCTGGGGGGACTGGAGAGTCATAATTGCAACTTTTCCTTACATGCTCCAGACTGCCCTGAAGAGAGCCTCAATCTGTACCTCTTCCCTTCCCGGGGCATCAGAGGATTCAGGACCTTTTTGCTAAGAGACCTGGAAACACTCCCCACTTTCCTCCTCTCCCAGTGTTCACTGACTGCCAGGCGCTTCCTGTACCAAGCCCCTCCCAGTCTTCCGCTGTCTGCCAAGGTATTTCCTGTACCTACCCCTACCCCCTACCCCAGCTCCCATGGCCTTCCCACTCCTTCTCGCCCCCAGCACTGCTCCCCTCCGGCAGACTCTGCTCTTCCTGGCTCTTGGATTCACCCCTCTTCCCAAAGCATTAAAGACTTAGTCTCAAAGATCAGGGCCATTCCCTGATCTCCTCTTTCTTCCCCACTCAAGGCCCCTCCCTCAGATCTTCACTGCCTGGCCCTTTCTCACCAGGAGCCCCCATCACTGCTTTTAGATCAGTTGTCCCAGACAGAAAGGGCCACATAGGCTGCGGCCCTGTGCCTCTCCCCACCTTATGACGTTCCTTTCTGTCTTCCCCTGCTGGTTCCGTTCTTATCAGTCCCCTGGACTGTTCTTGTGCGCTCCTAGCTGGAGAGCCTCTCGGAGCAAAGGAAGACCTTTGTTTTCCCATCCTCTGTCCCAATAGGATGCTCTTCAGAAAGTCCATTCACCCCACGGTTTCAAGTTCAGTGTGACTCTGTTGTTAGGGAGGCCAAATTGTGCTGTCTGGTTAATTCTCAGTTCCCTGTCTTTACCCATTACATCCCCAAATCATCAGCAGAGTAAATAGGTGTCTTATCCTGACACCTGGCCAGAGCCCTGAGCATTGTCTCAATATGTAAACGGCTCCTACAGAAAGACCCGGCTCACCTCTGTTCCTTCTCTTGTTCTTACCCAGCTACTAAACAAACAAACATCCATGTTTTCTTTTTCTTTTCCATGTATGCCAATCTGCTTGTACTTGTTAATTTCGCATGTCAAGTTGGCTAGGTCATCACACGTAGCTGCTTGGCCAAACATTCTATACACTATCATGAAGACATGTTTTTAAAAATGAGATTAACATTTGAATCAATAAACTTTAAATGAGGTGGACCTCATTTACTCAGTTGAGGAATAGGAGACCAGTGTCTCTAAGGAAGAGATAAGTCTGCGTAGAAATCACCTGTGACCTTGGGCTCCAAAGTCAACTCATTCCCGGATCCACAGTCTATCAGTTCGGTCTCATAGCGTCAACTTGCCCTCAACAGATTAAATTGCACTTAACTGAAACAATATGAATAAAACTCTCAAAATTTCAATGAAGAAAAAGATATTTGTGGATGCAGATTTTGGAATTACAAATCTACCATTGAATGAACCAATTCCTTGAACCTGCCCTGCCCTCAAAATGTGGGTATACATGTATATATAAATACATACATATTTCATAGGTATCTATTATAGATCATATATTCATAGGTACACACATATTTGTTTCTCCTATAAATTACAAGTCTTTCAAAATCAGAATTTGGAATTTTATTTGATCTTTACATCTCTCAGTGTTTAAGCATTTGAAAGAGTTTCAACAAATAGCTATTGATCTATCAGTTGTTTCAAAATGAATGATACTTCCAAAGTTTTAGGGAGACAGAAAAACTGTTGGCATTGTTGAAGAGTCCAGATAGCACACATGAAATAAATAAAAGAAAAATTTTAAAAGAGAGAAAATCGATAATTTAATCAGGAGACTAATAGTAAATGTCGCTTCTTGTTGTGTTGATGTGTCTTTGAAATTCTAACAAAATTATTACAAGAGTAATAATTTTGAAAATATGACTTAATACCTTGAAATTTCCATAGCTTTTCACTCAGTCATATAATCAAAATTGTTATTAGTAATAATATTTAAGACAACATCCTTCCTAGGAATTTGCCTAGGAATTGTAAAATTTATCATAAAAGCTTTCACAGATGTATTGACTGGTTTTATATAAAGTTTTTGAGACTTCTCATAAACAACAATGGTCTTTTTAGTCAGAGAGGTGAATTTCTTTTTTTTTCATTTATTTTTTTATTTTCTATATTCTTTGTTTACATTCCAAATGATTTTCCCTTTCCCCATTCCCCCCTCCCCATAAGTCCCATAAGCCCTCTTCCCTCTGCCCGTCCCCTAGTCAACCCCCTCCCACTTCTCTGTCCTTGTAATCCCCTACATGGGCTGGTGGGATTGCAAGTTGGTACAACCACTCTGGAAATCAGTCTGGTGGTTCCTCAGAAAACTGGGCATGACACTTCCGGAGGACCCTGCTATACCACTCCTGGACATATACCCAGAGGATTCCCTGGTGTGCAATAAGGACACATGCTCCACTATGTTCACAGCAGCCTTATTTATAATAGCCAGAAGCTGGAAAGAACCCAGATGTCCCTTAATGGAGGAATAGATACAGAAAATGTGGTATATTTATACAATGGAGTACTACTCAGCAATTAAAAACAATGAATTGATGAGAGGTGAATGTCTAAGCTGTTAAGTACTGGGTGTAGTTTTGAAGCGCCTACTAGACGTTAGAGCTTGGGCTCATCCAGAAACCTGACTTTTCAGCCGTGGATGGGACCTGAGGGCCAGACCAATTTGTCCCTCCCCATGGCTGGGGTGAGTGGGAAGGAAAAAGGGAAGAAAGAGAAAGGGGGTCCCCATTTCTACAACTCATTGTGTTGAAAATATCCAATTACATTATTTCCTAGAGTTAATGTCTGAAACACTGTCTAAGTGCTAAAATGAAATCTGTGGTTCCTTTGTACAGTTTTTACCCTTGATGACAGTAAATAACTTAGTCACTTCGTGGAGGAAATGAAGAGATTGATTCAGGGTGATGTGGCCCACCTTCTCGTGTCCGGTTCCCCTTTCCCTGACCTATATTAAGCCTGCAAGCGTCCAGAACGGCATGCTTTGTACTTGTGGAGGAGCCTAAGAGGAACTTGTAAGTAAACTTTCAAAATAATCTTGCTTCTAAAGTTGCTTTTAAAAGAACATGCTGGTAGACTGGAATCCAGCCCCAGGACCAGAGAGTGCTTTAAACCCGTCTTCTACCTCGGCCATCTGCCTATGTTGCAAAGTACCGGGAAGGCAGCCTTACAGGGCTGGTCCTGACTGCTCAGGGAGGACTGTGCAGGGTGTCCTGCCTCAGGCACAGCAGCGCCTATCTACCTGCCTTCGGAAGAGCGCGGGTCCCTGTGGCCTGACACCCTGGCTGTGGTCAGCATGGGAGCTGGTTTGTGGGTTCACTAACTTGGCCGACTGTGAGCTTCCCAGCTTTGCAGCCACACAGTGACGGCCTGAGCTGTCCCACCCTCGCTACCCCGTTTACCCCACAGCTTCCATTAATCTCGCTTCCCTAGGAAGGCCACCTTCTTGGAGAAGGCAGTTGCTGGCTTTCCCAAGGGGGGAAAAATGACTAAAGCAGAGTGATGAGGAATTCGTTCCACCTCAGAGGAGACTGCAGCTCCTGCTATTTTGGCAGCCTGAGAGAACGGTGTGTTCCCAACCAAAAGATACGGTTTCTAGATCTTAACAGCAAGCAAGCAAGCAAGCAAGAGAGGGGATAAAGAAGAAAGGAAAAAAGCAAGCAGCCACCTTTCATGCTTTGATTCTCTGCCTCAGAAGTGGCTAGCATTCATCTGTCACCTAGAGACCCCTGGGCCAGTGGGGACCAAACTGAGGGCCCAGGCAGTAAAATGACCAATCAAAGGCCACACAGCCTGTGTAGGCGGATGCAAGCTAGAGGCAGACCTCCTGTCTCCATGCCTGGAACCTTCCTAAATTTTTTTCTCTGCCTTTTGCAGGAACTTCTTTTCAAATGACTTTCACATCACATCAGGTCCCAAAGAAACCTGGAGGCAGGTGCCCTGGAGGAAAAGAGGGGTTACCCCATTGGTCACTGTCCCTCAGGTGATTGCAGATAAACTCTGCTGGCCGAGTTAGGCCACAGGCTTCTGTGCAGAAGCAAGCTCAGAATGAGCTGGCAGTGTTCCTGTGGTGAGAGAGACAGCAGCAGTCCCTGAGCTCACGGGCTCCTGGCCTTTGTCCCTTCCACCCTCAGTGGAGCAGCGGCAGGCCTACTGAGTGCCTCACTGGGGATGTGGGACTTCCGTCTAGAGCACTCTCATGGTGGGCCATTTGCTTGCAAGTCGTTACTATTTTATGGTTCTATGTGTTACAGTATCCGACTGTGCCTGATATCTGAAGCAAGATGGGAAACATACTTGGACATTGAAGTTTGATTTATGCTCAAAGAATAGTGGTCAGGAATAGGAGTGTTTCCGACTTCCAACAAGGCGGGCGGAGTGGACCCTGGGTGTTGAAGTGGAGATTCATGCTCTCCATGTCAGGCCATGAGGATGCACTGAGACTTAACGTGAGTGTGAGCGTGCGTGTGTGTGTGTGTGTGTGTGTGTGTGTGTGCACGCGTGTGTGTGTGTGTGTGTGTGTGTGTGTGCACACACACATACACACTCACACTCACACATGTGCACACACATACATACGTACACTCACACATGTGCGTGCGCGTGCGTGTGCACACACACACACACACACACACACATACACACACACACACACACACAGTACCAGAGAAACCCACAGCAGCTGTGTTTGCAAGCTACCCATGCAGGGTGGATGGAAAAGGTTTCTATGGCAACAACTCAGCTCTGCATAAAAGCAGGTAACCATGGGCTCAGGTTAAATGCACAGGCTGTGCAGCTCTGCAGGGCACTTGGTTTGACTCAGGGTCTTCACCACAGCTCTGTCCTTTTCGGTTTACCTCCACCCTGGCCTGGGGTCTCACGAACATCCCCTTAACCTTGTGAAAGGGAGCCGGTGGGTGTCCTGGTGGCTCTCTGCTGTAAACCCTTGCTGAGGCTTGTCTGCTTGGGGCGGGATGCAAATGGTAGGCTAGGGATAAAAGCAAGGTAGCGGTGCTTACTCTTGGAAAATTGCTGCTGTAAAAGCAAGAAGCAGGCTCTTTATGCTGGAGAGACAAGGCTGTTGAGTCAGGCAATAAGCATTATTGATAATGGAAGCAAAATGAAGAGAAATGACAGGTTAAAGGGATCAAGGAGGCTTTTAGAAGCTGCCAACAGAAATAACATAGAGGATGAGGGACTCAGTCCAGTCAACAGAGAGCTAGGGAAGCAAAGGGAGTGCAAATCAATCCCAAGATGCAGAGACTAGAAATCAGCTTACAGCACACGCAAACTACCCCCAAGGAACCAGAGGAAGAGAAGCAGTTCCAGGGCGTGGCTGAGGCCAGAAGGGGTGGGAACCCTGGAGGAAGTCAGTCGTGAGCTTCAAGAATGTCAAGTGCAAACGTACAACTGAGCTCAGAATCAGCCAGACGGAGCCAACGTTTTTTAACAGTTGATAGCACCCAAAGAAAGGTGCTGGACGTTGAATCCAGTGTGCCCAGTGTGGCTGTATGAGGAGATACACTCCCTAAGGGAGTTAATGGGGTTAATGAGAACTCCCCCAATGTAAGTGATGTCCTTAGAAAAGGAAAGGGTTACTGCTTACCATTGCTGAAAAGGGAGACAAAACTGATCTAACAGAGATGGAGGCTTCACACTTGATTAAAGGTAACACACTGGAAAAATAAAGAGGAGAGAAGAGAGACAAAGAGGAGGAAAAGGGGGGAAGGAGGAGGAGAAAGCAGAGATGCCCCCTCCCTCCCCCCCTGCTCCCTGAGGATGCAGAGAGGAAGCAGCTGTTCACTGGAGGAAAGCCCTCATCAGAGCCTCTCCCTGTGCAACCTTGAACAGGGTCTTCCAGTCTCCACAAATGTTCCTAGCTTCTTCCTAAGGTGTTTTGCTATGACCCCCTGACCATGGCATGCACGCAGGACATTTTTACTTTAGGAAAGAAACAAGAAAGCTTGTTTTGCTTGATTTTCTGCTACTTGGAAAGGAGACAATCAAGCCTATCAGAAAGGTGGGACCCACCCTGCAGCAAGAAGATGTCACTGAAGTCAACTGTAACCACGCAGAGCACCCTAGTGCCAGGAGCATGGCACCAGCCTGCCATGAACCTGAGTGTCCAAGCTCAAGTGCAGAAAATAGGAAGTCTTAATTTTCTATGGAAACAGATGTCTGGAAGTGTGATGCATGAGGGTCTGGAAGTGTGCTACATGCTGGTCTGGAGGCGTGATGCATGATGGTCTGGAGGTGCAGTGCATGCTGGTCTGGAGGTGCAATGCATGCTGGTCTGGAGGTGCAATGCATGATGGTCTGGAGGTGCAATGCAGGATGTCCAGCAAGGGTGTTACATCACCTCTAGGGAACAGGGCTGTGTCTGGAGATGTCTTTCTTAAGTAGAAACAAGAAGTGTCAGGTAGGTCATTTACATTAGGGAAAATGATAAGCTGAGGGTGGGAAGAAATCAAAGCCACACCTGTGATTAAGGAAGGGCGGGCTCAAGGTCAGGGATCTGCTTAGTCGCTGGAGCTGCACGTTGAGAGAATAGCTCCCGCCTTTCTCCCTGAAGGCTTGGTGTCTTTGGGTGGCTTCTTGTTCTCAAAGACAAGGGTAGGACTGTTGCTTGTTGAGTAAACATGCACCTCTTACAGAATGAAATTGCAGCCATCGATCTAATTTAATTGATATTAGATTTTATTGTAGAATACTCAAATTTTAATGTGTCTATAAATCTGGTTCATTCTTATAGAGGAATATCTGTATTAAGAACATGCTGTACAAGGAAAAAGGCCAGAGGAGGAAGCAATGAGCCTACAATATACATTATTAATACTTCAGCAGACATGAAAAATGGGACCTCATAGAGGAAATTAGAAAAAAAAATGTAACTGGGTATTCTCATTTGAATAAAGATGAACCTGCTGAGTAGAGACACGAACCTCAGAGGGTTGACCTTTTGGATGAAGGAGAGAAAACGCAATGAATAGACAGTGGAGATGGATCTGGCGTACTCAGATCAGCTCTTGAACATCACCAGCAGTGAGGGTGGTGTGTTTTCAGGAGGAACAGACTCGGACAGTGGAGTGTCCCGTTCCCTAACCCAGAGTTGTGAAATCTTGGCCGGATGCAGAGGTAATGGCTCCCTGGAGGCTTGCTACATCTTGCTGTGAACTCCACTGTACCGCCCACTCCGGGTGGAGGCTGGCAAGTTTCAGCAAAGGCTCATAGCCTCAGCTTCCTCTGTATAAGATACAAAGCACGTGTGAAGCAGGGGATGTGGAGGCTTCTTGCAAAGCGTCCTTGATGTAATAATTAGTAGATACTTATGTATCAGTCAGTCAAATCACAGCATGGGATCAAATCCTAAAGCTCTAAAATTAATGGCAAAGAAAGTGCATAGGGCCGTGTCTAAGGAGAGACATTCCTACCTACCCGCGGCCCAGTGTGCACTAAGCCCTCCTGGGTAGGGGCAGCAGAACAGTTTCAGGAGCACAGACCCATTGGTGATATTGGCTCTCTCTTCCATGCAGACCACGTGTAAGCATTGCTCACCAACTGAGAAATGACACAGCTCTCAGGAATAAAGAATGAGGGCTCTTCGTGGTCTCCACCTTGTTCTCCCCTCTCATTCCCTGTCCTTCTGATGCAAGAACAGCCTCTGGTGGGGCATCTTTATTAAACAATATTTTACTTTATTTTATTAGTGTGTGTGTATGAGAGAGAGAGAGACAGAGAGACAGAGAGAGAGACACACACACACACACACACACACACACACAGAGAGAGAGAGAGAGAGAGAGAGAGAGAGAGAGAGAGAGAGAGAGAAGCTGGATATATATTGCTATGCAGAGGTCATAGGACAAGTCCGTGGTGTTCATTTATGTGGGTTCCAGCTATCAAAATTCAGGTATTCGGGTGTCTTAGTCAGGGTTTCCACTGAGGGGACAAAACACCATGTCCAAAAGGATCTTGGGGAGAAACAGGCTCATTGCAGCTCACATGTCCAAATGACAGGTCATCACGAAGCAGAGTCCACGGAAGAGGGCTGCCTACTGGCTTTCTTCTATGGCTTGCTCAGCCAGCTTTCTTCTTACAGCACTCAGGGTTACTGTCCATGGTAGTGCTGGCCCTTTCATGGATTGGGTATACTCATATCAATCATTAATTAATAAAAAATGCCCTATAGGATTGCCCGCAGGCCAATCAGATAGGGGCGTTTCCTCCACGAAGGGTCCCTCTTCCCAAATGACTCTAGCCTCTGTCAAGCTGACAAACACAAAAACAAAACAAAGCAAAAACAGACAAATAAAAATACAATAACAACAACAACAACAACCCACCGGGCTTACCAGGCCTTTACCCGATGAACCATCCTGCTGGCTCCACAGGTTTGGGATATTGATTTCTGTGAAGCTAGTCTAGGTGACAATGACCCTTGTGGGGTGAGTGCAGTGCTCCTGCAAGCTCATGATTTGGAACTTGCTTCCCAGATGGCCACACTACTTTGAGAGGCTGTGGACACAGGGCGTGGGGCCGAGCATGAGGAAGTAGACCACTGGGGGAGAGTCCTTGGGGGCATTTAGCCCTGCTCACTTCCTGTTTCCACCTCTGATTTCCGTCTGCCTGGTGGAACAGCTCTCCTCTGCAAAGTCTTCCTGGTTCCCTGATGTTCTGTACAAAATCCTGGGCTCAAACAACCCTGGACTGAAATGACCCGAGCTTGCACTAAATCCCCTAGCAAGTTGATTCTCTCAGGAATTTTGTTGCAGTAGTTTTTTGTTTGTTTGTTTGTTTGTTTGTTTTAAAAAAAAAAAAAGCAATGGATACCGCCCGTCTTCAACCTAAGGGTTTTCTCCACATTTCTTTTCTGCTAGGATCCATTCCTGCACCAGAAATTTACATGTGTTTGTTCCTAAGGTACCTGTTTCCTCCGTCTTAATTCTGCCTTTTGCTAACCCCACTCAGCCTGAGCACAGAATCAGATCTTCACCTCTGGTTTTCAATTCATGCCCTGTAGCTGCCACCTATGTTCGTCTCTGCCACGCCCAGTGGAGCACACCCGTTCTCACAGGGTTAGGCTGCGCCACAGATCCTATCCCATAATACTTTCATGAAAATGAATGTATTTGAGTGTTTAAAGGCTGCACAGTGTCTCCCATTCAATCTTATACATATAGTGCAGTGTTCGTTAGTATTTTTATGTCAGTCGGGAGTTACACTTACAGTCTTGCTGGCTTTGAGATGGAGGAAGGACGAGCCATGATCCAGAGAATGCATCCCCACCCCCACCCCCACCCCACCCCCACCCCTCATGGAGCTGGCTTAGGAAAGTACCCCACCAGAAGGATCACAGCTCTAGGGAACCATCTTAGACTACTGACCTCCAGGAAGAATCTAGAAATAAATGGCTGTTTCTTTGACCTAGTGAGTCTGTGATAATATGTTCACATGTTAAAAGGGCACGAATTCCCACAGTGCAGCAGATGGTGAGGCTAGATAGAGCATGAAGAACGGAGCCGTGGTCCCAAAGCTGGCGTGTGTGCATGGCTGCCACATTTCATTGGCTAAATCATGAGGCCAACCTAGACCCAAAGATGCAGAAACACGCCTCACCTCCAGTTGTTGTTATTGTTTTGGTTCCCTTGTTTGATTGGTTTTATTTTGAGACAAGATGCCTCTATGTAGTCCAGGCTGTCCTGGAATTTGCTCTATAAGCCTGACTGGCCTCGAACTCAGAGACTTGCCTGCCTCTGCCTTTCAAGTGCTGTGATTAAAGTGCAGCACCACCTCCTGGCATCAAGCTTTATCTTGATATATTCTATTTCTCCCAATTCTTGGTGGGAGTCCCACTGGGAAGGGACAAAGGGAGAGATATCTATATCTATCTATCTATCTACACATATATATGTACACATATACATATATACATATATAATCATAAATATTATATAACTACATATCTTATATTTATATGTTAAAGATTTATATTTATATACATATGTGTATACCTAACACACATATACATGTATATTTACAGCTAGTCTACCACTTGATTTCTAAATAACTTCTGAACTTGGTTTCTTTATTTCTAGGGACACGGGGAGTATGAGGCTCTGGACCTTGGGCACCAGTATTTTCCTAAGGCTTTGGGGGATTTATGTGTTTCCAGGAGGCTCTGGCTGGATGGACATCATCCAACATTTGGGAGTTTGTTGCTTTGTGGCTTTCCTTTCGGTGAGCCTCCTCTCTGCAGCCTTCTACTGGGTCCTGCCCTCCGTTGTCCTGCTCTCTGTTGTCTGGGTGACCACCTGTGTTTTTCTGTGCTGTTCCAAGCAAGCCCGATGCTTCGTTGTTCTGGCCGTTCTCTCGTGTGGCCTCCGCGAAGGCAGGAACGCTTTGATCGCGGCTGGCACTGGGGTAGTGATCTTTGGACATGTGGAAAATATTTTTTATAACTTCAGAGGTCTCCTAGACAGCATGACTTGCAACCTAAGGGCAAAGAGCTTTTCAATACATTTCCCACTTTTAAAACGATATACTGAAGCCATCCAGTGGATTTACGGCCTTGCCAATCCGCTGAATGTATTTGATGACTTTGTTTCTTGGAACCAGACTCTGGCCGTCTCCCTTTTTAGTCCCAGCCATGCCCTGGAGGCTCATATGAACGACACTAGAGGAGAAGTCCTGGGTGTCCTGCACCGTATGGTGGTCACGACAGAGCTGCTGACTTCCGTGGGCCAGAAGCTGCTTGCGCTCGCGGGGCTTCTGCTCATCCTAGTCAGCACCGGCCTCTTCCTGAAGCGATTCCTGGGCCCTTGTGGCCGGAAGTATGAGAATGTCTACATCACCAGACAATTTGTTCGGTTTGATGAAAAAGAGAGGCGCCAGCAGCGGCCCTGTGTCCTCCCGCTGAACAAGAAAGAAAGGAAGAAATACATCGTCATCCCGTCTTTGCAGCTGACTCCTAAAGAGAGGAAAAACCTAGGGCTGTTTTTTCTTCCTGTCCTGACCTATCTCTACGTGTGGGCGCTGTTCGCAGCTGTGGACTATCTGCTGTATCGCCTCATTTCCTCCATGAACGAGCAGTTCCAAAGCTTGCCGGGGCTGGAAGTTCACTTGAAACTCCATGGAGAGGTAGGGCTCACAAGCTCTTCCCATGGGGCAGTGGGGCTTTTCATGGGTGTGCCTTGCAGCCTGGCACATCCCAAGCCAGCCAGTGTCTCCAGATTCCTGGTTCCTGGCACACAGAAGGAGCACAACAGTATGGGCTAAACTAGGTCCCAGAGTTAAAATATTATTTTTCTATGGCTATTATAACTAATGGTCATAATCTGGGTGTCTTAAAACACCATAAATTTCTTCTCTTTTAGTTCAAAAGCAAAATGTCTAGATCGGTATCGCCGGGCTGAAGTCCGAGGGCTTTGGCGTGAGCATCTTCCTTCCAGAAAGCCATTCCCGCTGCATCATCTGGTCTTGCTTGGCCAGCGGCAGTACTTGGCTTGTGTTGGCATCACGCGTATCTCTCTGTGTGAGGAGAAATAGCTATGTCCCTCTCAAAACAGGCTCATGGTCACATTAGGGTGCACCAAGACAATTTCTCCATCTCGCAGAGTCTGACTCAGTGTCAGTGCTGAGACTTCTCTCAGAGTGTCACAGGCTCTGGGAACGAGGACATTGTATTGTTGGGGTCTTACAGTCAGTAAGCCCTGGAGTGTAGGAATAAATTTGGTTGAGTCGGGGGTTGATCTTTGATTTCACTTTGCTTGAGTCTCAAGGGGCATATATGGACATACAAATCAGGGTTTGGGGCTTGAGTTTTTCTCACTGTTGAGACTTGGACAGACAGACTCCAAACTCTTCTGAGAACTGAGTTTTGTAACCTGCATCCTTGCCAACAGGAAGAGCTTCAACTACAGTAGTGGGATGTGGAGGAATCCATTAAATTGCTGTCCATATACACCGTAGCTTCTCTTTTTATACAACTTCAGTCAGTGAGTGTCAACAACATGTGTCTCTGTGGGGAGTATGTATGTGTATCTGCATGTATCTACATGTCTCTCTGTGTGTCTGCGTTTGTATGAGTGTCTGTGAGTCTACATGTCTCTCTGTGTGTGTCTCTGTGTGTGTCTGTGTGTGTCAGTGGAATTGAGGAGACAGGAAGTGATGCTCCTGTCCAGAATCCTCAGAGAATCCACCTTGCTTGGATTAGAGTGAACGTTTCAGCTCCCATTCCAAGGAATGCACTGTGCAGTCAAGACTGAGAACCCCTTTCTAATTCTGCCATTCAGAGAACATCCAGAACTCCAACCTCAATATCCCCCGGAAGCTTCTGAGAGAATCTCAATCACCCAAAGACTTTGGCTTCCTTGGACCCGGGTTCCTGCTTTGTGCGTGTGGAATCTGTCTTTCCCTCTAGCGTTTCTCCCTGCCCTCGGCAGCCACTAGCCAGCAGAGACTGCTAGGGCTGTATCTTACCTTTTCTCTTTTTCCCATTTTACCTGTAACCTTTCACAGGATCTGGAAAATATCAAACACTTGCCCGCTCTTATAACATTGAAAATTACAGAGCTGAACTAGGTGGAGGGAAGGGAGGGGCAATTGCTGGGGTTAAGTGCCCTACAGGCCACCGTCTCCACATGTCTGAGTTGTCCCCTCTTTATCAAGATGCTGTGGAGAATGGCCACTCTGAACCCATCTCTGTGTCAGTACCTCAAGTTCTGCCTCTCCCCTGCCTCTGGTTCGGCACACCTATTCTCAGGGACCCTGCCCTCCAAACCCTGAGCTGCTTCTTAGAGTTCATTGCTATGAGCTCTCTGCTGCCCCTAAAGAATTCACTTAATTATAAGGTTCCCTGTTGCTCTAGATATTTGGAATGGGCAGATAATGGAAGACATCTTTCAAATGACGCTAAACAAGAAGCCCAGAAGCAAAAGGCCTCTCTCTACCTCGATCCCCCCACCTCACTCCCCGACCTCACTCCCCGTTTTCCCACTCACTCGTCCCCATTTCTCCTCTTCTGATTCTCTCATGTATTTTTCTCCCTATCAGTATAAAACACCCACCCCTGTTTGATGAATTTTCACTGATTTAGACTGGGGTATGCATGTGTGTCTGTGTGTGTTTGTGTCCGTGTGTACATGCGTGTGTGTCTGTGTCTGTGTATGTATGTGTGTGTATCTGTGTGTACCTGTGTGTGAGTGTGTCTGTCTGTCCATGTGTGTGTCTGTGTGTCTGTGTTTCTGCATGCACATGTCCATGTGTGTGTGTATATATGTGTCTGTGTGTCTCTGCGTGTGTATTTGTGTGCATGTGTGTGTCTCTTTCTATGCCTCTGTGTCTGTGTGTCTGTGTATATGTCTAAGTTTTATCTTCCCAGAAAACTCTTCTTTGAACATTGTTGAATACCATGGATATAATAATAACATGATCACGACAGTTCCACTGCAGAACTCATATGCCAGTGGAAGAGACCACTGTGTACACACAGAACAGCAGCTAGATGTTGAGTGCTGGGTCAGTTATGAGTCCAAGGTTTTTGTGACATCTCCTAAGTTTTCTTCTGCATACTCAGGCGACTGTGCCAGCCACTCGACTCCCCCCACGTGACTGCCAATGCCCTGCCCTTATCCCAAGATGCCCTTGAAGGCTCCTCACCTTCTCTGCTATGGCAGATTTGCGAAAGAGAAATCAGACAGTGAGAGAAACAGTGGTGCAAGGTTTTGCCAATATTTCTCTTCCGCTATTGTACAGTTTTAGACAAATGATTTAAATGAAGAGAGTGGGAAGCGATCCAAGGTGGGTTTGGATGGATGAGCAGTGTAAGGAAAAGTAGCCGTAGTCTCGATGTAGTGAGGGCGCCCCATGGCCAGGCACTGGGCTGCACCAACCTTCCAGACAGTCTAGTATCAGATCCTCCCCTCCACTGCAAGCAATACCATCGCAGCAAGTTGTTTACTTAAGAGAGGTAAACATATTCTAAACCATCAGGGTCTCATTTCGGATATTGCTTGACATTTTGAAAGAGGGAATATGTCTTCTACATTGCCCCGAAGCACGCCCATACAAAAGTGTTGACTCAATCTTTCTGAAGCTCTGACTCCCAATTGCAAATCCCCAGCTCGATTTCTAGACTAAATAGCTTCTTCCCAGACCGAACACCCGCTGCTTTCTCATTGCGGGATTGCTCACCACTGACTCGATCGATGTGTTTGCTTCTCCCATCGTATTAAAAAGAGTGCATGCCTCTGCTCTAGGGACTGAAATCTCCATTTAATCGTAGACTGAGACTGTGTTTTTAATAAAAGGAGAAGAGAGGCTACCAAAAGCTTCGCACTGCTTTGGCATACGTGTGACTTGGCATTTGCACAGAGGTCCCGGGGTTGGTGGTAGATCTAAAATGTGAGATGTTTGCTGGGTGTGGTTACCTTATTAATTAATTAAATAATTAACTAATTGACTAATCAGAGAAGTCATTTACTTCTTGGCCCTGGGGCTCTGTGGCACTAGGGTGATAATAACTTACTGAGTATTCCAGTTTGTAAGGTTAATGCCCCATCCCCAAGGTGTTTAATTTTCACTGGGAGTAGTTTATTCATGGGCAGGATCTGGTCCATTAATTCCTGCTTTATCAAATTAGAAAACAAATCCACTGAGAGATTAAATGACTTTTCCAGGTCAGAGGAGAGAAAGAGCTGAGTCAGCAGGCACTCCCCACTCGGGTGGCCGAGCTGGGTAGTTCAATGTCATCTGCCTTTTGTCTCATTGGGTGAACTGATTTGTTCTCTAGCCTTCAAACCCCTTTAACAGCCAGAGAGACCAGAAAATGCCCCCTCCAACCTCCTCCAACAAGACCGTTGAGTCTCCCTCAATGATGAGGGTCAACATGTCATCCTAAAAGGAGATGCCATACTCTAAAGAGGAGGAATTCCCCCTAACTCAAAAGATTGAGTCTATGACTCGGTGTCTTAATGTCTTTTAACTTTGTGGTCTGATGAAGGTGGTTTGTCCCTACTCGAAGGATTGAATGGCTAACAAACCAATTCTCTCTTTTATTTGAGCTGACTCCCCATCTTTCATTTTCTCTGTGTGCCCTAAGTAAAAAAACAAACAAACAAACAAAAACAAAAAAACAAACAAAAAAAACCGCAAGGTAAATAAATTCATTAAAGATGGGTGTATGGTTTCACTTGTTAGAGCATAGTTCCCTGTCTTCCTAGAACCTAACATTTCCACAGGCATCTGGATCACTAAGAAGAGATAGAAAATCCAACTCTATTTGATAGAGTTTCTTCACCAACCCACTTTGGAAAAGACTGTCACCTTTACAGATAAAGGACAGGACAAAGTCCTTTCTTTGTTCCAATCATAATGTATACAGGAATATTTGACAGAAAGCTGCTTCTTCTTCTTCTTCTTCTTCTTCTTCTTCTTCTTCTTCTTCTTCTTCCTCCTCCTCCTCCTCCTCCTCCTCCTCCTCCTCCTCCTCCTCCTCCTCCTCCTCCTCCTCTTCTTCTTCTTCTTCTTCTTCTTCTTCTTCTTTTTCTTCTTCCTCTTTGTCCTGGAACTCACTCTGTAGACCAGGCTGGTCTTGAACTCTCAGAGTTCATCACCACTGCCCGACTTACAGACAGCTACTTTAGACAAAGCTCCCTGAATATTTTCAGAAAAATTGTGTGTTTCAAGGAAGTAGAAAGACAGACAGATGAGACAGAGTAGAAGATGGCATACATATTGATTATTTTATTCTTTCATTTTAGAAGCAAGGAACTCAAGGAGTCATCCACGATTCCGCCTTTGGTATATCTATGTTTGAACCAAGCTGCATTCTTACACCACGTCTCAGTGTGTCTCGGACTTGGGCTCCTCTAATTATTATCCTCTTAACACTAATAATACTAGGACTGCTGTCTTCTATGCTGATGCAGCTTAAAATTCTAGTGTCAGTCTCCTTCTACCCCAAAGTGGAGAGGGAGCGAATTGAATACCTCCATGCGAAGCTCCTTGAGACACGATCAAGACGGCCACTGGGAGAAGCTGACAGGAAACTGAACCTGTACTTTAAAAAGGTAAGGCCAAGATGGCGCTACACTTCTAATTAAGCTAAATAAAGTTCAGTTTGAAATCAAAGGACACTGGATTTCAAAGTGTTCCACAATTTACACTAGGAGCCCAAATACAGTATGATTGAGCAAACCTATTTTGTAGTTGGCTATTGGGAAGATGTTTTTGTCTATTGGAGGACAACGGTCAATTATTTACCTTTCTTCTTCTTCTTCTTCTTCTTCTTCTTCTTCTTCTTCTTCTTCTTTTTTTTTTTTTTTTTTTTTTTTTTTTTTTTTTTTTTTGAGACAGGGTTTCTCTGTGTAGCCCTGGCTGTCCTGGAACTCACTCTGTAGACCTCGAACTCAGAAATCCTTCTGCCTCTGCCTCCCAAGTGCTGGGATTACAGGCGTGCGCCACCACCATCGCTGTAATTATTTACCTTTCTACACCAAAGGTAAAGTAAAAACATGGAAGGAAATCGTACTTAGCAAACCTTAAAGAAACTATCTATCTATCTATCTATCTGCCTCTTAAACACATTACTGGTTTTATTTAACTTATTAATGAGAAAAAAGTAAGAATCTGCAAGCAATTCAAAGAATAGTTCAAAGCACTCTCATATTTAGGTCACCAGGACAATAAAGAAAGTTGCTTTATAAGTGCCAAACTAGATGTGTCATCAAGGATCATAGGAGGGAGCACTTGTGTCTAGAGAAAGAAATTCACTTTTGTGTCAAGCACAAGAATCATTCACATTTCCTTTATCAGGCACCTACAACACACACAGCTGGAAAACAGTACAGCCAATGAAAGACCAGGAAAGGCCCCAAGGATATTTTTTCTGTGTTTTTCAAAGTTTATAGCCGTGGCATTTGAAGTGATTCCAGTGTCTATTTATCTAATTTTCAGATTCACTTCTGGCTTCCAGTCCTGAAAATGATTAGGAAGAAGTCTGTGATCCCTGCAAATGAAGACGACCCATGAGCAACACGGTCCCTCTTCCTGGGTCAGCTGCTGCTTCTCACCGTCTACTCAACAAGAGAGGGCTATCTGAGAAGGTCTACAGATGTTTGAGTTTGCAAGGCCCCCCCCTTCTCTCTGGTTATTCTTCAAGCTACTTGTCAATCATGCCAAATAGCCCCTAGGTGAATGGTTTCTTAGTCTGTCTTCCAAACAAAACACAGTGTCTAGACTGTCATCCATGGCGATGGTTGGCATGAAAATGTCCCCCAGAGGCTTAGATGTTTGAAAACTTGGTCCCCTGTTAGTGCAATCTGGGGGAGGCTTACAAGGTGCCATTTTGCTGGACAAAGTGTGTCCCCAGAGGAGTGTTTTGCAGTTTTAAAAGCCATGTGCTAATTCCTGTTCACTCTACTTCCTGCCTGGTCTGTGGCTGGAGATGTGGGCTCTCAGTTGTCCCTGCCTCCATGTCTGTCTGTCAGCGTAGTTCCCCACTGTGATGTCGATGGAGTCTTACCCTCTCTAGAATCTTAAGCTCAAATAAACCCTTCCTTCTGTAAGTTGCCTTGACCATGTGATTTTATTACAGCAATAGAAAGGTAAGTAATTAGGCGGTTATGTCTGGACCCCTTGCAGTGGAGTCCCAGCACAGAGCAAATGAAAGAAAAATACCATTCAGAGAAAAAACTCAAAAGTGAAGTGTCTACCTCAGTCTCATCAGCAGCTGCCGAGAGCTCATGTACATAAAGTCTGCAGTGTGTCTTTTAATCTCCTGGTCTCTTTCTGCCTCCTGAATGTCTTGTATATAGTCTTTCATGATGTCACTTCATAGTTACCTCTCTCTCCACGTTCCCCTGAGTAAGAAGCCCTGAAGCCTGTTTGCAGGAACATCCAGATCCTTCTCTCCCTCTCCCCCACACCCCTCCAGCCTTTGACTCTTGTGTTGTCTTTTCCAGTAACTCTTCCAGCCCAAGTTTTAGGATGAGGATGCATACTGCATCAGCATCGTAGGACATGCTTATTAAAATACACATTTTGGACCTCTTTCACCTTCCTTATCGCAAAATACCAAGAAGGGAAAATCTCCTTGAATAATGATCCTGTTATCTCTAAGTACCAGAATACAAAAATCTTTTTTTTTTTTAGCTCTTTTTTTTTTTTTTAAATCAGCAGGGTTATAAAAAGTTGAGGGAGGAGTCTAAGGCTACACCTGTCCTTCCCCACCATGGCCAAACATTCACATCTTACATAACATTCTCAAAATCAGAACAATGACTTTGACAGACACAGAATCAGGAGCTTGTATTCCAATTTTACCAACCAATGGATTAGCATTCCCTTCCGGACCCGCCACTCCAGCCAGGATCCCACAGTACCAGTCATGGTGCTAATTCTTCTGTTGCTCCGTCCTGGAAGATTTCCTCAATATTTCCTTTGTCACAGGATCTTGACAACTTTCAGGAATCACGGCCAGTTACTTTATAAAATCTCCTTCAGTTTGGATTTGTCAAGGTTCCCTCTTAGTTAAACTGAGGTGAGGCACTTTCATTGAAAACGTACAAAAGTGAGACTGTGTGTTTGCTGCCTCACAGCAGGAGGCCCGAGTTGCTGATGAGCTACTTTTGATCATGGGGCTAAGGCGGCATCCGGCGAATTCTTCCATTGTAATTATTGTTTTCCTTTGTAATTAATAAGCATCTGTGAGGAGATGCTGTGAGACTGTGCAAGTGTCCCTGTTTAACGTGTTTACTCTCTAATTTTAGCATCTGTTGATGTAAAAATTATCCCTGTGGTGATGAAATAGTGTTTTTTTTTTTCTAGTTTAATAATTTCTTACATTTATCTTGCTTATAATACTACCACAAGGCATAATGATTCCCTCTAAGGAACATTTTGGTGAAAGGGTACATTCTGTGTGAGGTGGGTACTGTGCAGACGAGAAGGTGACCGTGGAGAACAGGCGAGCCTTTGGATGGAATGTTGTCTGCATGTGTCCATTCTCTCACAGATGTGCCCGTCTCCCCACCCCCACCCCCACCCCCACGCTCATACCTACTAGGGACGGTGGGAGCAATCTCAGCTTTTCCAGAGCGATCCAAGAGCTGCGGGAGCTTCCAGGAGTTGGAACCCGACAGTCAGTCAGCACTTGTTGGCACTTTCCAAGATGGTGGACAGGATCTGATTAGGACGTCTCCCAGGCAGCCTGTGCTGTTTGCAGGCTTTTCTGGCTATACCACTTTCTGCTCTGTAAAATTAGCATTTTATCCCTGCTAGCCTTTCAACAGCTCTGCAAAGCAGGTGTGTTATAGAAATGGGCAAAAAGATGGTCCTCCTGGGTTGACCTTATAGCTTGGTTGTTCACCACAAGCTGAGACTCCTTACAGAACAGCCTGGCCATCTAATGCTCTTCCTTTTCAAGCAGCTGTTTACTTTCTAGAACAGAGGTTCCTCAGGTTCCTAGTGACTCAACCCTTTAATACAGTTCCTCATGCTCCCTTGAACCCTATCCATGAAATTATTTCTTTGTTACGTCACAGCTGTGATTTTGCTACTGTTATGAATTGTGATGTAAATATCTGATATGCAGAATACCTGGTGTGTAACCCACAGAGGGGTCATGACCCACAGGTTGAAAACGGCTGGTCTAGAGGCTGCCTGCTTTGAGTATCTATGGAAACCACTCACTTCTTACTGTCTACCAGCCAGGTGTGTGGTCCTAAGACAACAGGCCCCACAAGCCTGCTAGTTGTTGATCTACATGCTCCTAGCCATGTCACCTGCACCTGTAGCTGGCTCCTACTGTCCCCTCCCTCTCCTGGGAGTGCTGGACACTTCCCTCCTCTGGCCTGAGGCTCCCTCACTGCTCTGGTTGGTTTTGTTCTCTGAAGGACACTTGAATAAAGCTTTGTGTTAGCACCTCTTAAGCTCCCATCACTTTCGCTCCTTGGCCCCAAATCTTCTATAAAATATTGTCTCTATTTTTTCTTTATTCTTTACTTCTATTTATTTATTATTTTACAAACATGACTGTGGTCCAACTTAGCAGTAGGTGTTTTTAGAAATTTCATTTTCCCAGTGACTAACGGGGTTGCATATCTTTTCAAGAATATGTTCATTATCTGTAAGAACTTCACATAAGCCTGTTAAAATGTTTTGTCTTTGTTGTTGTTGATGATGATGATGATTTGGTTGTTGATTTGGTTGTTTTTGAGACAAGGTCCCTTCTTGTAGCCACAGCTGTCCTGGAACTCCGTGTGTGTGTGTGTGTGTGTGTGTGTGTGTGTGTGTTTATCAGGTTGGCTTTGAACTCACACGATCTATCTGCCTCAGCCTCCTGAGTGCTTGAATTAAAGACACACACCACATGCTTGCTTGAAGACTTGATCTTCCTAAGCAGGGGGTTGGGACACGCTGTACAGACCAGGCTGGCCTGGAACTCACATCCTCTTGTATTAGCCTCCAGAACGATAAGTTTAAAGGCATTCACAGTCAGGCTTGGCCTCTCTCTGTTTCTACACTTAAGTAAATGAGGCATCCTGACACTGCTGGTGTTTGGTAGGGTGGGGATGCAGATTCCGTGGAGTTCATGGACTTGCACTCATCATTTTAAGAAGAGTTCACATTGTTTGGTCCATGGCTCCCAGGCTGGTACGGAGGTATAACTCCTAAGATGTGTAGCTCTAAAGCTTACTACTTCAACCCGTCCTCCGAGGCCCTGACTTTGGTGCTAGGGCAGGGACCCCCACACTGGCGTGTTTGAAGCTGCAGCTGGGATTCAAAACCACAGCCCCATGGAATCTTACAGAATTACAACTCCTCAGTGGTGAGATTTCTTTAACAGAAGAGACCTATATTAGAAACATGTCTGATTCAGAATTTCTCAAATCAAATTACGAACACCACTAGCTCTGTGGTTGCTTCATAAAAAGGGGGCTGTGGGGAATGAACATCACGTGATAAATCAAGGATGAATCACAAAGTCTGTTGGGGTAGAGAAAAAACCATGAAACGACACAATAAAGACATTCCTATTAACACTGGTCGCCTGGAATTTCCCCTAAACTGTTAGACCACAGAACAATTGTATCTCTGATTATCATAAACACAATGAATGCACCAGTGCTATAGAGTGTGTTCTAGTGAAAGTGCACATAATTGCACACAATTGTCAGCCATAAAAGGACTTGGAAAGGCAAGGATATATTTGCAATTTTGACTTGTTTAAACACTGAAGGTTTTATGTGCTTCCATGTGCCTGTGTGTAGGGGTTTTTGTTTGATCCTTTCTCATGTCAAATCCCAGCTTGGGGGCAGAGCTGTGTCGGAATCTTTTTGATGTCTTCGCTGACTCCATATTTACTATTGTTATATATTTATAATGTTACTGCAGATATAGTGATGTTAAGCGCTTCATAAGAATAGTCTCATCATGATTCTCCCTGAGATGTTAGACATCTTTTCTTTCTCAAATTCTGTGTCTGTTGCTTTTCTCATTAGGACCTAATCAATCAAAATTACCATGTGGGATGTTTTTTATTTTAATTCCCCTATGACAAAGTGTCTCACATAGTTCATTCTTAGTAAGAACAAATTTAATAATAGTGATTTCTAATAAGTAACAAATACCATTGAGGTCAATTATTCCCATTACAGAGGGCAGAGAGCTGGATTGGGTGAGGGTAGGTGGACACCCATATTTGAGAATCTACTATCTTAGCCTTAAATAGCTGCACAGATAAGACTCAAGTAAACAGTAGACTGAACTTCCACTTGTTCAGAGGTCAATTTCCCTTTTGGATTCTGTCTATAATGTTTTTAGTGACATTTTCAAAAGTAGACATGAAGGAAAGGTGGTAACACAATACAGGAGATAGCTGCCTTTTTTTAAAAAAAAATCTAAATTCTGAACATCTGTGAACCTCATTTTATCCTTAGAGGACAAATCAAAGTTGGTCAGTGAACCAGTTTGTACAAATGCAAACAAGTTAAAAACCCAATGGCAGAAATAAAATACAATTAGCCACACAGTCAGCACAGTTAAAAGAGAATGGTCTCTGCCTTCGAGGATCATAAAAACATACAGTATGCTGTGTGCTGCCCCAAACCTTCCAGCCTCATTAGCAAAAACTAGGAACTATGCTCCTCCAACCACGGCATGTGTCTATTTAGGGAAGAGGATGGAGTCAGAGACACCAGGGAGGTCTCTGGGGGACAGAGACAAACATGCAGCTCTTGCTAGCCTGCTCTCCGACAGTCCTGGATCTCAGAGTTGGCTCATTGTTCAAGTTGTCCACATAAGATCAGAAGGTGACAGCCATGTAAGCCCGATCACCCTAGTTTGATCTCCTAAACCTGTAAAAGCCGGATGTGGTGGCTTGCATTTGCAACCCCCACACTCCCAGGCCTGAGGGAAGGCAGAGACAGAATCACTGGAAGCTTGCAGGCTAGCTAGCATGAAGTATGCGGGGCTGCAAAACCAGGAGAGATGGTGCCTTGACAAGGTGTATGGAGAAAACCAACTCCTAAAAGCTGTACACACACACACACACACACACACACACACACAGAGAGAGAGAGAGAGAGAGAGAGAGAGAGAGAGAGAATAAACAGCAACAGCAGCAGCAGCAACAACAAAAAAGATTGACTTCATATGCAAAAAAAGGTAAAAGAAATTCCAGCTTTCAAAACCTACATTCAAGTACACCGACATGCATTCGTGGAAAACATACCCTGGGAATGTGTGTTCTAAAGAAGTCAATAATTGAGATGATTATGCAATCTCAGTACACACTCATCTGGAGAATTTTAGTAAGCCTTGAAGAAGAGGGATTGTTGATTAAGTAAAAGCACATCTATGTGGTGTCTATGTAATTAACTGTGTAACTGGTTATACACACAGGACTTCTGCCTACTATTGATGAGCCATTGAATTTCCTCAATAACACAGAACGCTAACTGCCTGCCAACCAATGCACTGCCCTCCTCTCTGTGGTCCAATCGCCTACTTGTGTGAATGAGTGAGGATAGACAATTTTGTCTATTCTTGTCTATTTAATAAACATGACTTGCTACTAAATATATTTTTATTTAGATGATTAAACTTAATTACATTTTTTAGTTAAATTTAGGGGATGATAGATAAATTTTGTTTTAAAAGTTGAAGACAACCTTGTAAAACCACACAGTATGCTAGAATGAGCAGATTTTTAGACTGGGGAGAGCTAGATCCAAATCCTTGTACTAAGCATGAGTGATATAAATGTAAGCAGCTTAGTGCTTGTCTCTCTGAGCCTGTTTCCATATGTATAGGTAAGACATAGCATATCCACCCCATAGACACTCAATGAGATAACATGTACAAAAAGCCAGTGAACATCTCCCATCCAAATTAAATAAATAAATGCAGGCCCCTCTGATTTTCTTCTCTCTCACTGTCACCCTCTGTTTTTCAACTTCTGGCAATAAGTCGGATACACAGAGTGAAAACAGTGGCGAAGGACTTTTGACCAGGCTTGACAAGCAGCTGAGCTCTGTGACAGTCCTGGTGGCAAAGAGTTGAGGCACCTGGACTGTCTCATGCAGTCTCTGGTGCAATGACTTGACTTTGTCATCATAATCACAACGGCCGCACGAGCCAAGTTCTGCCTTTCAGTAAATGTTTGCTGCAGGAGCAGGCAGGAGGCTGTCTCGAGCCTGCATGATGTCACTGAACACCCAATAGTGTAGAAAGGCATTTGGGAAGTCCAGGAATGATGCAGGGCGTGGCAGCATAGTCTTAAGTTAGAGACAGAGATGCTCCCAGATCCTCCCCAACACCCTGTTTTAATTGCCAGCTAGCTGGATGAGTTTACAAGTGACTGTCCCACCCCCACCCCCCAACACACACACACACACACACACTCAGAGATCATCTCTCCAGGGGCTGAGCTCAGTAATATCCAAGGAAACTGCTACTTCTTAAGGCCCAGGATCCTGAGGAGACAGCAGCCGGCTGGAGAGAGAACCTCAAAGGTGGCCTGAGTCTTGGCATTTGATTGGCTTCCTCTTTCATGGTTGGTCAATGAAACATAAAGAACAGCAGAAGCTCCTGGGGCGTGAGTGTGATTTATTTGCTGAAAGGGGGGAAGATAACATTAGGTCAAAAGAAATGTTCTTTTTCAGAGGCAATCGGAACGGTTATTCAGTTCTAAATGTCATGTGTAATTTCATACAGTTTAAAGCCAGACTGTGGTGTCAGTGGCTGACGACCTGAAAATTGAAGCCTTGCTTTTCCACAGCAAGCGGTGCACTGACTGGAAATGTGATATATTAATTAGAGGAGAAAGAAATCAATCGAAATTGTTTTGAAAAGGATAGCATCATAGAAAAGTGTTTATATTGAAATAATAAGGCCCGGTGCATTGCAAGTGGGTGCATTAATATGTTGAAGAAAATACATATTCTTTCAAAACACTTGATGCAATTAATTTAGAAAACAATGCTGGACTCAGAATCTAGAGAATGAGTTTATGATTCAGGTGCCGTTGTAAGGTGACTTGCCCAAGTACATCTCCCTCCCAGCTCAAATCAGCTCCTCCCGGAAAACATAGTATTAGTATCCTTACTGAGTGTCAGGCACATTACTGAATTTATCATCTCACCAAGTTCCTAAAGGTATTGCAGTTTTATGAACGAGCAAACGGAAGCATAGAGCGGCTTGCTTGTTCTGGAAGCAGGTTTGAACCCAGGTCCTTTCTGCCGTGTGACCTTCTAAAGCATGGCACATCAGCACGTTTCCTCTAGTGGGCTCTTCGGAACAACAGTTCCCAACCAGCTTGAAGCAGAGCTGGGAGCCTAAACCTTCCTCCCCTCCTACTTCATCTTGGCTGTCTTTCAGAAACCCGAGCGATCAAAACACAGAGGGAGACCACTAAAGATTTTTTTTTTCTAGCTCTGAAAAGCAAATGAATGGAGACTTTCCAGATTATCCCAATTTATGATAATGACTCATTCCTCTGCATTCAGATGTTGTGTGGTTTTAATAATACATCACACATGGGTGAATAATTTACCTTGGCTTTCCAGCTAGATTTTAACATTCTTATGAATAGAGAACATGTCTTACTTCTTTGCTCATCTACCACAGTAATTAGTACAGTCAGCCTGTCGATAACACACAGCTTTATAAAGGGCACCTCATCCCAGCTGGGTGCGCTAGGGTGTGTCTGTGATTTCTGCACTTGGAAGCAAAGGCAGAAAAATGGCTGTAGGTTCAAGTCCAGCCTGGTCTACAGAGACTAACAAGAGTTACACAATGAGACCTTATCATATGTGTGTGTATACATATGCATATATACATATGAGTGTATACATAAATGTGAATGTATATATGTATATATACAGATGTGTGTATACATATGTATATATATATATGGTGTGTGTGTGTGTGTGTTGAATGAGGAGATAAAGGACCTAGACCAGGAATTCCTCAAGACTAACCTATGGCAGAACACAAAAAAAGTCTCTATGGCTTCTTTGGATAAAATAATTTGCTTTCAAGGTAGAGCCAGCAAACTCCTTGATGCTTCTGGGACATCTGGGTGGCCCTCAAGTGAGTTACTTGCAATGCCACTTGTCTCCAGCTTCCGTGACTTGGGTGTGACCACTGTTCTTTCTATCCTATTCACATAGGCTCTGCTCTGCCATTTACTTAAACATTCTGTGAGTGAACTCAGTGCTTTTACTTAGAGGATTAATTTAGATCACTAATAATATCTCAATCACTACAAGCAGTGCATATGTTACTTGTGTCTATGTATATGATTCAAGAAGTTAATAACAGCAACAGCAGTAACAACAAATAGATTCACTGTGGTTTTCTCTGAACACTTTCATCTGTGATTACCCGTGTGGAACAGGTAGAGAGCCAGCTGCACACACACACACACACACACACACACACATACACACACGTGTGCACACACAGAGAGAGAGAGAGAACAAACCCCACTATAACACCTTTCACTTGCAAGCCCCAGTTGCCCCTCACCCTTGCTGCGTTGAAGAGCTTATGGAAGTGCACTGAAGGGTCAGGGCGTTTACACACCAACTCCAGTTGCTGTGGGAGCTGAGCTTGGACACTCTCTCTTCCCTGGCACTCTAGGCCGCACCAAGGGCTTTCCCTATCTGTGAGCTTGAGTGTTGGGATGGGGATGGGGGTGAAGGAGAGCCTCACAATATCACAATATCCCCCATCAGAGAACTGTGACGGGGCACAACCCATAACCACCTAGCTCACCGCTGTCACTGAAGTCCCGTTGTTGACAGGGATGGAGCTCTTGCCATGAAGCTCCTTACAATCATTCCTGACTGCCTTCCTCCAATGAAACACCTACTACTAGTAAAGGGGTATAAAAGTAGAAAATGCTTTTCCCTGAAAATCTGCATACATTTTCTTATCATCTACACTAAAAAGGTAGCCCTTATTGAATGAATGAATGGGGGGGGGGACACCCTGGCCATTAATTCAGCTTAAACCAATGTGTGACTTCTTGCATGCCCGTGTGGCTCAACCATGAAATCCTAGAGAACTTCCAGCGAGCCACGCCCCGAGCACCCTGCTCCTCTTCGGAACACTATTTATAGTTTGTCCCGCGTGCGGCCGACTCTACAGTTTTTCTCTCCAGTGTTCTTCAGCCCGTGGAGATGGCATTTATGCAATTCAGAAAAAGACTCTTTGACAAGATTAGTCAGCAGCAAGGTCCTCTGACGCAGCTCCATCTCGTTAAAAATAGGAAGAGGATGCTTTGCCTAACGCGTCGCGCTGGGTGGCATTACAGAACTGACCACAGTTCTGGTTCCCACATCCTGTTCTTTTATCCAGAAATAGATGAAAACTCTGTCCCTGAGTTTTCGACAAGACCTTTTGCTTGTGTGACCTTGGCTTTCTTCTGGTCCTTCTTGTTCTGTGTTCCTCTGCCCACTTCCCTCCCTGCTCTCTGTAATATAAAATCTCTCCTGTCAGCCAGGGGCCGTGGAATCTGCTCCATCCTCTATCGTTTCCCCCACCCAACTCCTGGTCCCAGGGATTGCAAACTCCAGGCCAAGTGGGCAGTGTCACCTAAAGCCTGGCAGGTGTGTGAGGCAGGTCACTTACTCCTCCTCTGCAGGATGAGGAAGCCCTTACTCCATTTCCCTCAGAGTCACTGGCTTTTTCCAGAACATTCAGAGACCCAGACATTATGGGAACTCATCTAATTATTAGCGTTAGAAATAAAATTGGATTTTACTGTGTTTTAAAATAAAGTAGAGCCCAGAGCATGAAGTTTAGTTTGTGGATGCTGCTCCATTGCTTTTTGGAGATTCTGTATGCTAATCAGCCAGAAAACGGGACTCTACAAAATCTAGGAGTTCTGGGTTGAAACTGTCTGCCTTTTCTCATTCTCGATTTATGGTTTTAGAAGGATATGAGTCTATCACAGGAGTCCTGGACTCTGATTTACCACTGGCTCTGAGTTAGGTATGGGACTTCATACTAACTGCTTCAGGGGCAATGACCTTCAGACGGCTACAAGCCTCCGTCAGCCTGTCTTTCTCATCGCAGAGACTGACTCCCCACAGCAGTTGGTGGTCCATATATTTTCTTGGTTCACTCAGATTAGAGGCCAGCTTGTGTCTAAACCCCAAGCAGTACTCTCTCTCGATGAAGCACTCTGAAAGCCTCCTTCCCTCTGGGGCAACAATCATCACCCCTAGCAACTGCTACATCTGTTTCCATATCTGCTATAGCATCTCAGTCCTCAGAATCTTTTCTCTATAAACAAAACAACAATCAATCAATTTAGAAGCACTTTGTCGAGCCCTTTTCCCTGGAGAATTTGCCATGAAGAAATGTGTGTGTGTGTGTGTGTGTGTGTGTGTGTGTGTGTGTGTGTTTAGCAATCATGTTGAAGTCATGTGGGGAAGGGCACACAGTCGGACTGGGTTGTCTCTCCAGTTGTCCCTGCATTGGGTACCAGGCTTCCACACCCCAGAGATGCTGCAAATATCCAGCTAGCCTCTAAAATACTGCTTTGAATGTCTGACGGTCAATTCTAGCACCGATTGTTGGGGATTGAAAAAAAATCATCCAGAAGAAAAAAATCAATGTGGCACATCCCCATCTGTCCTTTGGAGACTTGAATGCTTAAGGTAGGAGAGCCTGGAGAATTCGTACCACGACTTACTCAGTGCCTCCATCTCCCTGGTCCTGTTATATCCAGTGACCAGACACTGAATAGTTTCCCATGACGAAAATCTATGCTCTCATACATTTGAAGTCTAAAAGCCCAATTTAAGAGGTCAGCAGGGCTGTGCTCCCTTCCAAATCTCTAGAAGCTTCTTTCCCTGTCTCTTCCAACCTTTGGTGGTTTCCTGAAGTCTGTCATTTTGTGGTTATAGCATTGTGATTTCAATTCTTGCCCTTGTCTTGGGGACCTTAGGAGGTGTGACCATGTAGGACATGTGTCACTGGAGGCAAGCTTTGAGAGTAAAAACCTCATCTGCTGCTACTTTGAACTCTGAGTCCCCAGGCTCCTGCCCTTACACCACACATGTCACTTGCTGTCATGACTCCACTCTGCTACCATGGACTCTTATCCCTCTGGAGCCACAAGCTTAAATAATCTTTTTATTTTCCCTATAAATTGCCTTTGGCCATGGTGTTTTATCACGATAATCACAATAAGAAAGCCGCTACTACAGAGCCTTATGAGTGAATGATATCAATGTGGAGGAGACATAACTCTGGCTGGAATAATATTTTAAAAGGACACTGTGCTCCTTATTTTAGCTTACAGACTATTGACACGACAGATCCCAAGAAACTAGAATTCCTCCTGGAATCTCACACTGGGGAAGGAGAAGTAGTAAAGGCTGGTGTTCTCCAAAGCAGAAACTTGACACCCAGGAAGGAGATTTCTTATGGCACAGAGAACTTGTCAGATCATCTTGCTGGTATAATGGAGCCCAGACCCACATCTCGACTGGGGACTACTTAGAGATGTATATATTGTAGCTGCCAGCAGCTACTGCGAACTGGGTTCCTGGAAGAGAAGCTGGGGTATAGATGGGGGGTGGGGGGGTGACGAAAAGAACAGAGGCCAGGATCCTTCTGCAGCAAAGCTTTAATGCTCTTGAGAGGGAGAGCATAAGCCTACAGAGCGGAGAACCCAAACACCCAGAAGCCCATCCCTTATATAGGCTGCAACTCCCGCCTCGGACGTGTCATCCCCTGACTGGCTGCAGCTCATCAGGCCATATGACACAACGGGAGAGGCAGAGACCAAGGAATGGTAAACTACCCAGCACCTGCGCACTGACTTGTTTACTTCACGGCACCGGCCTGATGTCAGCGCCTTCGGCTCTCCACAGGACAACCCAATTGCGGATCAAGGCCCAAGTTTAATGAAGCTCTGTCAATTTAAGAGTTTGGGCGAGCCCCTCCTCCCAGACTCCGGGGGTGAGTTCCGGGGAAGTCATCTGGCGGTTCATTGGCTCCCCTGCTCAGGCAGCTGGGCGGGTCACCTGCTTAATTTAGGAATTCCTAGGTCCGGCAGCTCAGCAGACTTCAGGGCTCCACCCCAGGCTATCTCAGGTGCTGGTTAGCCTTGGCTCCCAGGTGAAAAACAGGAAGCTGTATTGTTCTATAGAGAACAAAGGGCCAAAAACTTCAAGGGCTGGGAACTAGTGATTAGCACAGAGGTTCGAACCCAGATCATACGCTGGGGGAGGATACATATATCCCTTACTTAAACCTCAATTTCACTTCAGAACCCCAAAAATGAACTTGAAAAGTGTCATTGAATTGCTTTATAATGTTTCCAAATGTGGCCACACTGAATAAAATCCCATAGCTTTGGTTTTTTTTACTATTAATCTGTCCATTCTAATTGTATTATTGAGGCTGAAAGGATAAGGTTGTAAGCTAGGAATCCCCCGTGCCTGGGCACGTGGGGGGCACTTGGGTCCCCAACGCCAGTGGGGGAGGGTGGGCGCGACACTGCGTGGCGGCCACGTAAGTGGAAATGACTTAACTAGTTCTTCCGGCCTCTGTGAGAGGCTGGTAGGTCGTCGGAGAGTGTGGGTTCAGATGGTTTGAACTGATTGGCTTAGAAGCTTGTGGTAGGCGGGTTCTGTTATAAGTCTATAAAAGGCCAAGGCAAGCCAGTCCTCACTGGGCTTACTTCTTTACCCTGCTGGGGAGACTGTAACCCCCCAGAGCTCTGGAAATTAAAATCCTCTTGCAAAATTGCATCAGGTCTGTCTCTCGTGAGTGTTTCGGGGTGCCGGTTTCCGAGGCATGGGGTGCAGGAGTACCCCATTTTTTCTTTCGGATCTTACAAGGCCAGGTGTCCAAACCTGGCTTCTCCAGCCATAGGCTAAGAACACAAGGTCATTTATCCGCACTGATGGCCAGAGGCAAACAGTGCACAGTTCTGCTAGAAAATAGGGAAACTCATTCTGAAAAAGGCAAGTTGATTGTTAGCCAGCATTTGTGGGTCCTCATCCAAGCATCTCTTAAAAGTCTTGCGGTTTTATAGCTAAAAAGCCAAAAACAAAACAACGCAGACCATAGTCGAGGACAATGAGAGAACGCCTAACAGCTCAGCAGATTTAGCCTCACTAAGGTGGGACATGATGCCAGGGGACTTAGAAAACACAAAGATGGTCTGGGACGACAGGACGGGTCAGCAGTTAATGTGCTTGCCACGCATGAGGAGAACCAGAGTTTGGATCCCTAGAAGCCAAATAAACGCCAGGTGGACGTGGCAGCTTACCTGTAGTTTTAGGTCTGGAAGTCAGAGACAGGAAACCATGCTGGCTAACGAAACTAGTCATGTTGGCAAGCTCTGGGATTGATCGACAGCTCTCGTTTCAAAGAATACGTGGAAGGAGCCATTGAGGTAGATTCCCAGCATCAGCCTCAGGCTCTCGAGTGTACACACACACGTGGGGGAAGAAGAAACAAACTGTAAGGATTTGTTAGTCAGAGAACATGCCAGTGACACAAAAATGAATTTTCACCATGACTCTCGCTCTCGCATGTGCTTGAGGTGAAGTCCCAGCTTGCATCTCTAAGGAGGAGACACTAACAGACTCTAATCACCATGGAAGGTGTCAAGAACCTCTGAGACGTTATGTTTGGAGCCTAGTGTCTCCTGAAGACCCTCTCTATGGTTGTCTTTTAGGGTCTTAGATACTTACTGTTCTATTGTGAACAGACACCAGACCAAAGCATTTTATAAACTAGAGCACTGAGTTGGAAGTTTGCTTTCTGCTTCGTAAGATTAGTCCATTACCACCATGTTGTGCAGTGTGGCAGCAGGCAGGCAGACACTGGAGCAATGGTTGAGAGGTTGTGAGAAGAGACAACGACCGTGAGGCAGAGAGAGAGAGAGCAAACTGAGGCGTGGCGTGGGCTTTTGAAACCTCAAAGCCCACCCCCAGTGGCCCACTTCCTCCAACAAGACCACACCCACTTCAACAAGGCCACACCTCCTAATTCTTTTCTAAGAGATCTACCCTGTGGGGTCAAGCTTTCCCATGTACAAAGGGCTATTCCTATTCAAACCATCACATTTGATACACCTGAAGCAAACACCTTCGAGTAAGTCAATGAAAATGACTGATAAGGCAGGTTATTTCTGGATTAGGGAGTGTGAAGAAATTCTCTATTTCTACTTTTTAAAGATCTTGCCTTTACGTGTTAAAGTGTGCTTTAAATGAATTGTTTGAGAAGACACTGTTCCTTTGCAAACATGTTGCATCCAGACAGGATGTCAACTAGGCTGAATCCTGCTGTGGAATCAGGCATAGCGCTATAGGCAGATTGAGAATGCAGAAACAAGTTGCCATGGAAACAAGCCACTAAATGGAGCGTGGCACCTCTGTATCGTATAAAGAGAAGGAGATGGGTGAGGCAGGACTTGATGGCATAACCCTGCAATTCTAACACTTGGGAAGCTGACATAGGGTTGTCCCAGGTTTGAAGCTACACACACACACACACACACACACTCACACACAAAGAGAGAGACAGACAGACAGAGACAGAGACAGACAGAAAGAGAAACAGAGAGATAGAAATAGACAAAAACAGAGACAGAGACAACACACACACTCAGACACACACGGAGAGAGACACACACACAGAAAGAGAGTTAGTTAAAAACACAGAAAGACGAACAGAGAGATAGAAACAGAAACAGAGACAAAAGACAGATCCCCTCCCCCCCCCACACACACACACAGAGAGAGAGAGAGAGAGAGAGAGAGAGAGAGAGAGAGAGAGAATATTTTTTCTGGAAAGAAGTTACATCTACAAAGAGGTTGGAGTGTTGTAGGTGAAGAGGCCACTTCCCTACCTCAGGCTAGCTTTAGCCCCATTTCTTGCCCACCTCTGTGTCAGAACTAACATACTATGACCGTTTGGAATATATGAACCTAGCAGACCGCTAGCTTCCACCAACCCCAGAGCTAAGGTAACCATCAGGCAGTTTCTGGGGTCAATAGGAAAGTTCCCTCCTCTTGCCGCAACCGCTTCTCTCGGGTATTTTTTTTAAATCTTCATTTATGACTTTCTCTCTTCTATAAAAGTATAAGATTTCAATGAAACTGCTTCTTATGTTGGAACATGGAATTTGAGGCAAGCTAAATCTGGGTTCCAGGCCCATGGTCAAATGAATTTGGCTCTAGAATAAGCTATCTCTTATTCTGTTTTAGGTGAGAGCTGTTATTGTTTTATTTCCAGTCAACAGTACAAAACAAAGAACAAGACAGGTGACCCATTGTTTGTTAAGGACTGAGAAGTGTCCCCTGTTAACTATCTGCTTCCAGAAAGAAATCTAACTGTTGCCTAAGTCACAGAAAGGGTCCAAATTCAGCGCCTATCAGTATTTTTCAAATTGTTAATCTTACCTAGGGCCTGACACACACATGCTAGGCTAGCCTTTCACTTATCTTTTTATTTCGAGATATGGTTTCAGTAAGTTACAATCCTCCTGCCTCAGCTTTCTGAATAACTAGGGTCTCAGGCCTGGTTTGCTGGACACTTTCAAGTCACCAGTTCTCTCTCATCTGTCAGTTCACTCGGACGTGACTTAGGGTGCCCTCTAAATGACAGGCCTGGCACAGAGGCTACAGAGGTGCTGGCATCTTACTCCAGAGAACCGGCCTCCCTTTACCCTGTAGTTCTGGTCCTATGGACCGTCCCTTCCAGGCCGACTTCCTAGCCAACAAACTCCACTGTCACCTTGCCTAGGACTCGAATCTTCTTGGCCTTCACCCCCAGCCCAGTGGCAGCACACCTCCTTTGAGGTCACCCTCTGCGTGTCCGAGCCTTGTCCCACAGAACTCACCTATACCGCCCGAGTCTGTCTTACTCACCCCGCTGGTCCACCCACCCGCAGCCACGTCTTTCTCATTCCCATGCTCAGCCTGACCTTGGCTTTGCTGTGCTTGCATCTGGCTCTGGATGGAGCATGTGACCCTCTGTGTGGACTGACTCAGAGAGTGCCACCTCGTGGGCTGCCACCCCAGCTCCAAGCCTCTGTTTCAATAATAAACAAAAGCTCTAGCTTCCTCCAGCAGGGTGGGCAACACCTCCACTTCCTGAAGCCGCGGCTCACCTTCCGTTTTTTTGCCCACGTTTTTTTTTTTTCTCTCCAGCCCTTGGCATTCTCCCCCGCAGAAGAGCCCTTCTGTGTGACTGTGAGCTCATTCATCTATTTTTACGCTCCTCCCACCCCCGCCACTGGTTCTAATTGCTCTCATCCTATGTCTGCTCTTACTAGCAATTTCCCGAGCAGCTGACCGAGCACTGCGTTCAGATTGTCCTTCTATTGCACCCCTTACACTGTTACTGCTTGTTGACAAATGTCACCTCTTTGGGCTCTTTTAACAATACAGTCAAGGAAGCAGAGGAAATGTTACTGTCTCCAGTTCATACTGTCTCAAGAAACGGAGGTTCGTAAAGGGGAAGTGACGTTCCCCAGACTACATACATCCTGAGACGTGTGGATACAAGTCCTCTCCAAAGTGTCACCTTGCCGGTGTTATACACTCTTACTTCAGGCGGTGCTGCCCCTTGTGGCTGAGTCTGAGAGTCATCACCACCCAGCCTTCCCGAGTTTTTTCTTGACAGGTATACCAGCATCCAGTGAAGAGCTGTGGTACACGATAACACCAAGATGTGTCTGCCCTCCCTCCTTAGCCTTCAGATCCAGGGCCATAAGGGCATGTTCTAAAGAATCTTCAGTTGTCCTTTGTTGTCTACAATCAAACTGAAACAAGGCAATGGGCCTGTCCTCGGAGGCGCCCCTCCTTCTCTCCTCTTGAAGGACCCTGAAGTTCGAGCCCCGTGAGCAGAGCTGTTTGCTACACTCTGGGAGCCCCACCGGACACTCCCAGAAGCCTCCACTGCAATGCTCCCCCAGACTCATTTTCCTGTCTCTCTCTCTCTCTCTCTCTCTCTCTCTCTCTCTCTCTATATATATATATATATATATATATATATATATATATAGTATTTTTCGAGACAGGGTTTTTCTGTGTAGCCCTGGCTGTCCTAGAACTCACTCTGTAGACCAGGCTGGCCTCAAACTCAGAAATCTGCCTGCCTCTGCCTCCCAAGTGCTGGGATTAAAGGCGTGCGCCACCACTGCCCGGCTTCCTGTCTTCTTAATGTGCTGTAAACCTCCACAGACCTGCGCCTAGCCGTAAATATTGATTGGTGTGTGCGTGTTCCTTAAGGATGGAAAACAAGCCTTCTTGCAACAAGGGTTCCCAAGACAACTGAATTATTGGCAGTGAGATTGGCCCCCAGGTGGGAGGCCTCAGAGTACTGCAAACCACTTAGGAAAGCAGAACTTGGGAGGTGCAGGCCAGGGGCATGGCCACATAACTCATAACTCATTTATCTGAGGTGCAGAGAGGTAATTAGGAATGGTTACAGGAACAGGGGTGAGGGAGGAGGCGGGCTGAGGGAGCTGGGTGCACCCCAGGTAGCCAGCAGATTGTGGTGACACCGGCTTTCCTGCAGTCCCTTCCCAGGGCTTTGCAGTGACAGGGGGATGGCACAGGCTGTATAATGTGCCGGGCGCTCTCTGGCTCGCTCCTTCCGGCTCTGTGATGGCTGCCCTGTGTGTGTTTGCATCTGCTTCACGACATTGCTCAGGCACTGCTGCTGATGGCCTCTCCACAGTGACTCAGTCCCCGGGCCACGGTCCCTGCTGGTCGGTGCCAGCTATTGGAACCTAAATGGCCACAAAACACGGTATCCAGAGCTATCAGTAGCTGGATAGATATTCTGCTTCGGGTGGAAAGGAACTCTATCCTCTCTGAGAATGTGGCTTCTTTGTGTGTCCTGTTTTGGGGATGGAGAAACAACGTTGTTTACAAGTAGACTGGGCTTTGCATCTTGAGTCACCAAATGCCAACACTTTGGCAATTAATTTTTTTAATTGAATATTGTCTTCATTTACATTGCCAATGGTAAAACCTTTCCCGATATCCCCCTCCTCTAAGACCCCCAACCCCTCCCCTTCCTCCTTCCCTCCTGCCTCCATGTATATGCCCCTCCACCCAACACACTCCCACTTCCCCCCACACCCCCTCTGACCCCTCGATTTCCCTTTGTTGGGCCCCTGTTGAGCCTTTACCTGACCAAGGACCTCTCCTCCCACTGATGCCCAACAAGGCCTTCCTCTGCCACATTTTTGGCTGGAACCATGTGTGCACTTTGGGCAATTATTAAGCCTCTCTGAGTTTTGGCTTTCTCATTGTTAACCGGGAGCAATGCCTTCTCAGAAGTTTGAAGATAGAACAAGGATAGCCCTGGTGCAGGCACATAATATAATAAAGGTCTAGTAGGGGTTACCATTTAGGGACTGTTGAGCACAATTAAGGTTTCATTAGAGAAAAACCCAGAAGTCCTGTGTTCTTCTGGAGACTACATTCTACTATAAGGCAAAATAACAAAGCAAACAAATAAACAGTTTGCAAACGCCCAGATAATATTCTCTGTCTTTCTGGCTTTTACGCAAACACCCTTGTCTGAGTCCGAGGGCCAGGCCCCGCGTACTTTGTAAGTTTACAAGCTCCACTGATTTACCATCCACGGCTCTTAAAACTGATGCAGCCCCGGCCGTGGACACACACCACGGTTCACCGCGGAGTTTGCTTTCGTTGTGCAGCACAACCTTCTCCTCGTTCCCTACCCCTCATTCCCATGACTCCATTCCTCCAGTGCAGGCTTCCCAAGCCGCTTCCTGGGCTGCTCTGTGCAGCTTTTCAGGACCAGTGGCAACAAACAGGAAGGGTCTGGTTCAGTGCCCTTCCAACAGCAGGCGCTCCATAAATGATGGCAGGGTAGTTCTGTTTATTAGACTTGTCCACAGATATTTTCCAGAAAGAAGTAAAAGGAAAGAATAGATTTGACAAAAGGAAATCTAATTATTATATTTTGTGCCTTCTTTGGGCACCAGCTTTAGGTAGTTGGAAAAGAAGTGTGTGGGGGGGAATCCAGGTGGAAGAAGGAGAGAAAGGGGTGTCTCTAGACTCACACAGAGAGCCAGGGCATTATACAAAGTATCTTATTTGTACCGGCTTAGTTGTATCAGCTTGACAGATGTTAAAGTCATCAGAGAGGAAGGAGCCTCAGCTGATAAAATGCCTCCATGAGATCCAGCTGTAAGGCATTTTCTGAATTAGTGATCAAGGAGGGAGGGTTCCCCCCATTGTGGGTGGTGCTATCCCTGGGCTGGTGGAGCTGGATTCTTTAAGCAAGCTGGGCAAGCCATGGGGAGCAAGCCAGTAAGCAGTATCCTCCACGGCCTCTGCACCAGCTGCTGCCTCCAGGTTCCTGCTCTGTGGGAGTTCCTGTCCTGACTTTCTCCAGTGGCGGACTCCAGATAAACCCTTTCCTCCCCAACTTGCTTTTTAGTCATGGTGTTTCGTTACAGCAGTAGGAACCCTAACTAAGACATTAGTCTTTAACTATTCTTGCATAGAAAATCATCTTAGCATTTTATCAATAGAAGAACTGAAACTTAGGATGTTTCTGTCTTGCTCAGCTGGTTCAAACACAGCTGTTGCCACCTTCCAGCCTGTGACAAGCCCACAGTTCTACTCTTCCTATGGCGGGAGAAGAGTTCCTGCTGAGATGTGGCTGCCACCATGTTTCACTTATCTCCCATGCTTCTATGTGCATCCCTGCTCATTCCGCTCATGGGGCCCACACCCTGGCCTTCATGACATCTTCAAGATGGCTGAATGCCCTCTTCTCATGCCTGGACTCCCCCCCCCCCCATTTCGTAGCTTCCGTTCTTCTGCCACCACGAAGGGGTTGGTACTACCAGATGTCATGAACTTCAAGGAAAGGACAAAACAGCCTAGACTTTCTGGACAGCCATTTTTATTGACTCATCACCTTGCCAGCCATGGGCGCTGGCTTTTGCAGACTGTGTAGGGCTTGGATATCATGGGCCTCAAGGTATCCTGTGGAGACTCTTGGGGTTGGGTTTTTTTGTCATGTAAATGAAGAAACTGAGGTTTAGGAAGATCAATCAAACTTCATAAGGAAAAGGAGCTTGGTCTCACAGGTCATCTGGAAAATGCAAAGGGAATTCCAGACACATTTCCAAGGACTTTGCTGAGGCACATGGAATCCTCTGGTTACTTCCTTCCTTGAGAGTTGTGTAGTTCCAGGGTTTGTGTCTGTTACCTTGAAAACTCTCACTTCATCTGTATCTACAGAAGATCTGGGCAGGAATTCCTTTATTTCCTCTCTTGTTTAAAAACTGTAAAGTATCCATTGAGTGCCCATAACTGACCACACATTGCTGGAATGAGGGAGGGCCAGTGATCCAGACAAGCTCCTCCCTGAAGGAGCTTTCATTTTCTGGAGGGAGGAGGGAGGAGACAGAGAAGTGAAGCTATCAGCTATCTCAGTCCCTCCGTGAGTGTGCATGGGGAATTGGCTTCAGCAGTGTGGATTCTGAAATCTGAGGATGCTGACCTTACTTATCTAGGATGACATCACATTAACTACCCACGCTCGCCCTCCCTTACACTAGAACCCACCTCTTGATCACTTTTCTCCCCTGATGTGAAGTGAACGCTGTGTGGAATACACAGATACAAAGGTAACTGTATGCGGCAGGAGGTAAGGCCCAGTGATGGAGTGGATGCCGGCCCTGTCGTGGTGCTGCGTCAAAGAAGGACCAACCTACTCTGGAAAGCCTCCAGGAGACGCTGACGTTTCCCATGAACTGTAAATGATGTGTGAGGACTGACTTCTGGGTAAGAAAGCATCTTGCTTACTCACTGGTAAGGGCGTCTGTGTTCTAATGTGTAGAGCTGTCTTTGTCAACCAAAGGATATGGAGGAAAGAAATAATAAAACATTTTGTGACATCTTTTAACCTGAGGGGGGGGGGAAGGATTTGCAGTTTAATTGAGCTGAAGATTTCTCTCCAGGTGCAGCTTACCCTCCTTTCTTCTGTGTGCTCAGAACAAACGACGCTGAGCTCTGACTATCCTTCCTTAAAGGAACCACACATCCTCTCCTGGGCTAGTATGCGGGACTGTGGGTGCATGCAAAGAGAAGGCCAGCTTTGCTCTACAGAGGGACCATGACGAGAAAGGGCTTGGGAGGAACAGATCAATGTGAGCTCCTCACGTGATGCCAGTTCCAGTTAATCCCCTCGAGTCCTGAATCCATCTATGTGATTGGATATTTTGCCTTGGACTCATTTAATGCTGGAGTACTGGATCTGGTTTCTTTAGACCCATCATGGGACTTGACTGACAGGTGACACTGATACCCAATAAATCACGTTCTCTCGTCAAGACCAACACTCAGGGTCCTAGTCCCACCCACCAGGACACACATGGAACTCAGATACGAGAATACAGAATGAAGCTTGCAATGTTTATTAGTTGCAATGAAATGTAAAATCACAGTGATTTTTCAAACAAATGTAGACATTAAAACAAAACAAACAAACAAAACCTTTACACCGGAAAGAAATCTTTAAAAATCCGAAGAAACAAATCCGGTGTAAGGAAAAATGGCATTTGAAAGGAATCTTCAATGAATCTTCATGCAGTGAGTCTTCATCCCGATAATGTTCATTTATATCTTCAATCTTCCACAGCAACAAAGGCACAGTGAGGCAGGCAGCTCTTGCTTCTGAGAGAAAAATCAAAGAGGCCTAGAGCGATGATTTTTCCTAAAGGATCTTGGGGAGCAGGAGCTGCTCCGGTTTGGCAGCACGGTGGGGAGGGGCGCCTCGGAATCTTTGCTCTGCGTTTGCCTTTGAAGAGAAACATTCTCCCTCACAAAGAGACACTGGATTCAAGCGAGCGCCAAGAAACGTTCTAATCAAAGTAAACACTAAGCCCGCTCCTACAGAAGGTACCATGTGATCACATCCCGTTCTCTTGCTAATCTCCAGAATTTTAAATATAATCTTTCTGAATCACAGGAATAACTCCTGAAATGGGGAAATGACAGAACCTCTGAAGCTTGAGGCTGGTGGTGTTTAAGAGGAGAGAGAGAGAGAGAGAGAGAGAGAGAGAGAGAGAATGTTCAACAATGAGAGAGCTGTCTGCATGTGGGAGCCTGGTCTGTAATGTCTCAGTGCTCATTATCCAATCCCCGTGGTCACAAGGCTTAAGCAGGGGTGTCCAGGCCGTCAAAGTCAAAGGGGACTGTGTGCAGTGCCAGAGTATGTGGAAAACCAGACTTGGTCCAGCAGTACTCCGACGACACCCGGTCAACTTCTAACAGCAGTGTCTGACCCTTTGACATCTCCCTCTGACATTTGTCCTCTCTAAAGTTTACACTCCTACACTCGAGAAGTGTAGAATCGAGTCCCCCCCCCCCAAAAAAAAAAAAAAAAAAAACCAAACCCTGATTCTGGATTAGGCTGTACAAACAACTTTTGACCCAGAGGATGTAGACTGCACATGCCTGCTAGTGTAAGACTCTCCCAGATTGCTAAATGTTGATGCATATAAATACACATCACAAGTATAACCATCAAATGGTGAAAATGTGCCTTTCACCGAGTCGGTGGAAGTGACCTCATTGAGACGCTAAAACTGTAGCACTGTCTTTTAATACCAATTTGGTAGAGAAGCAACAGAAAACAACAGAGGGAAAGAAACAGAAAAATGGAGGGAAATAGCGGGAGATTCAAAGCAGAAAGCTCTGCGCGTCCAGTGGCATCACACGACTGGACAGTGCTTCAGTCTTCTTGCACTGAGGTCTACACTCCCCCAGGAACTCCGTGTCAACACTGCCAAACACTTCCAGAAAAACTTTCTCAAAAACTGTGTAACTTCCCTTTATTTCCTCATTTGTATTCATTGGTCCATGCATTCTAAATCACAGAACAGAGCTGCATTTACGATACAAAGACTCATCTTTTTCCACATAAAGTCCTGGTTGGTTTTCAAGCACTGACCATGGGACTTGCTTTAGGACAGCAGGCAGGACTCCCTGAGGACTTGCCTACTGCTTTGCACCCAGAGGAGAGTCTCTTGGGCTCTTTTGGGAAATTCTTGAACATTCTACAGAATGGATCTTTTACTAGCTCAAGGCCCATCTAATGTTCTAACTCTCAAGGCCTTTATCAGAGTTCCTTCTACTTGGAAGCCCTGGACTCTTCAGAAGCCTGGGAGGAAAGATGCCAGTTTTATGTGCTGTCACCATGTGCTGCTGCGAGGTCCCTTGTGCCAGGACACTTACTTCGCACTTGCTTAGCCCCAGCATCCAGATCAGGAGTGACCCTGCATCCTGGTTCCAGCAGGGTCGTCTTCTTTAGTCTCTCTGGCTTTCAGTGTGATGACTTCTCCCGTGTAGGGTGCACGCTTCACTGGCACAGGTGTGCAGGTCTGAAACAGAACGCACGTCATTTCTCTCTTGGGCTTTACTCGCTTCAGGAATTCCAAGCTACCTTCTTGAATAGTGAAGTTAATGTGAATCTGGAGAGCAGTAACTGAGTATTTCCCATGCATCCTATCCTCTTACACTCTCGGGTCTCCCTCTGGGTTTCCTCTCAGTTGGTATTATCTTCATCACAGAAAGACCCAGGAGGGCTGGCGAGATGGCTCAGTGGATAAAGTGCCTGCCACTCAAGCGTGGGGATTAGAATTGTATTCTAAGAACCCAGGTAGAAGTTAGGCAGGTAGGGAAGCTATTTATAGTTCCAGCCCTAGGGAAGCAGAGACAGGGCTCTCCAGGACAAGCTGACTAGCTTCATCAGTGAGTTGTGGGTTCAACTGAGAGACCTTCCCTCATTAAATAAACATGGCAGAATAACAGAGAAAGGCACAGGAGGTCAACCTTGGGTCTCAACATGAATGACATGTGCACATTCATGTGCATGTATGTACATACATGAGTACATACATGTGCACATACATGTCTACACACATGCATGCATACATGTGTCTACACACATCCTAACACCAATATACACAAGCAAAAATTTCCTAGGAAAAAGAAAGAAAGCAAAGAATTGTTCCACCTGGCCTCACACCATTCCCTGTAGCCCCTCTCTACCATTCTTGAAGCACATTTGGAGTACCAGGCAGTGAGTGCCTCTGCCCCTGCCTCTGCCCCTGCCCCTGCCCCTGCCTCCACCTCTGCCTCCGCCTCTGCCTCTGCCTCTGCCCTACATCTGTCCTGGGTCCATCAGAGACTGTGCTTGATTCCTATCACGACTTACCTTCATTCTGGTTCTATTGTCATCTCCAGACAGCCAGACAGTGTCAATCCCCCACGTGTGTCACTCAAGTGATGCTCTGGTCACTTGGGGAATGTCACCTCTGAAACTCTGAACTTACCTAACCCCAGGGTCTCAGACTACATCCTTCATCTCAGGTTTTTACCCCTGTGCTTCTCCCTCTTGGGGGCTCTAGCTGTCACATAGGGCTGGACCCTATGTATTTATCTTCCAAAGCAGGACACTTCTGAAATGGGAAAGGTACCCGGCATCGGAAGCTTCTGTAACCCACGCCCTGCAAGCAAACCAAGATTCCCTCGCACCCTCTCTTTTCACCCTCTCTGGCCTACCGCGTGTGGGTCTTGCCTTTCTCTCTGTTCCTCTTGGCTAACCTCATGGTGTATTTCAGCGACTGCTCTGGGGAACTAGCACAGTGGGTGGACATTTGACCGTGTCTTTGTGTGTGATCTGGTACCTCCAAGACCTTGCTCCATCTTCCCCTTTCTACCTTAACTGCTTTGCTGTGTTCCCTTGTTACCTTTCTATGTGTCCTGAGCGTCGTCGGAACAGACCACAGCACCGTGTGCTGGGTCCTCCTCATTCGTGGTGGGTTTGTTCTAGAGCAGTGGTTCTCCACCTTCCTAACGCTACAGCCCTTTCATACAGCTCTTCACGTAGTGGTGACCCCTAGCCATAAAATTATTTTCCTTGCTACTCCATAACTGTAATTTTGTGACTGGTATGAATCACAATGTAAATATTTGTGGTTTTAGATGGTCAATGTCCAGGTCTCGGGTCACTTGGTATCTAATAATTGCTTTCCAGCTGTCCAGTCACTGCCTTGGTCAGGTCTCTGGACAGCGTTTAGCCTGGTAGTCCCCTCTCTGGTCACATGATCTATGTTTCAGTCCTGCCAGCCAGGACCAGACTGAGGTTCTGCTGTTTATCTGTCTCAGACATTTACACTATCGGAGGAGTGAGTAGGGATCTGTGACAATGAAGCAGGAACCTATAACATTTCTGGTCTAGCCTCCAGCTTCCCAGAAATGTTAACCTTTTGATATGTTCTTTTCCTTAGAGGTGGGTAAGCTCTGTCCTGGCTGGAGCCTGTGCTGGGGCTTGGTAAACTACTCTTGGTAGATGTTCCTCCTGACATCCTGCTCTATGGGTTTCTCAGAGCCTCAAGGGATATTCACTGTAACAAAATGGTGGTCACTCTGCCCAGCACTACCCAGGTGAACTTTTTTTTTTTAAATAAATGGAACCTACCACTTTTAGAAAATTGAGTCTTGACCCTCTCTTCTAGTCACAATGACAAATTTCTGTGTGAAATATGAAATCTCAGCTGATGCCCAGATTCAGCGGGACCAGGCATCGATGCTCAGAGATTACGGTATTGGTTCACAGATTTAATTCCTAATGTCTCCTGCTGTAAAGATACTTAATTTCAGCAGATTTTTGCTGAAGCATAAAGCACTTGGGCTCGGATGAAGGCTGAGCTGATCTGTTTGAACACAGTAAGTGGATTCAAACTCCTGCTTTAGGGACTTTGGCTCTCGCTTGCTCTGCCTTGCAAACCAGCTTTCTCCAGCTCCCTGGGTGGTTTTGCTTTTACTTTTCTTTGAAGGTTGTGCTCCCTGAGCATCAGTAAGACCCCTTTTTATCCCTGTCTAACAGCTACCTTGGTGACCTTGGACTTGGGAATGTAAATCTATACTTGATGACTCTTAACTTGATCTCCAGCCTTCTTCTCTCCCATTCCACATTCTTTGATCCAAATAACTAGGAAACCACAGAGAGGTGATCATTAGTCATCAGGGAAATGCAAATCAGAACAACCCTGAGATTTCACCTCACACCAGTCAGAAGGGCTAAGATTAAAAACTCAGGAGATAGCAGGTGTTGGCGAGGATGTGGAGAAAAAGGAACACTCCTCCACTGCTGGTGGGATTGGAAGCTGGTAAAACCACTCTGGAAATCAGCCTGGCGGTTCCTCAGAAAACTGGACATGATACTTCCGGAGGACCCAGCCATACCACTCCTGGGCATATACCCAGAGGATTCCCCAGCAGGTAATAAGCATGTTCCGCTATGTTCATAGCAGCCCTATTTATAATAGTCAGAAGCTGGAAAGAACCCAGATATCCCTTAACGGAGGAATGGATACAAAAATGTGGTACATATACACAATGGAGTACTACTCAGCCATTAGAAACAATGAATTCATGAAATTCTTAGAGAAATGGATGGAGCTGGAGAACATCATACTAAGTGAGGTGACCCAGTCTCAAAAAAAAAAAAACAAACAAACAAACAAAAAAAAACTATGGTATGCACTCATTGATAAGTGGATTTTAACCTAGAATCTTGGAATACCCAAGACACTATCCACATACCAAATGATGTCCAAGAAGAAGGAGGGGGTGGCCCCTGGTTCTGGAAAGGCTCAATACATCAGTGTAGGGAAATACCAGAACCGGGAAGTGGGAAGGGGTGGATGGGGGAACACGGGGAGGGAAAAGGACTTATGGGACTTTTGGGGGGTGGGGAACCAGGAAAGGGGAAATCATCTGAAATGTAAATAAAGAATATATCAAAATTTTTAAAAGTGGGTCACAAAGGAAGACTTACACACTAGGAGCTGGAGTAAAAAGAGGCAGGATGAGCCTTTGGGATCAATGACAGCTGCCTTCCTGGGTACCTTGAATCTTCCTAATGATCAACAGTGTTTATGAAATGAGGGAAGGGTGTTTGGATATTGAACCTCTGGGAACTGTTTATCATTCTGTTGAGAGCAACATTATTTAAAATTATTCAACAGCTCTCTCTCAAGTTGCATCTCAAGGCCCTTGGGGACCTGAGGGCGTATCTGGTACGGGTCATGCTGTCTCCCTGAGATTTGGCAATCACACTTCAGCTCTGGTAGTTTCCATCTCAGGAGTCCCGAGATCCAATAAGACTGTTTGAAGGTAAATACATGTGAAAGGGCTCCCTCCCTAAGTGCCATGGAAAGCAAAATTAGCCCCTCACTTGATGGAATATGGGTGGATTATTTTAGCAGATGAGAGTTCAATTTGAGTTCATCATATTTAATTATGATTGTCATTGTGATGTGTTAATAGAAAGACAAAAATGAGAATTATATGCAGTGCTATGAATAAACATTAATTGCAATCATCATTATATCTACATAATTACAGAAACGCTTTTTGGCTAGTTGATCAGGCGAAGAGGAACATGTAAATTGATAGAAAATGTGACTGTATTATCAGAGAGAGAAAATTGAAGGGATGCCAGATTTTCCGAAGATGGTAAGAACAAGGGAAAAGACCCTTCAACCTCAATGGAATGACTGACACCATGTCACCCATGGAGAGCAAGATGACAGCCCCTTGATAAAGAAATGCAGCCCGCCCCTAGTGAATTTTGGAGGAGGCTGGCTTTTAGACACCTTAAGCTGAGCCACCCAGTGTTTTCCCATGAGTCACTTCGACGTGAGCAACCCCTGGGTTCAACAGAAGAGGCTCAACAATAAAAACATACGTACTTTGTAATTCTTAAGATATGCAGTGAACTATTGCCCAAGGGCGGTGCAGCGACACTGAGCCCTCCCACTGTGGGGCTGGCTTCCTGTTTAGAGACATTGGGCCCTCCCACTGTGGGGCTGGCTTCCTGTTTAAGTTTGTTAGCTGAAGTGAGCCCTTCCCCTGCAGAGGGAAGACTGAGAACCCATTGAGAGATAGGAGGCGGGGCTTCGCACTGAGTAGGGCTAAAACTTTATGATTAACGTGCTTTATAGTGAGCCTCAGTTTCTTAATCTATAAAATAGAACCACTACCATTCCTCTCCAGGGTTAATTATGAAACCAGAATTAAACTACGAAACCTAAGTGATGGTCAATAAATATTACTGGCAAAACGATGTTGAATGGGCATTCCTCGCTTTAAAATTGGACTTTTGAAGTCCCCCAGTATTTCAAGCCAACTCTTAAAAAGTCTTTGGGTTTTGGAGGATCTCAAATTCTAAGAGAAGGAACCTTTCATGCAGTGGTGGTCTGGTGAATATTAACAGCAAGCCCCCCTCTTTCCCTCCTTTCCATCTTTAACATCCCGGTTGTAGTGGTTGCCTGAGTCTGGTATGCAAGTGTGCCCTTTCATCTTCTTCCCAGCTGCCAAACGGACATCAGTGACCGAGGCCTGGACAGGGATGCACCAAGGGCCTCTTCCAAGCCAGCGGCAGCTCCTGCAGATGCTCCACCTTCAAGGCCTCTTAGCCATCAATCCAGCTAATCAGGACTGTACTGTAGGCGGTGACATGAGCTAATGACGTTCTCACACTACCACCTTGAGAGAGGCATTGACAAACTATAATGTTGGAGATGGAAAATACCCATTTCAGGGACCCAGTCAGTCATCGGCTCAATTTTCTCTTATCTAGAAGGAAAATTAGGCTTATCACTCCGAAGATACAAGGAGTTTAAAAGCTTTGGCAGTGGCATCCTGAGACCATATATTTCTCCAGGAGACTGTTCTGATTTCTCTCTAAAGTGCAATGTGACCATTTGCTCCAGAAAAGGTTGCAGTTGCCTAATGACAGAGAGAGAGAGAGAGAGAGAGAGAGAGAGAGAGAGGGCGAATAGCTCAAGGAAGGCTCATATTTTCAATTTTTGTTGAAAATTATTATACTCTAAATACAGAAAAAGTCCAGAGATATAAGGCATTTGAAATTAAAGAGTTTTTGTGTTTGGTAAAAGATTAATAATACGTAACTTCTCTTTCAGGAAACTTGAAATACTACTTCAGTTTTTCCTTTTATTTCTTTCGGTTCTCTTTCCTTCCTGTTAAAGCTCTTCCTTGACTGGCTTTTGATGCAAAATTTAAGTACTTTCAATGTCTCCTTTTCTATTGAAAAGGTTGTGGGAAAGATTAGCTGCTTTTATTCCAAAATAAAAAAAAAATTTTTTTTAAAAATGTCTCCCTTTCTCGTGTTTTTTATTTTGTACTTAAATTAAAAAAAAATATTTTATGAGTATAAATATTTTGCCTACATGTGTGTCTGTGTGCTGTGTGCATGCCTGTTGCCTGGGTAAGGCAGTAGAGTGTATCAAATCCCTTGGAACCGGAGCTGCAGGTGGTTAGGAGCTCACCAGGTGCTTAGCCAAGGCCTCCAACACAGCAAGGCATTCTCTTCACGGCGAAGCCAGCTCTTTATTTTAATTTTCTGTCATTATGTGTATGTCACATGGGTGACGGTACTCATGGAAGTTAGAGGAAGTTGCACCAGATTCCTCAGGGGGTAGCCTGATGGGACTGCTGGGAAAAGAACTTGGGTCCTCTAGAAGGTCAGCAAATGCTTGTAAGGCCTTAATGGCTTCTCTCCAACCCCTGGACAGGCCCCCCAGTTCCTTGAATACTCATTCACCTGGCTGTGCTCTCACGGTTGGTCAGGAATGCCCCCTCATTAAATGTTAGAACCACTTCTTCTTAGCACACAAACCAGCAGAAAGGCCCCAGGGTCCTCACAGCCACCACCTGTTACCTGCCAGTGTCCACGTTTCTAAATCAACCCCACACCAAACTCAACACCATCTTAAGAACTAACTGGCTGTGTTGACTGAGAACTGTGGGGTCAGGGTGTGGCTCAGCCCAACACAGCTCTAAGTTCACTCTAGGTGGTGCCCAGCATGCAATGGGGGGAGGGGGTGGAGATAGGGTGAGATAAAGGTAATTTTGTGGTATTTGGGGAGTGGGTGGGATTTAAAACAATCAAGAGCACTGGTTTACCTAAGCAAAACCTTAGGAAACTATTTGAAAAGTGGAGGCATTTTGTGTAAAGGACTCTGGGTGTCCCTAAGTCAAACAAGTTCACAAGCCCTTAGAACAGAAATCAAAGAGGCCATAAGAATGAAACAAAATGAGGGCTGGAGAGATGGCTCAGCACACTGACTGCTCTTCTGGAGGTCCTGAGTTCAATTCCCTGCAACCACATGGTGGCTCACAGCTATCTGTAATGGGTTCAGGTGTCCTCTTCTGGTCTGTCTGAAGAGAGCAATAGTGTACTCATATACATAAAACCAATCAATCAATTTTTTTTTTAAAAGAGTTAAATAAAATGAATCGGAAAATAGCTAGAGAACTTTGCAGGAGGGGAATGCATATCTGAAAAGTGGGACGAGTTCCTGAGGGAAGCCATGAGTTACAAGGACTCTTTGGTGGGGGGTGGGGGGTGGGGTGGACATGAATGAAGCCTGCTGTGTGGGGAGCAGAGAAGCAGGCTCTGTGAGGCCGCTCTGCGAGGCCGCTCTGTGAGGGTGGCCGCCTCAGCTCTGGGCGACTTTGTTGGTGCAAACGGAGAAGAGTACAGACTTGCCTTCCCACACTCAAAATGCAGAGTTCTAGATTTTTCCATCTAAAAAAAATTTTAAACAGTATTTTAGTCCATTTAGTGAAATTTTAAAACTGTTTAAAACTGTATAAACCAGCCGGGCGTGGTGGCGCATGCCTTTAATCCCAGCACTTGGGAGGCAGAGGCAGGCGGATTTCTGAGTTCGAGGCCAGCCTGGTCTACAGAGTGAGTTCCAGGACAGCCCGAACTACACAGAGAAACCCTGTCTCGAAAAAAACAAAAACAAAAACAAAAACAACAACAAAAAAAACTGTATAAACCAAACATGAAAAACGCAAGATAAATTAAAAAATACTTTTTTAAATATAATCACTGAATGGTTACAAAGATCCTGAGACTTTGTTACAGAAAAAGCAAAGAGATGGGACTGGCATTTATTAATTCTGACATTTCAAATTGTCATTTGACGATTAAGACTTTTAACCTTCAGGTGGGAAAGCAGAACCTAAGGATGACAGGGACCTTGCTGGGGGCGGGCCTAGGGGCGGGCGTGCTGCCAGGATAGGGACAGGCAAGGGAGAGTGCATATTCAGATCTCCCTTTCCAAACTCCATCCCCCACCCCCACCCCCACCCCCACCCCCACCCCACCCCCACCCCGGTGATTACCCTCAGGAAGCTCCTTGCAGATTTTTTTAACTAACGATTTTTAACATTTTTAACTAAGATTTTTAAAAACATTTTTCTGCCTCCCCTGGTGCAGCTGCAGCACTAAGACCCATAGTAGTGTGAGGTCAGGTAGGCCACGCCCTCCACAGCAGCTCGCAGCCAATGACTGGTGCCATTAGGAACTAACTAACCCAACCTAGAGGTGGCCTAAAGAGTCTTCCTAAACAGACCCAGCCTGATCGGACCGTACAGCCCTCTGGAATGTGTTCCTCACTTTCCTGGCTTCTTCGGGTCATCCTTGAACTGCATTTTTGCCGCTCAGCATTTCCCCAGTCCCTTTAACTCTCTCACAGGCTTCTCCGACAACCTCCCCCACTCCACACCCACCCCCCACCCCCGGTTTTGATCTACCTGGATACCTGGCTCTTGGAAGACTTAGACATAATGATGAATAGGTTGCTTAAGACCCTACCCTGAAAAAGAAAGTCAAGATAACTAATTCTAAGAGACACATCTACAAACCTCCAACTAGGAATTATTTGACTGAAAGCTGGGATGTGCTTGTCCTTTTCTGGTCAATCTTGATACTCCAGGAGCACGTTAAACGTACTCTGACAAGGTGCCACCACCATGAACAATAAATAACGAACCTGGCACCCAAGGCGGATAGACAGCACTGGTCACCGTGGCGCGGCTCACCTGGTCTCGCTGCTTGATTCGTTTGTAAACGTATTCAGCGAAGGGTTGGCGTGGAATAAACTTCCCATGTCCTGCTGTGACATTGAAAACGCCTGCTTCATACACCACACTGCCTCTTGAAATAGTCACCAGGGGCACCCCATGGCAAACCATGCCCTCGAAGATGTTGAAGTTAACGGCCTGATGATGTGTTTTGGCTGAGATCCTCCTGTGTTTGTAAAATCAGAACAGTCCCAGGTCATCACTGGTGAATGCAGAACGCTGCAAGAGAGCTGACTTGGAAGAAAACTTGAACTCAAAGTCCAGGGCTTCCTCTCAGGAAGAGGAGGCTTCCAGAACAGAACAGGCCACTGGCATGTTACTGCAAAGTTATCATATTCTTGAAGAGGAAAACCCAAGAGACCCCTCTTTATGGTGACAGAGATAGACTGAGATAAGGCCGTATTGATTTTTTAAAAGCATTTCAAAGATCAGCGTCCCCATCCCTACTTTTTAGTTATAAGGCATTCTAAGCACAGAAGAGCAAGCTGGCTCAGTTCTACAGAACGCTGGCTTTGACAGATGTAGCTGGGGCTCTCTCAATACCCAAATCCATTCTCACTCCTGCCTTCCGGGGAAACTACTACTTGACAGTTATTAAATTGAATTTGGTAGTTATCAAGAAAAGAAATACATTTCAAAAGATTTCCCCTGGTCAATGACAAATTAGAAATTGGAGAACAATGGGAATACATATGCTAAAATAACCACTTAGCATTTTGTATCATGTTTGCACTATCATTATCAACCCTAGTGGCTCATTTTAATTTTACTTTTAACATCAAAAGATATAACTATGTGTTTGCCGTGGGCAATTTGTTATTTTGATGTAAACAGGATGGACTGACTAACTAGCTAGTTAACTGATACATTATTTCACATAGCGTTTCTTTGCAAAGAATACTTTATATACACTGTGTGAATGCTTCTCTATTGTAGAGACCCAGGAGGGAAAGTGCCAGGTCATATGGTTCTTGCAAGTTACAACAAAGGCTCTTATAGGGGAGGGGATGAGGAAAAGATCACTGCTGAGGAGGAAGAAATACAAATACAGCCAGAGCTTTGCATACTGAGAAGGAGGGGAGGGCTGGCTCAAAGGTCTAGTTACTAAACAGGAAAATGAAGACACCGGCTACAGACTGAGTTTTGATGAAATGTGTGTTGGTGAGAAAAGATGAAAGAAAGAAAAGACCAGCAAGGAGTCAACGTAGAGGAAGGCCAGATTTGCAAGTTAAAGTGACGTCTGTGGCCCTTACCCTGTGTGTCACATATTCCCGCAGCCTGGGTGCCACCGTCCCACAATTCACGACTACAGTTCTGTGTTCTTACTGTAGGGTGCTGCATGAACACCAGCGCTCCCTAGCGCTCTAGGACTCCTGGGACCATTACTGGCACACCTGTCAGATCAAGGCTTCTTGAAGCCTAAGAATGAAGACTAGAAGGGAAAAAGAAGTCCCAAGCTTTCCTCAGTCAGTAAAACCCAGCAAAATCGAGCTTAAACCCAAACCAAGCTTTTTTTTTTTCTTTTTAAAGCAATTTAAGCAGCAAAGCATTCTCAAGAACAGAGGAGATGAAGGCCAGCTGAAAATGCATCATTTAAGAAACCCATTTCATTGGAGGACTCAAAGGACAGATGGCTTTTTATAAAGATCACAAGGGAAGCGGACAGGCCCTGCCTTTCGATGGGGCAGATAAAAGGCTTATAATTGATGAAGGATTTAGGAACAAGTGCATCTTTTCTCCTGTGGGATCTTTCTTCTAGGCCTGTCTTCATCTGGACTAAAATCATGCTACAATGTTACAAGTTGGGATCTGACTCACTGGGTGTCTTCAAAGATGTTTAAGATGGGCATTTTTGTTAAGACCTGAACTCTGTTAAGTTTAGTTAAGTTTATATTGCAAAATCGATGAAGTTTAGCAATAAAAAAAAGTTTTTGAACTGATGCTTTGGTGAGGTGGTTTTAGGCAAAATGGTTAAAAATGCTTGCTGGTGATCTGAAAGACTTGGACACCCCATCTCTAAGCCGGAAGCCATCTCTAATTGACAACCACTTGTAAATGAAAATTTGATTTTCTCTAAGGGAATCTCACTGAGGAAACAAACTACTCTTAAAGGTAGGCTATGTGTCTAGCCATAGATGGCCACCAGAGAATCTGTGGAGGTGTTTTTCATCTTACAATGTCATGTCTTGGGTTTTTTCTTTTCAAATTTTATCTTCCTTTTTATTTTATTTATATATGTTTCTTCTCTCTTTTGACCCTGCAGGTTCTTTGTCTATGTATTTAGCCCTTTGGTTTTTGTGGCTTTATGGGATTTCTGAGTGTGGAACCTAGCAAGTCTCTACATCTGTGGTTCTTCCTTGTGCCTTTGATTGGGCTTTCCCCTTCTATTTGTTTATTTTGTCCTATTCTGAACACGTTAGTTTTTGTTTTATCATAGTATAGTATAGTCCCTTAGAAGCCTGTTCCTTTTCTAATGAGAGACAGAAAGGGGGTGGACCCAGGTGAGAGGAGATGTGTGTGTGTGGTGGGGGGGAACTGGGCGAAGCAGGGGGAGGGGAAATCATAATCAGGATACATTATTTCAGAAAAAGCCCATTTTCAATAGAAAAATTAATGCTGATGAAATAATAAATTAATTTAAAAAGAAAAGAAAGCAGGGTAGTGGTGGCGCACGCCTTTAATCCCAGCATTGGGAGGCAGAGGCAGGAGGATTTCTGAGTTCGAGGCCAGCTTGGTCTACAGAGTGAGTTCCAGGACAGCCAGGACTACACAGAGAAACCCTGTTCTCAAAACAAACAAACAAAAAAAAAAAAAACAAAAACAAAAAACAAAAAAACTAACTAACTAACTAACTAAATAAATAAATAAATAAATAAAGAGGTCAAGGATTTGAGGGAAAGTGGGGAGGTGTTTGTGGAGGGGTTTAGAGGGGAAGAGATGTGGTCAAATTATGATCTCAAAAAAATTTAAATCCATACTGAAACGGCTTTGTGAAGTGAAGGAATGGGAGAGAACCAAGGGAGAGTTTGAAGGTAGGAGTCTCTGAAACTAAGGAGGACGCGCTGACAGGGGCGCGTGCTCTACGCACAGTGACCGCCATCACAATACTGTCTACGCTCCAGGAAAGATGACGCGTTACAAGTCCCCACTGAGTCTTCAACGGAATATTTGACATTTGTGAAAGATGAGAAGTAAGACTACTCCAGAGAAGCAAAAGCATCTTACATTAGACAGAAAACAGGCTACTGAGTGTACTTATACCTCTAGAAATGAAACACATGCACACACGGGCAATTATGAAAGGCAGCTGGGTAAGCGGATGGGGAGGACCCCATTTGTGCACTGGTTCTGTAAAAAACCGTCAAATCGGATTGCTCTGCTCCACATCAAATAGAGGACATTACTTTGATTTTTCTCACTCTCAGGCTTAGCATGAGAAAGAGACAATTAGATAGCATCCAGGAGATGAGCATGCCGTCTCAGAAGGCAGGCACTATATAAATGCAGTCACACTCACACATGATGTAAATTCCAGACTTTATCACCAGGAGCTAAAAGAATTACTTCCACTTTCACAAGGAAGGTGTCTGACAGGGTGTCATCCGCACCCAGCGTTTCCCTTCCAGTCAGGGCTGTAATTCTGCAGTTCCTCGGAGCGTTCGCTTGTCTGCATCTTCCTTCTTCTGGCCTTTTACCCAGAATGCCTAGACTACTTGAATGTCAAGTCTGGGGTCACCTGAACGCTGTCCCTCCAAGGGGCTCAGGACAGACATGAGTGAGGAAGTCCTGTCCTTCTCCAAGCAACTCCCTGCATCTTTATGGCACTGCCACGTGACACCCCTCACATGACATCTCTCACGTGACACCCCTCACGTGACATCTCTCACGTGACATCCCTCACGTGGCATCCCTCAGCCTCAGGTTTCCAAAAGCGGCTGCTCTTACTGTGAAGGTCAAGGGCAGACTTAGAATCTTCTCTGCCTGTCTGTTTGGACCTGAGTTATGGATAACTGGACAGTACCCTAACAAGGACAAAGACAGTGACATGTATGTCCTGGCTGTGACTACAAGGGGCCCAGTCTAAGGGCACTCATGTGAAGGTCAGCAGGCCAGGAGGCAGCTGGGAAAGGCCGTGCGCGCCTTTGCGGTCTCCTCTGCTCTCAGGTGGGAGCCGCCCACAGACTCCGAGCTGGGGGTGGGCTGAGTGCTGCTGTGCTAAGCTGCGCCATCTCCTCCCACAGAGTTCCAGGATTCCCTTAAGACTCCTCTTTTCCTCGCTGGACAGAATCTGGTGAGGAATCAGCTATGCTACCCTCCTGTTCCCTAGTCAAGAGATGGAAGGGCATGTCGTCTTTCCCAGTGACAAGAAAAATGGAAATGTTTAGAAGACACAAGCCCTCCCCACCCCCACAGACCACACCCTGTTATAGACTGTCCTGTGATACCCTAGACTTCTTTCAAAGCAGTGAATGAGTCTCAGACTTCCCCTTGCTTGGCCTGCCATAGACTATATCTTCAGTAAGCACAGCCGATCACTATAATCTGCTCGCAAAGACTGACAGAGGGTGTGTCCTTAGGGGAATAACTCACTCACTGAAGACCTATGCATGCTGTTTATCACAGCACAATTCACAACAGCCAAGTCACAGAATCAGCTCTAGTGCCTGTCAACAGCTGAAACGGACCCATAAGACCCGGGACATTCGCACGGTGGATTATTATTCAGCCACAAAGAAGAACAAAATTAGTAGTTATTTACCACTAAATAGATACAAGGAGAAGACACTATGTTCAGGTGGAATGAACCCATCACAAATGGCTCGCATCACCTCTTAGATGTGAAGTTAAACAAACAAAATGCTGACCTGAAAACAGAATAGCAATGATTAGAGACAGAAACGGTGCAGACCGGCAGACAACGAGGCTGAATTCGACCAATGCAGGAGACTTTACACCAAATATGATTTATATGTACAATTAACTCATAGTAATTTTTTTAAGAGAGAGGGATTGCATGGATATTTGTGAGGCGGAGTTCAAAGGGCCTGAAGAGAGAAGAGAGTTACAAGCAAATCTGCCTAGGGGACAGATCAGGATGTGGAATAAGACTCTTTCACTGTGAGCAGAATAGAACTGCAAGACTCTTGATCGGGTCCTTTCCCAACCTCACGGACGGACATCTGGAGGGTCTTGTGCACGTCCGTCCATCTCGTTGCTGACCAACAGCTGTCCGGCTGCTCAGAGATGAAAACCCTTCTTCCCCTTCAGTGAAGTGGGGCGTTGTCTTTCATCAGCAGATCCTGGCCACTGACCGGGGGACAGCTGACCTTTGTCAAGCTCAGCCTGTCTCACGGGCGTCACAGACAGGTCTCACTGGGAAGGGGATGTCACCCCTGTCTCCTGAGTCCCCATTATGATTTAAACACATCCGAGGCAGATGATGCCCACGGGGAAGCAGCGGCCTCAAAGCTGCTTTCTGACTTAGTCAATCGCTTTGATACCACTCACGTCACAGCTGCGGAAAAGCCACCCTGTCCCTCTGCAAGTGGCTTTCTATCAATCTCCAGCTGCCTGCTTGTACAGATGAGATCACGGAAGCAAAGGCAGCCCAGGCAGCAGCCCCACCTCTGAGCATCCCAAACAAATACCCTGGAGGAAGAGCCTTCCGTAGAGCACCATGGGTCTCCCTGACCTCTGAAAAATGACTTGTTTAGGCATTCTACTGTGTTCTTTCTAACTCCTTCATTTTGTCCGTGGCATGAATGGATTTCTATGGGATTGCCAGGAGGACCAAAATTCAGAAAGAAAGTCAGTACAACCACCTCAGTGCTATTAGTGGCATCTTTAAAGCATACCTCATTTCTCCACATTATGACACCTTGTGTACTCAGCATGAAACAGGAATAGTTCATTGTTAAATTTGTTTCTATCACCTAGGAAGTAGGTGCAATTATTATTCCTGTGCTACAGAGGAGGTTGAGGATTAAAATGGATTAATCCTACATTCACGAAGCAGAGGTGTGGATATTAGCTATGAATATATAAGTCTTGTGTCTTTGGCTTCAGAAGTTGGGCTCCTACCACTAGGAAAAACTGTACAGTTGCTGGAAACGTTCTTCACACACACACACACACAGACAATAAATAGGAAGTGACTCCTTTTTATCCTCCCTGGTGCTTTTGGGTCTTCTTTCGGTGTGATACCAAAGGACTTCAGATGCTAGTAACATTTCCTTTGCTGGAATTGGCCAGTCATTCCCAACGTGATCACAGCACAAGAGTTTTGCTTTTCTGATGTGTGCTGCAACTGCCTCTCTGTCAGCTCCGTGGACTCGACCAGTTATGTAAGTGGAGAGCAGGGCAGGCATATCTCTGCCAATGCGAGCTGGAGCTGCCTCAAGCACACTGCCAGCATTAGCAGAGCTACTCCTGCTGCACACATCAATCTTCCTCCGTCTGTTCAGACTTCCACATCAGCTTCCCACAGAAAAGAAGATGGGAACCACATTATGCGTCTAAATTGGACAATAGCTTGTAACCAGACTGGTACTCACTGATGACAGAACATTTAATGCAGGCTCCTAAAAATGCTGCCCTAACATTGACTTAGCAGAATTAACCAATCCTGAGCCCTGCTTTTTCTGCTTTGGACTGAAATATAGGCCACGGCTGGCGGTATAGATCGCGGCAGCATAAATAGTGTTAGACACTAGCAATCTGGGGTAGGTACCGAGTCCTTCACCCCATGTACTTCCCACAGCACTGAACATCCAGAGGGCATTTGTATGCATGCTCATTTATATGAAAGTACGTTATTAGCAAATCTCTGTATTGCTACTTAACATACATACTGCATATTTTAATCACTAGCTTTCAGAGAATGAGAAACTAAAAATAATTTAATGTTGTGAAGAAATAGGAATTGAATGTGAGCCAGGCAGGCTAACAGGATACAAGGAAGCACATCCTATGAATACTGAACAGGTAAGTGCTTAGAGATGAAGGATGATTATTAGGTTTTTGAAAGGCTAGTCTACTGGCCTGGCTAGTCAGTAAGAGTTAGAAATAGCTTCCTAGGACGGCATGTGGAAATGGCCTTATATTTTCCGAGGGGCTGCTTTGCCTTTGATAGATGACATCTCTTGATATATTCCCCAGGCACAGCCTGAGAGGGAAAGGGTTGGCTTCTTATGCAGGAGGTGACTGGGATAAAGCCATGCAATGCCCTTCTTAAAAGCACTCCTTGGGCTAGACTCCTAAGGAAACAGGAGATGGGGCAAGAAACAGCTGAGGGGTTCAAAGTTCACTTTTGATTTTGATGGAAGAAGATGACCTATTTTCCTCCATCTTTACCATAGGAAACAACCCCCCAAAAAAATCAAGAAGAAAGGGAGGAGGAGGAGGATAAAGAAGGAGAAGAAAAAGAGGAAGAAGAAGAAGAGGAAGAGGAAGAGGAAGGAGAAGGAGAAGGAGAAGAAGAAGAAGAGAAGTTGTTGGTGAGCATACTTGCTGACAGAGGAATGCAAGTGAAGGGAGTGGAATAGGTGGAACCAGGCAGATAACCACAGCCATGCAGATAACCACAGCCATGCAGATAACCACAGCCATGCAGATAACCACAGACATGCTTATAACTAGACATGCAGATAACCACAGCCATGCAGATAACCATAACCATACATATAGCCACAGCCATGCAGATAACCACAGCCATGCAGATAACCACAACCACACACATAACCACAGCCATGCAGATAACTACAGACATGCTTATAACTACAGACATGCAGATAACCACAGCCATGCAGATAACCATAACCATACATATAACCACAACCATGCAGATAACCACAGCCATGCAGATAACTACAGACATGCTTATAACTAGACATGCAGATAACCACAGCCATGCAGATAACTATAACCATACACATAGCCACAGCCATGCAGATAACCACAGCCATGCAGATAACCATAACCATACATATAACCACAACCATGCAGATAACCACAGCCATGCAGATAACCACAACCACACACATAACCACAGCCATGCAGATAACCACAACCATGCAGATAACCACAGCCATGCAGATAACTACAGACATGCTTATAACTACAGACATGGATAACCACAGCCATGCAGATAACTATAACCATACACATAGCCACAGCCATGCAGATAACCACAACCATACACACAACCACAGCCATGCAGATAACCAGAAAGCTAAAGGCTTGGAGAAAATCCAGAGTATCTGTAGCAAAGAGAGTTGATTCATGGGCTGGAGAGAGACTATGGCCTCTTTCACGCAGCTCCAAGTGCTAAACGTGATCTCTTTGTTCCTTACAAGAAATGTTTAGGCAGAATTTTGGCCAAGTTACATTAGCTGTTGGTCATCTACTGAGTAACAATAGAGTTCCAAGTCCACTTTAGAATAACAATGCGTCTGAAGTTAAGACTTAAAGCATTATCTCATTCCCAGTAAGCATGTGATGGCAAAACCCTTAGTATGCCCATCGAGGCTTGGAAATCTCAATCAGGGAAGGGACTCGGGACCTTCTTATAAACAGCCTTGATGGTCCTGGGAAGAGCACAGGTGGTCAGGCCTAGCCGCAAGACCCTCCACTCACTAAGCCATCGAGTTACAGAAGTTCCTGGGACCCCTCCTTCCACGAGGAGACATCACAGGCCAGATACAGTGAAGGCCTCGGTGACTCCAGCTGCCATGATTTAAGATGGCAGCAGGCAGTTCTGGCCTGGAGCCAACAGCTGGGCAAGGGGCAGCTGCAGAACTCTGGACTCTGGGTAGAAGACTGCCACTTAGTAGTGAAGAGCTGCCTGCTTAAACCTCATTGCAGGCTGTGCACACTCGACTGGAGACAACCTGGGACAAAAGAGTGATGCAGTGTGCAGGTGCCGCCTCCTGCTTGTATTCTGCTCTGCCCAGTGATGACTATTGAAAGTCACCGGTCAGCTTCACGTTGATGATGGCACCATAGCCCAACTGTCTAACAGAACCTTTTAAACAGTTCAAACATGCAACTAAGAACAAACGAACATTTTTCTTCTCCTTTCTTTTCTTTCCTTCTTTCTTTCCTTCCTTCCTTCCTCCTCCCTCCCTCCCTCCCTCCTTTCCTTTCTTTCTTCCCTCCCTCTCTCCCTTTCTTTCTTTCCTCCCTCCCTCCTTCCTTCCTTCCTTCCTTCCTTTCTTTCTTTCCTCCCTCCCTCTCTCCTTTCTTCCCTTCCTTCCTTCCTTCCTTCCTTCCTTCCTTCCTTCCCTCCCTCTTTCCTTCCCTCTCTCCCTCACTCCTTCCTTCCTTCCTTTTTTTTTTGTTTTTGTTTTTTTTTTTGGTTTTTTGGGGGTTTGTTTTTGTTTTTGTTTTTTTGAGACAGGGTTTCTCTGTGTAGTCCTAGCTGTGCTGGAACTCACTCTGTAGACCAGGCTGGCCTTGAACTCAGAAATCTGCCTGCCTCTGCCTCCCAAGTGCTGGGATTACAGGCGTGCGCCACCACCGCCCGGCTTCCTTCCTTCCTTCCTTCCTTCCTTCCTTCCTTCCTCTTTCTTTCTTTCTTTCTTTCCTCCCTCCCTCTCTCCTTTCTTCCCTTCCTTCCTTCCTTCCTTCCTTCCTTCCTTCCTACTTTCCCTCCCTCCCTCCCTCCTTCCTTTCCTCCCTCCTTCCTTTCTTTCCTTCTTTTCTTGAATCAGGGCCTCTCTCTGCAGCCCAGGACCACCTCTAACTTGACAGGTAGCCCTAGCCAGCCTCTCTAATCACAGCTTCCATCGCTATCTAAGTCCTGCACTGTGGACAAAGGGCCCAGGAGGCACCGAAGGCTTCCTGGATGTCTCAGTGGAAATGAGGATGTCAGAAAATGGTTGTTCAGTGTGAAGAATCTGCAATCTCCAATAACTAACTAAGCCAAGGTTAGTCAACTACAGCTCCTGGACTTCAGCCCAAAGCTGGCCTGCAGCTTGTTTCTGTCAAATAAGTATTATTGGTATGCAGTCACCCTCATCCACGTAGATGTTATCTCCGACTGCAACTACATTATAGGAGTAGAAATGAACAGCAGAGCAGCAGAGACCTATGGCCCACGAAGCTTGCGAGAAGTATTTGGACAGTCACTAATTTTTTTTTTAAACTTTTCTGATGTTTTAAATGTCTCTAAGGGCAAAAATAAAACCACATACCACACTTCTGGGCGGTAGAGGATGAAGATTAAAGCAAAGCAAGTTGGAGAGCCACAAAAGGGGGGAAATGGCAGAGACGACTGGAAAGGGAGAACAGAAGGGAGCAAAGAAAAGAAAAGCCAATGAGGAAGAGAGCGCCGAGGAAGGCAAGAGCACCAGCAGCCGTGAGACTGTGGAGAGTGACTGTGCGGAAGTGGTGAGACTGTGCGTGTGACTAGCGGCCACGTGACGTCACGCTCTAGGCACTGGCCCCGCCCCTGCGCGGCCGGAGTGCGTCCATGCACCCCGCTTTACTTGGGTTTCCCAACATCCCACGTTACGATGTCCTTCTAACCAGTGTCGAAGTAGTGGAATCTGACAGAGAACGAGAGACTTTGCAGGAGTCACCCAGGAGCCAAACACATGCAGGGTGCTCCTCCTGCCTCCGCAGGCCCTGCTGCTCAAAACCAAACCAAACAAATAAACAAGCGACAACAACAAAGATGAGAGCTGGACGCTCCTCGCTTCTTGGAATGCCCAGAACACTGGGGATTCCGGGGTAATGAGCTGTTTTCCAGAGGGATGGGAATTCAAAGACAGGTCATCATCTCTGTCTCCTGCCTGGTGAATTCCAGCATTTCATCTACCCTCCTGACATAGAGGATCTCCGAGGCTCTGTCAGAACCCACGACACAGCCTGAATCCCAATTAGCAATACACGGTAAGGCTTGAGCTGGACCCAGACCAAATGGCGCTGCTTCTAAGAAGCATAACTAAACGAGCTGCTGGCTCCTGGGGCCCGGAGGGAGTGCGGCTCTCTCAATCAGGTACGAGGCTTCCCTGTGAGGAGGAGTTGGGGAAAAACAAACAAACCAACAACCTGCAGAAGAAATGCAGACTGCCAGTCTGACTCAGCTTCTCCACAGAGCAAAATCACCCAGAGCTGAGATGGGAAGGCCGTGGGGTGGCACCGGGGAAGGGGGTGGTGATGGAATGGGGTGTGATCTGTCACAGCCAGATACTCTGAGATCCGCTGACTTGAACAGGCTAGCTCACGGGATGGCTAACATTCTGAGCACTGTTGGGGAGAACACCGGAAGCTTTGTTAGGAGATCTACAATCGTCATCCTCATGGCGGATGAGGAAATGCGCCAAAGCAAGGCTACAGTGCTCACCTCGCTCAGTAACTGGATGGGGGTGGCTAGCCGGACAGCCAGCGCCAGAGACCACACCTTAACCTGGGGACCTTAGGGCCCCTTCCCTGCCTGCCCTTTGGGGAGTCTGTGCCTTTACAGTGTTAAGGTGCACACACAATGGAGGCCGGTTGGCCTGTTTTGAAGCTCTTCCCTGGTCTCCTCCGCTGGGTGAACTGGGAAACACTCTCTCCACCTCTGTGCCCTCATCGTTAAATGGGATCCTTGACACAGATGTTCAGGTGGACAGTGGCACAGCGTTTCAAAGGCTGGCAGTGAAGGGCTGGCATGCGTTTGTTGTATAGCTGTTTCTTCCAGATTGCAGGATTCCCTCATGGCCATGAAGGAAGGGCTTAGCTCACGAGACTCGCAAGAAATGTATGATGCAGGAAATTCATGGACGGTGTAAACTTCAGAAGCCTCTCCCCGGCGGGGCGGTGTACCCAGAAAACACTCGGTGTAGCTGCCTGCAGTTACACAGGAAACTCGGCAATACAACTTCCGTGAATCCTCATCTACGCTGGGGCACAGGGCTTTTCAGTGATGCTGCTGGAAGTAGCCCCTCATAAATCCCCCTGTGAGAGCACCCCAGAAAACTCACTGGTTCACCAAGCTAGACTTGGGCATAACCATTCTGTTGCACTGTCACTGGTCCTCTCTCTGCAATACAAACAGCAGGTGGGGTTGTCTATTAAGACACTGAGTGGCGGGAAGGTGGGGCTCAGACCCACATGCTCATCCTGCCCTCCATCTTCCTTCCTGTGCTCTAGCTCCTGGGCCACGCATGTGTGCTCGGGTCCTTGACCACCACTGAAGACACATGAACCGTGGTTCTCACTGTCTCTGACATCCCTTATACTAAGGCTCTCCTTGTCCTGCTTTTTCCTGTCAGCCCCGTCTCTCCATGGTAGCAGCCTGCCCTCGGGCAGGACCTCAAGCTCCAGCATCAGACACAGAGCATGAAACTGCAGCCCCAGTCAATGTGGAAGGTCAGTCTTAGCTGTGTGTGTGAGAAGTGGATGGATGTACACAGACAGATGGACAGACAGATGGACAGACAGATGGACAGACAGATGGACAGACAGATGCACGCACACAAGCAAACCCTGACATATCCTATATGGTTTACATCTGGGACTGTTGCTCACAAGGATCTATCTTTCTTTCTCATTTAAAATCTCAAATGATTCACCTTCGAAGTCACTTGTTTTCCTTGCATTTACTAATAGCATCTCGGTGGTTCCAAGTGTGGTCAAGGGTGTCTCTGATGAATGTGATGATAAGATATTTAGTTATGGCTTTGATCTACTGAAAGCTTATCTATGAGACTCCGGCGATTGGAGCGAGTCAACCCCTATTTTATTTAATTTTTATTACGCCGAGGCTCAGGGAAACACAGGTCAGCCATCTCTATCCATAAACAGGAGTCTCTGTCACTCAAACACCAAGAGGTCAGTCTTAGTGTGTTGCTTCCTGCTGGAGGTGACACTTCCAACAAGTCTGGACCTAAGTGTACTTCCTGAAATTCTTCTCCAGATCTTTCCAGAAATACTAGGGTACCTTAAGAAAAAACTAGGGGTCAAAGCATAGCAAAAACCTCTATCTTTGGAAAAGATGTTTCCAGGTGCCCATACATTTTTTAAAGGGAAAATGTAGTAATCAGCATAAACTTCTATCAAGCATATTTTCCCCAAAGAGAACATCAAAGGCTGTGTCACCATGAGGGCACATCACTGTGCTTTCTGTCCAACCTTGCATACAAAATGTCCACACAAGGACCAGGACAGGGATCAAGGGGCATAGGGCAAGTAGTGGGTTTGCCCTATATTTGGAAATTAGATGCTGATAACTGAAAACAAATCAACACGTTGGGTCTTTCATCACCTCACTGCACGCTGCTCTGGCAGCACTAAACCTTTCTTATTTCTCACACACATGAGGTGAGGCTGCTCATTAGGTCCATGACATCACCAGAGAGGAATTAGGTTCTTAGGCATGCTGAGGATTTTAAGATGACTGCTTCCTACCTCTGGCCTCTCAACTCCACCTACACCACGGAGCTTATCATCTGTGGCTTCATGTGAAAGGAAGTGCAGAATGAAGGAAGGTGGGGAAGGGAGAGGGAGGGAGGAAGAAGAAGAAAAAACAAGCGCCATGTTGGTAAAGGAATGTAGCCAAGTCTTAACTGTTGATGGGTGTCCAAGCACGCTCTCACGTACCTGTGCACTTATTGGCCACCTACTGCATGCCGGACAGTGCTCTAGGTGCCAAGATGGGCCAGGAAAAGATGAAAATCCCTGGCCCTTGATGGTGACATTCTAGTCATGATGTTTCTGAATTAACAAGGATTTCTTTGCTGTAAACAGGACTCTAATGGAAGTTACTGAACAAGATCAGCATCTCAATGACAGTGACAGGCACGTGCCACTCCACAGTTTGCTCTGAGCACTTTCCAGGGACCGCAGCTTTTATTTCTCAGAAACACTGGAGAGCTAGCAAGAAATGGGATTGACATTTAAAAGACAAATAATATTGTGTGACCCAAAGAAACAGTAACAGGCAGACACTGATATTCCTCTATAAGAAAAACACAAAACCTTGTGACTAAGAAACAAAAAAGGCTCGACTTCATTAGTGCACAACTATCAGCAATTTGAAGCTGAAAGGTAATGATTTTTACATATAAAAGAAGTAAGAAGTATAAGGGGAGGAAACGGTTGCGCCACCGCAGGAGTAGACTGTTTGCCAGGACAAACGGTCAGCTGGTGGTTATACAATGGTTAGTGGCTGATACCATCGAAACAATCAGAGGATCGGGCTTTAAAATAGCAAAACTTTAAAAACTGCAAAAGGTACTCATTACCATGAGCCCAGAAGAGGGACTTCACAGAGAAGCGTCAGATAATCTTCCGAGGTCGCTACTCCATGCTGTCAGGCTGCGCTCCTGAGAATCAAAGGATTCTAAGATATATTTGGATCACCCCAAAACTACATAATGCCTCGGCACAATGTAGCATCCAAGGGACATTCTGGTGACCTTGTGGTCAAAATAGCACCCAGCGGACCTGTGGATGAAAGTGAGGGAGAGAAAATGCATTCGACAGGGATGCAGCCGTGATTGGCCAGGCACCCTGGGACGGCGGGGCGCTGTGGATTTTTCTAAGCGTTATTTGTCTTTAGGATTCCACACGCGCCTCCCGTGTCTCCCGCCAGCGTCTGAAACTCTAGAGTTGTGATTCTGACCCAGATGTTTCTTTCTCTCTTGCTGCATGCTGCACACCAGATATCCTTCCAGTGATGGTGCTATTGTTATTATATCCGCATTTTACCAAAGGGGGGAAAAATTCTACATTTTACCAAGGTCAGGGGAAACTTGACCAAGGTCTGTTTCTTCTTTGCCCAAATAGGCCCTAAGTTAAAAATCTGCCCCTGGATTTTGAGTGCAACCTGTTACATCTCAACCTGGCATTTACTAAACTATGGGTCACAAATAAACAACTTCTCTTTAACTTCATTTCCGGTGTTTCATCAATTTCTTGAAGAGAGTTTTCCTTGCTGGAAAACAACAACAGCAACCAAAACAACAAAACCCTCTAAAGTCAATCCCTTTTCCTCTCTCCCCCTTTCACGGCTTCTGAGGATGTTTGTTTACTTTTTTTTTTTAAACTAGAGATTGAGCCAAGAGCCTCCTGTGTGTTATGTAAACATTGGGGGGGGGGCACTCCCCTGCCGCTTTCCGCTTGTGTATTTTGAGGCTGTCCCCTCTCGCTGGGTTGCCTAGGCTGTGCTCGGGGCTCACTCTTATGACCCGGGCCGTCCTTGATCTGCCTACTCTCAATGTCACAGCATCTTGCAGACACCATGTGTGGCCTCATAGTTCTTACTCCCTCCATCCGAACCCACCAACTGCCTCCTACGAGTCTCCCTGACTCCTGTCCGTCCTGCACACTCCGATGGCTCCCTAAGATATGGTTTAGTCAGACTGACTTCCTTAATAGACGAGCTGGTCGTAAGACAGAAGCTCTTGAAGACCTTGGACCAAGTCATTCTCATAGGGTGACAGTTTGCTATCATTAACTCATAACCCTGGCGGGGGAGGGGGTTGGATTTCCAAGGACATGGGAATCCCATGAATTGGCAATGTCCCTGACAAAGCCGGATGCAATGTTGCCACAACACCCTCCTGGTCTCTCTCTCTTTTTTGTTTTGTTTTGTTTTTTGGTTTTTTCGAGATAGGGTTTCTCTGTATAGCCCTGGCTGTCCTGGAACTCACTCTGTAGACCAGGCTGCCCTCGAACTCAGAAATCCGCCTGCCTCTGCCTCCCAAGTGCTGGGATTACAGGCGTGCGCCACCACCGCCCGCCCGGCTGGTCTCTCTCTTTTTTTAACTACCATGTATACCCTGAAAATGTCATATAATTATATAGTGATATGAATGAGAAACGAGTGTTCCCTGCAGTCTGAGGCATTCAAACACAGGTGTTGCCAGATGTTGCCACTGCTTGGTGAGGCTTAGGGGGGTGTGGCCTTGGGGAAGGAGATGTTAAGATGTTTGAGATGTTAAGACCTCTTTCTACTCCCAGTTTGCTTTATTTCACTGTGCCCTCCTCCCAGCCTTGAGCAGTTTGAGGTTTGCACTCACCAGGTGCAAACCTCCTTTGCCACAGTCGCCCACCTAGGGTGGAGCCTTTGGTCCTAGACGCAAGTTGTTCTTCCAGAACTGCGGCGTCCTGCAGTGAGCCGGCTACCCACTGAGCAGCTGAACCAGTTTTCCTGACCATACTGGGGGGGTGGTGGGGGCGGGGACGTGACAGGCTCCTCCCCTTTAAATTCAGAATTATCCACTGAACGTTGGGTTTTGATTAGAGCCTTTGTCTTGGCTTCGCTCCTTTCTAGTCCGTCCTTCCCATCTAGCCCCAGCTCTCCCTCCGGGTAACCCGGGTAACCCGTTCAACCAGGCTGCGGGACAGCGGCGTTTCACGCTTGCAGAAATGGCTGCACAGCGTCTGCTCTCCTTGCTGCCGTACCTCCCCACCATAATTATCCCTCTGCAAGCCTAAAATTAAAAAAAAAAACAAAAACAAAAAAACAATACAAAACTCCTTTCTTCATAAATTGCTTTGGTCGTGCTGTCTCACTGCAGCGTCTCGGAGAAGAAACTGATGCAGGCTGTCAAGCCCGAGTTTGCTTGAGTTTTGTAAACTCAAACTATCGCTTGAAAGCATTCAATCACTTGAGCTGAGGCCTAGAAATCCTTCCATATTCCATTCAGCATTCAAAGCCCTTGTCTGTAGGAGCAAGAATAATCCTAGGTTCCTCCCCACATCTGTGCCCCACCCATCAGTATCTGACTCCTGACTGTGTCTCCCTGGGTCTTCTCGTGGACCCCTGGATTCCGGTCATGACACTATGACTGCCCTCTGCTTACAAACCCAGAGCCACCCTTGAGGATTCTCTTGATCCAGGGCCCTTTGCTAAGCACAAGCCAGCCAGCCCTCTGTGGAGTCACTGCAGATGAACACAGATCAGAGTTATCTTTAGATCATGTTTCTTCCCCACCTCTTGTACTAAGGTGAATTGTTTCATTTTTTTCCCTTTGAAATATTATTTGCCCTTTCCCATGTTTGTGCCTATCCCATTAACACACACCCTTTTAAATAACAGGTATTATGTTATATTTATGCACTCCGTGGTTCAGAAATCACATATAGTAAGCATGCAGTGCATCTGTTTATAGCTCTCAGTATTCTCTATTCCTGTGCCATGTAGAATTTAGTAACCTCCTATACTGATAAATACTCCATTTTAAAAACATGGATGAATTTGCCTTTTCAGTTCCTTTGGAAGCTTGGCAGGAGTAGAGTTGTGAGTTGAGAGCACAGTCAGTATTTCCTGTTGGGAAAGAAACACCAGGGGGCAGGCAGGGAGAAAATACAGTGGCGAAGTAAGGAAGCCACGTGTCAAAAACCTGCAGAGGCCAAGAGCAACACAAACACAGAAGATACCTAGACAAAGAGATTCGCAGGAAAGACAAAACAAAGCAAATCTACCTCAGAAGAGGCAGAGGAACCCAAGCAGACCTCTACCTCCTGCTTAGGAGCCACACTCTGCCCAAGGGGTGTGGCCTACTTGACCCCTCCAGAAGGTACTTTGTGAGAGCTCTAGACAGACAGAAAGTTTCACTTCCTGACCAGGGAGGTCCTGTAGCCACGGTAACAGTCCTAAAGGCTGGCCTGGTGAACCAGTGGAAAATTCTCTTCAGGCAACACAATCACGGCATAGAAACCAGTATTGATCTATTTGCCTCCCAGCCAAAGAAAAATCAAGTTAGACAAAGGAAATTAGACAACAGGTTTAGTGTGAGTCCAGTTCCAGTGATCAAATAAATCTGCCCTACCCTGTCTCCTTCCCGAGCTCTGTGGTACGGGCAGTTGCTCTTTCCGTGGGAAGACATTGAGTAGGTGAGCTGCAGGCACACGGACTCTTTCAAATTGGAAAGTCAGCTGCCTTCTGGTGTCCAGAGAAGCCATGCTGAACTCCGGATGTGCTCTAGGCTGGGGTCCAGGCACCCTGGCAGGTTTGCAGGGATCTGTGCCCTGGCTCAGCCAAGTGAACTCTTACAGCCAAGGACAGACATGCAGTCTGCTGCCCAGGAGCATAGAGGAGAAGCCTCGGTCTTGCTTGGATCAAGAGTCTCAGTTTATATGCACCAAGAGTCAGGAACTGAAGGGTCAGTGGGGGTGTTTGTTCAGGATGTGCATGTCTGTAATCAAAGTCCTTGGGTTTACAGAAAGCAGTTTCACATGTCTTGAGTATGAGACAATATTTTGAGCATTTACTATGTAGTTAGAACAACAAAACAGATGCAGAGTCTAAAGGTGAATGTTTGTATCACCAGGGGCAGGAGTAGGGTTCGAACTTTCCAGACCCAGGCTCAGTCTCTGTGGGTCTGGCCTAGTTAATATGGGCAGGTGGGAACTACAATTCAAAAGACAAAGACTGGCAAATGGTTCCATTGTGTCTCCACTGTGTGCTGTAAATGCCTTCTCTCTGTATGAAGTTTTTTGTACCTTTATTTATTACCTAATCTCTAAGCCCCTGTTGTCTGTGTCTTATTTATTTATAATTTTATCTATACTCGGTGTACTCATTTGGGGCTATTTTATTTTCTTGGTGGTGCTGGGCATTGAACCTGGGACATCATGCACCTGAGGCGAAGGCTCTACCTGGGAGCCACAGCCTCTGATCTTGCTTTTGTTTCTGTTTGTTTGTTTGTTTGTTTTTGAAATGGGTTGGGCTGTGTTGCCCAGGTGATCTCAAACTCCTCCTAGACCCAGCCTCCTGAGTACCCTGGACTACGGCCGTTCAACACAGTTGGCTGGTTAGAAGTTCTTCTGATCAGGAAAGCAATGAGTGTAACCTCAGAGACCGTGACGCAGAGCTCTCGGCGACGCTCTATGCAGAGCCGACATGATGACACCAAGGATGATGTCTTGAGTCAATGGGTGTCTTTTTATCTGTCTTTGTCCTCCCTCCACCATTAAACATTGCCTTTCTCCTTTAACTATAGAGAGTCTTTATCTTGCTCTACATTAACTGAGACGTGAGCTTTTGTTATATTTTCTCATTTCAACTCAGCATGGATAGGCTCCAGACACTCACATGGGTTTAGAAGCCACGAATCATGGTTTGAATCTGAAATTTCCTCTTCAAGCTCATGTCTTGAGTGTTTGTTTCCAATGTTTGAATGGTGGCACTATTTTGGGGAGACTGGGGGACGTTTTGGAGGTGGGACCTGGCTCACAGCAGTAGGTCAGTAGGTGCCCAGCCCTTTAAGTGTTGCAGCATGGCTTCTGGTTCTTTCCTCTCTGCTCTCAGTTACACTGTGATGGAAACAGCCTCTGGCAGGCATTGCTGCCTCTGGGACCGGGGCTGCATGGCCATGCCTTCCCCTCCATGACGAGGACTCCCTAAAACCATGAGCCAAGATAAATTCTCTCACCCCTGTTTCCATCTTGCGTTCTGGTCACGGAGATTTAAGAAGCTAACTAATATGCTATGCCTTGGTGTTTCTTAGTGAACTATCACAGTTATTCTTAACCTCATTTTTCCAGTTTTGAATGAAGAGAAATTTAGAAAACTTTAAAAAGAAACAAAACAGGGATTGAGGCAAAAACAAAAACAAAATAAAACAAACAAACAAAAACAGACGGTACAAGGTCTTTGCCGATCCTGCTTTTACAACTTGGGTATAAAAAGTGGGCTTAGGTCCCGTGACTTCACCTTTCTGCTTAGTGTGTCCACCACTGGAAGGACCAATCTACTGGCCTACCCGATGGAATGAGTGAGCACAGGACACATGGCCATATAGGAGAAGGGCATGTCTGTGCCCAGACAATACTCGGCTCTCAAGGGCTAAACAAGCAAAGATGGGTGAAGTCTTCTGACTCTTGGGCCAACTGAGCTACAGTCAACTTTATGAGTCTCTAAAGCTTATTTAGTTCTTTGAGTCTAAACCAGAATTTCTCCAACTCCAGTGTGTCTCAGAACCCCTGTAGGGCATGTTAAAATATGACTGTTGCATAAAGAAGCTGGCGTGGGATAGGACTTGAGAATTCACACTTGGAATAAATTCCCACTGGTGGCGTGGCTAGCCAACAGACCTCTCCTTTGTAAATAAATAAATAAATAAATAAATAAATAAAAATAAACAAAGCAAACAAAGATCCTAAATTATGAATTTTAGTGTCCTGTTCAAGCCATTGGGAAAACAAGCAAACAAACAAACAAAAAGCATTTCCCTAAAATACTTAATCTCCAACTATCACTGCCATGTGATCTTTTCCTAGAGAGTGGTATATGTTTGCTGGGCTTTCTCCAAAGCCCCTTGTAGGGAGCCATGACTTTTTCTGCACCCTGCAAGGATAGGGTCCCTAGGATTCCCGTTAAGTCATGACATCAAATTTCCCTTGGTCCCTTTGAGCTCCTTTTCATTTCCTCTGCAACCTAGAACCTGTGTTATCAAGGTAACTAGCTAGAACCAAGAGTGGCTCTAAGACCTACAATAGGGTCCAAGCTGGAATAAGCCACCATAATGCACAGGCTGGTGGAACTCCATAGCCATTGGCTGGGAGCATGGCTTTTATCAAGGGCAGCTTTGGGATAATGACAGAAATGCCTGGGATTCATTTCTTCTTGTTATTTTTATTTTTTAGCTTAAAGGGAAAAACTATAAAATGTGGATCTTGAGATGGGTCCAAGAGCTGGTAAACACACACACACACACACACACACACACACACACACACACACCTAAAAGCACATATTTACTTTTAGTAGTCCAAGGCTGCTAAAGTCTGGTTCATTCACTCAGCAAATAATGATTGAGCTCCTGTATTTTCCTGGAACAGTCCTGGCATCGGGGTCAGTAGGAAGACATGAAAACACCAGTGTGCACTGGGTGGGAAGGAAACGAGACAGGAGCTTAGCTGAGCCTGTGCCTCCTGCACAGTTAGTTTTCTCTTGGGATTTATGCTTTTGCATGGTTTTACTGCTGAACGCAAACCCTGCTGCTCTGGCAAAGAGAACCACTCAGGACTGGCCGGTCCCTAAGAGTCACCTCTGCCTTGCTTCGCTTTCATCGCGTGGAGAACAGTTCAGCCACTGCTAAGAAAGACCTCAGAAGTCATTTATAGTTCACTTGAAAGGTTCAGTTGCATAAGAACATGCTCAAATAAACAGTGTGCAAGAAATTATGGTTAATATTTTACCCCTGTGTGTTATCAGGGAAGCTAGACTTTCTTTTCATGAAGAGTCCAAACTTAATAAGCAACTGTCTTCCAAAGGCCATAAAATAATCTTAGGTGGTTTGTTTGAATAGCTTCACTCCAAATAATTTTTAAGAGGTATCAGCTCTTGGGAGCACCCAATTCCAATTTCATCAGGCTATCTTAGCCAGAAAGAACCCCGAGAGCTTCTTAGTTTCTGTCTTTCTTGGTGAAAACTGGAAGTGCCTATGAAACAGGAGATGCCTTAAGTGAACTATCATTCTCTTACACTGTCTCCAGTTCCAGCCTGAATGAAGCCATTATACAACGAGCTCTGATTGACAGCTATGGCTAGCCACAGCTCCACCCATTCCACACATTGGCCCCCTGCTGGCACATGGGCACTACTGTGTACTAAGTACTGTGAGCATTACTTATACATTGAGAATTTGCATACAGCATCTTTACCATAGCAATGTTGCAAAACAAAACAAAGCAAAACAAATAATGTTGTTATTTTTAACCAACTAGTATTCTCAATGCCACAACCAGCTCAGAAAAGGCAAAGTTGTGAGTCTCAAACCTTTTTAAAGAAAAGATTTAATAAAAAGGTTTCTTCCCCAATGCCTGAATAATGGGCTGGATTTTGTGTGGATTAATAACAATAAAAAAGAACATCCATACCTCAACATCACTATAATTATCATCCACCAAGAAATTTTCCTGGGATCATACATAGTCAGAATTGTGAGGAGAATGGTCCTACAGCTGTGCAGACCCATCTGCTCCTACAGCTGTGCATACCCCCTGCACTTCCCAACACCATGCTGCATCATAACACAGCAAAGAAGTCATGGCCACACACACCACGCAACCACACACACACAAGCACACACATGAGCACACACACAAGCGCTTCTATGTAGGCACCTGCACAAGCCCTGTGTGCTCACTCCTCTTCCCCTACCACATGAACTGGGATAACTGTGTCTTGGGGCCTGGGAGATGAGTTCTTTACAGAGTCAGTCAGCAATGGGTGTGAAAAGCAAATCTTTATGCTGACCAGCTTTTCAAAACTATCACAGACTCTGTGCTTGTGTATGGTGTGTTTGTGTGCTTATGTGTGTACTTGTGCGTGTTTGTGTGTGTGTGTGGTGTGTGTGTGCACTCTCACGTACGTACGTATGCTTCTTTGGAGGAAAAAGAATTGCAGCTCAGAAATCAGATGACACACGATGAGCCGCTGCAAGGAAGGGGCCAAGGCGGCTCTTTGAAGCTGTCCCTGATGATACAGGCTCTAGTGACACCTCTCAGCGTCACTGTTTGATTCTGATTCCCCATTGCTTCATGCCCCTTAAAGAAGCCCCCCTCTCCTGCTCAATTTCATACAAAGGTTCCTTGGCAGAACCCAGGGGCACATTCATAATCCTCAAGCCATTACTCTTCACTGAATATAAAGTTAAATTCCTTTATCTCTATCTACACCGAGAAAAGGAAGGAAATTAAGCAGGAGAGGCAGCACAATGCCTTCCAGAATAGGATGTTCAAGGTCAAAGCTTGCTGTAATTGAGTTTAAAAAAAAAAATAATAAACCCCAAATAACAGGAAGCAAAAATATGCCTCCTCTGCAGAATAGAGAGCAGCTAGGAGTCTTCATCAAATGTTTCAGTGCACACAGTAGTCGGCTGTGTGTTTGTGTGCTCGAGATGCTGTGAGATACCCTGTAGCTCATAAATACTGAAAAGAGACAGTTTCCATAGTAACTAAGTGCTCTTTAATGAATTCCAGAGAACCAGAGCCTTAAATTGCCAGACCACGAGTTCCTGCTGCTTCCTGCAGACCTGCAAGGAGCTCGCATTCCCCTCTCTCCGATCAGACTTTTAACAGCTTGGCCATCTTGGCTGATCTCTGTTTCAACCATATGACACCTTAAAATTTTGTTTCAATAGCCTATGAAAACCACACTCTTGATTTCTTCTTCGTAAGCTAAGTAACCTGAATAATCTACTGTAAAAGGCCAAACAGCTAGATAAGGGACGTGTCCTTAGATCTAAAGCTTTGACCGGAGCAGTGAAGCGTAGGGCACACACTTCTGTCACAAGAGATAGACATTGGCCCAATGAGCTGTCAAGCTGAATACAGGGGACTCTCCATTTCCAAAGCAGAAAAAAAAAAAGTTGATAATGTTCTCTTTGCACTAAATGCAGCCTTTTTAAAAAGGTGCAATGACACAGAAGAGGTACTGCAGTTGGTTTTGGAGGAATTTTTTCTTTGCAGGCTTGTTGTGTCCAAGGTAATCTTTCATCAGGATTTCCAACCCTTCCCCTTACACGCCCACCTCCAGCCCCCCCTCTCACTGTCCCTCAGCACACATCAAATGCCTCACCCTGGAAGCAGGCAGCTTCTCTATAGATTTACAAAGCAAGAAACGGAAGGAGGAAAGTGTGGATACCCTGCTTTTCTTTCTCCTGACCTCCTTTGGTGACATTAATGAAACCTGGTTTTAGGGCAGCAGAATATGTGGCAAGCACACTGTTTTCTACATGCCGTTAATAACCATCAGGAATCAAAACCAAGCAGAAACAACCCGGTACCACGCAGCCGCCAAGGCATCAGCAATCGCTTCCTCTCTCAGGAGGCGCCTCCTTACATAACCAAGCGGCTCCGGCAGCCCAGTGTGGGTTGTGGGCGCCCCCTTCAGGATATGGGGCTCATTGCACATTGCTGTCATCGGTAATAACTAATCAAACCGGCTATCATTTTTGCTAAAAGCATTAGGTGAATTTTGCAGTAAAACATCTAGAGTCTAATTATATGATAAAACAGAAACCATATATAACAGTGGGCTATAATTAATGTTAAAATCACCATCGTAGGATAAAGGGAAGTATTATTTTTGCAAGACAGAATATGCCCCTTCAGATAAATCCATTTCTTCCCTTGATTAAATAATTCTTTTCCACAAGGCTAACTTTGTGAACATTCAGCTCAGTCTATGACAGACAAAATTAAAATTGGAGGCAGTCTGACTGATTTATCTTCCTTTCCCCTGAAGTCTCGACTCATTCTCTCATATAATTCTCAGCTTTAATCGCTTTACTCTGGACTCCTCCCTGGTGCCTCAGTTTACTCCGCCCTTGCTTTAGTTTGACCTCGGGTGCCCTACCCACTCTCTTCCCATCCTCTCGCTGTCCTCATACAGGTCCACTGTGCCCTGAACCTCTCCAACAGTGTTCTCTGCACAGCTCTCCTGAGAGCAGGCTAGCTCATCTTATATCCCCTCTCCTCTCCCTGGACTGACAGTTTCTGAAAAGGACCTGACTCCAGGGTGAAAAACAGCTCAGAGTGAGTCTGGGAGCGCCCGAGAACAGTTCTCTTCATGCTCAGCTACTTCTGCTTGACAAACTTCTCTAAACCTCAAAAGTCAAAGTCTGCTTCAAGAGAAGGAGAGCAGTAGAGCAGGGCATCCTCCACACTTAGAAAATCTCATTTTTACTGGTCTGTGTCTGCATCCTTTCATCCTGTTAATATTGAAGGATTCTGTATAGTAATTAAAAGCAGAGTGAGGGGTGCCCTTCTTGACGTCTCTGAAGCACAGCTGTTGCTGAAGGCAATCTTCCCGGTGTCCCCCGAGCCACTGCCGAGTCCCACCAGCAGTAGAAGGCTGCTCTCCTCCACGGAAATTCTACTGTGCTGAGCTTGACCAAGCCCAAGTTCCAAAGGACCAAATCAGACACAGGTCTGGGGCGTAGCGCCTCACTCCTTAAGTTTGGCTTGTGTGAAGCAACTTTCTCTCCAAAAGTGTTCCACAGAAGCAGCAGATGTGATGTCTGGACAGGCTGCACTGGCCAGGGCCCCAGCACAGCTTCACTGTGTGGCGGCACATCCGTCACATTCACCCCTCATGACTAATGGAAAGTGAGACTTTTGTATTATTTGTTCCCCAAGCCTGTGGCTAGGAAGGAGAAAAACCATCATAAAGAAAAGCACAACGGAGACATTCTCCAAAAGACTTGAGTATGATTCCTCAACACGACAAAGTGATTAAAAGCAAAGGTAGAGACATGCTCACACCCCAGTCCACATTTTGATGAAATCTAATATGGGATCCTGGGACAGAAATGAATGCTGGGTAAGAGCTAGGAAAGCCTCAATGAAGGATAGGCTCTAGTTACTCAGAGTAGAGCAGTATCAGCTTGTTGCCTGTGACTGTAGTACCGTTCTGTCAGTTGATAGAGTGGGAGAGAGCTGTGGGGCCTGAGGGGATTCTCTCTGCCATCATCGTAACCCCCGATCCTTTTTTAAAATGCACCTCAGCAATATAACAGAGTCAGAAAGTAAAGGAAGACCACGGCACGGCACTGTGAACAGGTGTGTGGGACTCACTAGGATTCAGTGTGCAGGGTAGGGAGAGGCAGGGGGGTGACGATCGTGAGCATTCTCCATCTCTAAGGAGCTGTGGGTGATGTGTGCAGCGAGGCCAAAAATACTGTGGTGCATTAGAAATGTCCCAGCTGAGGTCATCTGCATACGCTTGGCTGAGAGCAGAGAGCCCGCCTGAGCACCTTTCTCATAATAAGCAGGCCAAGAATAGAGAAAGCGGGTGTTGGGATCGACCTAGATACTCCTGTTTCTCCTTCTGTATGTGAACTATGCAAAACATTCTTTCTCATTGTTTAAATGTTCATCCAGTCCCTTATCCCGTGGAGCCTCCTCTCCGACAACCCCCTCTCTCTTTTCTCCATAGTCTACAAATTTTTGCCTATTAGTGCAAAATTCTTATGGTGTATGAGAGAAAAAAAAATTCACACAGAATTTAAAATGTCAAATTAAATTTCCAAAGAGGACTGGGCCTGCTCATTAGCTTGATAATATTTTTCTGCCTTCAAAGGGATAACAAAAGCAGAGAAAATGGAAAGAGCTGTAGGTTTCTAAGAGGATGTGGGAGTCGGCACAGTAGAATCCCTTGGTTTACCTGCCTGCCTGGTCGACACAGGGGAAGGAACTGAGCATAACCCAGAGTGCAAATACTCAGCAGAGCCCGACGTCGGCCAAACTGGCAAGGATAGGGTCATGACAGCAATGTGTCTTAACCCCTCCCCCCAGCACCGTGTTTCCTAGCAAGCTGTTTCTAAACTCATTGTATATCCAAAGACAATCTTGAACTTCTGATTCTCCTGCCTCTACCTCCCGCATTCTAGAATTACAGCTTTGGGACATTGCATGTAGTGTATGCAGGTGCTGGGTTTCAATGTAGGGTTTCCTTCACAAAGCAAAGACCATCAACAAGGCTAGTTTGGCTTATAAAATATGTTGCTTCATGGTAATCTTGTGGTAAACATAGTAATGACCACTTTGTTTTATAGAAGAGGGGTAGGTACGCAATGACCTAATTTCCTTTATTCTTCATGTTGTGTGCATGGTACCCGGGACTGAGCCCAGAACTTCAACAAGTCCAATAAGCTCTCTGCCTCTAAGCTCTGCAGGGACTAAGTGGCCCCTGGTAGAGCCCGGGTCAGAACCTAGTACCAATCACTCAGGCCCGTGTTGCTTCCCATTGCTTCTGGCACTGGGGTATTCACGATAAGCAGACCTGGACTGGCAGCATGGGAGTGATCAGGAGGACTTGGTAGTGCTAACACATATGTGTCATAGTAATGAAGATGTAGTGCTCTCAAGGCTGAATACATACATTCACCAAAACCAATTTTAAATATTTAACTTTCTTTAGTCATTATTCTAGAAAGAATAGTTGTTATGTAAAAGATAGGTAAAGAACAAATAAAAGAGGAGAACAACTGAATAAATGCCCCACAGATTATGGATAAGATGCCTATGCAGGACAGAAGCATGAGTGTGACCTTAAGTTAGTTATTCTTAGACCAAACTGGAGGAAGCTCAAGTAATAGAGAGACCATTAAAAAAAAATAACTACACATCTGGATCATTATGCACCATTCTGAAGCAAGTGACTAGGACAGGAGGGACAAAACAATGTTACAGAGATTAGTAACTGGAGCTTGTGAGAAAATGATCTAAATTTGTATAGCTTCAGGCATGACTCAGGGAGACATAATCACAGCCTATAAATACTCTCTGAGCAGCAAAGTGTGGGAAATAAAGTGAGTGAATTATTCACAACCTTGCATTCCGGTCACTCCTCTTTGTCCAGTTGTCCGAGGAAGACAACGTTTTGAACCTGAGCTGGTGGGATTCCCAGAACTCAAACCAGCCAAGGACTCTGCATGGGCCCCGCTGAAGACACCCAGGTGGAAGGTTGAAAGAAAAGCCCAGCAAGTCAAAATAAACTCAGTGGTGTTTTTTAGCCTTGCCTCGTCTCATAATGCTTTGTCTGGTCATACTCTTCCTTCCTTCCTTCCTTCCTTCCTTCCTTCCTTCCTTCCTTCTGTCCTTCCTTCCTTCTGTCCTTCCTTCCTTCCTTCCTTCCTTCTGTCCTTCCTTCCTTCCTTCCTTCCTTCTGTCCTTCCTTCCTTCCTTCCTTCTGTCCTTCCTTCCTTCCTTCCTTCCTTCCTTGCTCCCTTACAGGTCTTTTACATATATCATATTTGCATATATTGTATGTTGTATTTTTGTGGGAGATTGGTATGTACAAATGTGTGTGTCTGCATCTGTATGTGTTTCTTGTGCCCTTTAAAAGCTCTTTTTCTTCTGCTGGTTTGTTTGCTTCTTCCTATTCCAGTTTCTTTGCTTTTATTTTCTCTTATTTCATGGCTATTATTTAGATGCCTGCTTGTAGCCTAATGAAAGAGTGAAAGGAAGGCTGTAGGTTTGAGCAGGTGGAGAATGGAAGGATCTGGAAGGAGCGGGGTGGGGGTGGGGAGGTGAAACCATAATTAGAATACATAATATGGCAAAGTCTACTTTCAATAAAAAAGTGAAATGAGGGCTCAGGGGTTAAGAGCACTGACTGCTCTTCCAGAGGTCCTGAGTTCAATTCCCAGTAGCCACGGGGTGGCTCACAACCATCTGTAATGGGATACGATGCCCTCTGCAGTGTGTCTGAAGAAATGACAGTGTACTTTAAAAAAAAAAAAAAAGTGAAATGAGCTGCAAAGACTAGTAAATAAATAATTGAAGAGGAGGAAGAGGAGGAGCCAGAGGCAGCCGCCCAGTGCTCTCCCTGGGGTTAGAACTAGACTGGAGAGTTCCATAGTTCAACAGAGGATTTTTATTTTCTTACCACTCTGACACAGGAAAACACAGAATAGAATCAAACTGCCCACCCCAACGGGAGAAAACCAGAACAGGAAAAAGGAAGTACAATTCTTGCATATTTTGATCACAGTTACAGTTTTCTCATCAGCTTTCTTGCTCTTACTGATGGACGCCATCTTAGATACAAAGTACTTTCCGCCCCACTGACTTGCACACAGTGTAACTAATTATCAGCCAATGACTCAAACAGAATGTTTCACAAGTTATCACTCTTCACATATTCCTTCCATGAGAGAGCAATCTTGAGAGTTTCTGGGTTTTCTAGCTAAACCTTGTGATCTTCTTAAGCCACACGATCTTTTGAAAGACATACCTGCTTCCATCCCCCGAGCAGTGGCCTAAATTACTTGCATTGCTGTCAAGTAGTAGAGCCTGCGAGTGGAACTTACAGAATCAGGAATTTTCCAAACCACAACCAACGCAGATCACCTGGAGTGTGCAAAGCCAAGCAATTGTTCTCCCGTCGTCCTTCCTAGACTAGTAGAAAACCCGTCTGCGTTTAGCTTTATCGGGCATATATTCTTTAAATCTAACTCCCTCTCAAGATAATGACAGAGGCCTCTAGTGTGACTGGCTGTGATCCCAGGATAGCTCCTGGCTTGAGGTTCTCACACAGCTTTTCACTGCTTGGCATGGATTTTAAAGCAGCACTGCGGTGACTAGAGAGCTGGCCAAAGGCTACCTGCCATGGGGGTGGCCTGCCAATCCCACGAACTGATCTCTAGGTAGGGACAGTGAGTGTCCCGAGGAAAGTGCCAACCGCAAGAAGACCATCTGGGGCCTGTGTCTAGGCAATCAGCCATAGGAGCTTTATGTTCCAAATTCCAAACGGCCATCTTTTTTCCAGAAGGTGGCCCAAGGGCACTTCTGTATCTTTGTAATAATATCACTTCCTAGAAACTATGCACTTTTGCTAACTACGATAAAAACATTCTAGGCTTTGAGTAAATCCCATATGGTGAAGGCAGAAGGACCATTAAGTCTCCGTGTACATAGACTGTGCACACAAAATGTTCGTGTGCAGAATTTCCTCCCTTACCAGTGTTTACCTCAAGGACATGCGCAAACAAACACTCTTGGAGACAACACCCTACAAGAATTCAGCAGAAATTCAACATCTATCAGTGCTCTTTTGAATTGGTGGGATTTGCTGGACCCACAATATTAACACAGAAATATGGACATTGAGAACCAAGGGCCTAAGCCCACTGGGAACAGCAGGCTGAGGCTGAGCTCATCTGGAAAGTTGGGCTAACTAAAAGTGATGTCTTTTGTGCTGGAATCTTTTTTATCTAAAAGCTTTTAAAAGGCTGTAATTATTTTGAGTTTCCAATTCTGTTCTTTTCAAATTAAGCCTTTTCTTCTCTTCAGGGTTCTGCACTTTCCCTCCATGTGAACCCGAGCCTTTGCCAAGTGCTGGAATGGCAAACTCATATTGGTTTTCTATACATACCCATCCCCAGCGAGTTCTACACAATGTTGGCATCTTCTGTGCCAAGAAAAACAAAGAGACATTTGTCCATCCAAACCTTTATCTTTTGTTCAGGCTTAGAATTCCTGAGCACAGAGAAATAAATTACCTAGCACACACTCTGAGAAAGGCCTAGGTGAGATTTCTTTTCGACTTAAATGCTTTTCTTCAAGGGTAAAAGCTGGTGACATAAGATCTCAGACTCACCTTGTGGCTTCTGGGTCCCAGATGACAATGTCAGCATCTGAGCCTACGGCAATTCTTCCTTTTTTCGGATAAAGATTAAAGATTTTGGCTGCATTTGTGCTGGTAACTGCCACAAATCTGTTTTCATCCATTTTACCACTGTGCTGTAAGAAGATGCATTTGTTATGATGATCAAACACTAACATCTCCTCCTCTGGGGATGTACATCTATTAATCCAAACAGAACTGTATCTCACTTCCTACATCAAGGAGCTATGTCTGTGCATGCACGGTATAAACCAGCCACAGCACCATTGACAAAGAGGGAGGCATATAGAAGCCTGAGGATGGCTTTCCAAAAATCCTATCAGATTAAAAGACGACCCTACTATTTCTTCCTCGTCTGTCCCCAAATCATTCAAGATTACTACACAAGATAGCTAAAGACTAATAATGACATTTTCGGTTCCCCGTTAAAGTTTTCCACTGTTATAACAATGTTTATTATCTACTTCATGTACTGTAGACTTAACTCTGTGAGATGATCATGTGGATAGTAGGTAAAACACTACATAGTCAAAACAAGATAGTTCTGATGCTTTTAAATTATGTGACAGAGCCTTTACAAGATAAAAGATAAACACAAGAGGTACAATTTTATATAATTTAAATTTATGTGAAGCAAAAAAATCATGGAAAATCTATTTTAAGAAATTTTAACATAGAATCCTTATTGGGCTTATATATGTATATGACATGAATATGACAAGACTGCCTTTAAAGATTTATTATTGCTATTAGTCCCAGAAGTAAATCATCTTACTGTTTCAGAAAATTATACAGTTTCATGCATGTTATTGGAAAATACTCAGCTATTTTAAAGACCAGATTTAAAGATATATATAAATATAATGGGAACTAGAATAGATTATGAAAGTCTTTCATAAAAATATTTACTATAATAACACAAGTGCAAAGGAAAATTTGCACAATACTTTAGAATATTTAAGCAAGGAGAGAGAGAGGGAGAATAGTGAGGGATGGTTAGAGTTTAGAGTGGAGGAAGGGGGTCAAGGAGGAAGATCAGCAGAAGGCAGAGCTGCAGAGGTGTTCTGAAGACCCTTGTACAGATCACCCCTGCTGCTCAGAGGTACCCACCAGGAACCCCGAGGACACAGGACCCCAGGGGCAGCCTGGGACAGGAGTCTTTTGATTTCTGTCTGTGTCCTGTCTGTACCCAGAGCTGATCCTGGGCCACAGAGCTATATACACAAATATGTATTTGTGTATGAGCTGGTCTCCCAGGAGTGCCTACACACCTGCGTGCACAGGTTAGTCCACTACTTCTCTTCAAATTCCTGACCCAAGAGGTACCTGCTCAGAGCCATCAGGACACAGGAACCAAGGGTCAGCTGGGGACAGGCAGGAGCCTTCTGTTTTCTGACTGCACCCCTGAGCTGACCCTGTACCACAGCTCTCCACACATAATATCCTCCCAGAGAGAACTGGTCTCCCAGGAGTACTGATACACAGGCTTACAGGACAGATAAGCCACAGTTAGAGACAGCAAGATCAGCTAACACCAGAGAAAACCAGACGACAAAAGGCAAACGCAAGAACATTACCAACAGAAACCAAGGTGACATGGCATCATCCAAACCCACTACTCCCACAACAGCAAGTCCTAGATATCCCAACATAAGATTTGGATTTAAAATCACATCTCATGATGCTGATAGAGGACTTTTAAAAGGACATAAATAACTCCCATAAAGAAATACAGGATAACATGGGTAAACAGGTAGAAGCCCTTAAATAGGAAACACAAAAACCCATTAAAGAATTACAGGAAAGCGCAGACAAACAAGTGAAGGAACTGAACAAAACTATCCAGGATCTAAAAACAGAAGTAGAAACAATAAAGAAATCACAAAGGGAAACAACTCTGGAGATAGAAAATCTAGGAAAGAAATCAGGAGTCATAGATGCAAGCATCAACAACAGAATACAAGAGATAGAAGAGAGACTTTCAGGTGCAGAAGTTACCATAAAAATCATTGACACAACAGTAAAAGAAAATGCAAAGTACAAAAAGCTTCTAACCCAAAACATCCAGGAAATCCAGGACACAATGAGAAGACCAAACCTAAGGATAATATATATAGATGAGAGTGAAGATTTCCAGCTTAAAGAATCAGTAAATATCTTCAACAAAGTTATAGAAGAAAACTTCCCTAACCTAAAGAAAAAAGATGGCCATTAACATACAAGAAGCCTACAGATTGGACCAGAAAATAAGTTCCTCCCATCACATAATAATCAAAACACCAAATGCACTAAACAAGAAAAGAATATTAAAAGCAGTAAGGGAAAAAGGTCAAGTAACATATAAAGGTAGACCTATCAGAATCACACCAGACTTCTCACCAGAGACCATGAAAGCTAGAAGATCCTGGACAAATCTCATACAGACTCTAAGGGAACACCAATGTCAACCCAGGCTACTATACCCAGCAAAACTCTCCATTACCATAGATGGAGAAACCAAGATATTTCATGACAAAACCAAATTTACACAATATCTTTCCACAAATCCAGCCCTACAAAGGATAATAGGTGGAAAATGCCAGCACAGAGAGGGAAACTACACCCTAGAAAAAGGATGGAATGGTGGCGCAAGTGGTCACTGAGAATAAGGAAACCAGCTCTGAGACTATAGGAGCGGTTGGAACAAAACTGGAGCCTCCAATGTATAGTAGTCATGAATATGGAAACAAAGAGGCATTCTGAAAAATAAATCAACAGGACTCAGTGCTGGCTACTTGACACTCGCTAGAGTCACCGGAAAGGAGTGACCTTGGGTGAGAAAATGCCTCCATAAGATCTGAATATAGGGCATGTTCTTAATCAGTGATTGATGGTGGAGGAGCCCAGCCCAAGGTGGATGGTCCCATCAGGTCCTGGAGGCTGTAGGAAATCAGGCTGAACAAGCCCTCATGAGCACACCTCACTTAGGGTGTCTACATCATCTCTGTCCTCCAGGGTCCTGCCCTGTTGGAGTCCCTGTCCAGACTTCCTTCAATGATGAACTAGGATATTTAGTGTAAGCCAAATAAGCCCTTTCCTCCCCAACTTGATTTTGGTCATCATGTTTAATCACAGTAACTGAAATCCCAAGAAGAACAGGGAGAGCTAGAAATGGCACTGGATGTAGGAGAAACGATCAAGGAGAATTCTCAAGTGTGATGTATGATAACTGTGTCATCTTAGAGAGGGATCTTTGAAAAGCATGACCGGAGAATCTCGGGTCTACCTGGTCTTGCTGAAGATCTTTATAACTACACACGGCACCCGGAGAGCTGGCTTAACACCTCACTTCTGCCTATGGGATTTTGCTTCATCCTTAGGAAGAAACTTTTTATTCGTTCTGCATTTATTAGTTTAAAACTCACTTTGCCCACAGATTTCATTATCTATGTTATTTCAGACAGCAAATTTAAAATCATTCATATATTTTCCTATCAGTTCAAATATTTACATTAATGACACATGAATAAGCCTATTAGAATAAGAACCCAGTCTAAACTGGTTCCCCATGTCTCTGCACAAGTGACAGAACATATCTTCTGAAATTCACTGTGTAGAGAAACCAATTGCTTGTTTGTTGATAATGCCCTGGACGGGCATGGAGTGGAGTTGATGGTGACTGCTGTGATTCTCAGTTTGTGTGCGTGCATGCAACACACACACAGAGAGGGAGAGGGGGAGGAAGAGGGGGAGGGGGAAGGGGGAGAGGGAGAGGGTGAGGGTGAAGGAGAGGGAGAGGGAGGGGGAGGGGGAGGGGGAGGGGGAGGGGGAGGGGGAGAGGGAGAGGGAGAGGGAGAGGGAGAGGGAGAGGGAGAGGGAGAGGGAGAGGGAGAGGGAGAGGGAGAGGGAGAGGGAGAGGGAGAGGGAGAGGGAGAGGGAGAGGGAGAGGGAGAGGGAGAGACTTCGATTTCTATGTTTTTTACTTCTTTGGTCCCCAAACAACATGACCCTGAGTGAACTCAGACTCGTTCCCATGAAACTCACCACACCCTTTTCCCATATCACGGACATCCTGTCCTCGACACCATTCACCCCGTTGGGAATCTTAGTGAAGTCATCCTTCCCTAGAGCTTTTTGGCAGGTGTTGAAAGTGCAGTTGTCACTCCCTGTTGTGGTGAGATCGCCACTGTGGAGATGAACAAGGAAGAAAGGCAGTGATGAGGTGAGAAGAGAGCACACTGGGCAGGGCACCCTGGGTGTTTCTCAGCCTCCTGTCTCCTCCATGGGATGCCAAGCAGTGGGAGGGGGCATGAGTAGAATTTCTAGGCACACAACTCACTTCTCTTCTGTCTAGCTTTAGAAGCACTTTTGGAGAACACACTTGTGAGGATTACGGTGGGGAATCCTCAACAAGTCTGTCTTTTACTGTTTTTCAGCTTCCTAGCCTAATTAGAAGAAGCTGGCTAGTTTGAAGGAGTGGTCTGTGAGATGATAGGGTGCCTACGAGGCTCTGCACCAAGACTTACGAGCCCATGGTTGCGAGCTTGTCCTATCTAGAAACGGATAGTTGTATGGCCCTCACAATACAAACAGCAGACTCACTAGGAACAATGTAGGTAGAAATTTCTTGTGAGTAGAATATCCCAAAAGATATCCTCATGATGACCCATGGCAATGGAGATAGGTCCTCCAGAGCAGCCCAGTGACAGACGTCCATATTGTCATGAACACAGATGTAAGACTGGCTAAGAACTGCTCTGTCACCAGGGCCAAAAATTCCAATTTGGCTGATAAATAATCTCCGGGACATAGAAATGTGAAGGAAGGGGGAGTTAAAGGCAAGGGGCAAGTGGATTCATTCCAGTCTACCGTGAAATGTTCCCTATCGACTGAAATCTGGAGACGTGAACGGGAAATGGTAAAATGTTCAGAATGAATGGAAAGGGAAATTACCCATACAACACACCAGTCCCTAGACCACATCAGCATAAACATCATAAGTCCAGTGTATTCTGCTCCTCCTATACCATGGCTCAAACAGAACAGACGACCAGAAAGTCCTTGTCTCTACAGATTTAGGATAAGCTTTCCTCCATCCAAAGATAAGACTGATAAAGAATTATCTCCCATCCAAATACTTTACAGTCATTGGAAAAATTATTACTTAGCCAACAGATTCATGAGAAATCCAGGTGTTGAAGGGTCAGGTCTCAGTGGGGGACCCATGACATGGTGGGCTGCATGGGTCCATTCTTGACTCCAGTACTGTGTGCCATCGGTGCCGAGACCCGCGGCAATCGGTTCTCCATAGACAGCCTTTCCTGGAAGGTTCAAAGGCAGGATTCAGGCCCTTAATGCATGTTTAAGAAAACCATCTGACAGAGAGTCTTCTCTGTCCCCGTAGAGGAAGATACCCTAGCCTAACAGAATCCCACCCACACCTCTCTTTTGTGAACCAGACTCAATAATTACTGATAATTACTGAGCACTTAGTGTGCTCTGGTCATTTGCATTGTAAGGGACAGATCATTCTCCCAGTTCCTTGCCATCAGGCTGGGCTTTGGAATTCGTTTGGGTCAATTACATTGAATGCAAATGGCGTGCTCTCCTTCCAAGTAGAAGTCATTAAAACCGTCTTGGATATTCTCCACTGACCTGAAGCATAACTAGGAGGATGCTGGGGGCTGCATTTATAATGCAATCTTAAAATCCTGTTGAGTAAATGCTATTATTATTTCAATTAAAAGATAAGGCTACAAGATTATGTTATTTCTCTACAGATACTTTATACAGATGTATATGTGTAGACTTAAGGAGGTAGGATTTTGAACCTGGGAATTTTGAGTCAGTGATCTCAACTTTTATGCCATCTAACCAGATGGCAAACTACTATTAATATAGCCAATATGGACTCCAACCGTGGTGCATCTTTGCTGCTGACCGATTGATAACCTCTTCACACTCTCAAAAAGAACTTTCTGAGAAGACCTATATTCAATAAAAGAACACTCAGATCGTAGCCTGAAATGCACACTAAAAAAATCATGCAAATGAGGACATCCAAAGCACGAGATGTTGAAAAACTTAATAGTGCACAGGGAATTTGAATTTAAAATCAGGCTCCTATCTGATTAGCATTTGTCAGAATAATAGATTCACTGGCATCAACCTCATCACATGCAAGCAAGCAATCAAAAGAGGGGAGATAGAGAGACACTGAGAGAGGGGGAGGGGAAGGGAGTTGGAGGGGAGAGGGAGAGGGAGAGGGAGAGGGAGAGGGAGGGGGGGATGGTGAGGAGATTCTAGCATGCCAAATGAGCTCACTTTAGTTGACCAGATGCTGAATTTCACCCACAATTCAGATATATAACTGAAATGAACTCATTTCCTTAGAGAGCACATGCAGTGGATGGCCGCCGGCCGCCAGAGTCCTCCAAGTGGAAATGCAGCACCCTATTAGCTCACAAATTATCCTTCCTCCAAGCCAGCCTCTTCCTCCAGCTAGCCTAGGAGACAGAGAAACGGTCAAAGCCAGGCTTTCCGAAGCCTACGACCTTGACGTGTGTGCCGCACATGCATGAAAGGGGTCCTCCAGTATCTCCATGCTATGGCCTGTGAAAGTGGGCCCCCAGGACCCCCATGCCATGACCGGTAAAAGGGGTCTCCCGGGATCCCAACCACTGCTGCTCTGCTTCGATTCTGTGACACTCCCGATGCCACACCGCCCCAGATCCTTAGTGGCTTGTTTCCAGAAAAGAGAAGCAACTGTAATATCTCTCGGTGACAGGCAAGATGAACATTGTAGTGAACTAAGAGGCAGTGGTCTCTACTTGGAGAGAGTAGGACAGGCATGGTCTCTATTTGCAACTCCAAAGAGAATTTTTCTGTGTCAAGAGCACATCGCCCAGTTGCTTGGATGACGAGGCTCTGACTTGATTCGCAGTCGCTCCGTGAGATACCAACTCAGGATCTTCCTTGGTGCTTCATCACCAAGGAAAGGTCTGTCACATGTGCTGTCCAGTCACTGGGCACATCGAAACGATACGGGGATGCAGTTCCCAAACGTCTGCCATCTTAATAGCTTTCAGGAAAAGTTAAATGTTAGCATCTCCCAGTCGGCCAGGCCCGCGTCAGGCTTGGATGGCAGGCAATTCCCTCAGACAGCCTTAGCCCTTTCAAACGTGACAAAGCTACTTCTTTAGTGCACACGAACTCCTCATTAAGGAGCGTGTTTTCAACTTGATTCTCATTACATATTTATGAATATAAAAAATTAAAAATAAAAGTTCCTAATGGCTCATGGCTCCCCTCCACAGTTTTTAAAAGACCAAACCTCACGCAGAAAGTATAAAGAAGGAAAAGAGAGTCCAGTAGTCCATCAAACTACAAAACTTCAACCTAATTGCACGTCTAAAAATAAAGCAAGCACAATCTTCACCACAGGTATAGACCGTAGAACTTTCACATCTCTTGTCCTTGACCTCACTTGACGTCACAGCAACACCTCACGCTGCTTTGATAAAAGAAGAAATGGATGCCCAATGAAATGAATTGATCTGTTGAGATACACACGTGGGCAGTGGCATAATCAGAATTAAAGCCTTCGTCCTCTGATATAGGACCATGCACACACTGTTACAAGAAAAGCGACGTTTTCATTCTCTGCCGAAGAGCATACATTCCTAAACGTTTCCAGTCAAGCACAAGCTATCTGTGGACGTAAGCCAGTGATAACCCACTTTCCCTTCCCGGTTCCCCTTGCTCTGCGCTGCAGGTGGCTCTGATTGGCACTTGTGCTGGGCTTCCATCTGGTCCTCTTCTGGTTGTGTTTGCATCCTCCTGGGTCTTCATCACCTGTTTCCTCCCTAGCATCTTCTTGTTAGGTTGGTCCCTCTCTATCCACATTTACTCTCCAAAGTCCTTCTCCATCCTTGGACCTGGGACCAAATGCAAAGACTATCATTCTGTTGCAATCTCCCACCTAACGGCATTTATATCTCTGGGAGATCCTAAAGATCTCTGAATTGTGAGGTATTTTAGATGTGTAGGACTCTCTCGATCACCAGACGGCTTTCTTAGAGGGGCGTGACAGAGTGGGTGCTTTTGCATCCTGAGAGCTACCAGAGAAAGCTGAAGGGGGAGGGGAAGCCGTGCAGTTGTCCGGGAAGACGCTTGAACTACAGTTTGATGATAGCTATGCTCTCCAAAATAACTTTCCTACTGAATAACAGGGTGGAGCTCTGCTGGGCTGCACTGACGCAAAATATTATTTTTTTCAAAAGAGGAAACTATTTGAGAAGAAAATTAAACAGAGACAGAACTTGTAAATGCAGACTTGAGTTCAAATCCTGATGCTGTGTATCTATCTGCACTTTGCATATGATGAATGCAATGTTCTTTATCTCAGTTTTCTTATCTAGAAAATGGGATTGCAATATACTTTTAGTATGGTAAATTTGTGAAGGTCAGAAAACAAACCAACCATCCCCATAATGCAAACAAACAAACAAAAATAAATAAAGAAATAAAACCTACAATCATGATGAACACAGAAGTTTGACGTAGCAGTCCCTGGAAGCTTGGGGGGTCTCTTCATGTTTACAAATTGAGCTGTGTATCTTATCATGGAATAGTTACCTTTCTATTTCTGTGATGAAAAGCACCAGGGCTGAGGGAACTCATAGAGGAAAGCATTTAATTTGGCTTACAGTGGGAGAGGGTTAGAGTCCATGATGGAGGAAGAAGGGCATGACAGCGGGAACAGCTCACATCTTGAACCACAGGCAGAAAGGAGAGAGAACACTGGGCACAGCAGTGGTCATTTGAAACCTGAGAGCCTGCCTCTAGTGACACGCCTTCTCCAACCCGGCCACACCTTCTAATCCTTCCCAAAGACTTCTACCAACTGGGGCCTAAGGATTGGAATAAATGAGCCCCCGGGGACCATTCTCACTCAAGTCACCACGCACCAGAATTCAGCTCTTGAGGTCTTCAAATATATGGAATAAGGTCTTTATAGAGGCAGCGAGGCCTTTAGGGGTAGAGCCTAATCTAGTAAGACTGGGATTTAAAAGAGGGAGCTGGAATATAGACACCAACAGAAGGGACACATTGAAAGTAGAGGACAATTTCATGAATTCATTGTTTCTAATGGCTGAATAGTACTCCATTGTGTATATATACCACATTTTTTGTATCCATTCCTCCGTTGAGGGACATCTGGGTTCTTTCCAGCTTCTGGCTATTATAAATAAGGCTGCTATGAACATAGTGGAACATGTATCCTTATTGCATGCTGGGGAATCTTCTGGGTAAATGCCCAGGAGTGGTATGGCTGGGTCCTCTGGAAATATGGTATCCAGTTTTCTGAGGAACCACCAGACTGATTTCCAGAGTGGTTGTACCAGCTTGCAGTCCCACCAGCCGTGGAGGAGTGTTCCTCTTTCTCCACATCCTCGCCAACACCTGCTGTTTCCTGAGTTTTTAATCTTAGCCATTCTGACTGGTGTGAGGTGAAATCTCAGGGTTGTTTTGATTTGCATTTCTCTAATGACTAATGATGTTGAACATTTTTAAGGTGTTTCCCAGCCATCCGAATTTCTTCAGGTGAAAAGTCTCTGTTTAGCTCTGTACCCCATTTTTGGATAGGGTTATTTGGTTTTCCGGGTCTAACTTCTTGAGTTCTTTGTATACATTGGATATTAGCCCTCTGTCAGATGTAGGGTTGGTGAAGATCTTTTCCCAATTTGTTGGTTGCTGATTTGTCCTTTTGACAGTGTCTTTTGTCTTACAGAAACTTTGTAATTTTATAAGATCCCATTTGTCTATTCTTGATCTTAGAGCACAAGCTATCGGTGTTCGGTTCAGGAACTTTCCCCCCCTGAGCCAATGTCTTCAAGGGTCTTCCCCAGTTTCTTTTCTATTAATTTTAGTGTGTCTGGTTTAATGTGAAGGTCCTTGATCCACTTGGAGTTGAGCTTAGTACAAGGAGATAAAAGTGGATCAATTCTCATTCTTCTGCATGCTGACCTCCAGTTGAGCCAGCACCATTTGTTGAAAAGGCTATATTTTTTTCCACTGGATGTTTTCAGCTCCTTTGTCAAAGATCAATTGGCCATAGATGTGTGGGTTCAATTCTGGGTCTTCAATCCTATTCCATTGATCCTCCTCTCTGTCACTGTACCAATACCATGCAGTTTTTAACACTACTGCTCTGTGGTATTGCTTGAGGTCCGGGATATTGATTCCCCCAGAAGTTCTTTTACTGTGGATGATAGTTTTAGCTATCCTGGGATGGAGCTGGAGAACATCATACTAAGCGAGGTAACCCAGTCTCAAAAGAATACCCATGGGTATGCACTCACTGATAAGTGGATATTAGCCTAGAATCTTGGGACACCAAAGACACAATCCACATACCAAATGATGTCCAACAAAAAGGAAGGAGTGGACCCTGGTTCTGGAAAGGCTCAAAGCATCAGTGTAGGGGAGTACCAGAACAGGGAAGTGGGAAAGGGTGGATGGGGGAACATGGGGAGGTAAAAGGGCATGTGGGAACTTTGGGGGGCAGGGAACCAGAAAAAAGGAAATGAAATGTAAATATAGAATATAGCCAATAAAAAAAAGTAGAGGAGAAAAACCTTCTGATGAACCAAGAAGAGAAGCCTGGGATGTGGCCTGGGACGTGGCCTGAGATGTGGCCTGGGACGTGGCCTGGGACGTGGCCTGGGCTTTGGCTTCCTCCACAGCTCAGAAAACACTGGTGCTCTCAGGTTCCTCCTCTCCGGTACTCTGGAAAGTCAGGACCTGACTGATCGCACCATGCTGTGGCACTTGGTGTGTCAGGAACCTTAGGAAATCCACACCTTCCCCCTTCTGCTGTCCTCAGAGCCACACAATTCCAGTTTTTGAAATGTTCTTAAATGGCCGGTTTTCAACTGCTTTGAAGTAGATCTTTTTTTTATAATTTAAAAGGCAATGAGGTAATCAGATGCATAAGACCAAGAAAGAAAAGAGACAAGGTGACATTCAGAGTCCCCTGAGCTCCACCCGACACCAGCCTCCCCTCCCCTGGCCAGTCAGTGCACTGAAGTGTAGATGGAGTAAGACTTGGCTTGCTGCTGTTTATCAGGAAAGAGCATGGGAGGTGTGGCCTTCATGACTCTCTTCTGTCTTCTAAAAACAAGAAGACCATGTGGAGAACGGAGTTGAAAAGTGGGAACTACCCCAAGCTCTGTGAGAAAACCTGATGTCCCACAACAAAAAGCTGGGACATGGATCTTTGTGCTGCAGGAAAACCAAGACCAGTTCAAACAACTCCACGCAACCAAATAAACAGCAAACCAACCACAAGGCCCAGCTCACAATGAGTGTCTTAGGAACAAATGGGGCCTCCCTCTAATTTACAAACCCAACCCAGAGCACAGCAACAGCACATTTGTATCCTGTAACTTTTTTTTTTTAATGAAAAGCAAAAAGAAAATGTTTCATCAGTATATTCAAACAAGATGCATACTTGCCCCCTGAAGACAGGAGCTTGGGTATAAAATAAGGTTTAATTTTAATCAGATATGTTAAAAACAAGGGTAGACTTCTGTCTCAGTTAGGGTTCTATGGTTGTGAAGAAAAACCATGATCAAGGCAGCTTTTATAAAGGAAAAGATTTAATTGGGGTTGGCTTACAGTTCACAGATTTAGTCTAAGATTATCATGGCGGAGAAACAGTGGCGTATAGGCAGACATGGTGCGGGAGAAGGAGCTGAGTCATCTCAACAGGAAGCTGGAAGAAAACCGACCTGAGTGTCTGAGCCCTCAAGCCACGCCCCCACAGTGACACACTTCCTCCAGCAAGACCACACCTACTCCAAGAAGGTCACTTCTCCTAATTGTGCTACTCCCTAGTGCCAAGCATTTGATCACATGAGTCTACGGGGGGCCACTCCTATTCAAACCACCACAGGAGGCTATAGTTGACTTTTCAATCACAGACGAGAAATTACAGGCAGATTATGCTACTGAGAGACTGTGCCTCCACTCTAAACAAAACAACAGCATCCACGGGCAGCCCAGCTCTCGTGGCAGAGTGGGGAGAGAGTGCAATGTATTTTCTAAAGGGTCTTTGAGAACCCCGGTGCAGCACGGTGGCTAAAAGGCTGCATGCACAGTGAAAGCTAGTGAGACGAGAATCATCAGAGAGGTCAGTGGCTCATTTGGGCACACGCACTGTCTGGCTAAAGACTACATGACCGCTTGCACCTGTAATCAAGAGGCTGAAGCAGGAGGATCTTGAAATCAAGGCTAACCAACCAGGCAGCGTACACGAGCTGGTACAAGGCACCCAGACACTGCCTGGTCTGGCCTCAGTGAGGGACGATGCACCTAACCCTGGAGAGACTTGAGGCCACAGAGAGTGGGGAAGCCTGGGGCGGTGGTGTGGGACATCCTCTTAGAGACAGTGGGGAGGAGGAATGAGATGAGGAACTGCCGGAAGGTGGACTTAGAGGAGGATAACGACTGGACTGTAAAAATAAGATTAAAGATGATGATATAATAATAATAATAATAATAATAATAATAAAAGAAATCAAGGCTAGCCTGGCCTACACAAGAGTAACCACACCTCAAAACATGCCCTTTTATGTTAGGCACATAATGGAACCATAAAGATGTCCACATGCCAATCGACAGTTTGCTCATATGTTACATAATGTAGCAAAGGGGACCTTGTAGATGTGGTTATTTGCCTTGAGATGGGAAGGTCTTCTAGATTAATGGAGTTGGCTCGATGCCATACAAGGATCCTTAAAGTGGAAGAAGCACGAGGCCATTCAGAATTAGCTGTCGGTGTGCAGCCCAGCATGGTTGTCTTTAAAGACAGTCAGAAAGGCAGAGGTGGAGGTGGGCCTAAGCTGAGCATGCGCGGTGGAGGTGGGCGTTAACTGAGGAAACTGAGCATGCGCGGTGGAGGTGGGCCTAAGCTGAAGAAACTGAGCATGCGCCGTGGAGATGGGGATAAGCTGAGGAAACTGAGCATGCGTGGGCTCTGGGAAGGTTTAGGCAGGGCAGGGAACTCCTGGGTCCTCTGAGGTTGTCTAGAACAACCAGATAGCAAGTTCATGCTAAGTCACTGAACGTGCAGCAATTTCTTACAAAGGCGATAGAAAAGCCACACACCTTCTACAAATCCCAAATAGTCTCTGCAGAAGCTGATGGCGCTGTTTTATGAAGTAACAGAAGATATAGATATTTCTTATGGGATATGACAAGGACCCAAAAGGAAAAAACTTCTTTGAACATTTTTGGGTAGGCATATAATTTTGAAACTTGGATTGATGTAAAATTGTAAACATTTCCCACATTCAAGAAGTAAACTTGTGTTTAAAACTAACAAAATCAAAATAAAAATGCTTGTACTTAAGATTAATAGTTATCTGTGATCCCTAGGTTTTTGTAAGCTGGCTTTGAACGAATTTTGTCCACATATAGAGTAAATACCTACTATCAAGAAAGTTTCCAGCCTTAACTTTCAAAATCATAGCTTGATGGCGGGTTGCAATGGGCATTTCTGCAGATTTGACTGTTCTCTCTAGCATTGTGTACCTGGTGTGCCCCATAAAAGGGAAACCATACCAGTTCCATAGAGCCGGCAACATCACCATCTGGTGGGAGAAGGCCAGAACTGCAGCTTGGGATTTTCAGCTACTTCGTTTTGGGTGAGGGGAGGGAGCTGTTTGATTCGGTTACACTCGAGGGCAATCCGGTTACACTCGGGGTGGGGTCGGGGGAGGGGGGAGGGCAGTCCCTAACAGTTGCTAGTAAGGCTTTGTGAGCTCACTTTAAATGAACCTTATTCCTAACACACGAGATAGTGGATTACATTTTAAAAGTGTGCACGGCTCACAAAATCCTGATTCAACCTTGCAACACGCAGCTTTGACAAAATTTATCTTGGTGTCGATTAGAAGCATACTAAATCCATTCTGGGTTTTTAGTGAGGTACATTGGCCACTGGCTGTCACTCTCAGGAGGGACGTTAACAGGACGACCCCGCCCCCCAACCTGTGTCTCCACCAGCGAGTTGGGGACTCCAGGGAGGTGGGTGTAGGTGTAGGCAGCTTTCAACCCTTTGTCCAGTCCTAGCAAACTAAGGTCTTTTCCCTTTGCCCAGGAACGCGATTTCTTTCTTTGGCATGACTACATTTAGACCGAATTGAGTTGAGGCAACAGTCAATTTGAAGTTAAAAAATAACCTTTAAAACAGCAATCATTAAAATGCTCTGGGAGCTACTGCTTCAGTTGACCCGAGATCCAAGGTGCTGTGGGACAAATCGATTCCTTTCAAAAGCAAGCTTTGAAGAAATTTGGATGGCGAGAAACACCTTAAGAGATGTTCAACATCATTAGTCACCAGGGAAATGCAAATCAAAACAACCCTGAGAGTCCACCTCACCCCAGTCAGAATGGCTAAGATTAAAAACTCAAGAGACAACAAGTGCTGGTGAGGATGTGGAGAAAGAGGAACACTCCTCCACTGTTGGTGGGGTTGCAAAATGGTAAAACCGCTCTGGAAATCAGTTTGGCGGTTCCTCAAAAAATTGGGCATGTCACTTCCAGAGGACCCTGGCATACCACTCCTGGGCATATACCCAGAGGATTCCCCTGCATACAATAAAGACACATGCTCCACTATGTTTATAGCAGCCTTGTTTATAATAGCCAGAAATTGGAAGGAGCCCAGATATCCCTCAAAGGAGGAATGGATACAGAAAATGTGGTATATTTATACAATGGAATACTACTCAGCAATTAAAAATAATGAATTCATGCAATTTGTAGGTAAATGGTTAGATCTGGAAAATATCATCCTGAGTGAGTTAACCCAATCACAAAAGAATACACATGAAACGCAATCACTGATAAGTGGATATTAATGAGCCCAGAAGCCCTAAATACTCAAGGCACAATTAACAAGTCAAATGATTCCCAAAAAGAAGAAAGGAGAGGACCCTGGGCCTGAAAAGATTGGATCCAGTTTTGTAGATCTAGATCAGAGAAATGGTGGTGGTGGGGGGATGATTGGGGAATAGTTGGGGGGGAGAGGACTTATGGGAAGTATGGTGGGGGGGGAACTGGGAAAGGGGAAAGCCTTTGGAATGTAAACAGAATATAGAAAATAAAAATAAAATAAAATAAAAAAAGCAAGCTTTGGAGCGTCAACTCTGCCCTGGCCGCATCAGGTCCCAGGAAGGGAAGGTTGATGATCGGGAAAGGTGCGAGTTGCTGTAAAATTAGCTTTAAAATTAAAATGTACTATCATGGTTTTAAATAAAAACGCGCTGCTTCTGGTGTTAAGCCGAGGTGGGGCATCCCACTGAGGGTCACCTTCTCTCCTCGCATCGGCTATCACCTTCGCTGCAGATTTGCTCATCACGTGCACGATGTAGAGCGGGCAGTTCACGGCGCTGGCAATGGTGATGGCTCTCAAGGTGGCCTCTGCCTCCACTGCTTCGGGACGGCACAGCTCGTGCCCCTCGGGGCCCGTTATCCCCAGTGCCAGCATCTTCTTTGCTCCCTAAAAGGTAGCAAGAATGTGAAAACGAGAGCAGGGAGGGTTGCTAATGGCAAACATGATTCTACTGGCAATTAAAGGTTCTGATAGGCTTTTAGGTGTGTCAGCTCTAGGCGTGGGGGTGGGGCAGGGTGAAATACACAGACACCATAGGTTCATAGCGCCCCTATGCATCATTGCACCATCAGCTTCTTTGGGTTGAAAAGGTGGGGGAAGGGAGGGCTCGGGGGAGGGCTCAGTTGGTCAAATGCTTGCTGTGCAGCTGTGCACCCATGGCAGAACCCGTGGGGAAAAGCCAAACAGGAAGGGAGATGCCCGTGTACGGATGGGTCAGCACAGGCAGGCGGAGCCACCGGACCACTGAGCAGCGGGGCTGTCCTGGCCAGTGAGTTCCCAGCCAGTGAGAGACAGACTCTGTCTCTAAAATAAAGTGGACTGGCTCCTGAAGAATAACAATTGAGTTTGTCCTCTCTTCTCTACCGTCTGTGTGTCTGTCTATCCCAGGCCTGGAAAAGATCGGGAGGTTTGTAGTCGCGCTCTGTAAGACGCACTGTCCAGCACTGTTCATGTTTGAGACGTTAGTATAGTAATTCAGTGAGCCAAACAACAACTCAAGAGCCTTGCTGAAGTGACTCACTTGATACATTGTGTAAGGAGTTGTATTTTTCTACCAAATCAGTCTCCACTGCCCCTCAGCTCAGTCCACTAATGATATTAGTTAGATCCATTATTTCATGAAAATTTTCTTTCTTCCTTCCTTCCTTCCTTCCTTCCTTCCTTCCTTCCTTCCTTCCTTTCTTTCTTTCTTTCTTTCCTTCTTTCTTTTGTTCTTTCTTTCTTTCTTTCTCCTTCCTTCCTTTCTTCTTCCTTCCTTCCTTTCTTTCTTTCTTTCTTTCTTTCTTTCTTTCTTTCTTTCACAAAAGAACTGCAAGTCAAGATTCAGAGTACTGAGAGGACCCGCCAATGTCACACAGTGAGGATGTCACATGTCACATTTAAACTCTGGCCTGTTTGAGTTTATAGCTCACACTCCCTTCTCTTTCTTCCCACAGCCTCCTGGCTACCGAGCTGCAATCTTACTTTAATGGGAGGTAAGCCTGGGGAAAGAAAAGAAATCAGCTAATATAAAGGGCGAGAGACAGCTCTTTAAATCTTGCAGATGCTGTACCCTCTGGGCATTGGTAATGGAGCTAACAAGAGAAGTAAACATCTTCTGCATTCCTCCAGAGCACATTTTGATTCCCAGTCTCTGAAAAGTGTGAGGCTTTAAAATACTGTCTTACCCACAGCTCACACTCACATCCACATGTTAGCGTCGGTGCCAGCAGCCTGAGTCTCGGGACATACAGGAAATGGTTTACAGTCTGGAGAGACTGCTCAGCGGTTAAGAGCGCTGGCTTCTCTGCCAGCGGACCTGGGTTCAGTCCCCAGCACCCACAGGGCAGCTCCCAAGTGCCTGTAACTCCAGTTCCAGGGGGTCCCACTTCTGAACTCTACAGGCACTGTATGCGCATGCACTCATGTGGGCACACATGTACAAATAAATGATAAATAAATATGTAAACCTAAAAGAAAATAACTCCCATTTTTATAACAGTACATTTTTAAAAATATACGTATGTAGCTGTCTGGGAAAGGAGAGCTCATCACCCAACCGTGTAGAAGCCCCAAAGTCAGTGACCAACAAGCCAGCTTGGCGATTTATGGGCACAGATAATGAGAGACTTAATTCCCGCCCTTCCCTGAGTTGAGTCCGCCTTCACAGGGCCGGATGTCTCTGGCCTTCACAGGGCCGGATGTCTCTGCGTTGTTTCAGCCGTTTCCGGTCTGTGGAAGGGTTGGAACAGAAGGCTCACCTCTGCGATCAGATCTCCGTTCTCGGCGTGCACCTGAGCGATCGCCCCTATGTCCTTGCACTGAGAGAAGGCCGCATACATCTGCTCGTCTTGCACCATGTACAGACCTTTGTAGGCCATAAACATCTTGAAAGAGTTAACGCCTTTATCTTGGGCAAGGGTTTTCATTTCTTCTTTTACCTGGGGGGGGGGGGGCGGCGACACGCCAACATGTCCCTCGTTAATTAAAATGATGATTTCAGCATTCCTTAAAGATTGTATTCAGAAAAGAAATATGCAACATAGGGCTGACAGTTTACCTCAGAAACACGCAGATAAGCCCCACGTCAAATCCCACTTTACCTGATAAATAGCTGCTGCTGTTAAAGCGGGGAGTTAAATCCTTAAATGGATTTATCAGAAGTGTTAAGAGATGACAAACATGGAAAAGTTAGTAGCTTTCCCTAAAGAACTTCATTTCTGTTCTTGAATGCAGATTTCTCTGCATCTATCCTGCAATTTGAGGAGACTGTTCTAGAAAAAGAAGGTGAAGCCGCAGGAAAGCAGCCGTAGCCGCTATGGAACTGGAAGGAAGCAGGGCTTGTATGTACTAAGAGCAGGGCCCCAGATCTGAAAGCTCCGGACGAGTTACCAGAGGCAGGAAGCAGACAGACTCAGGTTTGTCCTGCGGAAGGAAGCACACACTGAGTGTCCTACTGCAGCGTCCGTAGCACACCTGGGAGGTCAGAGGTCACAGGTGGCAAGACTCTGGGCTAGGCATAGCTTGGGGGAGTGTCAGGGTTGTCAAACATCAGAAGTAAACCAATCAAAGGTGCCCAGTAAGGGACACTAAAGGCCCACTACAAGTTTCAACATTAGGACTTTAAAGGAAAGTTGTTAGAACTTCTATAGGTTAACACACACACACATACACTTACACACACACACATATGCACACATACACACACTTATACACATACAAACACTCACACACACACACATATATATACATACACACACTCAATTACACATATACACACTCAATTACACACATACACACACTCACACGCACACATATACACATATACACACTCAATTACACACATACAGACACTCACACACACACACACATATATATATACATACACACACTCAATTACACACATACACACTCAATTACACACATACACACACTCACATGCAACATGTACACACACATATGTACATACACACACACAACCAAAAGTACAGCAAGTATAGCAGGACTGTTGCTCATAGCTGATGAAATCTCCTCCCACTTGGGTAGGAGGTGGGGCCAAGCCTCACATGGAGGGGAGGCTCAGAGAGGATGAAGCTGTCCTCAGTCAGAAAGAGAAACCTCACAGAGAGGCCAGCTCTTCCAGCCCATTGATTCTGTTCATCCTGCCTCAGGCTTTGAGAATTCTGTTACAGCAACCAAGGCTGATAAATGGGCACATATGCATCTCATTTGGTCCCACCGCCACACCCTGATTGTGAATGAAATCAATTCCCTTTCGGTCTAGTTCTTAGAAAACTAGGTACCTAATGAATGGAGAGTCAGAGGTGCAGATGCACAGAGTAGAGCCTAGCCCCAGCCATGGAATTGTAAAAGATTGGACATTTTCCTGAAAAGTCCTCGATCCTTTCTTTGGGACAATATTAACTAATAGGATTATCTTTTTTTGTTGTTGTTGTTTTTTGAGACAGGGTTTTCTGTGTAGTCCTGGCTGTCCTGGAACTCACTCTGTAGACCAGGCTGGCCTCAAACTCAGAAATCTGCCTACCTCTGCCTCCCAAGTGCTGGGATTAAAGGCGTGCACCACCACCACCCGGCTGGATTATCTTTTTTTAAAAAACAAAGCATGGCTCTTTATACAATCCAGACAACCGTATACATCCATAACATAGAGAAAAAGAGAGCATCCCCTACCCCCAAAGAGAAACCTTATTAACCGAGGTGGAAAATATCGTCAACAATCCATGGAGTAGTATACAGACCAAGAAGGTTAATATTCTATTCATTAAAAAGCCTACTATAAAAGCCTATATTCAACAAAACTGGAAAATATGGATGAAATGGACATTTTCCTAGACATACCAGGTACCAAGTTAAATCAGGATCAGATAAATGATCTAAACAGTCCCATATCCCCTAAAGAAATAGAAGCAGTCATTAATAGTCTCCCAACCCAAAAAAGCCCAGGACCAGATGGGTTTAGTGCAGTTTATCAGACCTTCAAAGAAAACCTAATACCAATACTCTTCAAACTATTCCACAAAATAGAAACAGAAGGAACACTACCCAACTCATTCTATGAAGCCACAATTACTCTGATACCTAAACCACACAAAGACCCAACAAGGGAGAACTTCAGACCAATTTCCCTTATGAATATTGATGCAAAAATACACAATAAAATTCTCACAAACTGAATCCAAGAACACATCAAAATAATCATTCAAGATCAAGTAGGCTTCATCCCAAGGATGCAAGGATGGTTCAATGTATGAAAATCCTTCAATGTAATCCACTATATAAAAAAACTCAAAGAAAAAAAACCACATGATCATTTTATTAGATGCTGAGAAAGCATTTGACAAAATCCAACACTCCTTCATGATGAAAGTCTTGGAAAGACCAGGAATTCAGGTCCATACCTAAACATAGTAAAAGCAATACTAAATGGAGAGAAACTTGAAGCAGTGCCACTAAAATCAGGCTAGACAAGGCTGCCCACTCTCTCGTTACCTATTCAATATAGTACTCAAAGTCTTAGAGCAATTAGACAACAAAAGGAGATCAAAGGGATACAAATTGGAAAGGAGGAAGAGTCAAAATATCACTATTTGCAGATGATATGATTGTATACTTAAGTGACCCCAAAAATACTACCAGAGAACTCCTAAAGCTGATAAACAACTTCAGCAAAGTGACAGGATATAAAATTAACTCAAACAAATCAGTGGCCTTCCTCTACTCACAACAGGCTGAGAAAGAAATTAGAGAAACAACACCCTTCACAATAATCACAAATAATATAAAATACCTTGGTGTGACTCTCACTAAGCAAGTGAAAGATCTGTATAACAAGAACTTCAAGTCTCTGAAGAAGAAATCAAAGAAGATCTCAGAAGATGGAAAGATCTCCCATGTTCATGGATTGGTAGGATTAATATAGCAAAAATGGTCATCTTGCCAAAAACAATCTGCAGATTCAAAGCAACCCCTATCAAAATTTCAACTCAATTCGTCATAGAGTTAGAAAGAGTAATTTGCAATTTATCTCGAATAACAAAAAACCCAGTATAGCGAAAACTATTCTCAACAATAAAAGAACTTCTGGAGGAATCGGTATCCCAGACCTCAAGAAATACTATAAAGCAATAGTGGAAAAAAAAAAAAACACTGCATGGTATTGATACAGAGACAGGTAGGTAGATCAACAGAATAGAATAGAAGACCCAGAAATGAACCCACACACCTATGGTCACTTGATCTTTGACAAAGGAAATAAAACCATCCAGTGGAAAAGAGACAGCATTTTCAACAAATGGTGCTCATTCAACTAGTGGTTAGCATGTAGAAGAATGCAAATAGATCCATTCTTATCTCCATGTACAAAGCTCAAGTCCAAGTGTGTAAAAGACCTCCACATAAAACCAGACACGCTGAAACTAATAGAAATAAAAGTGGGGAAGACCCTGGAGGACATAGGCACAAGGGAAAAGTTCCTGAACAGAACACCAATAGCTTATGCTCTAACATCAAGAATTGACAAATGGGACCTCATAAAATTGCAAAGCTTCTGTAAAGCAAAGGACACTGTCAATAGGACAAAAATGGCAACCAACAGATTGGGAAAGAATCTTTACCAATCCTACATCCAATAGAGGGCTAATGTCCAATATATACAAAGAACTCAAGAAGTTAGACTCCAGAGAACAAAATAACCCTATTAAAAATGGAGTACAGAGCTAAACAAAGAATTCTCAACTGAGGAATACCAAATGACTGAGAAGCACCTAAAGAAATGTTCAACATCCTAAGTCATCAGGGAAATGCAAATCAAAACAACCCCCACGCCAGTCAGAATGGCTAAGATTAAAAACTCAGGTGACGCCAGGCGTGGTGGTGCACGCCTGTAATCCCAGCACTTGGGAGGCAGAGGCAGGCGGATTTCTGAGTTCGAGGCCAGCCTGGTCTACAGAGTGAGTTCCAGGATAGCCAGGGCTACACAGAGAAACCCTGTCTCTGAAAAAAAAAAAAAAAACAAAAAAACAAAAAAAAAACTCAGGTGACAGCAGATGCTAGTGAGAATGTGGAGAAAGAGGAACACTTCTTCTCCCTTGCTGGTGGGATTGCAAGCTGGTACAACATCTCTGGAAATCAATTTGGCAGTTCCTCAGAGTTATACAACTCCTGAGCATATACCCAGAAGAATGTTCCAACATGTAATAAGAACACATGCTCCACTATGTTCATAGCAGCCTTATTTATAATAGCCAGAAGCATGGGGAAGGGGGATGGGGTAGGAGGTTTTCGGAGGGGAAGTGAGGAAAGGGGATAACATTTGAAATGTAAATAAAGAAAATCTCTAATAAAAAATAAAAATAAAGGCAGGGCAGTGGTGGCGCATGCCCTTAATCCCAGCACTTGGGAGGCAAAGGCAGGCAGATTTCTGATTTCAAGGTCAGCTTGGTCTACAGAGTGAGTTCCAGGATAGCCAAGGCTATACATAGAAACCCTGTCTCAAAACAAACAAACAAACAACAACAACAACAAAGTCGGGCGGTGGTGGCACACGCCTGTAATCCCAGCACTTGGGAGGCAGAGGCAGGCAGATTTCTGAGTTTGAGGCCAGCCTGGTCTACAGAGTGAGTTCCAGGACACCCAGGGCTACACAGAGGAACCCTGTCTCAAAAAACCAAAAAACAAAACAAAACAAAAAAACTAAAAAATAAACAAACAAATAAATAAGTAAAAATAAATAAAGAAAATAAACAATCAAAAATAAAATAAAAAATAAAAACAAAAATAAACTAAAAAAGAATAACATATCTATGCTTTTAAATATGATATATACATATTTGTCTTTTGATACAGACATAAACATATTAATAATTTTAAAGATATTTATATCCAGTAAAACCTCTTTAAAAAAACAAATATACAACAAACAATTGGAAGATCCAGAAAAATAAAAAAAGCAGAGAGCTGCTTTAATCCCAGCAATTGGGAGGCAGAGGCAGGCAGAGTTATGTGAGTTCCAGGCTAGCCTTGTCTATATAATGAATTTCAGAGCAGTTAGGGCTATGCAGAGAGATCCTATCTCAAAGAAAAATACAATTAAAAAAGCACCAAGCCATGCCTGTGGGCACACTCTGAAATCTCACCTCAAAAGGACTGGAAAAAGCTAACATTGCTGCCTCTACTGTCTGTAAAATAAGAGGGAGGAAAGGGTGGAAACGGAGAGAGGAAGGAGGGAGAGAGAGAAGGAAAGAAAAAGGAAAGGAAGAAGGAGAGGCAGGGGAGGACGGGAGAAAGGAGCGCTGGCCTTTAGAGGTATAAAGCAGACCCAACTCATCATTTCAACATCACTGTGGGGGAAAGTCAATTTGGGCAATGGACTATAGCCTTTGCTATGATGTCTGCTGGGCACTTGTTACAAACTGGTCGTTTGTTTATATCCACTGAATGTCTAAAACAAGTTTTGGAAGGGATGCTGATGTATAAACTACTCAAATAGTATCACCATGAACCCCCACCCCCCACCCCTAACATTTCTGAATGAAGTCCAATATGAAGTGGTGAGTTAGGACTTAAAACCCAAGGAAAACTGCTCCCAAAGCGCGCGCGCGCACGCACGCGCACACACACACACACACACACACACACACAATTTCAGGAGAAAATCAACACATTTTAATGGTTCTCAAAATCATCTTCTCTACTTGAATCTTATCACTTCTTTATGACCTAAATAACTATCGGGCATGGAAAGGTGTTTTGGGGTCTCTCAGGTGGAATCTGCTGTGTAGTGTTGGGAGATCCCATGTCACAGCTGGACACAGCTGGACACAGCTGGGTGAGGCCTTGGAACAGATCCCTGCTTGTCTCCTCTGTCAGGAGTGGAAACAGAGGCTTCGGATTGGATGGAATTCTAAGTTTAGAATTTCTTTGATGTTTTTCTCATAAATTAAACTTTTCTAATGTGGTTTAAAAGATTCTCGGCACCCTGACATTGAGAATAAGAGGGACGGGTCCTATGGAAATTGGGGGAAACGTTGACAATTCCTGAATTAAATACAGGACGATGCTACTGTGAACGCGCATACTGGAAATCCATTGTGTACTTTCTCTGGTGTTTTTACATTTTAGTGTTTTTAAACTCAGAAGAATGTGCAATGAAGACTTGCCCTCCCAGCCCCCAGCGACCCCCGAGACAGGGACGCCACCGGCAGGCGTTTCCTGTCTGGCCAGTTTCTCGCTCTGCTACAGGTCAAGGACACGGGGACTAAACGGAACGCACCGGGAGCAGGTTGCCTTACCTTGTCACTCCACCACGTCACTGCCACATGCAGGCTGTAGTCACAGCAGACTTTGGGGTCTGCCCAGTTGCGCCAGGTCTCAAAGGCCTCGATGAGGGAACAGCCTTTCTGAGGAATGGCAAAATCAAGGATCATGGTGGTGCCTCCTGCCAAAGCAGCCTGCAATCATAGGAGGGTTTGGTCAACTCATCGTCCTCCCTGGGTAGGTCACAGGTCATCCTGGGAAAGCTGCACCTCCGTCAGCCCCCTCGGCCGGGCTGATGGGTCTGGGAAATGTCAAAGATGCTGCTTTTTAAAAGACCTAAAAGGCATGAATAGACTCCCCTAAAACTAAGGTCTGGAGTCTTAAAATGCCTGGAGCTGCTTCTGAAAAAGAAAGCACGACTGTAGAGAAAACCCGAAGTGGGTGGGCGTGCTGGCTATGCCCAATTGTCACCCTGACTATATCTGGAATGCGCTACAAGCAGACATGGAGGGCACACCTGTGATGCAGCCCTTCTGCCGGAGGCCCACGGAGGGAAAATGGAGGAAGGCGGCCCCTTTTCTTCCTCTGCTTGCACTTCCTCGCCAGCACATCTGTTGGAACCTACTTCAGGATTCCAGCTTACACAGAAGACCAAGTGAAACACTCAGCCTCATGGACTGAGCGGCCCCCAGATTCACGGCTGCCCGTTGTTGGGTTAGTTGGACGGCAGACTGTAAATTATTCCAATACATCCCCTTACTATATAGAGACATTCTATATGTTCTGTGACTCCAGCGAACCCTGACTAATGCAGAGGTTGTGCTGGCTCATGTTGTGAGTGGGTGTCTAGCCTGGGCTACGGGGTGAGACCTTTTCTCAAGAAATCCTGAGAAGGGAAAAGGAGAAAAGACACAAACCATTTAAAAAACAAACAAAAAAGTCCCAAACTGTACGTGCTATTGTAAAATCCCACTTCCTTGCGATTTATTTTTAGGGAATTACATCGCCAACAGCCCCTTGGTCCACTCAGAGAATCCTGGGAAACTTAGAGCATTAACTAATGCCTCTGCACCCTGGGATTGCTGTGATGCTGTCCTCTTTCTTTGATTTACATCCGTGGTCACTGCCTATTCCCTCCGCTCTGGTTTTAGCTCAGAGACTTTTCATCTCTAGATGAGTCCTAGTTGGGTTTGATCACTATGCAGTGTTTACGCAGGTAAAACACTGCACTCTGTCAGTCCGTGGGTATTCTGTACCAACTGAAAATTTTAGAAAGTCAGTGCTTCTTGTTTCCTCTGGGATGAAGGTTAATCTTCATAAACTTGGTCTCTGAGTCCCTGCATCCTGCCTCAACCCTCAGTAGACCTGGTGGCATATTACGCCACATTACAAGTAATTTAAAAACCATTACAAAAACAAATGCCTTTGGCTCGTTATTTAAATTGATTTAATTTAAACAAAAATCACAAGGTGGTTAATGCGGTTTTAATTGCTGTACTCAAACAATGCAGGTGAAGAAAGCAAACGGGATCCTGGGAGAGAGGTGGCCCGGTAGTTTAGAGCAGGACCCCGGAGTCTCGCTGGCTCAGACTCTGCCTGACCGGGTCTCCCGAGCAGGTTCTGTATTCTGGACCCTCGGTGAGGAAGGAGGGGTCGACCTGGACAAGGCGTGTGAAGCACTTCTTCAGCACAGTCTGTCTGCCTCCTGAGAGCTGCTCTCTAACCCGTCGAGCCTCGGCGCCATTTGCTTATAACCATGAACCTGTTCAGCTGTACACTGGCCCTATCTCACTCCCTGAGACGTGGCTTCGTGGTAATCCAGGAGGGACACCGTCTTTCCAGCCTCGCTAGTGCCCTATGCTGTGTCCCGGTGCAGCCCCTGATCGCATGGCTTGAAATGTCAGCTCAATTCTCTCCTCTCCCTCTCTCACTTTAGGATATATTTTTATTCTTCCTTAAGTCACTTGGTGTCTCTCCAGTTTTCTCTACTTTTAACTGCCTTACTTTTTTACATAAGAGTCAACGCTTTGTTACCACCTTTAAATAACACTGTCCTTGTTCATGCAGAAAATACATATTTGCATTTCCTAAGAAACTCCTAGCAGTGCAATGACAAGAGGTGAGAAAAAAGAATTCAGGGTTTGTGTTTTTATTGGAGTAGAGATTAATCTTGTCACCTTCTCCCCTTTTCAAGTGCCTTTTCAACACAACAAGAAATCCCTCAGGAGTGGGGGGTACTTCTTTTTCTAGTAGAAAACTGCTAATTAAAGTGTTAGAAAAAAATTTATAGGTCTACAGATTTAAAAAATCCCACAACACGTAGGATATAGAGAAATCAGATACAATGGTCCCTCAGAACATGAGAAATTGATGCCATCACTCCTGGTGGATAAAAAAAAAATCTGTGTTTCTTTATATATGATGGCCTAGTCATTGCAGACTAGAGGCATAGCCTCCTGTGTTCTTCCCTTCATTGCTCTCATATGCAAATGTTCTGTAAATAATTGTTATCCTGTATTACCTAGGAAAGAATGACAAGAAGTATGTCAGAACCTGCTCACCATAAATCGATTAAAAATTATTGTCAGGATGTATAAGCTAGGTCACAGAGAATGAGCCGTCCGCTCCTGGTAAGAGGGTAGAATGATGCAGACGCCTTGGAAAGCAGTCTGGAGTTTCTTAGAAAGTCAGAAGATGGAGCACAACTCAAGGGTCTACTCTCTGGTCTGTACTCAAGATCGGTACTAACATGTCTACCCCAAGACTCAAGATCGGTACTAACATGTCTACCCCAAGACTTGTGTGCGTAGATTCTAGTCAGCATTTGCTACTGTGGTCAAGTAGTAGAAACTGCCTCAGCCTACAGAAGGATGGGCGTCTTCACTCCTGCCATGCACGGATGAACATGGCGCCCTTCACTCCTGCCATGCACGGATGAACATGGCGCCCTTCACTCCTGCCACGCACGGATGAACATGGCACCCAATGAGGGGAGCCAGCCATGAAAGGGCACACACTGCACAACTCGTGGAAAATGTTCCAGAGAGGAGAATCCACGAGGGCAGGAAGTAGAATGGAGATTAACTAGGGCTGAAGGAGACAGCAAGAGAGGAGGACGGTGCCTCAGATACAATTCGGCAGGAGGAGGGGAGAGGAGGATGGTGTCTCACAGACAATTCGGCAGGAGGAGGGACAAGGGTGTTCTAACGCTGTGGGATGTCTCCATGATCCTGTCAATAGTCCAGAAACTATGGAACTGCACAGTTACATGGGCAAGTCTCATTGCATGTGACTTATGTCCTGATAAAAACATTATAAAATCACCACAAAAGCCATTACATGCAACAGGGGACGCCTGGATGGGCCACACATAATCATGAATCCTTTCTTTTCCCTTGGTGTGGCTCTAAAGCGATGGTTCTCAACCTTCCTAATGACGCAACACTTTAATACATTTCCTCATATCGCGAGGACCCCAACCACAAAATTATTTACGTTGGCTGCCACTTCATAACAAACTTTGCTACTGCCGTGAATTGTAATGCAAATATGTTTGGAGATGAAAGGTTGCCAAAGGGATCGAGACCCACAGGTTGAGAACTAGTGGTCTTGAGGGCGTGCCCAAAACACAAGTAAGTAACAATAACACAATATGCTGGGACAACAGACAGAAGATCCGTTTCTGCACCCACAGCAGAAGATGCTACATGTGGGGAAATCTTACTAAACTGCCTGATATAGAAAAGGCTACTAAGAATTCAGAGAGGGGGGAGGTTCTGAGGAAGTTTGGATTTAAATTAAAAGTAGGATGTCCATGTGGAAACTGTCATTAATTAGGATTAGTATCTAACACAGCACATGCTTGCCATGTGCGCAGAACTAACTCTCCTGGACTCTCGCCCCTGCCAACCGTCTCCACAGCCCCTCAGTATTGCTGGCCTCGGCACGGAGTGGAGGAGATCTAGTAGAGAATGCTCACTAGAACGCTCGGCAGAGGCAGGCTAGGGACGGAGCCACTGTGCTCCAGAACCTGTGTTTCTGGGGAAAATGAACAGTGACAAGGGAGGCTCTGAGGGAGAAGGCACCTAGGAGAGGAGTCAGAGACTCAGCAAGATACAGTAGAGGATAGAATCTAGGCCATCCAGGACCATACAAAATGTCCCTACTCAGAAGAGGAAGAGAACAAGGGCTGTCTGTAGGGTAAAGTCCCAGTAGACTTGGCTGGGGAGATTCAGAATATCAGCACTGTCAGGGGCAAGACGCATCAGGCTTTGGAGAAGCGTGAGTTCAGGGTTGGAGCACCCCGAATGCAGAGTGTTTGGGTACCTGTCCATTCAGGGGTGGACAGTCATGATGCTGATAAGCCATTGGCAGGAGGAAGAAGGGGAGGCCAACTTCGTAGCAGATGCTCGAGAGGTTCTGAGAGAGACAAGCCGGACAGGACGCAAGAAGTCAAGGTGGCATTTTACAAACACCAACAGAATGAGGACAGCCGCCCCGGCCAGGACACACGTCCTCATTGGGGATTACACAAACGTAATCGCTGATGTGATCACAGGTCTGCTCATTTGTCCTGCGGTAAAACATTATTTTATATGTCTGTTAAATTCTCTATTAAAGCTAAACTTTCTTAATCAAAAACATTTTATACTTAATGACACAAAGGCAAACAGACAGGTTTATGATATGTAAGTCGTAAGCAGAGTTTTGGGTGGTGCCCTAGAAGACAAACAGGCCACCACTCTTGTAAAACTAAAGCAGATTCCAATTTCAGAGCAAATGTTACATCTTCTAATTGACTAGATGTGGGAAAGAGAACAGAGAGGATCAGTCTCTTGTTTCTTCCCCATTCTGTTTCTGCTCCCCTCTTTTTTTTCCCTCTCCTTCCTCCTCCCGAAAGATTGGATATGACCTTGGATACTCTAATGGAGGGGAGAGCAGAGTCTATTGTCATGAAACCATTGTTAGTTTACCCTGAGGGAGGGTTCTTTCACTTGTTAGCCAAACAAAATGCTTTTACCTTTCTAATCTTGGTTCATAGCAATTCTCCCAGCTCTTGATTTCTTTGGCTGGTTGCCCTCGAAAGCCTTCCAGTTTAGCTACCCCCCACTTCAAGAACAAAGGAGGCTGCTGTGTCTCTAGTAGAGATACCCCCCACAGTGGGTCAATGATATCACATAATGTAAGTGCTTATTGAAGAATATATTAAGTTGTAAACCACTACTGAAAAGTCCCCAAAGCATATTCTTCTTATTTTCTATATCTAAGCTTATCCTGAAAAGTCTGACTTGGTCCACTAAAATTCATCACAGAATCCAAATAAAGCAAAAACCAGCATCACGGTATGGTTGGACCTTGGGGAGAACAGCTCTGGACTGAACTGGCTGCTCTCTGGTAGTCACTCAGATGTGTTGAAAACAGACTTCACAAGCTCAACCTTAGTCCCAGTCCCATAAGTATAATAATAATTTGGGGTTTGGAAGGTATCCTGTGTGCGTTTGCCTTCCAAAGACATGTGTTTGAAACAGTGAGGACACTGTTTACCCAGTTTTGCACTAGATTCTGAAATGTTCCACTTGAGACCTCTATTTTCCTTCCCCGGAATTCTTATACTCAGTCCCTACACAAAATTCCTTGAGGCCACCTGAGATCGATCCCAGGAGTCCCTCCTCCTTCTGCATTGTCACCTTCTGCGCTCTGTGTTACTTTTTTTCTTAGCCTAATTAGATAAACAATCATGGGGGAACAAAGAAGAATCAAGAGAGGAAAGGAAAGAGGACAGAGAAAAGCAGCACACAGGCTATGGAGGGTGGAGAGTTGATCTCTTTCCCATGGGAGTGTTCAAGACAATAGACACTCAACTGAGAGGTGGGGGGTGGTGGGAGTGGGAGGGTGAGGAGGGGGGGTGGGAGGGTGGGAAGGTGAGGAGTGGGGGTAGGGGTGGGCCAAAGGCCATACTCCTGCCCCTAGAGGTGGGCCTTCTAGTCTTTCTTTGTCTTTGCTCTGCTCTTAAGCAGCTCCAAAGTGAGATCTTGGTGGATCTCACCTCATATCTGATACCTCAGCTTTCTGTTGTCATCTCTTGCCCATCCCTTATGCCTCTCTAACAGTGCTGTCCTTTCTTCTCTGGGGCCCAGCCCTTCTCCCCTCAGAGAGAGAGATGCTAGTCATTTTCTTTCCTCCCTTGACCCCTTCTCTGACTAGTGATTGATTCTTAACCTTGTTCACACAATAGAGTCCTCCAGGGAACCTTGGCCCCGTCCTTCAGATTTATTAATGTTGTTTCATTTCTGTATGCCCTGTGCCCTTAATTCGACCAGTTTTGTTGAACATTGAACATACTTCAGTCAGACAAATGAGGGAGAAATTGTGGAATTAATAATATGGAGTGTTTGAGTCTGCAAGTCCTGGACTTAGAGAGGTCCTAACACAGCGCCCCCGAGAGGCCACAGCCCTATTTAATATCAGAGTTCCAAATGTATCTTTAAGATGTTATTCTCCTTTTGAGTAGTCTAATTATAGCTTTGTGATCATTAAATAGACATTTTTTTAAAAAAGCATGCAAATACAAACGCTCAGTGCTAGAACAACCAAACATTAACACAATATATGAAGGCTTAGCTTGTCTAGTAATTTTGAAAATAAGGTCATTTCAAAAACAAGGAATTTTTCTATTAAACTGACATAGCTTTTTGCTTAAAGCCAGCATGTGCCAATGGCCAGGATGTTGTGAAATGTGGGTTATAAAAGAGCACAAACGACAAGCAGTGTGAATGTATCAAACTCCTTAAAAATGGCTGACATTTGCTTTTCCTGGCATGGAATTCTGGGAATGACTTCCAAGAATATGCTAATTCATATGCTAGTCAGTACGCATGTGAACAAGGCTTGAGCTGCGGGCTAGCGGTGGCGGCTTAGAAGGCGGCCACATATGGTCTGCAGTACCCTCAGTCGGAGATGCTTCTGGAACACCCATTTGTGATGTGATATCTGAAGACTGGTAGACTTCAGTAGTACACCTTGCTACTCAAGAGACACAGAAGTTAAAAAAAGATCGAGACATTCTGAACAGGAATGATAGGCCACAAAGTCATGTACACCTGTGACATTTAATGACACAGGCAACCATTTAAGGGACACGGCAAACTCTGTAGAAGAAATGCATGCTGGTATGTCTCCTTGCAAAGAAAAATATAAACGGATAAATAGAAAATCTATTTAGATGACTGTAGGTCATCTAAATACTATTTTGCTTTATTCTATTGCATAATTTTTAAATGCAGGTTATTATGCTAAATATATATTGAATGCCTATAGAAGCTCTAACACAATTGACAGGTTTTATTAACCGAATTAATTAATTATAACCAATGAGTTGTTTATCCAGTGAATGCTGACAACCCCCAGGCAGGAAGTGACGTACAGAGGTCACTGGGTCAGCCACCAGCTCTTTAGCTAAGTCTAGTCTGGCAAGCAATAGGAAAGGGGATTTCAAGGTTTCTTCTACAAGGTGAGAATGCTCTATAAATACAACTGCAAAAATGCTTAATCACGTACCTTGGAAATAATCGCCCGTATGGCATTTCACCAAGACAGCCCAAAGCAAAGCTTAGCTTTCTTTCTCTGTAATTGTGAGAACTTTCTGTCCTTTAAAAAAGAAGATGAAAGAACGAAAAGAAAAGGAAAAAGACAGAAGAAAACAGAATGGTAGAAAAAGAAAAGAAGCATGCTAGGCTGTTTCCTCGATTCTTAGGAGGATGGGTCCTCTGCGAGCTGTTTAGTCCGTCATCTTTTAAATGCATCTCCACCCACCCAACCTGGGCCTTTGTCTCATGATAAATACATACATTCTAAAATTTGCAGAACCCTTATAATTCATGCTTTTATCATAGAATGCAATTAAGGTGCAATTCTTTTGGGTTTACTGAATTCACAATATCTGCTGATTTTTTTTTTTAAATCACATGTTTTGTTTTTTTTCTCTGTGGCTACTGAATTCTTGGAAGATCATTTTACATCCAGTGTAGGACAAAATGAGAGAGGGCTTCTTCAAAGCAGGACAGTTTCCATTACTTACATCAGACAGAAAGCTTTTACCTGTAATTAAGTAAATCCATTACAGGCTTTAAACCAATGCCTGACGTGAATTAGAGTTACAAAATACATGACCTTTAGTTGACCTGTATTTCATTCTTCAAACTGAGCCCCATCACAGTGATCAGTAAAAAGCACCACAAACAACTTCCCTTCTGAGTGTCGGATGTTATAACTGATCATCCTTGTGGCTGCAGAAAGCCAGTAGCTTTGCCCTAACCTTTTGGGCCCATCTCCTGAAAGCATAATAGATCGTATTTACATTGTGACTTCTCTGTGTCCTGTGGCCACAAGTGCCCTATGGATATAATACCCTATGGCAGGTATTCAGTTTGATAACTTTAGCCAGCACCGCGCTGGGCAGTGAAAGCAGGGCAACTGTACTTCCTGGGGACGCCCTGTGCTTTGTTCCTGAGAATTCCATCTCACATTACCACATAAGTTACACAGCTCTCTCATCCATCGATAGATCAGAACACTGGATGTTTTCCCAAAAGCACAGTCGGATAGGCGTGAGCTCTGGAGAGGGCGTCAAGCTGCGCTGAAATCTAAAAGCTTGGACTTTTCCTAGGTGTGCCCCCTTAGGCAGGTAAATTGTTTTAATTCCTTTTTCAGTTGTTAAAAAATACAGATGATGGCACCCATGATTGTAAAGGGTGATGCATAATTTAGCCCAATTGGTATACAGCGTGTTCTCGGTGGGATGGGATAACTGTCAGTTAACAGTGTTAAAATGGTGTTTCTCTCTCTCTCTCTCTTTTTTTTTTTTTTTTTTTTTTTTTTTTTTTTTTTTCGAGACAGGGTTTCTCTGTGTAGCTCGGGCTGTCCCGGAACTCACTCTGTAGACCAGGCTGGCCTCGAACTCAGAAATCCGCCTGCCTCTGCCTCCCAAGTGCTGGGATTACAGGCGTGTGCCACCACCGCCCGGCTAAAATGGTGTTTCTCTAGGCACTGAAATATGTACTATATTCATTCTCTACAAAGGGTCTCTTTATTCCTAATTTCACAAACCAACACTCCCTGGAGAACTGTTGTGAAGACTGAGTTCTTCTACGAAAGAAGACTCAGGCCAGTGAGAGTGTTGGCTTGGATCTGGGCCTTCCTCATTCTCTTCCCTACGGAATCTCCTCTCTGGGCCTTTCTGAACTGTTATCTCGGGATCCCTTTTGAAGATCAACCTCCGCAATCCAGCCCCGTGGTGAACGCTCTTTAGTGTTTAGCAGACACTGTGTATTCACGAAGCCTTCAGCCTTACTCTCTGCTCATACCATTTCCTGTTCATCACACTCGGGACGCAGTAAGGGTAACTTTTGTTTTACATTCTGACAATCTTTAAAAATAGAAATACCCAGAGAGACACCTACTCTGTCACATGCCTCAAGGAGACACCTTCTCGGGGAGGAACTATAAATCTTTCTTTGCTGTAAAAGTTTCAGAATGTCTAAGACAAGAAAACACCAGCTGCCCGGACCTCAGGATGTGCATGGCTGATCCTAAGAAAGGGACAACACACCCCTTGTCTCAGCATTCAAACTCGTCCCCACAGCTGCCTCGCCCTGAACCCTGACCAGATTAAACGGAAGGAAAGTTACTGCGGCGGACAGGGCCGCTGCTCTCCAGTTAGCTGAGGGAGTTTCTCACAGTCATACCCTGAGCCCCGCCATCCACTGCCAAGGATAGGTCTGCAATGACTGAAACGGCTCACACTGTACACGATGACAGCTGGTCACAGCGCTTCATCTACGGGCTTATGTTTCCACAGCCGTACACACATATAATGTCAAGAATCTACAGTATGCAAAGTTAGGAAGCATGAGGGACTAGACCAAAAGATCGGTGGGTGTGGGGAAAGGTGCTTGGAGATATTTTTCTCCTTTCTACAACTGTGAATGGTTCCAATCACTGACAGATTCATTTCAAATATAAAAATGGGCCCATGACATTTTGTGAAAAGAGGTTGTTTTGAAAGGGACAACGGTTTGTCCTGCAGGAGAAGGTATTTATTAACACAACGACAGACACTGGCAATGAGTAACTAGGAAGCAGCAGGCAGGCAGTGTTGCGTCAGGGAGCGTGTCCTGGACCCTCTCCTGGGTCAGCTCTCCCTGCCTTTCTCCTGTCTGTTAACTTTCCCTGTGGCCGTGGGGGACCCTGGCAGTTGGGGGGGGGCAGGTGTGATGAGGGTGGAGGGGTTGAAACCAGGTTAGCACATGAGATAACCAACGCGTGGACTGCTCCGGGAGCCTGTGGGTCTGCACCAGACACACTCAGACACAGTCCTGGGAGGAGTCCAGTGAAGAAATGGCCTCGAGGGAACCCATGTATTCTCTCCCCTTTGCCAGAAGCCTTTTCTCTCAAAGCAGCTTAGAGGCGAGACTTAAAAACAGTGTGGACTTGGCATCTCCAGCCTCGGCCCGGAGGAGGCCTTTTTAGTTTCCTATGAAGCTGCCTTGCCCATCCTGTGGTGGTTTCCGAAGCTGCAGGGAAACCTTTACCACACCTTTCATTGGTCTGACCTTCTGGTCTTCCTCTAGAGAAGACCAGGAGACCGTCTCCTAGGATGCAGATCTGGCTGCCTCCTGCACATCACTAAAAGCAGGCAGGGACTATGGCCTGGAGCAAGCAGTTAGCAAAAGGGCCTGGAGAGGTCACTTGGTGTGAGTGACTTAAGAGAACTATAAGGCTCTATCTTCAAAATCCTGGACAGGCCCTTACTTCTACAGGATTGGGCTCGGTTTGGACTCTGTAGGCTTCGCTGATCCCATCCAGGCCTCACTAGTCACAGCGGTGTCCTCTGGGTGAATGGAGTTTTTACTTGTTGGCTGGAGTGGAGAACTGGGAGAAAAGGCTGTGAAGGTCGATTTGAAAAACAAACAGGCCAACTGTATTGACAGTATAGCGGCTTTGCAAGCCCCCCTTGGATTATCATGACAAAAGAGAATTCCAGACGCCAGGAGTTGGCACCTAGAGAAAAGAGGACAAAGGGAAGAGATAGCCTCAGGAGTGCCAAATTACCCAAAAGGAAGAGCAGAGGGGTCCTATGCCAGGGTAGCACCGCAGAACGCAGCATGCGGTATTTTCGCCCCAGATGGGCGTCTTTCTGTGCCCACAGCTAGCTCAAGTGTCTCCCTCCACCCCAGTCCCTAGTACTGCACAGGAGGGGAGGAGGTGGAGCCGCTAGAAACCCCAGATTATAGGCCTGTGGGTTGGGTACCTTGGTGCCCTGGTGGAAGTCGTCGACTGACTGGGTGCCCATGAAGGGGAATTGCATGTGCGTGTGCGTGTCGATGCCTCCGGGTAGGACGAGCTTGCCCGCTGCGTCTAGGACCCGCAGTCCCGGAGATGCACCCCCGGGAGGCAGCAGGTCCCGCCCCAGCGCCCGCACCACGCCGTCCTCCACCAGCACGTCGGCCACCTGTGAGAAGTCATCGTTGACCACGCGACCCCCGCGGATGAGAAGTCGTCCCTGTGGTGCCATGGCCAGGGTTGTTGGGGGCCTGCGAGCAGAGCTGGCTTTCCTCTGAGCTCTCCAGGAGCTGTGCCCAAACTCCCTCTCCTGCAGCCGGGCGAAGGCCGGCAGATCCCTGGTGGCGATGAGGTACAAGGGTTTATTTAATAATGCAGGACACAGGTGTGGCTCCTCCTCGGGGGAGGGCTGGCCTGCTGCAGGCCTGAACAAACCCTTGGGCACAACCCCTAGCATCTAGTTACAGTAAGTCGGGGTGTCCGCTGAGCTTCTGAGTCAACAGAGGAAAGGGGGGGGGGGTCTTGGAATTTGAAAACTGCAGCCAGTGGCTTGCCTCCCTGGGAAAGAAACTTTGGTCAAAGAAAGAAATCCATTTGGTTTCTTGGTGAACAACGTCTACACCAAAAGTCAGAGGGAACCTGCACAGATCCAGTAGCAAACACACTTGACCTGGCTTTGGCTTCCCCTTCAAAAATCCTGAGCAAACCACCGCAGAGTCTGTGATTGGCGGGCTGGACTGGCATGTTTGGGATTCTGGTCTGCAGATGGATAAGCCAAGGAGGAGATGTGCTGAGCGGAGACAGGCTCTTCCGGGGGAGGTTGGCGGGGAGAAGGCCCGGGAGAGCTGATCAAGGCAGGCCTGAGGGTCCGTCTTCATTCCCAGTTTGATGTGCCCCAGTATCACCTGCGAGAGAGATGAACCTCTGGGCTTGCTTGTGTCAAATTCCTGAAGCATCAGAGGATCAACCCCTCAAAATGATTAAAAATTAGAACGCGCCGGTAATATAAAGACCCAGAGATTTGGCTGTCAAGCCAGGAGGAAAAAACACCAAAACCTCAGGAAGGTTATATAATTATTGTCAAGGGACCTTTGTGCGACTGTGAAAGGGGTAATTATATACACAATGAAACTCCTACAAGCCGTGCAAGTCAACACGACCGGGAGAGTGAGATTGGATGTCCCTGCTGCCACTGGGGGGTTCTCTCTGAAACTGTCCGGATGAGCGATTTCAAAGGTTTCTTTATCTTGGACACTTTATATCATGACACAACACAAAACAAACTTCCCACTTTTAATTAACTCAAAGTTTTATCGGAAGAGGGGCTTGCGGGGTATCTCGGAGGAGGGAGGAAATGGCTCTTTGAGATTCGCAGACAATAATAGAGCAGAAGAGAGCAAGCGGAAGGAAAAGGGCCGGCTGCTCGACTGAGGAAGACCGCCCCCTGGTGGGCTCACCGCTCCCACTCTGCGCCTGAACAAACATGCTCACTGGGGGGGTGAGGGGTCGAGGGTGGAGGGGTGGGAAGGTGGAGGGGTGGGGTGGGGTGGGGTGGGGTGGGGTAGGGGGTGGAGCTTGGCCTCCAAATGCCATTGCATGCGTTTCTGGGGACACTCTAGGTCCCTGGCCCTGTGGTGGCAAAGAACGTTCTGGCCTGTTAATGGGGTTCTACCCGGATGGGTGATGGATGTGGAGTTTGGGGCACAGGCAGAACTGAGGGGCTCAAGGAAAACAGATGAGGACTTGGGGCTGGAAGCCAAACTCTGGCTTTGGCACGGACTCCGCGAAGCTTGGGCGGGACACTCCAGGGCTTCAGTCCTCCCCATGCGAAGAGTTAGGCTGATAGAAAGAAGTTTACATCCTGATGGTCTTGAGAGGCTGCTTGTGTGTTTCCGGAATTAAACTCTCCTGAAGTCTGGAGCAGTGAGCTGGAGCCTAGATAGGGTTTGTTTTCTAGACTCTTGACCATTGTATCCCTCCTCCTGGGTCAAGACGTTCAGTTTGGGAAGAAGTTGTGTGTAAAGGTGTGTGTAAACGTGGTGTGTAAAGGTGTGGAAGACGACGCAGTGCCGGACAAGTGTCATGGCTTGAATATGTGTGTCACTTGCTTTGACACGGACTTCACAGACTCTGGGCCTTGAACATTGGTCCCCAGCTCATGGCGGTTTAGGAGGCTGCAGAATCTGGAGCAGATGCAGCCCCACTTTACAGGAAGCGAGTCACTGGAGGTGTGTCTCAAGGTCTGATAGCGGCCCTATTTCCTGCTTCTTGTCAGGTACTTGGTGCAAGAAGAAAAGCACAATCCTTGTAATCATATTAAGAAGTACACCGGCCTTAACCTCTGTCCTTCTAGCCCTTCTGCTATGTGAGGAGGACACACACACACACACACACACACACACACACACACACACTTGTCTTTTCTGGGGTTGGAGCAACACGATTCCATTTTGGGAGCAGAGGTCACCAGAATGGCCAGCAACTTGACTTTGGTATTTCCCAGCCTCTAGCCCTCTGAGAACTGAAACTTGTCACTTGGGAGTGACCCAGTCTCGTGCGTTTTGTTACAGCCGCAGACGGACTGAGAAATCAGGACTGCTCTTAAGGTTCTTGCATTGCGGCTGGGACATTTTTTATCACCACTCAGCGATAAGGGGCAAGGCAAAGTGGTCACAGGGCTCTGTAGAGCTGTTGTGACTGGTCTAGAACAACACCAGGAGGTGTAAGACCCAAAAGAAAAACGGGGGCACCCCAGCGCCCCATGCCTTGGAAGGCATCACCCCAATCACTCACGAGAAACAGTCTTGATGCAATAGCAGGAGGATTTTAATTCCAGAGTCTCTGGGGTTCATAGTCTTACCACGCAGGGGTAGAGGGCCGTGGACCCTGAGTGCAGAATCGGGACAGCTTTTATAGGTTCATAACAAAGCACATCGCAAGCCAATCGATTTGTACCACTCCATAGCTTCTAAGCCAATCAGTTTAAATTATCCAAGCCTGCACTCCTAGGACCAATCAGCTTTCTATAGAAGCCAGATAGCAACTAGTTAGCTCATTTTTTTCTTATGGGGCCAGGATCACATATTCAAAGCCTTTTTTAAAATCTAGTTTCTAACAAAGAGCAGGGTCTGGAATTTGAGTTATTTAGGGCTTCTTAGGAGGCTGGAGTTAGAGCTGTATTTTTTTTTTTTAATCCTTTCAGAGGCACCCAGCCCCAGAGTGCCACTCCGGAGAGTCGCCTTGAGGAAGGGTGCCAGCAGGAGTATTGAGCACGTTTTGGGCTCAGTAGTGAGCTAGATTTGGCAGCTGCCTAATTGTGTATACTCCTGGCAATTCTAAATGATAGGTACTATTCTGCCCTTTAACCCATGACCCCTTTGAGGTCAAATGCTTTGTTTTCGGTCACAAAGCAGCAAATATTGAAGGCAAGGTTCATTCAGGATCCCCCCATTCCAGAGCCAGTCTGCCAGATCTACTTTTAGTTTTTAAAGCCATCTGCAACTTGGGCTAGAGACGTACCTCAGTAAGTAGTAGGTCGCTTCTTACCATGGGAGATTTTAAGACTTTGCGGCTATACATGTCTGCAGCCCAGGTGCTATCAAGGGCTGCAGAATCAGACGGTTATCCTCAGCTGCACAATATGTGTGAAGTCAGCCTGGGTTTCACAGTAGGCATGACAGGAAAAAGAAAGGAAAAAAGAACCAAAAAAAAGGAGGGGGGGGATAAGAAAAAGATACTCTTAAAGCCAAACACAGAACACACTGGAATTTATTGTAACTTTTTGGGGGGAGTGAGAGAGTCTCTGTCTAGAGCCAGTGGAGCAGCCTCAGCTTCAGCCAGTACAAGGCTACTGTGTTTATAAAGACTATAGCATCGGTTAAGACTGGTGACGTGGATGTGAATCACACACAAGCCCTGGACAGACAAGGAATGACCCCTCTGCCTAAAGATAAAGTGAGGGTGGTGGGGTGAGGTTGTAGCTCTCACTTGTTAGACACTTAATTGACTTTAAATATATTATAAATATAATTTATATATTTATTTGATTAAAAGTACTCATGCTGTCCTATTGCAAACAAACACAGTGTAGGGAAAAATAATAACCAAACTGTGTATATGTTAAGTTAACAGTTACTCAGGGTCACCAATCTAATGTTCTGGCAAGCAGTAGCCTTGTCATATGTCATTTGGGATGCAAAGGTCTATTTCAGAGTATTGTGTAAGATGAACTCAGGAAGGTTCCACTTTTACCTTGGTGCGGTGGGACTCTATGGGGGCATTTAGCTTGTATTAAGGAAGTAATTAAGCGTGTCCTTTAAACCCACTGGAGTTCAAAACTCAGCTTTAGCGTCTTTTCTGCTTCATTTTTCACTTGTGGCTTCAAAGTAGTTAAGTTTGAAAAGTTATTGAACAAAATGCCTTGCAAAGTAACTGCAATTTTGAAGTGCACCACTAGATGGCTCTGTCCTCTTGTAGGCTTGGCGTGTTAGGTAACTAGGCCACATGCTGACCCAGACTACAGGCATAGGTGGCTTCTTGAAACCACCTGCGGTTGGCTCTTGTTATCACAAATGTCACTCCTAGGAATTGAGTGCCTACACTGATAAATAACTTGTTAGTCTTTCCTCGAGTATGAACAATACATTTTTTTGGACACCCGTAAGTTCAGTTTCATATAATAAAATACTGACATTCTAGATTTACACTTCCTTTTTTTATTGAGAAAAAAATCGTCCATTATACTAAGGAGAAATATATTAAAAGTCGTTATTCACTTAAATGAGACTAGCAATGGACTCTTTCTGTCTTGCACCAACCTTATGCAACTCACCTACATTTGATTTTTCTAACGTTATTTAGGATTTAGCTTTCACATCAGCTACAGTGTTTATACCAAATATAGTTGACGCATATTTGAACTTTCATGGAAGGCCACAGATTCCAGCAATCTGCAATATGTAGTATATTTGATTTTTTTTTTTAATCTTTTAGGCATTGTTCCCAATTCCTTAGCATCTATTTTTTTTTCCTATCAATACTGACATTTTTCTTTGGGAACATATCATATCAGGGCACATGAAGAATCTGCAGAAATGGCTTTTGGGAAAATATAGTTTTATTGTCATAATCTAAAAATCTGCAAGGGAACAAAAGCATATTGATCATAAAAGGAAGTGTAAGTACATGACTTCTCAAGGCACTGGCTCTTCATAAATTATTAAATTATATAAATTTGTAATTTATATAATTTAATTATAAAATATAAAAAATAAAAATATAAAATATTAAAATGTAAAAAATATAAATTTCTAAAAATGTTTTAAATACAAGCAGCCTTCTTGGGGGCCAGCAGACAGAGAGGTTTTAGGTCCGCAGCTACGCACTTAGCCGTTTAAGAGGAAAATCATGAAGGCAAATGGACTGTAAGTCTTCTAATTGGTTGCAACGAGTCATGCTTTTCACAAGAGTCACGTGTGTCTTGGATACTCATCTGTGTCCAGTGACAGGACAAGACTAAGGAAGGCTGATGATTGGTGAGCTCTTCTCTTCCAAACCCCTCCCCCCAGTCCTGCCCTGGGAGTGTGTGTGTGTGTGTGTGTGTGTGTGTGTGTGTGTGCAGGCCTGTGGACACTTTATCTAGCTTCAGGGAAGAAAGACCAAGAAAAGAGGCCAGTTTGTATTAATATCAGCCATTTTGACAGAAGATTCTGGGATTCTAGGTGCCAAAACTTTGGTCTCCCTTTGAGGGGAGGTGGTAGTGTGGGTTTCTGTTCCGTGTGTTCCTGGTCTCTTAAGGAAGCCTGTGGGAGACATTCAAAGGAAGGCGGGGTTCATGATGTCAGACAGGGTAGGACCAATTAGAACAGCACCTGGCTCTCCCCAAGTATCTGTCAACTGTTAGGTAAAACGGAGAACTTGAGACATGGGCTTGAGCCTTTTTAAATATGTCCTTTCATTTCTACAAGAGCTCCTCTGAGTGCTCTTGTAGAAAGACCAGAATTTGCATCCCCAGCATTTACATAAATGCCAGAGTAGGCATTCCAGTAAGGTATTCCCCAGAACAAACAGGCTAGCTGGATTAGCCCACACAGGAACTCTGCGTTCCGTCAAAAGACCTTCTCAATAAATAGAGAGGAGAAAGGTCAAGGCTGACTCCTGACTCCTGACATCAGGTCGGCCTCAGGCCTCCAGACAGGTGCATGCCCATGCCCAACACACACTTGCACGCACATGTGCATTGCACACACATTGAGAAAGGGGCGAGGTGGGAGAGGGAGAGGGGGAGCGAGGGGGAGAGGAAGAGGGAGAGAGAGAGGAAGGAGGAGGAGGATTGAATCTGGTAGGAAAGGCCACTTTTACATTACAGGTTCAGCTGCTACTCAGAGGTTACAGCAAAAGTAACTCGCCGTTCTGCTCTGATTTTCGGGCCAGAGGGGCCTCCCTGCATTAAATCCAGCAAATAGTGGTGTGCAGTATTTGTGCTTTTAATTTGATAAGCAACTACTTCTGCCCTGGAGAATAAGAAAAGTTATTTTTAAAATAGCTTATAAAAAAGGACAGTATCTGTATCTATACATTCATATACATGTATGATACACAAATATGGATCTTTGTTGTCTTGTTTATTGTTTATTATTTAATTGATATACCATACAGTTGACTCATTTATAGTTCAGTGGTGTTTAGTGTATTTACAGAGGTTTGTAAGCTTCTCCTAATCAGATTTTAGGATGGTGTCCTCTCCTAGAGAAGCCTGCTGGCCGAGAAGCCCTTAAGGCGTCCTACCCTGTCATGTTCATCCAGCCCGATCCTCACCTTAGAGCACTGTGAATAAAAATCTTTCTTTGTCCGGCTAAAAGCGGTTCTATCTTTTTACAGCCTCTTGGCAACTACGTGACTGGGGACTACTTCCTCCAGGGCCTGAAGCCGCCCCTTTAAATGTATTTATGAAGGAAGACGGTTTTCCAATCCCCTAGTCTCTGTGGAAGGAACAGAACCCAACCTCAATACCATACAATGAACAAATCCAGATAAGCAACCCTATTGATGAGAGTCACCAATGCCCTTCAGCACGGTTTTTGCTAGTTCTGACTTTACATCTGAAGGCAAGGATTGCCTGTCCTCTACGGCATCCGTCTGTCTTGCTTGTCTCTATAACCCTGTCTTCTGTAGTTTTTGACACCTTTCAACTCATCTCCCATTCCTGAGCCTCGAGGAAAGACACGGTCTCTCCATGAATCTGCCCCTTGGGAATGTTTTGTATCAGTGGAACAACACCCATTTGGGAGGCTTTTTGGTCCTGCTCATTAATGTGTGAAGTAGGTGGGATTTTAGATTTTCCACTTTTGGCTGTTATAAGTGGATACATTTTATAAGGACAAGCTTTCAGTTGTCTCTAGGCTCATGTGGTGGCTATGTTCATTCTGAGGTGCTTCCAGACCGCATTTACAGAGCAGTAGCTTGATTTCACATCCCTGTGAGGCGTGTGTGAGGCGTCCGACTCCAAACTCTTGCCAGCAGCACTCACTGCTGCCTCTCACATCCTACCGGTCGTGAAGTGTTTGTTTTCTAATCTTTTTCAATCCAACAGAATCTTTTATGATGTGGCTCTTCAAATGTAAGTAGGAAATATATCTACTGATCTCTAAGTGAAAAGGCAGCGTAGGAAGAATTAATTTGAGTTCTAAGGTTATCCTGCATCTGATACCAGAGGCAAAGTCACTTGCTGATGCTCACGCTGATGTATGGATGGATGATAACGCAGATAAATCTAATAAATCACATAAGGGGCCTAAACAACACACCCCGCGATCGTCTCAACAGATGCAGAAAAGGCTTCTGGCAACATCCAACATGCTTTCTCAGTGGTGAAGCGTCTTACTAGGTTACAAGGGGAGGGAAAGATTACAATCTAGGCAAATTGACTCCAGACTTTTAGAGGCTATATTACTGCCGCCAATAAATTTTGAACTATCGTGTAGAGACAGAAGTTATTTTAAATGTAGTTGACAAAAACCCTGTGCATCATTTGTATTTACAACACGCCAAAGTGTTTCTCTTAGGTTGTATCGGTGTTCAGTGTGTATGCACGCTACGGAGTAGAACCCAGAGCCTTGAAGCAGTAATAAGTTAATCCACTCCAAACTCCCTGGAGGCTTTATGTGTGCTCCTTGTTGTTTGACCCAATATTGTGGATTCAAACAACAAAAGTATTATCCATTCAAATGTGTGTTATATAAAAAGAGGAAAAAAATTAAAGTACTAAGCCTATTTAGAGAACACACAGAGAGAGGTTAAGTTCCCTAAACACTGCTTTTGTTGTCTTAAAAGAGGAGTATTCATAGCTGGGTGGTGGTGGCACACGCCTGTAATCCCAGCACTCTGGGAGGCAGAGGCAGGCAGATTTCTGAGTTCGAGGCCAGCCTGGTCTACAGAGTGAGTTCCAGGACAGTCAGGGCTACACAGAGAAACCCTGTCTTGAAAAAACCAAATCCAAAAAAAGAGTATTCATGAGAAAAAAAAAATCTACCAAACTCCCTACTACCTCTGAAAAGAAGCAAAGTGAACCCTGAAACATTCCCTTTAACACTCTCCTGCTAAGGGGGAACCAAAGTGAGGTGCTAAGGGCCAGGAGAGTTGAGTGGTGCAGCATTTGCTGTAACACACCTGGCAGCAACCCCAGAACCAATGGGTGTCCGCTATGTATCGGCGACTGCAACACTGGTGCTTCTAAGACACTCAGCCTGAAGCTGCTTAGAGCTAACACCGGGCTCGATCTTACACAGACATGTACATTAACAGCCAAGGAAGGGGAGCTTCTACTTTAGGGTCGAGGGATATGGGAGGGGCTGGAAAGAGAAAGGAGATGAATTTAAACATTTAAAGTGAAATATGTTTTAAAAATTAAACTAAAATAACTGAATCGCTAACTCAGGGAATTAGGGAAACGTAACAAATATAGTGCAGGAAGGATAACTAAAAAGCAAACGATGTCACAGAGCACACACAGAGCATGGCAGACAAACGGGGCACTCTGTAGCGCCCCCTAGAGGCAGCGTGTGTTGCTCAGGTTACCTCACTGCTGAGCTCCAGGGCTGCAGTGATTACAGGCAGGGGCCCTGACCTAGGTGAAGGGGTTTATTCAGGAAAGCAAGTATGGCTTGAGGACTGAAATGAGTCTGTAGCTGAAACACAGGCTTTCCCCCACTCCCTCCCTCACTGAATTACTAATGTGAACTAAAGGAAGGCTAGAGGCTGGTGCAAGGCTGCCCTGACAGATCATCAGCTAATATGTATATGAACACATATTAAAAGTAGAGATGGAAAGACCGCCATGGATAATGGTAAGAAGATGATAAAATTTGTTAAGAATTCCTCACGATGTTCCTGTAAAGTAAAACAAAGTACATCAGAATGACTCAACACAAAGACGTAAATAAGTGGCTGACATGGCACTGATTTAGATAAACAATTTAACACAATGATGTTCAATTTAAGTTAATTATAAACTAACGTTGTCTAGGAAAAAAGTTACAAAGAAACAAGTGAAAATAAGCAAAGCTAGCCGAACACAGGAAATTCTCAAACTTTAAAAACTTTTTTTTTTTTTTTTTTTTTTACTCTTTTAAAGAAACTAGAACAGATAGGTACTGAATGTATAGCAGACAGTATTTCTGGAGAGATATACTCGAGACCGGTACTCTTTAAATAGAACTAAATGATGGGTGTCAGGGTGAGAGACTAAATTTTTACTGACTGAAGCAGGGAGACAAGTCAATTAAAAACTAATTAAAACATTTGCCAGCAGCATGGATGAGCCCAGGAACCACAACACAAAACAAACAAGCAGGCACAGCCAAACAAAGCCTGAAGCACAAAGAAAACCAGGGACCCAACCCCAAAGTCCAGCTGCTAGAAGCATCATTAGGACCAAAAAGGTTAATCTGATACTTGAATTCTTCCCTTATCAGACTGGACTTATCAGATTTATCAATTCAGAGGCAGCCTTCTCAGAGGGGGAAGGATGCTCGCACCCTTGGGGAGTTTGACCGGAGTATTGGAGTATTGGTGCGAGCCACTTCTCGCTACGGTAGCCATGGTGACTACTTCAGATGTATTACATACGGCCTGAATCTTATATGAATTGAAGTTCAACAAAAATAAAGAACAACTTTGATTTATAAAGTACCTCAAGGCAATAAAAAAAATTATTTTAATTTTTGATACATATTAAAACATTTTAGTCAGGTCTTCCTGACAGCATAACAGGACAGATACACAAGACCTCAAACATGCTTTAAAATGACATCCAGCAAAGTATTCAAATGTAATAAATAGCAATAATCACACACAAACACGTTTTCATACCCAATCATTAAGCTGCTAAAACAGACAGCTAAGGAATAAATAAACAAGAATTAACAATTAAAGGAAAATAAATGGGGTTTGTAATTCACTCTACTTAAAGAGGGGGACAATCTGAACAATTTGCTTTTCTTCAAGATTATAGCACTGATTACCCCCTCATCCAAGAATAAAATATCCTGGAAAAAAATCACTCTTACAATAATGTAGCTTTTAAATACAACAAATAAATATGAAACCAGCAAAGCAATTTCAAGTTGTAATAAAAATGGTCCCCCACCCCCAAAGCTATGGAAAGAGTCACTGTGGTAGCAGTGACAGTGCCTGCTGTGACAGTGCGTGTACGCTAGACTCATCTGAGACCTTGGCAGGACTGGAGTGCAAATCCCTAGGGTCCCACTCAGGCAAACCCCTGTTAAGAGAAAGACATTACCCCGTGGAGCTGAGCGTGTACAGCTTCTGTACGTATTTTATAAAGTTCAAAATGTAATGCATAGTAGAGTATCCTCATCCGCTTACTTCTGTCCCTAAATCGAGATGAAAACAGAAACGTATTGGGATTTCACCATTTGGTCTGAACCATACCAGAGTATTAAAGTCAGCATTAGAAAATCTATAAAAGAGTTTTGTTTCCCGACAGCAATTTTCTCTAACGCTACGTAACTTTTACATCACTATGTGCTGAACCAAAGAGATTCTTTCCCTTTGACAGGTCCGTATAATGAAATCTACTAGCAGACAATGTTATCCAAACAAAGAGGTGACTCTAAGGATCTGCTTCCATTTTTGTACAACAACAACCTCAGCATCTAGTGTAGTAAGTTACATGATGGCGAAGAGCCAACTAAAGGAAGGAACTGTTTTGTACAAACAAACCTTTGAACATAAGGTAGACAAAATGACACTTACATGAATTAAAGCAGCCATATTTCTACTATTAAACTTAAGTACCAGGATTAAAAAAACAAAAACAAAACCAAGTATAAGCAAATGGAAGAATACAAATACATAATGCATTTTTAGCTGCTAAAACAGTAAACTCTAGCTCCTAGAGTTAGACATTGTTAAATTTAACCATGCAGGCTAACATATAATAAGAAATCACCCTGCATCTTTTCATTTTAAACTAAAACTAGTTTAATTGTAAAGTTACAAAACAATGAGTGGATATTGCTCCAGCTTGCATACAGTCTCCGGCGACCCCACCCTAGCACAGCAGCAAAGCCTCGTCATCACTCGCTTCGGTTTTCACGGTCGCGTCTAAGCAAGTGTCTGGTATCTGGGCAGTGTGCACAATGCCACAGCGCTCGCAGGGGCCGTCCCGGGTGCTTGTTCTCACGCCAGGGCTTCCTGAACCGTGTGGCTGTCTGAGCCCTTGCACTTGGTCTGAGGCAAGATCAAGAAGAGGTCTGGAGCAGTCATTGGCATCAATGTCCGAAGCTCCGTCAGAAACTGGGATTAGCATCTCCACGTCGTCGTCATCCTCTCTTCCACTCACCCCGGTGTCCAGCTGTCTCAAAGGACTCCGGTTCTGGTTCGTGGAGCTCGATCGACCCAATGTGAAGCGTACCCAGCGCAGGCCCTGAGTCATCCGACTTAAAGCACTTGTGAGCTGGTGACGTGCTGGGCTCACACTCGGGGCTTCCACACTCGACACTTCCCTTCCATCCGCGGGGCCACCTCGGGTGCTCTGAGCTGAGGAATTCCCGCCTGTTCCCACTGTGGCCTCGACGGCGCTTGTGGGAGGGACCTTCTGAGGGAGAGGTGCCGCCACCCCACCCGATGCCCCTGCCGCGTCCCTTCTCTCGTTTTCTGTGTCTGTGTCATCGGACTCCACGGAGAACAGGCTTCTGTGAGGGTGACTCCTTTCGGTCTCTCTGCCGCTGCTCTGGCTGGGGACAACCTCATCTCCATCCCCTGAGACCAAAGCCAACGACCCTGAATGACGTGATCTTGCAAAATTAAAAATACGATTCCAAATGCTGCTGGTGCTGCCTGTCATGGGAAGCCTGAGTGCAGTGAGTCCCAGCTGGGATCTGACAGCCAGCCTCAGGTTTTCTAACACCGAAGCCTGTAAGAGCAAGACAGAGAAGAGAAGACAGTTGACAATGCGGTATCATTGCTACTGGGAGCAGGGATGAGCTAAATCCTCCCACCTCTCCAGGGCCACGCATAGGAATCTAATCTGTAACTTAAATCTTAACTTCACAATGACAGTTGGGTCAATTACAGCCATTATAAACCTCAATAAGTAACAATCCTACAACTATACCAAGTCTGGAAAACAGACACCCTGACAAACTCCTACCACACTTCACTAAGTGACCTGGCCATGAGTGTGCTCCTTCAGCCCCTTAAACAAATACAGTCAGCTTGAGTCTCGAGGCTGAACTGTCCTGTCAATGTGGGAATTCCATTTTACAGAGCTGGTTTCCAAGGGCTGAGTGAATGAATACTAAGGACCAGTTTTACTGTTTCAAACAAAGGCCTGAACATACTTGTAATACAGACTAGAAATCAAAAGTATACATATTTTTTATGAAATAAACTTTTTTTTTGCTGTTTAGGATTAAATATAAACCATACTAGTCTTTAAAAGTTAATAACTTAACAACTTACAGACTTTAACAATATGGAATGCTTCACAACTTAATTAGCACACAATGAAAGTATCTCACTTAACTAAAAGAAAGCCTCTGGGGCAGGGAGCTGACTCAGCAGGGGAGGCTCGCCGGCCCCGCCTCCAAGCCTGACCATCTGAGCTTGGTCCCCAGAGCCCACAGGAGGGAGGAGAGACTCTGGGGCCTAGTGGCTGTAGACTTAGGGCAAGCACTGCTTTAATGAACCTCACACTGAGTGTTCTCAACTGAGCAAACATGCATTTCTTCAAATAGAACGAGCCCTCCCCCCAAGGCCCAGCCTCTCACAGAAGCAAAAATGAAGTGAGCAGGCGAGAACAGGCCTCTGCTCCTCACCTGTCTGTCACTTGCAGACACTCGCTCAGCAAACACTCAGGCTATCTCTGCAGGAGTGTTTCCTAGCCAGCTTGAGTAACATACACATCAGCAGTAAGAACCCTGTCTATCAGCACACATGGCCTTCCAGTACAAATGTGAAAGGTGTTTTTGTTTTCACCAATTAAGAAGAATCAAAATACAAAATTCAAAATAAATAGCAGTCCAAGTTTAGAATGGCACCTCTGCAGACCTACTCCCAAGTGCTCAGGAGTCAAACCAGTCAGGTGCGCACGAGCTTCTGCAGGTCCTCAGCGCGTTCCACGACTTGATCACAAGCAGCAGGCCATCTCTACTTACTTAGGCGCAGGGTAACTCAAAGGCTGCACAGTTAACATGAGACTCGGCAGGGACATGTCACAGGAGTTTGGTGGGTCTATGGCTATGGCTCCATTTGTGAAGCAGTAACAACTGACCAGAAAGCGTTTCTAATTTGTACTAAAAGCAAACTATTAAATTATTTTCTTTGAAAAACTTATGGAAAGTTGATAATTTGTTACTAGACATTTCAAATGTGAAAATCTGGCCTTATTAAACAAAGTTCAACAACTTATGTTATTTAAAGTTGTTTAAATGGAATTCTTGAAACGTTCTAGCTCTAGAGAACAGAGCAGACTGGAACAGACTTCAGAGTCACCTGGGCTTTTGGGACAGGATCTCTGCACACTCGGAGTGTCATGGCTGGCAGAAAAGCTATCTCCGTCGGCAGCCTGGCAGGCAGCTACGACTCTGTGACCTACGTTGGGGCTCTGGTGATTCATGGTCAAGGGCTGGTTTCCGCAGGGCTACAGATGTACGCTAGCCATATGCGGCTGATCACAACTACGTGAGTCTGGACGGGGGCTCGGGTGGGCATCCTCGGTTGGTGACAGCTACGGAATGCTGTCCCACAGGAGGAACAGCAATGTTCTGCACCGTGCTGCACCGTGCTGCACCGTGCTGCCTGGCCTTTCCCTCCGTGGTTTTGAATTCGCATCTTCTCATAGTAGTAGAGTGTAGACATGAGTAAACAGCTCCAAGTGAGCCCTTCAAATCCTTCTAGTGAGCTGGAAAGCCAGAGGGAGCTGGAGAAGCTCCTGATCTTGCACACCGCCCTGGCAGTGAGCAGTCACAGGGTCTGGGCTCCTCCTCCTCCTTCCCGGAGCCCGTGTGAAGGAGAGGGTGGCCAATGGAGGCCATCATGGCCTGTCACCAACCTTCAGAGAGACCAGCGGTGGCAATGCCAATGATAGAAGCTATAATCTAGATTTTTTCCTATTCTTTATACCTAACAATATGGCCAGTATAAATTCTGAATTAGAAATTACATCTGAAGAAATGTTCAAAACCTACAAATTCTCACTGAAGATTTGAAAAAAAACTCAACTAAGGTGACATGTGCCAGAAGAGTTAAGTCACTATAAATATACCAATTTTCCTTAGTTCTAATTCTGAGAGTCATTTTTATAAATGCTTGTGAATATATTTAAAATTCAAATGCAAACAAATGCTTATGACTAAAATAAGCTGTGGTGCATTTTTATAGCTTGAAATGTTTTTAAAACTTCCTGAGAACTTTGAAGAACCAAGGAGTATGAGTTACAACCCAAAGAAAACAGACCAAATTCTTAAACACTAAAATCCAGCTTGATGCTCTCCCTTAAATTAGGGGCAAATACTAACTCCTCTGTAATCGCTTGCACTCACCACTGGTCGGTCAATCTGTCGTAGCTGTGTGTGAGTCCAGCAATCTTACCACTCATTCTTAAATCTCTAATGTTCAGTTCAATCAGAAAATTGGCCACAGGTGTTAAATTCCAGTGTGCCTTCTCACTTATCCCCAAAAGGAAAATGTCTCAGAATGACAGTCTTATAATCATAAAAATTAGAATTTTATAGATTCTGTGAAAATGTAATACAATTAATAAATTCAATTGTCCATATATTTAATATCTGCTTGACTAAAAATTCCTAAGCTAAGAATCCCTGCTTTATTACTTGTAGACTTGGAAAGAGGATGGACCAGATTAGAATTCACATTATACCTGATTAGGTGAGCAGACAGGAAAATCCTCTACCGGAGGGATGAGGCCCTGAGCGATCAACTGTCCATACGAGGGAGGAGCCTCTCTTCGTAGAAGTTCTGCTTCTACCCGTGACAACTGGGTCTCAAACGATCTTGGAGTAAGCAGAAGAAAAGGTTCAAAAGAAGGCAAGCAGTGGCGTTCTGCCACCAGCACTGAAGCACTGGAATCTTTCAACTGTAACTCCTTGTCTACTCTGGGAATGCAAGGCTGCTGCAAACAGTATGTCCAGAAGGTGCTTTAGGCTAGTAAGATCCTAGATTACTATGTTTTAATAGACAGAAATGTCTGCCAAAGGAAATATCTGTACATGATAAAATAACAGACTTTAAAAACCCAAACCCCTATACTTTAGGAGACAATTGGTGAAAGGTCTCAGCAGACACTTTGTCCACCATGTCCAACACAGTGGAATGAAGTGACGTAGTCTGAGACCCGACTCTCCGTCGGTGAAGTTTCCCAGGCATTCATATTTGCGCAGAGAAAGGATGCACAGTGACTCTCGTGGCCCCATGCATCTGTGCACCATCTGTGTTCCCTGGCTGTTCGGCATGGTCTTTGTTAATTGTGCATTTGTAGCTGTTAGGACTGAAGGCAGCTGTCCCCACAATGCCCTCTAGGGAGATGCCCCCACCCCGCCATTAACATCTCTCAATTTGTCTTACACCACACTGGAAGCTGCTCTCCCTGAAGTCCATTCTCCCTGCCTGACTGAGAAACGCAGAACATGTGCTGAACTGCGCAGAGCTCCACGTCCTGTGCTATCAGTCCCTCAAGGCTCCAGACAAAAGGAATTATGTGCGTATTCTTGGAGCAATGCTGGGCATTCTTCTACATACTCCCCAGAAAAGAGCCCTCCAGGATCTCCTCTCTACCACCTACTCACACATTTCAAATGGCAAACACCTCCTGGAATACGGACGTCACATGCCCCCATCATGAGGGCACCTGTGCCACTCTGCCTTGGAGACTTTAGATCACTCCCTGTGCTCGGGTCAGCTTACCCACCCACCAAGTCTCTCCTCGTCAGGGGCCATGCGTGTGCCTGCCTGTGTGAAACCGGCTCGTTCACTTCCTTCTCACCGGAGAATGCTATAAACACTGGACTCTCAGATATGTGGGATTACTGAATATTTATGAAAACAAAATACACTGCAACTGAGAATGAAGCGTGCAGTAAGCTAGTAAATAGAACACTGACTTTTCTCTCCTGATAAAGCTAAGTAATACTTTGTACTATGTTTATCTTTGACCATTGGGCTTTCCATCCTAATTTTATGTATCCTAAATTTATATATCTCTAAGCCACATCAAAAGGAATAATGGCAAACATTTGGGGCACACTTTGAAATCTTTCCTGTTTTTGTGTGTGCATATGTGCATGAGTGTGCTTTCCTATGTGCATGTGGCCTTGGGTATCAATCTTCAGTACCCATCCCCCTTTTATTGAGAACTGGAGATTTCCAATTAGGTTAGACTGGCTGGCCGGCAACCCCCGGGGTCCTCGTGTCTCTACTGGCACTGGAACTCACGTGTGTTCAGGACCATGTTTAACTGTGCGTGGCACTCACGCTCGTGTGGCAAGCACTTTACCACCTAAGCTGTCCCCGTGCCCAGGCCCTGGGCCACACATTTATTGCAGAAATTGTAAGCTACGGTCTGTCTTGATACAGACCTCCGTTCAAACATCCTCAGAGAATACAGCTTGCAAGTGCACCCCAAGGCGATGACGAGCAGCAGGCCACAGATGAGGCTCCCGATGACGGCCGCTGTTATCACTCTGGTGGGCACGATGACTGGGCAGTTCTCCTCATCACTGCCATCGCCGCAGTCGTCCTGGGAATCACACACCCAGCTTTCAAACACACAGCGGTTGTTCTTACAGTGGAAGTTCCCTGGCTGGCAAAAGAAGCAGTTTTTTTCATCAGAGCCGTTTGGACAGTGGTTTTGGTAGTTGCAGCGATCAGAACGAGGGTAGCAGACACCATTCCGAGAACATGGAAATTCTTCCTTTTGGCACATGGTACAGTTGACTTCATCCCTTCCGTTTGGGCAATGCCAGTACCCGTCACAGCGCTGCTGCTCTGTGTAACACCCCCAGTTACCCCCACAAGGTATTTCCCACGGCAAACAGAAGCCATCTACTTGGTAAGTAGCATTGAACCCTCTCGCAGCGTTCACTTTGTCAGCACAGAAATGCACTCTTATCTGTCCAGAGGAAGAAACGACTGTCAGAGGAGCGTGAGAATCGAAAGCAGTCAGCACACGCAAAAGCTTTCGAGGATTCTCCTCCAGTCCGTCATATATTTTGACATAATCACCATATCCGGTACCATCGAGCTTAAAATCCGTGAACCGTAGGATGACTTTCCGATGATCGCCAGTGTCGATCAGCCAGGTGCAGTTACTCCCAGGAGGATAGAAGTCGGGGTAGTTGGGAGAATTGAAGGTGCCATAGAAGTATTTCAACCACTGTCCGCATGTCGGCATGTCACAGTCAATCTCGTCCCCCAGGTCCAGGCAGTCAATGTTCCCGTCACACTTTAAGGACTCGGGGAGGCACGTGTACACTTTGGTGAAGCGGGACAGACACTGGAACTGGTTGTAGGCGCAGGGCTGGAAAGCGGCCGTTGTTGGGGGGCGCGCGTCTTCGGCACAGACCTCCTCATCAGAGCTGTCCCCACACTCGTCCATGCTGTTACACTTCCAGGCGTCTGGAATGCACTTTCCATTACCACAGCGGAACTGATCACAGGCGCAGTTCGGCTCCTCGGATTTCCCTGGAGAATGTGGCAAGGAAAGAAGAACACAAGTAAAGCACGCGCACACCTGAGAAGACGCATGTCACGACGATGGTGCCCGAGCGCCAGTGACAGCAGAAACCATGTTCAGAGCGTGTTCACGTCTAGTGGGAGACAGCACAGGCACTGCAATAGCAACAGTCCCATCTATTACATGTCTGCTCCCTTCCAACAAAGTTCCTTGTAGTTTAGCCTTGTAAGAAGGGTCAGCTTTGTTTGGCAGAGAGCTATTTCACCGTAGGACATGTAGTGAAATGATCTGCGACACATGAGCCAAAGGACACACTATGTAAAGAATGTGACTCTTTACAAACAGAATTAGAACACGAGAAATGTCTGAAGAAGAAAATCATTCAAGGAATTGCTACCAAATATTTTTCACTTTCTCCAACAGTTCTTGTCTGTCTGCAAGCCCAGCAGTTACTCACTGTTCTCTGTGCTGTGTTTACGGTTGAGGTCTGCTTCTCATCAACGTCATCTTAACTTTAAATCATGATCAGAGACTTCCACATGGGCATGACTGGGTCTTGTTTGGAAATGGTTTAAGAAAAGCAAACATTTGAAAGTCTGAGACTATAACCGATGCTGGTGGGGTGGGTTCAGTCCTTTGTTTAATAAGGTGTAAGGAACACAGTAATTCACATACCAAAGCCTACGCTCTGACGCCACGCTTGAGAGACGGGCAAGTGCTTGAAAGAGGCTTGGAGAAAGTGTACTTGCAAGGCAAATACATTTAAGATGTTTTTTAAAAAAAGATCTTAGTTCATAAAATTAATAATAATTTATTATGTTATGTAAAACATCAAACCGGAATCTCAAATCTGAAGGCCTCTGACTCCAGCTTCTCATCAGACTCAGCTGCCTGAGGGCCGGGCCTACTCATGATTACATGGACACTGTTCAGAAAATTAACTCCCAAGTGACTGAGGAGACAACACACAGAGCACGGCGCAGCTTCTTCTTCTTAAAACACACCTGAGAAGTACGCCAGCCTGAAGCCCTTCCTGGACACACTGCCATCCGAGTGGAACCGGACCCAGACGTGGTCTTGGGAAGAGATGTATGGCGGTGGAATTGTAGACCCACAAGCTCTGTAACTTTCAATATTCTTGTATGTTTCTATTGTCAACCAGTCCAAAGTACATCTTCTGGACCCCTGGATATCAAAATCCTGAAAACTGTAACAAGAGAAAGCAGGAAAAGACTGAAAAATTTGACAAGAATGTCCGGAAAGACGTGATGTAACTGAAGACAACTCTTAAGTCCCTGCTGCTTCTGCCCCAGCGGCGGCCACACCACAGCAACACACACCTCTTCTACAGTCCTCCTGCTTGCAACTCCCTACACTTCCAGAACAGTCTTCCTCTTCATAAGGTAAGACCAGAGTCCCACGCCAAGCTGAACACTGGCTGGCGCGCTACCTTTCTCCATGCGTGAGCCGGAGACTCAAGCACGGGGAGGCGTGCTCCAGAGGCTCGTCTCCTCCCTTAGACTCCGTCACCTACTCCATGAAAGCAGCTTCAGTTAACGTTTTCTGGGCAGCAAATCAGAACATGGGGGTGAGGGGGCGGAGGGGGCACACAAAAGAGTAGCATTTGTGTGAGGAGTCTCTGAGGTTGAGAATATTCTTTCATATAAATCACTTTATAGCCGAGCATTATCATGGAGTTCCTAAGATACCGGCACAAGTAGACAACAGAAAGTCAAGCGAGCAGGAAGCAGCCACCACTTGTAGAAATGAGGAATTCAATTTTGCTTTCAACATCTGAATATGGCTCACTAACAAACGAAAATGTGACTTTATCTTTCTGCCTCTGATTTAAATCAAGTGATAAGGAACTTAACTGGAAGGATTACGTCAAGCTGCTTTCTTTCAGTACTCTGAACAACTCCAACTCAGGCTATTAGCCTCTGGCCTTCCATTAGTATGTACGATGCTTTCAGAGATCTCACACATAAGCATCTCTCTCTTACACACGAGGAGTCAGACTTTCACAGTACATTTTAGTTTTTAACAGTCTAAAAGTACTACTTACATGGAAAAGTTATTAAAACTGTGATTTGTCTTAGTCAACATGCCAATAAGGATATATTACTATATTATAAATAGTTACATTTAAATGCAATTATATTTTATAATGCTATTTGCTTGTGTAAGTTAAGAAACATTCTGGTAATTGGTTCATATGTTTTACTAGACTACCAAGTACTGAGTGGACAAAAACGGTTAAGAAGACACCCCTGACGTCATCCCGTGAACTGTCTGCGGAAGCCTCTGCTTGAGGTTGACTTCATTCGCTGTATCTCAGCAGTTCCTTCTTTCACACAGTCCAGAGTCAGGGCGTGAGCGCATGCTGGAGAAGGGTCTCTGACCGGCTTTCCCACTGCCTCGTCTCCCTGTGTTCCCTCTCCAGGTTTCTACTGTACAACTAGCCTTGCCTGGCGGCTCACACGTACGGCCGAGGGAGAAGGATGGGCGGTCTGTCTCCAGCTCTAGAGTTTATGCAGGGAGCGCGCACTTGGGTATTCTAAGGTCTTCCACCCTATTTCAGTTCAGACTGCCGAAAGTCACGTTTCTGAAGGAAGCTGAGGCAGGAAGATCATGAACTCAAGATCACTGGCTACATAAGGTCTGGTCCTTAAAATAGTAAACAGACAGCCGGGCGTTGGTGGCGCACGCCTTTAATCCCAGCACTTGGGAGGCAGAGGCAGGCGGATTTCTGAGTTCGAGGCCAGCCTGGTCTACGGAGTGAGTTCCAGGACAGCCAGGGCTACACAGAGAAACCCTGTCTCGAAAAAACCAAAAATAAATAAATAAATAAATAAATAAATAAATAAATAAAAATAAAAAAATAAAAAAATAGTAAACAGATAAACAAAAACTAGCGTTCCATATTCTTATATATTTCATGTTATTAAGGATTTTAATTTTATCTTAAATTTAAGGGTGAATGCTCATTTTATCCTTACTTAAATAGATATTTTAAAGCATCTGCCTGGAAGAGATATACCTTTTGTTTTACTTACTAAAAAGGAAATCAACATAAAGTTTCCTGTCATGAGCTCATCTGAACATCTGAGTGTGTTACATATAACCGTGCAGAGGACTCTCCGAATAACTTAAAACTGTATTTCAACACTTGCACATGAAATGTTTGTCTCTATGTATATCCGTCTGTTTTTTTTTTTTAAAGCTGGCTATTGTCACAATAAAGACTTTATTACTAAAGTAAAAAACTTTATTACTAAAGTAAAATGACTGTAAGAAAGCATCAGCACTTTTTAAAAGATTTATTTGTTTTATATCTATGAGTACACTGTAGCTGTCTTCAGGCACACCAAACAAGGGCATCAGATCTCATTACAGATGGCTGTGAGCTGTGGTTGCTGGGAACTGAACTCAGGACCTCTGGAAGAACAGTCAGTGTTCTTAACCGCTGAGCCATCTCTTCAGCCCTCAAATAACCACTTTTTCATCTTATTCTCAGTATTTTTCTTGCCATACATGGGGGCTGTAGAAGCAGCTCATGTGTTAAGAGTGTATGTGTATGCAATGTTCCTGTGGGTACATGTACACAGACACGTATGTGTGGCCAGAGGTCACGTCAGATGATTCTAGTTCTTCACTAACCAATGTTTTCTGAGAGTCTCTAAGGAGACTAGAATTTGTCAAATATGAGGTTTGGCTGGTTTTCATGCTTGTGTGACACGTTTGTAACTGAACAGTCTCCCAGCCTTCACTTTGTATTCCTAAACCATGTTATTTTGCTTCTAAATTATAAAAAGAGGGCAGAGGAGAAGGCTCTGTGAACAGGTGCTTGCTATGCACACAGGAGGCCCTGACTTGGATGCCTAGAACCCACGTGGCACGGTGGCACATGTTTGTAAGCCCAGTGCTTAGATGGGTCGGGGATGCGGGCTCGAGCCCAAAGCTCACTGACCACTAGTCTAGCCAAAGGCAGCTCCAGGTTCAGCAAGAGCCGTCTCAAAAGGAAGGGTGCAGAGGAGCAGAGGACTGCACACCGACGTGAGCCTCCAGCCTCCAGCAGACATGATGAACACCCTGCACATGCAGCCACAGCAAAGAAAGACAAAACATCTATCTCAAGATGTGCGTAACAGCGTGGCTATAGTGTTATGAGCGCACACCCCTGCGATCGATTTTAACTCCTTAAGGTAGAGGAGTTAACTAATGAGACTCAGGTTATGGAATGGGTCTCTGAGTTGAGTAGTGAGTTTTGTTTGTCCTTATAAGCCTCCTAGAAAATTATACTTTTTTAAAAAAAAAAGTAGCTGCAATGTCTGTGTGTAGTGATACCCTCTTACTGAGCTGAAAGAGCATGGGTTAGATCATTACTTACTTCTTAAATGACACTGATAGCCATAACTTATTTTATGGTCTGCAAAACATTTCATATTGCTGTACCTATAGAAATTGTACTTATATTTCTAAAAGAATAATAATATGAAAGGTATCAGTTACCTTATAGTAATGACTTCCCCTGGGTTTGCCCTTATGAGCCAGCTACAGTTGATTTTGGCAGGATAGTCTGAAGGCCAGCCTGGGCTCGTGATGACTCCACTCGGCGCTCGGATTTGTTCTGGAGTCTCTCCACAAGCTGGAAGACAGCCACAGCAACCTTAGCTAGCCATGACATCTTAAATAAAAACAGCATTTCTTTGAAAACCGGAAACACTTCAGGCATCAGATCGCATGTGGTAATTATGACATGGTTCAGCAGGCTCAGAGAGCCTCTCCTGTCCACGTGGCATTTTTATTTTTTCTCCAGAGGAACCTTCTCCTTATTTGGATATTCCTAGCAAACAAGGAGCCTTCCCAGTAAGATCACACAGGCATCAGAGCTTTGAAGTCTAAGTATCAGTCAATTCCCCAATCCATCTTTCTCAAATTGATCTTTTAAATTTATTTTGTTGTGAGCTACCTAAAGTTCAATATTTACTCAATAAATGTGCTTAGGTCTTCAGGAGCATCAGGTTGTTTCCAGTGAGCTTTAAATGACCATAGGATGCTGACCTGTAGTTTTCGATACAAAGGCCATGACTGGACAGTCAGTGAGGTAGTAAAACACTGCTGCGGCGTCTCCTCTGGGGCAGCGTCGAGCACAAGCACAGGTGTGATCTGAATGAAAAGCCCCCGAGGCTCACACGTCTCCACACCTGGCCCCTGGTTTGAGGCAATATTTGGGTAGGTTTAGGAGGCGTGGCCTTGCTGAAAGAAGCATGTCACTTTGCGAGGGACTTCGAGGTTTCAAAAGCTACTTGTCCTTCCTAGTTCCCACTTCCTGTTTGTGGAGACATGAGCCCTCTCTCAGCTACTGTGTCCTGGCCAAAGCCTCTCATCCCTTGGGAATCACAAGCACCTCTAAGCCTCCTTTCTTCTATAAGTTGCCTGGGTCATAGTGTTTTATCACAGTAAGAAAAAAATAACTAAGATAGGGGGTCTTGAAAGATCCTAAACTATTAAAAAAACCACACTTCTGAGGTGATACTTATACCACAGTCATTAAATATCTGAACACCACCAAAGAAAGCATTATGCTTGCCTCTGCTTTCATTTGTCTAGAATCCTGCTGAGGACCTGACAATGTGTTCTTCCTCAACCAAAATAAAAATGCTTGGCCATTCAGGAAAGAAAAAGAGAAAGAAACAAAAGAAAGAAAGCAGGAAAGAAAACAGATGAGGAACACGGAAAATTAAAGCTAAAGCTGGCTGAAGGTTTTAGTAGAACTTAAACCCTTATACACTCTCATTTCTTACAATTTTAATGAGTTACACTGGCCGACTTCTAAAGTAATGGCTGACTAGAAGAAGCTGCAGATTAGGAGTGGAGAGAGTAGCTGCTAAGGGCACATTAAGACTAGAAATCGCGAGACAATTTTCAGAAAAATGAAAAAAGTTACATGCCAAAGTTAAAAAAACAAACAAACAAACAAACAAACCCCCCCCAAAAAAAACACCTGATGAGCACAATGTCCCAATTAATTAACTAATTAGTATCTGTACTTAGAAAAGCATTGCTGAGGGAGAAAATGCGTTAGTATGAGCACCGTATTCAGCCCCACATACTGTCTGAACTCTGACACCACGTTAAAAAAATCTGGTGACCAGACTTGAAGGCAGCCAGATACCCTCAGTGCAGTGTATAACAGGCACACTCTTCCTTTTAAACAGGTTGATGCTACTCATCGCAGGCTAAGAGCAATAGGAAACAAACTCCATAGCTTAAGAAATGTCATTGATGGTGTTCAGAATAAAGCAAGCCAAATGGCTTCCAGTCAATTCTTGGATCTACAGAACAACTGACTGTAAAAATACACTATTGATTTTTTTTTATTTTTAAAAATTTACTTATTATTATATCTAAGTACACTGTAGCTGTCTTTGGACAGCACCGGAACAGGGCATCAGATCTCATCATGGATGGTTGTGAGCCACCATGTGGTTGCTGGGATTTGAACTCAGGACCTCCAGAAGAGCAGTCAGTGCTCTTAACCGCTGAGCCATCTCTCCAGCCCCACTACTGATATTTTCAAGCATGTCTTACTCAGCGTACGTTCAAGCCTGAGAGGGAATAGGGTGTACTACTGCCCAGGGGTCAGATGCAAACCACTTTTAGAACATGGGGTCCTGGCTGAGAATACAGGGGCACACACCAAGGGCTCTGCCTTCATCTCACTGCCCTGCCCTAATTACTTATTAATTGATTATGTTTGTCAGTCTGTTTATATGCATTTAATTATTTATTGTTGTCACTAAGTTTCATTGCTAGTCATGCCCTGCGCTGGGCACGGTGGGACACTCCTCCAGTGCCAGCGCTTGGGAGGCGGAGGAGGAGGATCTGGAGTCTGAGGCCATCTCTGACGATGCCACAGAGCAAGTTCCCTCCTTCACAAGGAAAATGACTGTGATGAATGACGGTTCAAAAAGACTCAGTTTCTCCAAGTGTAATCCCATTATACGAACTTAGAGACAATGAAGTGCAACTTTGCTTCAGTCCACTAACACAGCCACAGTAAGCTCGGAAGACGATAGTCTAAAGACCTTGTTATTTTTGATCAAAGCACTAGAACCCTGGATGCAGGAGATTCTGACATAGCAGAAAACTTCCAATTTTTAAATCAATACTACACTTACTCTAGGCAAAAACTATAAAGATTATTGTTGTATTATTAGTTTTTTTTAAATTAGGTTTTAAGAAAAATATCCAAGTATATGTGAAACCAATAGGTGGTGCCCACATACAAAAAAGGTATAACTTTTTAAAAGGACATGTGACTGACTGTACGCATACATGCAGGAGCACACATGAACATGAGCAAGTACATACAAATACACACGAACTCATGTACACGAGTGTACAGAGCTGAGACATGCTGCCACAGATAGGATTAAGACTTACTACACTTACAATTCCACCTGTATTCTCAGTGACATTGCCTTAAGACATACATCATTCCCCTTAGTAAATACAAAACTAAACTACAGTATCAGAGATTTTCCTTAGATTCAAACTCTGACTTTGTTTTGCACATTAACAGAATGGTAGAATTTGGCATTTTGATCCAGTGGATTTAAAAGAGCCTTCAACTGATCTGTAAACTCATTAAAACTGTGTTAACATGATTTCACCTAAGTACACAAAAACACTGTATAAACTTTAAATCAGGGTTAACAATCTCCTCAAATAGTTACCATTGTTTATGGTGACCTACGTCATTTTAGTCAATACACCCTAGTATAATGTATTGAGTTTATAGCAAACCATAGTATGACCTCATATACCTAAGAAAAACAAACTAAAATCCCCAAACTTAAACTTTCTTTTTTCTGTTTTGGATAAGCGTTTACCTGTACTCTGCTCATCAGCTGGACTGGGAAGGCCCAGAGGTTCTCTCCTCCGTCTGCCGTTCCTGATTTTCCTGGAGTAGAAACTACTACACTTACCTACTTGTACTTTTTTCATGTCAGACAAGTGTCACTACTTGACTACTTCCAACTTCTACTCCAGCCTTCTCACCCCTTATGACTTTCATCTGTGGTACATTTCCAAAAGCTCACCAGGATAAGAAAAGAAAAGAAAAGAAAAGAAAAGAAAAGAAAAGAGAAGAGAAGAGAAGAGAAGAGAAGAGAAGAGAAGAGAAGAGAAGAGAAGAGAAGAGAAGAGAAGAGAAAAGAAAAGAGATTTTCTTTCTCTTTCCTTCCTTCCTTTCTTTCCTTTCCTTCCTTCCTTCCTTTCTTCTTTCCTTCCTTCCTTCCTTCCTTCCTTCCTTCCTTCCTTCCTTCCTTCCTTTCCATACTTTGCACCCATTTGATTCCATTAAAATCACTTTTAATTCTAACCTTAGCTATAGAAATTGCACACAGGCACACACACAGCACACACTGCCGTATCCAGTGGCCCCCAGTTCTCAGATATGTATCTTCTTAGAGCACCTGGCACTAACCCTTTCTGCATCTTGTTGGGGGCTACTACGCATCTGTGGCTCTCCTCCATCTGCCCTGCAGGCTGTCTTGGATTAGTGCCCTCCCCAGCCACTCTGGTCAGTGTGTTCCTGGCGTGTCCTGGAGCCTTGTCTTCACTCTGAGTCCACTGCACACGTGCAAGCCTACAGGTTGTGTGCTGAAACTCTCTAGCCATGGAGTCTGCATGGTCAGGCGTGCACTGGACTAACCTCAAGTCAACACGGTCAAGATGTCATGTTTCTAAACCCTTCTGTCTGTTCTACGTTCCACATCGTCACTGGTGTCGGCATCATTTGGTCAAGAGAAAAGGGATGTCAATAAAAGAAAATTTATGTCAAGAATATCACAGGTGCCCCAGAAATTCACAAACTAGATTTGGTAATGAGGAGAACTGGAAGTTTGTTTTCACTATGAAAGTTACCAAGGCCCAGCCTTCAAGTTAGTGCCTTCCAACCGTTATTTCTTTCATTACATTAATGTCTATAAATGGGCCATCCCATCTCACCCAGCACTTCAGCTCTGATCTTAACTGCAAATGTAATGTGCAGTGGTTTACTGTGTTTACCGTGATTAAATCTAAGCCACTATCTTCTTGCTTTTAAGTGGATATTCACATGGTGAAGACCAGAAAAGGCTATTGAAGGTACAAATACAATTACTTTGATAAAGAAATTATCGCCTTTGATTGACTGTAGTATAGTCAATAAATAATATCACATAGACCAAATCAGACTGGTGACTGGCAAAGCCTGGACTGATTCAGGGGGACCAGGCTTAGTCCATCAGGAAGGCGGGCAGAAGAAAGTTAATATTTGCTCCAGAGTGATCGAGTACCACTCAGAGGGGGTCGTGGGATGAAAGGAGGATGCGGGCTCCTCACCCAAACATCACATTTACACCTTTTTAAAGGGATGGTTTTGTTTGTTTTAATTTCACATGCGCTGGTGTTTTGCCTGCCTGTATGTGAGGGATCAGATCCAGCGCTGCAGTCCCAGCCGTGTGGGGATGGGAAGGAAACCCCAGTCTCCCGGAAGAGCCACGCCTCTCCAGCTCTCACATTCACAGCGTTTCTCCTTCTAGACTTTAACAAACGTTCTAACTTACAGTCTTTCAGTCTTGACCTTCTTCTACTTACATTCATTCAATCAATCCAGGCCTTGTCTATTGCTTATACATAATCATACAGTCTAGTTAATTCCTAACAAGAGTTAATTTATATGTAATTGGCAAAGGGAGGAATTTGTTAGTATAATATAGAACTGTATGAAAATATCTCAGCGTGCTAATGACTTAAGGTAGGAGTTTTTAGTTAAGGGGGAAGAAGCCCAGGAAAATCTTCCTTCATTACAAGGAGTGGGTACTTGGGGCTAAAGACCTGCCTGCTTCTTGGATGCACTTCTTGGGAAGCTGTGTGGGCTGGTGGAGATGCGAAGCCACCACATACATAACCTTGTTAAAATGAAGCACCTTCCTAGAGGATTTGTCTGAAATGAATCTGTTTGTTTTGGTTTTGTTGGTCCCTGTTGGAAAGGAAGGCCTTGAAGAAACAAGCATTCGTCTCTGTGGCTGAGCAAAGAGACCAACTGGATGTCTGACATGTCTGGTTGTTTTAGTGTATGCTGTGTAAAGCCCAAGGTTTCCAAGCGCGCGCGCGCACACACACACACACACACACACACTTACACACATATACACATGCACCCATGCATGCACCCATGATATGTCAAAATTACTATAGTCTTTGGTCATTTTGCTTAATAAACTTCATGATTAGCATTATCAATTATTTTATTTATTTTTTGAACACAAACATAACCCCCCTAAAAAAGCCTACCAAGTCTACTTAATTTACTTTGGTGGGCACCTTCAGACATAAACAAAAACTCATGCATGGATGATGATACACATCTAAGGATTTTATAAATTCTCCACTAACTCTAGGAATAGAACCCTGCTCCCATATCTCCGGTTACTGATGCAAGATATTTCCTATCCACTCGCACTGCATTGAGGCAGTGAGAGGCCAGTGATAGGAGGGAGAGAGGAGGAGGGGCTAAGAGAAGGAGGGGCGGAGAGAGAGGGAGCGAAGGGGCGGAGGGGGAAATGCAGATCCAGATGGTGTCAGATGAGTTTCTGGTGTGCTGAGAGGTTAGAAATATTGGCGTAAAACTGTATTATTCTAATTTGGCATTATGTAATTGGGAGTCACACCTACTTAAATAGATCTGGTTGACTACTCAAGTTTAAGAGTCATGCTTTACTGGATCCTTGGAAGGAGTGGGTGCTGGGCAGGAGAGTGGGGCCCACTGAGCAAAGGCCTGAAGGGTGGTACTGTATTTTAATTATTTCCTGCCTCAGGTTACAACCACAACAATTGAATTGTTAATTCAAAAGACAGCCTCTTGCTGGGGTTGGTGGCATTTCTACTTGGAGATGAAGATAGGAAGACTGAGACATTGGAGCCCACTTAGGCTTCAGAGCAAGACCTATCTTGGAAAACCTTAGTCAATTAAACAGAGAAAACCAACAGCAAGAGTAAACAATGGCAGCTTCCAAGGCTGCAAGCATGTTGGCAGGCACGTGCCGTGCACACAGGGCACCTGCAGTGACTTACAGAAGACAGTGACAGTTTTACTCTAAGGTGGCTAAGGTGCTCAGAGGGCTTAACTAAATACTGTTCTAGCAAACATGCACCCTGGTCCTCAGGAGAAAATTTACTCAAGAATGAAGGGGTTAAGAGGTCCTTTGATGGATTTCTTAGTAAGATTTTTGATTTAGCTTACTATTTAAAATAGTTGTCATTTGTATGACTTAAAAATTAAGCAAAACTAATAAAATACGAGACTTCAAGCTTCTATTGATATTTCAATAATCTTACAGTAAAAGCACAAAATTGTGGCTGTAAAAGTAGATTAATACATCAGGCTTGTCCCTCCAAACAGTCATTTTTACAGCAGTCATTTACACTGGAGGCTTTGGATGACCTCTATTAAGACGAGGATGGGAGAGACGAGATCATGTCAAAGTCATGTCAAATAAATCCTTCAATTTCAGACTCCATGGGCTTTAAAGCTTGGAAAAAGGAGTTACAATGAAATTTATGATTTGACTTAAATTACCTGTAAAAGAAAATGTACAGTTTCTTTTCAAAGGATGAAAACCAGGTTTCTTTTGAGAGCTGACAAGAGTTGGCGTTTTACAGCAACAAGTGGCTGAGACCAAGAGGAATGTGAGATGCACGAGGTTGTGGGTTGAACCAATCACAGAACAAGTTAGTGACCACACTCACTGACTCCTGACTCTCATAAGACAACACGAAGGGCTTGAAGAACACCTGATACTCCATGGAAGGTAAGAGCTACAGAAGGATGTGCACCATCAGCCGAGCCTGAGAAACGCGAGTTATTATAGGAAATACGTAATGAGTACAAGGATAGACTATATCACATATACACTTAAGATAACTTTTAAAATGCCATATTAATGTAATCTTTACAGGACAATCTGAGGCCTGTCCCTTTCCATCTGTGTTTCACCTGCCTTCTGTCAATGACACTGAGTCACTGCCTTCTGAACATGCTGGTTCAGCACATGCTTTTAAGATCTTTATGTACATATTAAAGAAAGAACTCCTTTGTTCTTAGTCTGTTGTAGTCCCCTTTTCTATACTTATATAATTCAGGAGGTTTTTGTAAATTTCTCCCACCCCCTGCTCAATAATACCATGTGGTATTAATACTTAACTCCAGGTGTGGGAAGAAAAATTACTGAGGCAGAGAGATCAACTTGAAAGAAACATGTAAGAAAGTGCTATTATAAGGGGTTGACTCCAATTAAAGGGATGTATTAGGGGGGCGGGAGCCATTGCTGGGGTAGGAAGACAGCCCAGTTGGTAAAGTACTTGCTTTGAAGTTCAAGTACCAGCTCAACCTACAGCATCTGTGTGAGAACAGCAGTGGTGTATGGTCCCCCAATCCTGCTGTGGGGGAGGCAGAGACACCCCTGGGGTTCACTGGCTGGCCATTCAGTCTATGCTTCCCCACAGACTACAGGGCAATCAGAGCTCCTGTCTCAGAAACCCAAATTAATGATGGTGGTGTGCTCAGTGCTTAGTGTACCATCTGTACCACAGCCCACCAAGGTTCAAGGAACATCATGCAGGGGCGGGATCAGGGAGACTGTGGGAACCAGAGGCTGGGGAGTGTGGTGGATAGCCCTGGGCTTGTATTTTGATGCTAATTCCACTCAGCAGAGGGGCTGCAGATGAGGAGTTGCCTTGTGAACCTTCTCCCCACCTTAACTTTTCAAATAAAGGCTTGAGCTTTAGGAAGGAGGAAGGAGGAGGAGCTGAGAGTAGAGGGGAGGAACGAGGGGGGGAGATAAACAGGAGGCGGGGAAGCAACTGGAGATCAACGGAGAGGTGGCAGAGAGAGAAGCTCCTGGCCTGGAGAAACAGCAAGTTATATGGGATAATTTAGATGGAAATAGAGTAGTGGAATGGGAGATCTCTGCCCAATCTAGGCTTATAGCTTGTTCTGGTAACTGATTGAGCTGAGATTTCGAGGAGGACTTCTGTGAGGCAGTCTTCCGGACATGACAGCCTGATGCACTCATGACTTCTAATGCCGATACTTGGCTGCCTGCATAAGAGCTGCGAGGCTGAGCCAGCAGACACCCGGCAGAGGTCGAGGAGAGGCTCCTGAGACCTGGCAAGGGCAGATTTCTTAAAGGGTGTAGTTTCCGGCAGGGTACCATGCTCCTGGGGTAATTTAAAGAAGGCGTGAAGTTGCAGGGGGAAACAGTGGATTCTGGGAAGAAAGGAAGTCAGACAAATACACTGCATGCATGGATGAATTCACATGTACTTTTCAAAATACAAATAAATAAATATTAGAAAAAAACAAAAGCACAAAGCAAAAATCCCCAAAACCAAAGCAGGTGACTCCTGAGGATGGCCTACCCAAGGTAACTTCTGGCTTCTAGACACAGGCACGCCTGTGCAGGTGGGTGTGTCATTAAACATATGGAAAATACTGTAGCCATGTAAGTCAAAGGCTGTGACTGGTGAAAAGCAGACCGTGATTTACATGAAACCCCATCTGTGCTGGCACACTGAGGGTTCGAGAGTGTAATTCACACGCATATTCTCCTGCGTTAGCACAGACACATAAGGGTGGATATAGCAACAGAATTATTCCCGTTACTCTAAGTGCATTCCTTAAGAACCAAATTATTTTGCTTGGACATTAATTCTAATCAAAGCAGGTAATTCTATGGTTTCTTGAAGATTACAATGTTCATAACAAATAATGAGAAAACGATGTTAAATGGTGGTAAAATAAAACACCCAATAAAGTCAGGAGACACCATATGAAGAGGAACTCTAGCATGGAGGAAGCCTTGATCTGAGGAAGGGAAGGAGGACACGCCGTCCCCGGGGAAGTCCCTCAGCACGATGGCAGGTCTGAAATCCTGGCAAAATGAACCGGGAGGGTTCAGCTTTTATACTTTTTTTTTTTTTTTTAAAGTCATGAGTGCATTGTTTTTTTCCAGCAAGGGCATAAAAACTATTGTTATAGTGCCTACATTTTCTAATTTATACACTAGAGAGTTAAATGCTGAGCAAGGGATTATTTCTGTTTCCTGGATGGGGGGAACTATTAATTTCTGAAGATGGAGGTGACTTGTGGAAGCGCCGGCGTTGATGTAGAGGAGACGGGGCAGGAAGCGGTACTTGGCAAACAGGCTGGTCTCAGAGTCCATGATTTCCAAACCATCTCCATCAGCTATGACACAATGTATATTATATCTAAGTCATTATGTCCTTTGTGTGCTGAAGCGAGGGTAAATAAAAACTATCATCTCCTTTATTCGGGATCATATTTCTATTTGTGTAGATTCTTTTGATGATCAAAAACTCCCTTATTTATACTGTACGACATCAGCAAGCTGATATCAAAAGTCCAGTTTGCCCACCTGTAGCTAGTTTTTTGCAAGCATAACAGAGTGCCAAAGACAATCAAATTTAAAAAGAGGTCCTTTTGGCTCACAGCTTCAAAAGCTGGTGCCTGTGACGCCTCATGAGATGTCAGAAAGCCAGAGAGTAAGCAAGGAACCAGAGTCCTGCACTCAGCACTCAGGGAAGGAGATCACAAGACCTTCCACGGCCTTCACCGACTTCCTTGAGTCTTATTGTGGGGTCTAAGCTTTTATGTCCAAACTAAAATACCCACTAAGTGAGGCTTTGTACAACAGAAGATTATTCTCAAAGTGTCAGGGAAAATATCACATATGTGAATATGTGTGTTTTACCTTCGAGGGGAATGGCCACTCAGAGCTGCGGCCCTGATCATCTAAGCATGATACACTCTCATAACATGCTACATGCTTTGACTGCAGTCTAGGTGCTGGCCCTAACTGTTTTAATGCTGAGTTTATTCACTGTTCCAAATGATATTGCAATATGAAAATACATCGTAATATTATTAAAACAGCCATTAATAGATATTTGATAACATATAAAACATGATTATATAACAGATTAATAATATAAGTACATTATTGTATAGTAAAATATTAACAAGATTAAGTTACACAACATATGATGTAAAAATTATGGTCTCTCTGTTACCTCCCTCAAGCTCACAGGGGCGCTCTAACACAGTGTCTGAAGCATTTCATGACCAGGCTCTGGGGAGCTGGGCAATTCACAGTATCCTGTATTAATGTGTGTTACTTTCCTTAAGAATGTAGTATCCTGCACCCCCACTCCCTTTCTTTGTCTGGAGGAGTTTCTTGGGATTACACTAAGTTCTATTTTATATTCTCTAATCTTAAGAGATCTAGCGAGCTCATCACCAACTAGAACATTGTACCTTCCTATGTCTTTCTTCATTTGAAACTTGGATAAAAGCATTGGTCAATGAAAAAGTGAAACTCTTTCTGGTTGCTTCAGCAAAAGATCAAGGTACTTGATTGAAAAACTATAAAATATCATTGAAATCCTACAGAAAGGTACAAAAGACCACTCTTCATTCATGTAACTTTCTATGTTAAAATTATCCACATAGCACTATTAAATAATTGCCATTTAAGTTTTCCTTTCAGATTCCTTACTGACAAGCCCTTAAGAATTCTAGAATTAATATTTCATCAGACTAAATTTCTTCGGTGAAACTGTAAAATGTTGCATTACAGTGTTTAAAATGAAAGCAACAGCTAAAAACAAGCCATTTCACCACAACCTGTCAACTCTTGCATAAGTAAAGCAACTGCAAGCAAGAGGGCAGTAAGTCCGTCCCGCCAGCCACCTCCGCCCTCACCTCCGCCCATAAGTCCCCCACCACCTTTTATAAGGCTACCAGTAGAGCATCAGTTGCACAGGCCCTGGGGATCTGCAGGTGCTGGATTCCCAGGTAATCAGTTGTTAGAGCTAATCAACAGATGCAATCTTAGTTACGTCGTTTCCACACCCTGGCCCAGAGTAATTCATGTGCCGTATCTTTGCTGGAAGCCACAAGTAGAAAGGTTGGAAGTGATCCGAGGGAGTCACCCCCATAAACTCTGGATGCAACGTTTGGACACTAGCTGATAAACAATGATTTGCTATCTGGGTGATTGAAGTAAGTGGCTTAATCCCTTGTATGACTCCATCAAAGATTTCTGTAAAGGATTCCTCCTTCCTTCTCTGTGGGAAGCCCTTTGTTAGGTACAGACAGTGGGACACACAAGGACAGGCACAGGAGCAGACAGAGGGCAAAGAGGATGAAGTACAAGATTCCGATCTGGGCTTGTTCTGGGTTAAATGGCCCCAAGGGTTGAGTGCTTTTCTTTCTTTTCTTAATGCCACACATCTGATGCTCTACTGGTGACTCAGCCAATCACTAGTGTGTTTAGTCCCTGCAATACACTTACCAGGAGGCTAAGTGTAACAGGTGATTTTCTTTATCTTTTTGCTTTTTCATTTATTTGAAAAAGTTAAATGAAACTATAATTCAATGAATAAACAAAATTTTGAAGACCAACCTGATTTAGAAGCAATCAAAAGTAAGAAAAAAAGATATTGGTTGTTTAAGTCAAACTCATAAGTTGGAATAAGACTTAGTTTAAATTAAACACATCTTTAAAAATCAAATATGTTTGTTTAATAGGTACAAATGCCTTGTTATTAACAACCTGACCTAAAACGTGTCCCATTCCAGTGAAGTTAAGAAGCTACAATTTGGCTATATTATTTTTAAGTAAAAAAAATTTAAATGAACAATTTAACTTAAATGAAAATTTAGATTTAATATTTAAAACTACACTGAGATAGCCATTCTGTTCATATATAACAATTAAATTACTTGGTAGCATTCGATATAATTTTATAATGATTATAATACATTATTAGATTCACAAAACACCTGTCTTTTCTCCTGCTTATACATAAGGAGAGATTTTAAAATCTTGCTCTTGAAAAGTTCTTAGTTAAAAAAATAAAATTTAATTATTTTTTCATATTCACAATTAAAACTTTATAATTCAGTATTTCACATGCCAATCTGTAGTCATGAAACGAGCAAAAGGACAAGTACATATCTCTTGGGAGTTTTTGAGGAAGAACGGAACAGAAATGAAGACTCTTAGAAACACAGTGTTACAAGTCTGGACCCCAGAAGCACACCAGTCATAAAGTAATAATTCCCTCCATGACGGTGTGAGTGACTGAACATGACAGAGAAATCAGGCTGAGTCCACATCCCACCTTTTCAAGTTCCTGCTGCCTAGACTTCCCCACCATGATGGACTGCACCTTTAACTGTGAGCTAAAAAGAATCACTTTGTCTTTGTAATTTCCTCTTATCAGGGTATTTTATAAAGCAATAGAAAAGTAAGACACTCCACTATTCTGGGCATAAGGTCTATATCTGTGCTTTAATATATGCAGAATAAAACAAACTCATTACAGATAGGCTGAACGTGCATCTGAATGGTCCTAGTTTTTCCTGTTGTAGAAATGTATATTTTTCATTTTCAAAGTGACTGTACTAACTAACTGGATGAATTAGGACCTAATTAAACGTTCTGAGTAGACTGCGCAGTGTGGACAGCGGGAGTAGACTGCAGCTCCCGAGGGGCAGAAGGGCTGAAGGTGAGGGCTCAGCACACCAGGCAGCGGCGCAGACTGCGGGCTTCCTTCTTCTAGGGAGGCTGTGCTTGCATTTGACAGATTCGTGATCAGACCTAATTCTCCTCCATGCGAGGATTTCAGAAACCTTATGCAGCATGGACTTCGCTAACCTCCAAATCTAAAATCCCAAATGCTCTAAAATCTGAAAGGTTTTTGTTATGATAATAGAATTGGAGCATTTTGGATTTGCGATTTTTGAATTAGAGATGCTTAATTAATAAAGATTACATAAATATTGCAGTCCCAACATTCTAATCTGAAACATTTCACACAAAGAATAACGATGTATTCCTCACTGGCCAAAGTCTTTGAGAAACATCCATTTATTCTTTTTAATATGTAATAGGAATAGGTCTTATATGCTGTTCTTCACAGAAGGATGATTTTTATAAGACTAACCTTTAGAAAAAATATTTTACATTAATAATGTTTTACTGTCTTCTGAAATGGAGTATTTTATTGATTTATAAATCCACTTAATTAAAATACACATTGTTATGGATGAATTGTATTGTCCTCAAAATTCATTTATTAAAGTCCTAACATCAGTACTTCAGAGTGTCACTGTGGTTTCAGGGAGACTCTTTGATGAGGCAATAAGTTTGAATGATATCACACAGGTGGGATGTTATGGTATAATTTCAGGAGCCATTAGAACAGATCTAGGGCAGGACACAGTAAGAGGGCATCTTGAAGCCACAGAGAGAACACTGAAGAAACTATCCCTGACACATCATGGTTTGGGGTTTTGTCTTCCAGGCTCACAAGAAAACATGTATGTTGTTTAGTGTGTGTTGCTTTGATATGGCAGACAGAGCAAACAGTAAGCACATCTAAATGTGTCTGAAGCTCCTAAGTGCAGAAAGGCTAAGAGAGAACACATTTTACGCCTTTTACAGTGTGACTTTCTGCTGATGCTTCTCAAATAGGAATTTACTTGAGAGCAAAGGCAATAGTACAAAACAGCCTAGCAGCATGTCTCAGGCCAACAGAAAAAAGTGAGGCAAAATCTAATCCTGATCAGTTGATGTCATTTTTACAATTTGATACTGGATATGTCCAAATTTCTGTAGCTTTTCTTACTGCATATTAATCTGCTCAAGTTGGCAACCAGTATTAAGTGACTGACATACTATAAAATCTTCCCAGTAATGAAAATACACTCAAAGGCCAAAGCCAAGTATCTACCAATGTCACAGCACCCAATGCACTACACAGGAGTTCGGATTCCAACCGCAGCTGCCCTTTTTGAAGCTGCCACTGGTCGAATTTTTGTAACAAAGAATATTTACAAGTGTCTGAAAAAGATTGCTAAAACACTCCTATATGTTTTTAGCCATATATCAATTAACATTATCTTCATGTGTCAAATAAAATAGTACATTGCAAAAGAATTAAAGCAGAAGCAGATGTTGAGAAACCAGCTACTTTAAATCCATCAATAAAAGCTTTATATAAAAAATGATACTGTTGACGTGTTTATTTTAAAAATATATTTTAATAAAACTATGCTATAGACACATGCTTGCAATAAACCCATTCTTGTTATTTTAAATTAAATTTCCATATTTTAAGGCAGTTTCTCTTCTTTAATTTCTAGTATAGTAAATACTGATAGTGATCAAATACATTATATAAACTTTTATTGGACACGATGCTGTGCACTAATAATCCCAGTAACAGTCTCACGAAGGCAGGAAGATTGGTTTTAGGACAGCTTGGGCTACACAGTAAAATCCTGTCAGAAACCACCACCACAACAATGATCCCATAATCTCAGCCCGTGAGAGGTGGGGCCGGAGGGTGAGTCACCTAGCCACAGCGCCTAAAACAAAGTGTGGGCAACAGAAACCCTGTCCAACAGACCCGTCTACTACTACAGCAGCAGCAGCAGCAGCAGCAGCAGCAGCAGCAGCAGCAGCAGCAGCAGCAGCAGCAGCAGCAGCAGCGCTAGAGCTGTAGCTCAGCTCTATTGAGAGACACACGCACCTGACATGCCCAAGGCCTTGGGTTTAATCCTCAGAACCGATAACAAAACAAGACTCCAAGTTTTCAGTTTTCTTGTCTTGAACTGTAATTCATTACCCCCCTAAAACTCATATGCTAAACACCTGCTCCCGATATTTGAGGACCAAATCATTTTAAAACTTTTTTTTTTTCTTTCTCACACTGACTCATTTTGTGGGTGGGAAGGAGCACCTGAGCTAAGAGGACAGCGCAGCTCAGGGGCAGGGCACATCCAGGGCTGGTTCCCTCCTTCCACCATTCGGGATCTTGGAACTGAAGTTGGTGGTAAGTGCATCTACCCAACAACCATGCCAGTGTCCCAGGGACAGTCTTAAGAGGGAACTGAGATAAATGGGGATGGCTTCCAAGCCAGTAACGAGTCAACCCAGAAGAAACCAACTCTCATCTCAGCAAGGGCAGGCTAGGTGTTAAGCTTTGAAACAGTTCAAAAAAGGTTACTGGATCAGGCTAGACTTGGCAAAGGCCTCCTAAGAACAAGTGTCCAGTGGGATTGTGGGTAATACTGCTTTTGCTCCTGAAAGTTTATCAGGACGGCAACATTTCATCATCATCCTGCCATTTTCACCAGAGCCATGGCAGCTGCTTCCTCCGTGGCTCTTTACGCTCCTTTGACAACCTCTCCACAGTTCAAAGAAAGTCAGACCCAACAGATGATGACAGGTGGTGACCTCAGAGCAAGAACTAATGCCCGAGGAGACTGATTACGGCCTCGAGAATCCCTGCAGTTGGCACTGTTTTGCTTAAGGAGACTTAGCTGTGACTGCTCCAATGACAGACCCTGAGATGACCCCACCATAGCTACTTCCTTACACACAACCTCTGACCTCACACAGCAGGTCTTCCTGGAGCACTTCCCACACCCATAACGGTCAGCTAATATAAGCAGCATTCTCTCACTATCCCAGGGAGCCTCTGTCTTGTGCACTGGACCCCTTGGTGTTATAGCCTTCACCTCAACACAGGTTTTATTATCCATCTGTGATCTTTATCAAGGGAGGGCAGGGAGAGCTGGTTTTAAAGAGAAACAACTCCCACGACTGCTAGCCTCTGGCACAAGCAGAAGCACTAGCCTAAGAGTTTAAGGATCTATCAGGGGCAGAATGCATTGAGAAAGACTACTGGGGAGTGGCCAGACCCAGTCACAGGAGGAGTTCCAGGAAGTCACTAAAAGTTACTTCCTTTGACTATTTGTGGTCTATCAGTTTTCCCCTAATTGTAACATTCTACCCTGTAGGTTCTTAAGACAGAGGTGGACAACTCACAATACCTTCAGGAAGTTCCTGAAACTGACCAGATTTACAGAGTAAAGAATAAAGATGGCTGAGGGTCACTCTCAAGACAACTCTTAAGATAACTAAAAGGAAAAACAAACAAAGAATGAATCTGCAGACTCTTGAGAACCGATCAGTTGCCTCAAAGAGACACAAACCAGCCCAGCTGCTTGGAAGAGGTTTAGAATAACTGAGACATCTGGAAAGGACACTCTCCAACCTGAGCAGCTGCCTGCAGGCTGTGCAGTGAGCTCCAGGTCCCCAGCTTTGTGAGCTGTCGCCCAGGCTGGGGTGGGCTTTGGTGATGCAGCTGTCTTTGAGTCATTTCTGCTCCTGTAAGTTACCCCTTAGGTCACAGCCCTGTAAGAAACCTCAATAAAACCCAATGGCCCCCCGAGGTGGACTTTGGTGGCACCTGTGCTTTGGTCTGTCATGGGCTCCCTGTCTGGGGTGAGTAAACTGTGTGTGTGTGTTCATCTCCCCAGAAGTCTGTCACACAACACTAACAAGGACTCCTAGTTCAGAGAGTCGAGGGTCCCCACAACCAAGGCTTGCAGTTACTAAAGGAGTTTTAGTTTGCATGTTCATGACTTCCATCAGAGCGGCATAGAGCTCCTTACAATACTAGATTGAGTATCCTTATAAAAGGAAAAGAGTGTTTTCCTCTAAACATTCTTAGAAGAACAGTCAATAGCCTACAGATGGACCAGGAATCACACTTGCTAGCACCTAACTTTGGACTTCCAGCTTAGCTTATAGAACTTTGAGGAAATTGCTGTTACTTAAACCATCTGCTTACCTTAAACTGCTATGGCAGGCTGAAAGAACCAATATTTGAAAAGAATCCCGAGATTTAAAAAACTTCTCAGACCAAAAGCCTTTGGTTATGGAAATTAAAGTATTTATAAACAATACTATTTCCTTTTGTGAATTGGGAATGTAGTCACAATTCTCATTAGCTGTTAAAAATGGGACACACAGACACAGATAACTTTTAGAACTTAGCTTTTACTGAGCCAGTCAGATGGCCCTGTGTTAGGTAAGAGCACTTGCTACTCAAGTGAAGCCCTGAGTCCCAGGCTAGTACCCGCTGTGAAAAAGAACTGACGCCATGATCTATGTTTTCACCTCTTCACATGGGCCCTGTCATACAATAATAAATAGGATGAAATAGAAATCTTTGGTTTTAGTTGAGGGATAGTCAATATACAATAAAAAGCCTATGAAAAGTGAAATAAATGATCAAACAAGGCTCTTTTGATTTCTGGGAGACCAGACATATATGTGAGTGTAGTGAGCACAGACAACCCCAGGGCTGGCGACAAGTCCATGAACTTCCTAAATACAAAGTCAGAGACTCAAAACAAACAGCAAGCTTCTAAGTGTGCTTTATGGGAGGAAAAAAAACAAAAGAATTGCAAATTTCATAATAAAAAATCAGTAGGTTGATAAATATTGCAGTGTAACTTTTAACCACCTAAATCTTATCAATAATACAGGCAAATTGATAATTATCAGTACTCAGAAACTATTTCAATACATGAAAAATGAGTTGTTTTTGGTATGCTCATAACTACAGTGAGCAGAGCAAATACAGTGACAAACCGGACGTCCCTGACAGCTGTGCAGGCGTGGCCTTTGGTGACGAGCTGCGGCTCAGGTGGATGTAAACTCCGGTGCTCTCGCTGACTTTGCTAATGGGCTGCCACTGGTAACAAACTGTGCCCTCCAGTAAACAGCTTTTGTGGAATATCAGCTCTAATCTAAAATGTCTAACAAGATACTTCATTTCTAAGTCTGTAAATTCTAGGGACAACATTCAAAATTAATTTCATTTTTACTCAAGTTTGCATAGAGAGAAAATACTAATTCTACTGGAGCTTTCAGCTTGACTTCCACATGAAAATAATTGCATAGCCTGTCTGGGAAAGTATAATCGACCCTGAGGCATGCAATATCACTTTATCTTACGAGAATTTCTCCGTGTTCCAGTTCCTTCCTTCCTTATTACATGCTGCAAAAGCAGCAATAATTTTTATAGCCAAATATCACCCCATAAGGTTTTCAATATTTACCATATAAGTCATGCATGAAATTTAAACATTACAAAAGATGACTTACCAGTTGACACTCCTGAAATATGCACATTTTCAGAAAGTTCTGCGAGGGCACCATTTCCTAAAATTAAACATAATGAATAAACTAATTTCCCAGGTACAAGTCATAAAGTTTTCACATTCTTCTTAAAACAAGGCTATACATAATGACTTTCAATTATCAGAAACTATATTTTTATAATAATGTTAAAAGAGGAAGACAAAACATTTTGGAAATTACAATACAGTGCAATATAGAGATCTTATAAATACAGAGAGCTGATTATCGCTGAAAAGAACAGCCAACTACTGACCAGCAGGAGCTGAGTGTGAGCGACTGTGGGGAGAGACCACCACCTTTGAGGCGTCCTGGTCGGAGCCTGTCCCATCAGCCATGGGTTACTGTGGGAGTGCCGCCAACGAAAGCTCATATTAATGAGAAAGGAACCCCTTTAGGAATTTATTTTGTAAAACATTTTAATATAAGTTGTTTTCCATCAAATATCACGCCCCCCCCCCAACATTCTGTTGCTTGTGCAGGAGACAAATCCAGAATCTTGAACATGTAGAGCAAATGCTCTACCACAAGGTAATCCCCAGTTCCTTCTTGTACAGACTGCTCACTAGTTTTGAAGTTTTGCCTTTCTTACTGTCTAGAAGGGCAGAGAAGGATGACCTGGACAATGGAGGCGGGGCAGGGCGAGCTACCTGAGGGACAATCAGAAAGTGATAGCAGAGTTCCTTCTGGTTGAATAAGGAGAAAATTGCAACATTATAACTAACAACTCCTGTGTTTTCAGCTACACACTCTTCTCACACCCTAGGCAATAGCCACTCACACCACTGACAGATGAAGGAGAGGCGTCATGATCACTAAGGTGGAGCCATGTCATGGCAAGTGGCACTGAACAGCCATTCTTTTGTTTTCCGCCTGTATGAAGTGCAGAATTGCTACTGAAGAATAAAACGATACTAAGAAAAGCACACTTAGTCAACTCTGGCTCTGCTGATCACTTGAAGAGAACGGCTATGTTGCCCTCCAAGACAGTGCAGCAGCAGTGAGCACAGGTGCGAGACGTTGAAGCCACAGCGAGTCCGGCTGGCTTGCTTCACACTGGGTGGCAATGCCATCCACGCACCATTTCTTTTGTCCAGCAAAGTAAATCGTAGGGCCACTAGCAAGCGTGCATCCATTTTTTTTAACCACGTACAACTTAACTTATTTTAAAGAAGAAACAAAATAAGAAACACATTCAATAAAGCAATTACCATAGTTTGTCAAAAGGCGGCGTCCGCTGCCCAAACCTTTGCACTCCGCGCCCAGAGAACCCAAAAGCACAAGACAGCTGAGCAGCAGGGCAAGGTCTGGCTGAGGCTTCTATGAGGGACATCTACAGACTACAGCGGTGCTCCTGACAGTCTTCTGGGCAAATATGAAACTGTGGATTTTTGTGTGAGACAGACGTTGGTAAACCTTTTCCCAGGACAGTAAACAAGAGGAGGCTGAGGAAGAAGAGTGGGAGCCCTGGGCTCCGGATGGGATGGCCAGCCCTGCCGCCTGCCGTGCCGGGAAGCACAGGTTGCCTCAAATCATCCCTGACCAGGAAACACACCACAGGGCTGAATGGAACTCCTTAAAGAGGAAAAAAGTTGTCTGAGTCTATCAACATACGAATGTGTAAACTGACAGAGCCTTATAATAAAGTGTTTAATAAACTGAAATAAGTAGCCAGATAGAGTAAAATTTTGAAAAAAAAAATCTCAGAACACTAGAATATGATCTAATTTCAACTTTAAAATCATGTACATATAGCTTACAACATTCATATTTATATAACTATGTTACATATATGTGTAGCTGTATATAAACCCTGGTAAGTCTAGGGTATGTAAAACTATAAACTCCAGGAACAGGGGTCAGAGAGATGAATTCTGCACACTTAAACAAGGACTGAATTTGTTATATATAGGCACGGAGTTCTTGAAAAATGTTATTCAAATTATATAAAAAAATAGAAAAAGGAGTGAACAAATATTGCTTATTTCTTATCACTCTGGGGGAATAAAAATGTGTGTCTACTCAAGTGGTGAGAAACATGACAATTTCTGAAAAGTCTCAATGTTTTGGAAACATATGTGGCTGGTTTCCATATATTTATTGTTGGTTGAACACAGTCCTTCTCAGAAGTCAGAAAATGATAATCTCTGTTAAAATCAAACATTTTGTTTTTATTACCTTGGATGTTTCTGACTACACATCAGCTGAACTGGATAACTTAATTTAGGTGTACTGCCATCAAAAATATTTTAACTAACACATCACCGACATAACATTATTACTTCCATGTTCTTAGTAACAACCCAACAAAAAAAGTTTTGGCCCCTCCAACTTTGAGAAATTAATGCACAGACTATGAATTTGTGCACACACACATGCACCCCCTCCCACTTACACAGCCTTCTTTCCTGTAACAATACAAATGTAGTCATATAGAGCTCTCACAGAATGCTGTCCGTATTGGTAGCATGGGTGGGTGGGTGGGGGTATCTAATAATCATTACTTCTGCAACTGCATATTTGCAGCTGACTAGATAAAAGCCAGACAGCAGAGTGGGTAACACTCAAAAGGCTTTCAATAAAATTTCACTGCACCTAAATCAGGAAATTATTTCTTTTAACATATTTCATTTCCAGTATCACTAATTAAATACTACAAGGGGTTAATGATCCTCAATTTCCTGGGTAAATACTAAGAAGGGTAAACGGTGCCCCCCACTGACTAAATGCTGAGGATTAATGGTCCCCACCTCACTAACTAAACACTAAGAGTGGTTACCGTTGCACTTCTTACTCTTCTATAGTTCTGAAAACCATGAGGCTCGGCTGCAGCACATGAATTCCCTTAGGAACTCCTGGGACCCAGCCCCAGCACTATCTTTTTTTTGTTTTGTTTTTTGTTTTGTTTTGTTTTTCGAGACACGGTTTCTCTGTGTGGTCCTGGCTGTCCTGGAACTCACTCTGTAGACCAGGCTGGCCTCGAACTCAGAAATCTGCCTGCCTCTGCCTCCCAAGTGCTGGGATTACAGGAGTGCACCACCACCGCCCGGCCTGCCCCGGCACTATCTTAATTAGATTACTTCTCTACAGCCTGGGCTTGCTCACTTGTGTACAGGAGTGACACCATAAATACTGCTTATATTGATGGTCTCTCCATCTGGGGGTTTTTTGCCTTTCTGGTCTCTTTTCTTCCAGTGCTAAAGCACTTTACTAATAGCCACACTGAAGACCTGGCAGGCGTGTGCCAGGCAACTCCTAAGTGCCTTACAAGCATCCATTCAGTGAACCCTTAACACTTTAAACAGTCATTTTACATTCAAGGGAACCAAAGCTTCTTATGGGTTAGCTTTTTTTTTTTTTTTTCAGAGTAAGTAACTGGATGAGTAGAAACTTAAACCCCAGTTTTCAGTTACTAAGACACTTATATTGCCTATTTTAAAAACGAACTCAGGTTCTATACTTATATGAGGAACTATATATTTCTTTAAAATAAAACATTAAGAGATGGATGCATTGAACTCAGGTTCTATACTTATATGAGGAACTATATATTTCTTTAAAATAAAACATTAAGAGATGGATGCATTTCTTGATTATCAAAGGAGCAGTCTTAGCTCTCAGAGTTAACCCAATCTGTATGGGAAAACCCAGCCTTAATGGCTGACAGCTAATAACAGTAACCTGCCTGGCATTCTACAATTTTCTTCCACTGTATGTGGAAGCAGTTAGTTATCAGACTTACATGCTCAAATAATGAGTACTTGACATGTAAGTAAGAAGTGTGCATAGTCCTGGCTCCTAAAGGACTGGCACTCTCCTGAGAATATTACCCAAAATATATGAATGGGGTGCCCACTAGTTTCCCGTATCATCCAATTCAATTGGAAACCACAGACATTGTGAATTGCATAAGAAATGTCAACCTATATCCGTAGATAATGCCATTACGGATCTATTTGAAAAATGCAAGACAGCAAACAGAGAACTGGTGAAAGGCGGGATGTGAAGGGAGCATGTACTCAGAAGAAAAGAAACAAAACTAAGACGCTCCCTCAGAGAGCGCCTCCTACAGGTCACGGCAGTAACAGCAACAAGTTAATAAGTTAATGTTGAACAATTTAAAAAGCTGAGGGTAAAGGTTAACTAACCTCAGGGACTAGATGTCAGTCTGAGATATAGGTCGGAGATTGCCTAGACAAGAGGGACAGATCAGGTGAGCACCACTGTTGCACAGGCTTTCTGCCTGGAGACCTCCTGGACACGGACATCCAGCAGAGCAGGGACACCTTGTTAGGCCGCGGAACAGAAACTGGGTTAGAGAGGCAGTAGTAATACTCAGAGCATCATAGAAGGAAACCTTGCAAAAAAATTACACCCAACATGTGCATCAGGGTCCCCATCTTAGACTAATGTACATATGTGTCTGGCGAGTCTTCCTAAGGGAAGTATTCAGTATTCTGCATCCCTTAATGACATAACGAACTCGGGTATTAGCTATGAAAGTCAGAACAAAGAGGCAAACACTGCCTGGCTCCCAGTAGTTGAACCCCAACAAGGAAAGTGATTTTAAACAAGCCTTTACTTAACAGAACTGTGACACAGACCTTTCTACAAAGATGAACACACACCAGAGACATTATCTAACTCTGGCAGCTGTTTGGCACATGTAGCTATTGGTCATTTGAAATATGGGCACTGCACCATAACAAGTAAGTTAATTTGGTTTAATTGTAATTAATACAACTTTACATTTAAAATAGCCCCTGTGGCTAGTGGCTATGTACCCTTGGTTCTAAATCCGATTACCAGTTTACGGAGAAGACAGAGGACAGGGAACAGCTTTAATTATATTACTGCGGTACACTTGGCAAACTCCAGGCTGAAAATTGTAAAAAACAATTTCTTTAAAAAATATTTGGTGGTTTACAAAAACACCATTCAAAAGGCTGTGATTTGAACTTACAGACTGGAAAAAAGCTTTGATGAATGTGAATTTGAACCTAGTTGGATCTTTTAATAAAACTGAGTTTTATTTAAAAGTAACAATAAACTAAGAGTATTAATAGTTATTTTTAAGAAAAATATTTAGTTATTTATTTTATGTGATCACACTGTCACTCTCTTCAGACACACCAGAAAAGAGCATCAGATCCCATTATAGATGGTTGTGAGTCACCATATGGTTGCTGGGAATTGAACTCAGCACCTCTGGAAGAGCAGTCAGTGCTCTTAACCCCTGAGCCATCTCCTCTGCCCATATTAATAGTTATTAAGAATGAAAGCACTTTGCCCTTTAGAGGTGAATTTTAAAATATTAAAATCAGAATAGATAATACCTCGGGGTAAAAGGATGGAAAAGGATATTTCAAGGAGATAAATCTAAGAAGCAAGCTGGTGTAGCCATTTTAATATCTGACAAAATAGACTTCAATCTAAAACTAACCAGAAGAAATAGGGAACGATGTTACTCAGCAAAGAAAAAACTCCAGCAAGAGGACAATGAAATTCTTAACATCCGGCACGGAAAACACGGGCATTCAAGTCTGTAAAGGAAACACACCTGCAGCTTGTATCACATACTGACCGTCACGCGAATAGAGGAGGCCTCAGTACCAACTCTCACAATGGACTTATCATCCAGAGAAAAGCTAAACTGAGAAAGGCTGAGGCTAACTTACACTGTAAACCACACAGACCCATGCGACATTTACAGAACACTTAACCCAACCACAAGAATATACCATCTTTTTAGCATCCCATGGATCCTTCTCCAAAATTGACCATATACTTGAATACAAAGCAAGCCTTAAGAAATAAGATATAAGAAAATTGAAATTAACCCCTGAATCATATCTGACCACCATGCATTAAAGCTGGATATCAACAGAAACTAGAGAATGCAGGGATACTCTCTTGTGCACTATATAAAAGAATCATCTGTCAATGAAAAGTTGATAGCCTATTAGCAAAAGGCACGAAGTAGAAAGTGGGAGTTTCAGTAGAGAGACTGGAACTCTGGGAGAGAGTCAGGTGCAGGAAGACTCACCCCAGACTTGGAATAAGGCTGACATACGAAAGTGAGGAGAGGTGAACTAACCAGCACTGTGGCAGACCTGGGAGAGTACAAAACTTCAAACCGAATCCTAGAACTCTTTAAAAAGGTCATCTACAATGATCAAGTAGGCTTTTCCCCAGAGAGGCATGGATGGTTCAACATACATAAATTGATAAATGTAATCTACCATATAAGAAAACTGAAAGACAAAAACCACATGATCATCTCATTTAATAAAGAAAAGGCCTTTGACAAAAATCTAACACCCATTCATGATAAAAGTCCTAGAGAGATTAGCAATACAACAGACATTCTCAAACATAAAGGTAATTTCCAGCAACCCTATATATAGCCAACATCAACTTAAATGGGGAAAACCTTAAAGCAATTCCACAAAAATCACAAAAAGAATAGGTATGTCCATACCTATTCAATATAGTAAAAAATCTTAGAACAAAACTACAACTGAAGACCAAGGGAATACAAACTGGAATGAAGTCGAAATACCTTTATTTACGTGTGGATGATATGATTCTATACATAAGTGACCCTAAAAATTCCACTGGGAAAATCCCACAGCTGATAGTACTTTCAGCAGCTGGATACAAAATTAACTCACAGAAATTAAAGTGTTCCCATATACAAATGACAGACTGAGGAAGACATCAGGGAAACACCCTTTACAATAGCCACAAATATTATACAATGTCATGGGGTAACCAAGCAAGTGAAAGACCTGTATGACAAGAATTTCAAGTCTTTGAAAAAATAAACTGAAGAACATTTGAGAAGATGGAAAGATCTCCCATGCTCATGGATTAGCAGGATTAAAACTTGGCCATCTGGCAAAAGTATTCTATAGACTCAGTGCAATCCTATTAAAATTCCAACAGAATTCTTTACAAATTTTGAAACAATTTCAGCTTCATGTGGAAACACACACATACCAAACAAACAGAGAAAAATACCAGGTTAGAATAACCCTGAATGAACCAGAAATATACACTGGAAAAAAGACATCATCAACAAATGGTGCTGTTCAAACTGACTGTCTGCATATAGAAGAATCCAAACAGATCCATACTTATCATCCTGCAAAAAACTCAAGTCCATCTGGATCAAAGACCTTAGCATAAAACCAAATAGGCTGAAGAGAAAGGTGGGAGTAGCCTTGAACTCATTTGGCACAGGAAAAGATTTTATGATCAACAAGTAACATATAGGACCTCATGAAACTCAAAGACTTCTATATGATAAGACACCATCATTCAAAGTGGTAGACTAAATTGGAAAATTTTTACCAATTATACATCTGATAAAGGGCTTACATCCAAAATATATAAAGAACTCCAAAAATTAGATATTAAGAAAACAACACAAAGAATGAGTACTGATCAACACAGAATTCTCAAGAGGAAACTCAAATGGCTGAGAAACACTTAAATGTTTAACATACTTAGCCATCTGGGAAACACAAATCAAAACTACTTTGAGATTTTTATCTTACATCAATTAGAATGCCTAAAAGCAATACAAGAAGTGTCAGCTTATGGTGGTGAGGGCGTGGAGCAAAGGGATCACCCATGCACTGCTGTGGGACTGCAAACTTGTGCAGCCACTGCTGAAACCAGTGTGGAGGCTCCTTAGGAAAGTGGGAACTGGTCTATCTCAAGATGTAGCTACACCACTTGTGATGGTCTGAATAGGTTTGGGGTCCATAGACTCATATGTTTGAAGGCTTGGTCCACAGGGAGTGGGACTATTAGGAGGTGTGGCCTTATTGAAGAATGTATGATATTGTTAGAGGAAGTGTGTCACTGTGGAGGCGGGGCTTTGAGGTCTTAAGCCATGCCCAGAATGAAATAAAACTCTAGTTTCCTCGTGCTACCTTTGGATCAAGATGTCAATCTCTGTGCTTCTTCAGCACCATGTCTGCCTGCAAGATGCCATACTCCCCACCATGATGATAAAAGACTAAACCTCTGAAACCATAAGCTAGCCCCAATTAAGTGTTTTATTTTATAAGAATTTCTGTTGTCACAGTGCTTCTTTAGAGCAATGGAAATCCTAACTAAGACACCACTCTTGGGCATATAGGATGCTTCATCCTACTATAGAGACATTTGCTCGATCATGTTCATTGCTGCTCTACTCATAATAGCCAGAAAAATAAACAACCTAGATGTCCCTCAACAGAAGGGTGGATAAAGAAAATGTGGTATATTTACACTCAGTTAAAAAAAATGAAATAAAGAAATCTGCAGGTAAATATATGTAACTAGAAAGAAACTCATCCTGTGAGGTATCCCAGACTCAGAAAGACAAATACGATATGTATTTGTACTTGTTCTTGTGTGGTGGACATTAGCTGTTAAGTCAATGATACTGCCAAGCTACAATCCATAGCACCATGGAGATTATGTACAGATTAAGGGACCAGGAGAAGAGATAGATCTCCCTAGAAAAGGCAAATAGAATTGTTAGGGATGGATAGGGTGGAGGAACTGGACAAGAAGGACCAATGGGGAGTGGGGGGAGGAGGGTGATGAGGGAGACAGCTGAAATTAAGCGGCATTTGAGGGGTAACATGGAGACCTAATACAGATAAGTTTCCTAAAATATATACATATATGAAGGTGATCTAAATGAAATCACCAAATAATAGGGGAGAGAGAATCCCACCTGGCAATCTCTTGTCGCCAAATGAAGCTTCTGGTACCAGGAATTGTTTACATCTAATTGAATTGTTGGCTAAAAGAGTCCCATTGGGAATCCACAAAGTATCAGTGGATACAAAGACAAATAATTAGAATCTAGTTAGGGATTATGCTGGTTTAGTAAAGTAGTGATTGCTGGTTCTCTTCCAAGAGCCATGACTTCCCAAGCCCTGGGTAGCTGGCTACGTTTCCCTATTACTGCACCCTCAGAGCAGTCATGCCATGCTGGTCATCACTGAGGTCCCCAGGCTCTACTGGGTAGGACGGGTGGGTGCCTCCCTCTTTTGGAAGCACCTGCTGGTCCCACAGAAGCTGGTTCTCAGGGGGGAGACTTTCAGGTCAGTTGTAGCTCAGGTGTGCCTAGGCTGTGTGTCAGAGGTGCATGGGATTGGAAGTCTCCTGAACAACCCTGACAACTTAAAAGGGTTGGTGCGGCTTTTGGTTTTTTTAATGTTGATATTTTGTTCTTGGAGGGTACATTGTCAGCCAAGATACGAAACTTTCATTTAAACTATCTGTAAGCTTATACACCAGCATACCCTTATTATAGGTACTTCTAGGTAGATAGTTAATAGTATGATCCTTATGACGTTTATGTATAAGCCCCATAGAGAATTATGTTAACCTTTTTGAGAAGACGGGCAGCCTCGGGGAGAAGCACTCAAACCCTGGTCCTGGAGTGCTCGACTCCAACATGCTGCACACTGACCCATCCATTACTTTTTTAAACAAAACACTGAGAAAGGAAAGGCAAATGCATACTTACCTTTGCACTACCAATGAGTCTTTTACACCAAACCGTTATGTGGTCTGCTGGAAAGAGCAGTTTGATGGGGAAACAGTCTTTTGCCTGTGACACAGGGCAATACTGAGGTGCGAGCAGAGCAGCTACAGTGCTTCTCAGAACCACCCCGAACCCTGGCTTTCTGCTAAGTGAAGTTCTATGGTCTGAGCCCTAATCTGGGCATCCTCTGAAGAGGAAAAAGTATCAGAGAGTTTTCTCTTACCATGTGCACAGAGAAGATACGTGAGAGAACACAGGAAGAGATGCTTCCGCAGAAGCTTTCATCTGTCTAAACCTCAAACTTCCACCATCCACCACTGCAGAGAAATCAACATCGTTGTTAAGGACAGTTGCTGACATTCTGATGTGGTGGTTTAAACAACCTACACTTTCCCCAGACATTATTTGACCTGTTTATGGCTTCTCTAAAAACGTGTAAAGAATTCAGTGCACTATTCTGGGGAAAGGTTTCCTAGTATCTTATAAAAACATGTTGGGGTTGAAGAGATGGCTCAGTGGTTAAGAGCAAAGGCTGCTCTCCCAAAGGATCCAGGTTCAATCCCCAGAACCCACGTGGCAGCTCACAACAGTCTCTAATTCCAGTTCCTGGAGATCCGACAGTCTCACACAGACACACATGCAAGCAAAACACCAATAACTGTATTCTTAAAATGCCTATCCCCTTCAAAAAGTTCAGATTAGATTTTTTTATTTCATGTACTTACTAGTAGTAGCCTACAATTATTTAATTTCTACAATTTTCTAATTTAAGTCATCTGTAACAAATTTTTATGAACTGGTCAGAATATATCTGCCACTTAAAATAATAGTAATAATAATAATAATAGTACTTAAAAAATAAGTACACTTATTTATAGTATTACTTTTATGAAAAAAGATACCTTAGGTATTCTACTGTACTATCTTAGTAAGATTTTGTTGGAAATAGCTGGAGAGAGAGCTCAGTAGTTAGTGTCAGGTGCCATTCTTGGAGGGCACTTGAGTTCAGGTCCCAGCGCCCATGCTGGTGGTTCCCTACTGCAGGAGGAGCTGATCCTCTGGCTACCACAGGCACCTGCACTAACATTAACCAGAACACATGAGCAGGCACCCACAGGCACCCACAGGCACGCGCACACACACACACACATACACACACACACACACACACACACACACACACACACGAAAACAGAGGCCATCTTTATGATGATACTAAGTTATCTGAAGTGAAAAGGCTAAGCACCGCGAGCTCCCAGTCTCCACAGAGCGAGTCACACCCAGATAGAACACAAAAGGCTTTATGGCTTCTGCTGCTAAGCACCTCGGTGAGCGCTCATGCAGATAGAAATAATTCTCATTCTAAAATTAGCTTGAACCACTGGTGTAAGAACTCATAATAAACAAGAAAAGGAATGTAAGGAGACCCATGTTAAACGGCTCCTACCTGTCACTCCTGTGATTTACAAACAGTAAGGTCTTAGGGGAGTCAGAATTCCAAGAAAGTCTCATAAAATATACATTACATTACTTCCATTAACAGCTGTACTGGAACACATTTCATATATCATAAAATCATTTAAAAGTGTATAGTCAGTGATTTTTTTTTAAGTATACCCAGTAAGGTATGCAACCAAAACCACTTTCTAAGGTCTGGATATTTTCATCATTCCCCAGAGAAAGCTCTCCTGTGCTGTGCTGAGTCCCTAACAACTTCCCGCCTGTCCCCAACTCTACAGAGCTCCCACTCGAGTCAAGCACACGCACACCACACTGCATGTTCCTATCCGATCCCTTCTCTGTATGTCTCAGTCTGTTCACCAGCGGGAAGATGGGGCAGTCTCCATTTCTCTGAGGGCATGTTCATGACTCTCCTGTGTATAAACAAAGAACACCTTTGGTGGGTATATGGAAACCCAGTGTTTACCGTTCTGAGGTATAACCAAACTGCTTTCCAGTCAGTTGGCTGTAACAGTCTATATTCCCACCAGTCAAGTATGAAGAACTGGTGACATTACATCTTTGCTAGACCTTGTGATAAACCACCTTTTTGAGTGTATATGTGCTTCATGTACTCGTGTGTGTTGTGTGTGTGTGCATGTGGACATTCATGTGGAGGACATAGTGTCCCCACCGAGTCAGGCTCTCCCACAAAAGCAGAGGGTTGCCATTTTAGCTGGCAGCTCTGAGCTCTCTGTTCCTGCCTGTCTGTCCCCCAGTGCTAGCGACTGACATGCACAGCCATGCCTGGCTTTTCTGTGGGTGCCAGGAACTTCAACTTAGATCCTTCCGCCTGCGTAACAAATGCTCGTATCCCCTGAGCCTTCTCTCCAAGCCCTCATCTGCCCTTTAAGTCATCCTGGGTGTAAAGTGGTATCCTCTCACTTGGCTTTGCATTTATCTAATGAATAATCAACTAGTCAGTCAGTTAGTCAGTCAGTCAGTCAGTCAGTCAGTCAATCAAACAAACAATCAACCACCCCTCACCCTGCTGGCTCTCCTTCTTACCTAAGAAAAGCCTAGTGATAGTTCTGGGAATGAACTTTTACAAACTATTTACCAACCACTTAGGAAACTGAAGTACAGAGAAAAGGTAAGACATGTTTTAGAAATCAGCTGGGTTGCCGGGCAGTGGTGGCGCACACCTGTAATCCCAGCACTTGGGAGGCAGAGGCAGATGGATTTCTGAGTTCAAGGCCAGCCTGGTCTACAGAGTGAGTTCCAGGACAGCCAGGACTACACAGAGAAACCCTGTCTCGAAAAACCAAAAAGAAATCAGCTGGGTTAATGTCTAATTTATTTGAAAAAATTCCATGGATTTCAAGAGGACAACAGGTATGTTGGGACAGGTAAATACGAGCTGCAGCCAGCACTACAACCAGGACAGAACATTTCCAGGACCTAAGGGTGCTCTCTGGTTGTCTCCGCAGCCAGCTCCCACCCCACGCCCCTCAAGTGAAAAGCTACTGACCACCACCACTGAAGCAACAGTATGTACTGTACTACACTGTGGTATATCATTAAATCTGCCTCCTGAAGGTATAAGGATAACATTGCCCTCATATTATAGATGAGGAAAATAACCCAAGGTGAACAGCTCACCCAAGACCCCTCAGCTGCTAAGTGGTAGGGCCAGGTGAGATTCTCATCTACTTAATCTCAACATTAAAAATATTTCTTTTTAATCCTACTGTCAAGGTATGGGTAGGCAGGTTAGCTTTTATTCTCAATGTGTTTCTACGTTTGGCTTGTTAAAGCATGTATTACTTTCCTAACTAGTTTGCTGAATACATGAATTTGAATGCTCTTTTTCTAAAGATAAAATCCTGTTGTTATGCAGTTGTAAATTTTTCTTTAAGACACCCAGTGACACTCTCTTTTATAGTACTAGGTTTAAGACACCCAGTGATACCCTCGTTTATAGTACTGGGTCATTTTTAAACTTCTATGCATGAGAACCAGCAGCAGTGAGACTAGGAGGTGGCCACAGCCTTCCTGTGTTTGCTGACATCACTAATAACATTTGGACATTTACACAGAATGAATGAAAGTACTGTCTTTGCGATAAAGATGTGATTCATAATATATTAGGATGTAGAAAACCTACTTTCAAGAGACAGAATAATCTTTAAAAATCACTACTTTGAAGTATACCTTTTAACACTTAAAAGAAACTACCAAATTATTAAAATAATCAATAACATTTGCATATTTTTTCTGGCATGCTCAAAAACCTAATTTTGTTTCTAGTCCCTACCTACCCCTAACAGAGAAGTCCACACAAGAGTTAAACAGACAGGATTACCAGTAACACATATATAAACACCTCATCCTCAAAAATATTAACTTTTGATCCAGTTTTTTTCCTTAGATATTTTATTTACATTTCAAATGTTATCCCCTTTCCTAGTTTTCCTTCCAAAAACATCCTATCCCATCCCCCTCCCCCTACTCACCAACCCACCCACTCCCTCTACCCTGTCCTGGCATTCCCCTATACTGGGGCATCCAACCTTCTCAGGTCCAAGGGTCTCTCCTCTTTTTGATGACCAACAAACGATGCTTGAGCTTCATTTGGTCTATAAATTGTATCTTGGGTATTCCAAGCTTCTGGGCTAATTAATATCCACTTATCAGTGAGTGCATACCATGTGTGTTCTTTTGTAATTGGGTTACCTCACTCAGGATGATATTTTCTAGTTCCATCCATCTGCCTAAGAACTTCATGAATTCATTTATTTTAATAGCTGAGTAGTACTCCAATGTTCAACATCCTTAGTCATCAGGGAAATGCAAATCAAAACAACCCTGAGATTCCACCTCACACCAGTCAGAATGGCTAAGATCAAAAACTGGAGACAGCAGGTGCTGGCAAGGATGTGGAGAAAGAGGAACACTCCTCCATTGTTGGTAGGATTGCAAGCTGGTACAACCACTCTGGTAATCAGTCTCAGAAAATTGGACATAGCACTACCTGAGGACCCAGCTATACCACTCCTGGGCATATATCCAGAAGATGCTCCAACATTTAATAAGGATCCACTATGTTCATAGCAGCCATATTTATAATAGCCAGAAGCGGGAAAGAACCCAGATGCCCCTCCACTGAGGAATGGATGCAGAGACTGAGGTGTCCTATTCAGTTTTTGACAGCTGTGGAAACTTATCCACAGAAGCTCATGGTTTCTTTCTGGATACTCAGTGCTGCTGTCTAATCTGTTAATGATGCCAAACTCAGCTCTCTCTCCCGTTCCTTGAAACCCACATTAGGTTTTTATTATTTTCTTCAAGGTTTCAACCAACCTTCTTAACCAAAACTCTTAGTAAATTATTAATACTCTTGTCAACTAGTCAGGGATCTTTAGGCAAACTGTACAGTTCTTTCCTTTTCCAGAAACTTTTAAATATATTTGTTGCTATGGTTTGAATGTGAAATATCCCATTTTCTGAGCACTCAGTCCCCAGGCTATGGTGTCTGTAAGGCAGTCATGTGGCCCCCAGGCTATGGTGTCTGTAAGGCTGTCATGTGGCCCCCAGGCTATGGTGTCTGTAAGGCTGTCATGTGGCCCCCAGGCTATGGTATCTGTAAGGCTGACATGTGGCCCCCAGGTTATGGTGTCTGTAAGGCTGTCATGTGGCCCGGCTCTGGGCTTTCTGGTGTAGTGTACAGCACTGCTCGCACTCCTGCTGCCACATGGAGACATTGTCAAGCCTTCCCTGCTATGATGGACTCGAACTGTCTGAAACCCCAAGGTAAAAATAAGTATTTTCCACACTAAGTCATTCCTGTTGGGTTATTTTGTCAGTGACGAGAAGCAACCAGCACAGAAAAAGAGGTACCAAAAGACGGGAGTGCTACAGTAATAAACCGAATGGTGTGATCCTTAGACCGCTGGCCTGGCTTGCAGGAGGAATGTGGGAGAGTCTTGAGATATACAGAAGCTTTACAAAACCGGAACCTCCTATAGCGGAAGACCAGAGAACCAGTGAACACTGTGCTCCTCGTGGGGTTTCATGCAAAGAAGTGACTGAAAGGGATGAGAGCTGATCGGTGCTGCAGTCTGGCAAGGCGTCTGCTGCACTTTGTCCCTGTGTGACAGCAGACCTTCAGAGTGAAGAAATGGATGGACCAAGCTGTATGGCGGTGGGAACATCAAGGCTGTTTAACACTGAAGCTGGGGAGTAGTTAGTGCTTGCTGCTTTCAGCCACTGTTACAGTGGGAATCATATACCAAAAAGCGGAGCAGGAGATGTGCTGTCTGGACAGGAAAGGAGTGTAAATAATTTTTTAAAAAGTTGTTAACAAAGCAAGTTTGGAGAAAGTAGCAGTTGGAAAAAAACTAAAATCATACCAGGGACTCAACTGAGTATCAACTGAGATGGCTGGGAAGGTTCCTTGATCGAAGCTCTTCATATCAAAAGCTCAAGGTGTGAAAACACACACTCATTTGAGAGAAGAGCGTCTGAAAAGAGCTTTGAGGCATCTTGCAGGTGAAGGTCCACACGGGAAGGCATCCTCCCACCCAAGGTCGCCTCCCCAGACACTCAGACCCCTCGTTCTCACCGCTATTTCTCAAGCTGGCAGCACGGCTTGGCCTTGCTCATGATGCCAGCTTACGGAGTCATTCTGTTTACACTGAGGTTCCACAGAGACCAGACAGGTGTGTCACAGGCTCAGATTCTCTTGAGAGATCCCCTAGGAAGCCCTGTGGGAAGCTTAGCAGGAACATTAAGTTGCAGTGAAGACCCCAGCATGGTGGGGATTCCAGAAGTAAGAACTCATACTTTCTAAGGTTGAAGGCGAACCGAGAGAGAAGCCATGTCAGCTCCAGGTCGCAGGGCTAGCGACGCCCACTGCAGCTCAGAAGGTGCCTGTGCCCTGAGATGGTAGACATGGGTGTAGGATTTAATGCTTGCCTCACCTCCTAGGTTTCTGTCTTGCTTTGGCCTCATCTTTTCTTGCTATGCCCCCACTTCAGGATGGGCAGCTTTCCTCTGTGCCATTGTATATTATATTGCATATTCTATTATTTATAACTTTCTTGATTTTGTGGGGGTTCGCAGATAAAAGTTTGCTTCCACTCTCAAAGATATTTCAGATTTTTAAACAATGTTGAAACTCTTGAGACTGTGGGCACATTTGATGCAGGACTAGACACATATTGATTATGAGAGAGCCATAAATCTTTGGGCCCTCCAGACAGGATGTTAGGTCTGATCCTGAAATATTCTCCTCGAAGCTCTTGTTAAAACACTTGGTCCCCAGCTTCTGACAGACTTAAAGGTTGTGGAATCAGCTGCAGATGGGGCCTGGCTGGGAGAAGGAGGGCAGGTGGCTAAGAGTGAGATCTCCAAGGGCAGAGCCACCCCGTCTCCAGGCTCGCTGTCTCTCATTCCAGGCCCACTGGGACCAGTTCACACTCTCACTTCCACTGTCACAGACAGAGCCACTGCCATCTGACCCAAAGCTGAAAGCAAACTGTCCCGATTTTGTCTCAGTAAGAAAAATAACACCTATGTTTAAAGGTTCGAGCCCTCCATGTGAAGAGTTCGTAAGTCTCACTATGACAGGACAGGAACCTTTCCTGAGACGCACATTTTTACCTGACTCCCAGCCCTCACTGGGTGCTTATATCCCACAAATCGGTGCAGTTGGCACTTTGTGCTCACTGTTCTAAACCTTACAGCATCCTCAGGAAGCAGGTACTACCCTCGGTTCTATAACTGCAGAGAAACTGACACTCAGAAGAGTTTAGAGTTCTTCACAGCTGCCCCAGGAGGTCTGCTGACTATCAGGTTTCTGCTGGTTTTTAACACTTACTGACCAAAGTAACGGGCTTTATTATGATAACTGTAGTACATCCAATTTAAACTTATTCCAGACTATCTTACAAATAAAGGAGACCCAGACTATGGTTGTTTTATTTGGCTTTGACAATTTCTGGAGAATGACCCCTAATCTACTTTTCTAACTGCTGGCCTGGCACCTCCCCAATGGTGTACCCCAATACTGTTTCTGGCCATCTCCCTGCCAGGAGGCTTCCTCCTTCTTTGTCTGGTCTCTCCTCCAGGTAACTCAACCCCACCCACCTCTAATCCCTCCAGTAACAGGCTGTAGCTAACTTTATTTAACCAATAGTTTTAAAAGTAAGGAACAAGGTTTGCACATCAAAAGACCTTCAGGCACAGAATTTAGCATCACAATGCACAGCAACAGAGCAAACCTCACCCCCCCCCCACACACACACACACAGGAGCTGTGCCCGCCTGGCTGTCACCCTTCCTCATCCTCTTCCTCTCCCTCCTTTTCCTGCCCGCTCTAGCCCTAGACTTGTTCCCTCGGCCTTTCATGCCCTCAAACTCCTTCCCTCAGAGAAAACAACGATCTAGATCTGGAACTGGCTTTCAATTAACATGATCATTTCTAGTTCCATCTTCCTGTGAAGAACAATTTTCTTCTTTATAGATAAATAAAAATGCCACCTTATTCATCTATTCATCTGTTTACAGACACCTAGGCTGACAGAGTAAAGATAAACACAGATCTATAGGACATGGCTGGAGGGGACTGGTTCTAATGCTTTGTTTTAATTTGGCTCCCTAATTCATATGGGAATCTACATGTCCAGATGCTGAGGATCCCTGTCCCCAACTGGGTTTTGGTTGACCAGTAAAGAGCCAGTGGCAGCCGGCTGGGCAGGGTGAAAGAGGCGGGACTTTCAGATTTCCCTGACAAAGGCTGAGGGGGAGAAGAGAAGAGGCAGCCAAGAGAGGGGCCTAGGAAGGACCATGCCATGACACGGACACAAAAAGATTAGACTTAAAGCTGCCGACATGTAAGGATCCAGGGGCCGTGTCCCTGATCGGGTCCGGGGTGGCAGAGGTAGAGATTTAGCAAGTATTAACTCAAGAATACTGGAGGGGAGTGTGTGCTAGCTGTGGGGTGGTTCGGAAATACCCAGTCATTGAGCTGGTCAAGGCAAGACATATCAAAATTAAGCTGACGCATGTATGTGTGTGAGTGTGTGTGTGTGTGTGTGTGTGTGTGTGTGTTCATTAGTGAATCCAGAGAGCTCCGGTGGATGGCTAGAAGCACAATCACCCACCAGGAGGGAGCTCAAAGCCATATAACTATTCACCACTATACACGGCCTTACATCCTTCTGGATATATGCTAGGAGCGTGTAACTATATTATGTTGGCAGTGACTGGATGAAGTTACATCTCCACCAAGTGTCTAAGTGTTCCTTGTCCCTAGCACCCCTGCCATAACTCCTCTCTGGAGCCCCAGATGGCAGCCATACTGACTGGTGAGATGGGGTCTCCTTGCTTGTGATTTTCATTTCCCTGGGGGCTTAAGAGGTTAGACATTTTTCTTGCATTTACTGGCTACTTGTACTTTTCTTTTTCAAATCATCTGTGGTTAATTTGTTGACTGGGCTAACTCCCTCCAAAGGGTGTCATTTCTTCTTACATTTTGGATATTGATTGCTCCTCTGCCACCCGAACAGTCTTTCCCTGTGTCTTTTCACTAAGCAATTCCTCCTTGGCTGGGAGATGCTTGTCAATTTCCTGCAACCTTGTGTCAATTCTAGTTATTTCCTGAGCTACTGGAGTCCTTCTCAGAAAAGACTGGCTACAGCACTACAGCTGTACTTCTTCTAAGTTTCCTTTAGCTGTTTCAAATCAGGTTTTGTATTAATGTCTTGGGTCCAGCTTGAGTTGACTTTTGTACAGGGTTAAGGCTAAGAATCCAATTTTAGTGAACTTATGGATAATTAGCTTTCCCAGCACTACTTATTACAGAGACTATTTTCCCCCATGTTTGTTTCTGTCAAGAACCAGAAGATTGTTGCTACATGTGTCTGATTTGGGGTTTTCTATTCTATCTCAATGTCTCCATGCCTGGGTTGTCGCCAGCACTATACTGTTATTTTTAGCTTTACCCTAAAGACTCTTTATTTGCTATTGCACCACTGTGCCTTAATATTACCTACACAAGCCAGGCTCGAACCTTCCTCTTCCATCTCTTGGTGAACCTACCGTCTCCTCCCCCTCTCCTCAGGTAGTACACACTGAGGTCTCTGATTTTTCGCACTCTTCATCTATTTTGTGTTCCTATTACATTTACACACCTTTCTGCATTGAATATAAGTTCCACACAGATAAAGCACAGAACAGCACCTGTTCTCATTAGACAGGCAAGGGATACCTGCTAAGTGTGGGAGAAACCAAGTCAGCCCATAAGCTGGCTTCCTGCTTCTGATCTCGCCGCTTTCTGACCCCTGGCACTGGTTCCATCTTCTCCTCTCGACTACTACAGACGTTTTTAAAGGCCCACCCGTCTCACATTGATCTTTAAGAAACGTTTCAACTTCTTTATGTGTAAGAACGTGTAAGTCCCACGACTTGGCTCACCTCCGTCTTCTAACCTTCAGCATTAGCTTACCCACTGCTGCTTTCACTCTACACATTCACATTCTACATTCAGTTTCTGGAACTCTGACACTGTCAACATGATGGTCCCTCTCCTCTAACGGTCCACTGGACTCCCATCAGTCGGTCTGCTACGCTTCTCACCCGGCTCATGTGTGTCTATGTGTAGGACAGAGAAGGCTCATCAGATCAGGGCTGACTTCTGAGGACACACTACAGCCCTATCATCTCTACGAGTACACAATTCAACTGCCGTCATTGTTTTCTAATTAAATCAGCTGATTAAATTCTACCAAAGTCTGAGTACCTTGGGCACTTTCCTACTGTCACCCAGAGCTTACAGTCTCCACTGGTAACATTTCTAAATGTATACTGATTTAACTGTTCAAAATTATCAGATTTTGAAATAAGGCATAAAATGCCCTCAGTGTAATGAAAAATTTGGTTTTATGTTACAGTTCTTAAGAAGGTAAACAAAGATAAGGAAAGGAATAGAAAAACCAAAAAAGGAAGAAAGACAGGTAGGTATTCCTCATGAGTGAATGAATTTTGAAATTCACAAAGAGGAAAAAAAGTTCAGATTAACTGTCACCCTGATTAGATGCTTTAGAGACCACTGCTTAGCAGTGGCCTTCTGTGGGAATAGGAACTACTTGATAAAGGGCTCTCAAAGCTGCGGAGAGGCCGCTCGCTGGAAGGCAAAGCTCTGTCTGTCTGTCAGTGTTAATGACCTGCAGGGGCGGAGCAGGGAGAGATCCAGAGGGAAAGTGGCTGCGCCATTCTCAACTTCCCGATTCCTGGGTTCGTGTTAGTTACTGACTATCGTCTCAAAATGATTAACTCTCTTTCTCTCTCAGTGAACAGCTAGCTTCCCAGGCACCTCTAAAGCTTATCTCACAACTCACTTACTCCATAAGACTAAAGCATTTATCATCTAAATGGACCCTGGGGCACATGGCAGGCCTGACCAGCTGCATCCGGCCCCAGGATTCCTCAAGGTAGCCCAAGAGCATCAACTCCTGAAAGTCCTCATCTGATTGTCACCTGAGTGCGGTGGCACTGCGTCTGCCTGCACACCCTCAGATGGTACGAGCCCACAAATATGCACACAATAAAATCCTATAGAGATACCTATGTGGACTTATCTCTTGTGTAACTTTTAAAAATGATTCAGGTAAATATACTTAGCTGTTATGCACATGTGCTTCCCTGAGTAAAAGAAAAATATCATGGGTGTACAGGTGTGTGTGTGTGTGTGTGTGTGTGTGTGTGTGCGCGCGCGCGCGCCTTTGTCTGTTTGTGTGTCTGTCTCTACCTCCCTTGAGTTTGGATTACAAATGTGCACTGCCACACCTGACTTTTTGCTAGATTTTTGGGATCAAACCTCAGGTCCAAGACAGACACTTTACCAACTGAGCCCCACAAAATATCCTCACTGATTTCAATTGACAATTATCATGGAAGTATCTGAAACAGGTATTGTTTCCAGTATACACAAACAAAGTAATTAAATGTTAAGAATAGCAATAATTTGTTCATGGTAACACAACTAGAAATCATAATATCCAAGCTTAGGTCTATCTTATTACAAAAATCATGTACTTAATTCTCTCATGATGCCTCCCAAGATATAAATGCATCTTACTGCAGCTAAAAGTTTCATCGCTTGCCCAGCACTTTCCCTTCACAACCATCTCAGGAACAACTGAAACAGTCCCATCCAAGGAACAGGAGGCTCAGGGCAGCAATTAAACTGACAATACTCATCTCCTCTTTACTGAACAGAATCAGGGATGAAAACAGGATCATGTGGGCTCATCCTGGACTGTCCCTCTGTAAAGATATCTGGATTCAGTGAGACAAGAGAGAACTACTTTGCTTACGCTGACATGAAATCCAAGGGTTGAAGGAATTTTCAAAAAAAGCAAGCTACCTGAAAGCCTCCACACCTAGGGAAAAGTGTAGGCCTTGCTGGCCTAAGAGTCTGGCATTTGATTACTGCGTCTGTCACCTTCTCCACTGGCTTTCTAGGAGCTCTGTTAAATGTGAATGCTAATTATCAGTCCACCATGTGTCTCAAGTACAGCTCTACTTACCCATAATGCTGTTAAGATCCTAAAGAGTTCTCAATATTATCTAATATAACCAGGCCATAATCTGATTGGTCTGATTATCTCATACATGTCTTTTCAGTGTGTTCATACAAAGCCTTCCCCTGGAAGTCTCAGTGTTACATTTGTTACTGTTTTAGTAGCTCCGAGCTTGGACTGATTTGACACACCCATAGACTAACTTGTTAAAAAGGCGACTGACCACCTGCTGCTCCATGTCCACATTCTGTGGCATCACTTCCTTTTTAGCTCATTTAATTTTGCCCACCTAGTTCAAGGAGCAGCAAACACTTTCTGTAAAAAGAGATTTTCAAACAGTTTAGGCTTTGTGGTCAAAGTCTGCTCCAAGCTCTGTCACTACAGCACAAAAGCAACAGAGTGGATGCACACAGGCCAGTGGCTGTGGCTCAATAGAAAGTTCCTCTTAAGGCATTTGCTTACCCTCATATTGTTTCATAAAGAGAAACGCATAAATGTTTAATTCTTTCTCACAGGTGCTTATTTTCAGAGGATACAGTGGGCCAACCATTTGTCCTCACTGGTATCAATTCATTTGTCTGTTACAGCAGTGTGTGTCCTATTGTAAGTGGACAGGAGGAGCAGGTTTTTATACATCCAGGGCATTGCAATCACCTGTCTTCATTAATGGTTTGATGCTTAAGGTTTTTCACCTTCAGCTAGCGGACCTATTATACCAACAGATGCCTTTTGACATGAACTGCTAGTCTCTGGTAGTTTCCCTGCTTTGTGATGCAGAATAACCCAGTCATCTGTTGTGTTTTCTACACCACAGTAGAATTATTCATCCATCCCATGACCCTAAATCCTTTCTGTGACAAATGGTATTTAGTGACCATAATTATGGCTCTGGCTGTGCTGCTATGGTGTTATTATAATAGTTCACTAGGAAGGCATTAAAAGACACATAATCTTAGCATCTATGAGCAAAGGCTTACTGTACTCAAATTCTACTAGAAAATAAATCTTGGCTGCAATTCCATAAAAAAATTTCCCTGTAGCTTACTTATGGAGCTAAAATATCCATTTTGAGTTTGGGAAAAAGATTAAATAAATTATATATAAAACATTCAAAGTAATAATTAGTAAAAAAAAGAATTATTCAATACAAATTGGGCATTATTTTTATTGAGAACTTTAAAAGTATTCCAGCCTTCGATGTAGTAACTATACTTTTATGACTCATAGAAATACAAAAAAGCAAAGAAAAATCAACAAAAGCTTATCAATTATAGCATTAGTTATGAATGTGAACAAACTATAAATAACCTAATGATCAACATCAAGAAAGTTCATGGAGAAAAGATATGTCCAAGTTATGTCAAATAATACCCAAAACACATGAGCCAAAGATTAGCAATTGTTAGCAAAGCATGAATGGGCATTTCATTGACCCCCAACCAGTCTTGTTTCGTCTTTATTAATGATTCTGAGCAACTGATAGAATAGTTTGATTTTTACTTATTTACTAAATTGGTTGGTGGTATTTTAAAATGCTTCTGAAGTTGATCTTTCTAACTTTACTAACTATCCAATTACTGTTCCTATATGTTGTCATTTGTCTATCTACTAAAGAAAAAAGAAAATTAACATCTGATGTAGACAGTATTTGTTTAAGTCATTTAATAGCCTTACAACAAACCCTGAGGGGAGGGAGTATAAAAATCCAATAACCAAGCATCTTGCCACTTAGAAATTTCAATTAAGAGCAAACTGGAATACATTCAGAAAACATTAATAATCCAGCACCCCTGGCTCATCTATCAGTAGACTCACAACCAGATTAAGTTCAAGTAATAAATGAAAAATGATAAATGGAAGAAAAATTAAATCAGCCTGAGCTGAGGGAGGTCTCCAGGCAGCACAGCGAGAGCAGCAGTGTCTGGAGCACAGGCCCTCCTGCTGCACAGTGTCTGGAGCACAGGCCCTCCTGCTGCACAGTGTCTCTGGGGCACAGGCCCTCCTGCTGCACAGTGTCTGGGGGCACAGGCCCTCCTGCTGCACAGTGTCTGGGGGCACAGGCCCTCCTGCTGCACAGTGTCTGGAGCACAGGCCCTCCTGCTGCAGTGTCTCTGGGGCACAGGCCCTCCTGCTGCACAGTGTCTGGGGGCACAGGCCCTCCTGCTGCACAGTGTCTGGGGGCACAGGCCCTCCTGCTGCACAGTGTCTGGGGGCACAGGCCCTCCTGCTGCACAGTGTCTGGGGCCACAGGCCCTCCTGCTGCACAGTGTCTGGGGGCACAGGCCCTCCTGCTGCACAGTGTCTGGGGGCACAGGCCCTCCTGCTGCACAGTGTCTGGGGGCACAGGCCCTCCTGCTGCACAGTGTCTGGGGGCACAGGCCCTCCTGCTGCAGTGTCTGGGGGCACAGGCCCTCCTGCTGCACAGTGTCTGGGGGCACAGGCCCTCCTGCTGCACAGTGTTTGGGGGCACAGGCCCTCCTGCTGCACAGTGTCTGGGGGCACAGGCCCTCCTGCTGCACAGTGTCTGGGGGCACAGGCCCTCCTGCTGCACAGTGTCTCTGGAGCACAGGCCCTCCTGCTGCACAGTGTCTGGAGCACAGGCCCTCCTGCTGCACCAGGGGGATTCTGCCAGACCAGCTGTTACTGCAGCTTTCAGGGTTCACAGCTGGTCAGGCTGATGAGGTCTTCTCTTCTCCAGTGGTGTACAAAGAACCTTCCAGCATAGGGATGAAGTGTCCAGATTGGTACCCGCTGGATTTCTCCATGTTCTATGACCCAACTACATGCTATCGACATTAGTATCTTACCACCGAATTCTAGAAGATCACTAAAGGCAATAATGGCCTGTAATGTTTTGGGGGAGTGTTTATGGGACCCAGTGACCAACAACTTGAAAAGAAATAACTCACTGCCTGTGGTATATGGCTGAGGAGGGGCCTAACCCTACTTAAATCCCTCTTATAAGGTATATGCAGACATTTTAAGAAGCTTCATTTGCTTTTTCAAGTTATTAAGTTTAAAAAAAAAAAACCTAAGGGGAAATGGGGAGGGCGGGAGAGACTGTGCGGCTGAGCTGTCTAGGCTCACGCCCTAGCATCCTATTTGTGATTATTGACAAAACCACCTTGAAAAGATGAACAACTGCAGAATTCATCCTTCTTAATTTGAAAACTTATTAGAAAGGTGAGCCATTACAGGGCACTGATATAGGAGTTAACTGTCACTTGACAGACAGTGGGGTCAGCGGAGATGGACTGTGTGAGGGACCGCCCACTGCGGGTGTGGTCCGCCCTACGAGGAGACAGCCGGACGGGCAGCAGGAGGCATTCACTCAGGCTCTCTGCACTCTGACTGTGGATGCAACGTGACCAGCCGCCTTGGCTTCTCCAGCAGGATGGACAGACGCAACTGTGCCCCTTGGACTGTGGGACCAATGAAACCTTTCTCAAGTCACATTCCTCAGAGAATTTTTCTCACAGCAATAGGGAAAGAAATTAAGATAGGGATGAACAGATAAATGCAACACGATTAAGAACAGCTGACCTGTATCAAGAAAATTAAATGTGTAAAAAGTCTTTTTAACAAATAATCCTTAACAGAAAGTTGCATGCACGGAGAATGAGTTGACCCACCTCACATTAGATTAGAAGATAGGCCAAAATGGACCAGAGACCTTAAAATAAGGCCAAACGATGCAGTTCCAAAAACCACACAGATAGCCCAAGGGTGAACCTTGGCCTTAGACCAAAGAATGAATTGTTAACTACAACAGGAGTCTACAAAACAAAAGGAAACATAGAAATCATAACTTCTTAAAACTGGAAACACTTGTACATTGAAGCAGACATTAGGAAAGTGACTGATAACCTACAGACCAGGAGAATGCTTGCAAACCACACACCCAAGGTTCTAAGTCTCACACACCACAACAAAAAGGCAAGTAAGCCAACTCACTAGAAATGGTCACAGGATTTGAAGGACATTTCTCCACAGAACATACACACACAGTCATCAAATACAGGGAAAAGCAAGAATGACCCTAAAACCACAACATCATCACTATTTTAACTGAAGCAACATCCACTTCATCCCCATTAGGGTAGCTAGCTTCCATTAGAAAAGACAGACAGCAAAGCATCAGGAAGGAGTCGGGGCTTCACTGCTAGAGGGAACACAGAACAGCACCGCCAATCTGGAGAACAGCTTGGCGTCTTTTACAAAGACAAACAGAGTTCTAATATGAATCATGAATTTCACCCCTCTCTAAATATACAGGAAAATACAAAACGTGACAACTACTGAAATGCCACACAACAGGAATAAACGAAATGTGACAGAGCCACAGAACAGGGCATGCTGCAGACAAAACCGGGAATAAAGTACTGAGTCATGCTACAGCACGGATAAAGCATGAGAACTGCATTTGCTAGGTAAAAGCCAGGAACAAAAGGTCACATATCATATGATTATATTTAATGGACCATCCAGAACAGATAAATCTGTGGTGACAGAGTTGATTCGTGGTTGCAGGTTGGAAAGCATGCTAAACAGGCAATGATCACTGAGAGGTAGAGGGTTTTTCCTGGAGGTTGGCAGATACTCTCAATATTCTCAAGTTGGGCAAGAGTGATGGTCACCAGTCTGTGAATGTGCTCAAAGCAATGGAAGTGCACTCTAAAGGTTGAAGAGTAAAAGGTTGATGTCCACAGTACGTATCTGGAAATTAATAACCAAGAGGCAGGCACAGTGGCTTACCCCTCTGATGCTATCACGCTGGAGGCTGAGGCCAGCAGACTGCCATGTCCAAAGACAGCCTGGACTACATACATAGTACCTAACCCTAACCCTAACCCTGAACAGCCTATGAGAACAGCTAGAGAGTGACTCAAACCCTGTTTCAAACAACCCACAAACACAAACTGTAACGTACAATGACTGACTAGATTATTGTAAGAATGAAAGGCTAGTAAAATATTTAAAAACTGTTTCCTAGGTATGGTGCATGCATGTAAACCCAGCATTTCAGAAGAAGAAATAGATGGGTCATAAACTCAAGGGCAGTGAGAGCCTGTTTCAACTTTATACAGTTGGAAAGAAATGTGACACAGTCTTTATTAACAAAATTAAAATGTGAAAGAAATTCCAGAAAAATATACAGAAATATCCCTAAAACTAGTGAGGTTACTTACTCACCATGACCACTTTATATATGTAAAATTACACTTGGAAGTCAAGTTTAGAAATATTAACATTTTAATGTTTTAATTAAGTTATTTCTGTGCATGTCTGTCTGTGTGTGTATGTGGGAGGGTAAGCACATGTGTGTGCACATGCATACCTGTATGCAAGTGCCAGTCAGAGGAAGAGGTCAGGTGTCCTGACCTAGCAGTGTCTTACTCCCTTGAAACAGTCTTTCATTGAACCTGGAGTTAGGCTGGTGGCAATCCTCCTGTCTGCTCCCCAGTGGTGCTGTGGCTAGAGGCTCATGCACAGCCATTCCTCGTTTTTGCCATGAGTGCTGGAGATGTGAACTCAGGTCCCCATGCTTGAGTTGGATGTTTCACACCTCCTGAGCCATCTTCCAGACTAGCATTATCATTTTCAAAATGAAATAGTAAAAACATCTATCAAAAACAAAAATCTAGTACCAATAAAAGAAATTAACGACTTAAATAAACGGAAAGATTCCATATTTGTGAAGTAGAAATTAAGAGAGTGAAGATGTCATTTTTTTTTCCCAGAGTAGTCTAGAAGTTTAAAACTATATGAAAAAAAAAATCTCAGGATAGTTTCTAAGCAAAAAATTACCTACCTTGACAACATACTGTGGAAAAGAATTGGAATCAAAAAAAAAAATCAGTTAGTTTTGATGGAGAATAAAAGTAAAGGATTCCACCATCCCTTTCCCACTAATCACAGAGCCACAGCGACCAGCGGACCAGCCGACCAGCGGACCAGCCAGTGTGCGTGCGGGTGAGGTGCTCCGTGCTCCGCAGCAGCATGGGAGCGCGCAGACGCTGGGCCTGACCCAGTGCTGTGCTCACTTCACCCTGCCAGAAGAGCAACTCAAACGGGACGGAACGGGATACTTCCAACAGACGGTGTGGAAACCATTTGTGAAATCCAAACTTCTTTACAAACCTTATTCTTATAAAACGATAAATCAAAATTGATCTTAGATCACAACGTACAACAAACTAGGTTTCAGAAAAAGAGAAAACCCTTCCTGATCTGTAGTTGGGTAAAAAGCATTATAACCTAAGCTGTAAAATACTGATAGGCTCGACTTCATCGGATGTGAAGCTTCTGCCTTGTCAGTGGCACGTTCTAAAGGACAAACTGTAGACCCAGGAGGGAAATACAGATAGGACCCCTAAAACTTCAACAGTAAATGAAAACGACTAGATGAATGATGAACTTCATTATTTCATCCAAGAAGGCAAAAGAAAGAAAGAAAGAAAGAAAGAAAGAAAGAAAGAAAGAAAGGAAGAAAGAAAGAAACAAAGAAAGAAAAAAGCGTGTGAAAAGATGTTCAAGACTATTAGTCACTTAAAATGTAAAATGAAATCAGGAGCTACAGCCACAGAAGCTTTAGATAAAAACAGTTATGGAGACTACCAAAACGTGTTGAAGCTATGCAGCTGATCAGATATACTGGTTAGCACGCAAATTGTTAAACACTGGAAGACAGCATGGTGCTTCCTCCTATATCTGAATATATGTATGAAACTTAAGACACAGGAACCCCACCCTTAAATATTCACTCTAGAGAAATTAAGACTCACGTACGCACAAAACCCGTCCATGAATGTTTACTATTACAACAGACCAAGCTGAGGCACAGCCACACAATAGCTTACTGCTTAACTGTAAAAAGGAGCAAAACATTGACTGACAAGATGACTTGAGGGCTCTCAGCTATGCTGACTAAAGGAACATGACAGTCTCCAACGCGCACAACGTCCACCGATGTGGTCATCAAGGTCAGCACTGTGCCCAGCAGGCGCCGCCAGCACGGAACAGCAGGAGGAAGTCCAAAGGGACGCGCCTGTTCTATGGCCAGAATTCAGTACCAAGGGCTGAATCTGCACTTCCGTTAACATTCACAAAACCTTACAGCAGAGAAAACAAGGCACAACTGCCCCATACTTTTAAAGATAAGATGAAAAGGTAGTCATCTCAAAAGTTAGAAGACATGGAAATCCGAGTACCATAAAGCCAAGCAGGAGCTGGAGAGAACAACTGCAGTCCAGACATACATGTGCTCAGGAACATGGTGGCAAAGCAGAGACAGATGGGAATTAAGAATGACAGGAGGGACAACCACAAACGCAGAAGTGATTTAAGAGAAAATCATCTTTAGCTTAAAGTAAAATAAAATGTAGAGGAAATACTATTTTCTCAGAAACTATAAATCAGCAACTATGACATAGGAAGAAATTGGGAAAAACAAACAAAAAAGCCAAGGAGTTATCCCTCCAAAGGCGTCATGTACACACACTACACTCCTAAGAACACTAACAAACCCTTAGAATTGTAATGTCTGTCTGTCGGAGCTAACTCCCTCCTGAGAGCAGAGATTTCTTTGTGTGTGTGGTTTTTGACAGGTGTGAGGCTGGCCCTGAACTCTTGGGTCTTCCTGCCTCTTCCCCTTCTGTGCTAGGATTCCTGGTCTGTGCCACCACAGTGGCTAGATTAGAGATTAAAAAGAAAACAATGAAGTAAAGGCAGGGGCACACCCTGTGCTCTAACTCCAAATCTCCCAGAGCCACACAAGCACACCAGGCCAACTACAGTTCACAATTCATCACACATTTTACAACAAATCAAGAGTTTAAAGTTTCCTAGCACAAAAAAGAAAGATAAAATGGTAGTCTAATTTGATCACTACACATACATATATGTATGTATGTAAGTATGTAGATTATGAAGCGACACCCCATAAGTATGTACAGAATATATCAATAATGTGGTAGGAAAGTAATGTGGGCTTATGTTAACTTAATTAGACCACTGTACCTGTACTTACGTTTTTTCATGTGGTCCACAACTACTTTAGCTAGTACTCAAAGTCTGATAGCAGCACTAAGAGAACTGGCTGGTTTGTGCTTCAGATGGTTATTGGTAGTATATAAACAGGCACACCATGCCTTACGGCGATTACGGGACTCTCAACCCCCGCTTGAGTTCAATTCACATGTCCTGCTCTGGCAGCCCCCCACAGCTCCCACCTTTCAGATGGGAGCTTCAGTTCTCCTCAGGCCATTCCATTTCTTCTAAAACTAGTCCAAACAGAAATCTACTACTTCTTGCAGGCTCATCTCTATTATGTGAAATAAAGTTTAATCTTTATTTCACATAATAGGAACAGCAACATTCTCTTCAGCCGTTCTTATAAAGACAAAACCATTCATTTCTGCTCTTACCACAGGACCTAGACTGCTCGTAAACACACCTTGCTTTCCCAATCTTAAAAGGCAAGACAACCACACCGCGAACACTGGAAACATGTGCCTGGCTCCGTCCATTAAAGTCAACAATGGAAAGAATGGAAGAGCAGATATGAAAATCAGTCAGGGGTGGGGCAGGGCAGGCTATGAGAGTGAGGAGGGATGAAGGAGTAAGAGCGCAAAGCTTTGGTGACTACAGACCATCTTACAAATGCAGTCTGATAGACAGGCGCAGATGAACTTCAGCATCGAATGCAAGCATTAACCACCTGCTATGGCACCTACGAAGGCGAAAACACTTCAACATGAGGAATACCATGAATGTAATTTGCTTCAGTTACAGACAAATGAATTCATTCATTCAACAAGTATTGTCTGCTATTATATCAAGTATGTTTCACACACAACCAGAACTCTACAATAATGTGCACAAATGTAAAATAATTCCAGTCTTCTTGTTGGATTTGTTGTTGAAGAAAATATGCCATTTAACATATCTCAATTATCAACGTATGCAAGGTAATAACACGTAACATGTTTCTAACTACCATTTTAAATTAATATTAACACTTTAATTTCTATTTCAGGTGTAAGCAAATACATAGCCCCAATTTAAAAATATTCTTTGGCTTCCCAAACTGACAGTTGCTGAGGCTGAAGCTGAGCCCGGCTGCTGCGCCGTGCTCCACATCCACTCTAGCCGGCCACGCGCCTTCTCACGGGGACATAAGTATGGGAGGTCTACGGGCTGGGGCTGAGCCCGGAAGGATGCCGCCAACCCCTGCACGTGCCTGTGGCACACAGGACAGACGTACTTGTGTTGAGTTTATACCTGAGACTAAACTGCTGGGCTACAGGGAACGTCTTTCATGTAACAGACACTGCCGTTTCCAAAGTCTAGAGAGTAGTTCTAGCATGGTCAGGCGGACTGAAATCAGCCCTCGATATAAAATGCACTGTCTTGAAGATTTTTGCATGAAAACATAATCCAGAGAATCTCAATAATTATTTGCTAGCGCACACGCGCGAGTGCATGCACATGCATGTGTAAGTATGTGCTTGTGTGTACATTTTTAAGTTTTATATTAGGCTTATATATTTGAGAAACAAAACACTCTCTAGAGGTAACAGCCCCTAAATGAAAGCTGAGAGACAAGCAAGCAGCAGCCTAGTGCAGACAGTGGATGGGAAAGAAGGTAAACCAGGCAGAAGAAGCAGTGTGTGCACAGGCCAGGAGTCAAGGAAACACACGGGATGCCAGGAGATAAAGGAACACACGGGATGCCAGGAGACAAAGGAACACACGGGATGGCAGGACCACTGCAGAAGGGGGGGGGATGAGAGATCCGGCCAGGGTCTCCCGTGATTGACTGATTGGTTTCTATGTGTAGTCATGTACATGCGCAAGTGGGCATGTGTGTACTACCCCGACATATGTGTAGAAGTCAGGACAACGTGTGGGAACTGATTCTATTCTTCTATCATGCGGGTCTTGGAGATCACACTCAGGCGTTTAGTTTTGATGGCAAGGCCTTTACCAGCTCAACCACCTCACAGCTCTACTGCTAGATTTTATGCAAGAAAGTTACATAAAAACAAAAAAACCTGCATTTATTTCACTCTGACTTTTATGTGTGGCATGGCCGAATCACGTCTGGACTAGTTAGCAGCTGTTACAACAATGTAAAAATATTAATATTAATAATAAAGCAACAGGCCTCTACACATAGAAAGCATAGAACAAAAAGAACCAGAGCAAAATTACTAGTCCTAGTTTGCCTTCCCTGAGGAGATCACTTTATGCTGACCTTACAATTAATCAGGGAATTTTTTAATAAGGCTGTTTGTACTCTATTCATAAGAAAGGCTTTACCGGGCGTGGTGGCGCACGCCTTTAATCCCAGCACTTGGGAGGCAGAGGCAGGCGGATTTCTGAGTTCAAGGCCAGCCTGGTCTACAGAGTGAGTTCCAGGATAGCCAGGACTACACACAGAGAAACCCTGTCTCGAAAAACCAAAAAAAAAAAAAAAAAAAAAAAAAAAAAAGAAAGGCTTTAGTGTCATGAGAACAAGCAGCGGAAGTCTCGATGGCCCGAGTCATGCTCCAGAGTATGTTAGGGATAGGGACTCATTTTGCATTTCCCTTCCTCCTGTCAAAAAGGGTTAAGTCCCAACTGCTGAACCTCTACTGTGCTCACTTATTCCTACGACTGAAGGGTGGATAGCATTGTTATTACCTAAAAACTGAAGTGTTGACGTGAATTAAAGGAGGTATCAAGTCGGACTCCTTCACTAGTGAGAGCATCAGTTTAAAACAACTTTACTTCATCACACTGGCTCTAGGCAGGACACTGAGTTATAAAACATTTAGGAAGAAAATAGAGAATTTTTCTGTCAGATGCTTTGGAACCTGTCAAAACTACATCATCTATAAATAAGTTATATAAGATCCAGGAAAAATGTCCTTTATTCTTCCAAATTTCTTCTGAAATTCACCAGTCTACTAATACATTGACTTTTTCAATGACATTAAGTCATTTTATTGATCACTTACTTCAAAGCATTGGATTTGGGCGAAAGGGTACATGACATCTCACTTCCACACTAACCCTTGGATTCTCGAGTGTTAACTCTCCAGAGTGCATAAGGTCATGCTCTACATTTAGTGGGAAAAGGGTGGGCCTGGGGGCAGAGCTCCTCTGTGAGCACCTTCGGCTGCACCTGCAAGCCATCTCCCTCAGCATTCTTGTCCTCCGTTGTACAAGCTTTTCATCACAGGTCCTGCCTGGTATGTAGCATGAGCAGCGTCTTTCTCACACTGAAATGTCCTTACTATTGTTTTTTCGAGATGGAGTAACAGAAATTTCCCAAGGGTCCGAACTGCTAGGCTGAGTGGAAGGAACAGAAGTCACCCTCTGTATCTGTCTCCTCTTCAGTCTTAACTCATGATTCAGGTTACATGTCTTCAAGAACATACAGACTAATAAGCAGATGTGATTACGTCATCCCACCCCAACCTTTGGTGCCCAAGTACAAACATATTGACGCTCCCTCTCCTCTCTTTCCTCTCCCAGAAGAAAACGGAACCCCTTGTTTATCGTCAGCAGGACAATCAATACCCATCCACTCCCCCTACCACCCGCTTGTTCCAACCACTTGTGTCTCTCAAGCCAGCTGACAGCCCGTCTCCTCACTACCCTGACTACTTCAAATGTCCCACGCTGTACAGAAAAAGTGACTGAGTTAAAAACTAGATCATGTCACTTACGCCTCTCCAGTAGTTAACTTTTAAAATAAAACTCAAATTTACCATGGTCTTCAAACCTCTCAGTCCCTGTCCTCACTGTGGAACTCCTCCACTAATGCTCTACAGTAAGTGTGTCCACACAGCTGCAATGGCCAGCCCATCTTGATCCTAGGCCTTTCAATATATCGCTCCCATATACAAAGCTCTCTGACTAACTCTCATTTATCTATCATTTCGGTCTTATAAAGGTGCCCCGTGATAAGACATCCATCCCTAATTTCTTCATTATTTATTATCTCCATGTTTGTTAGTTTTTGCCAGAACTTGCAAAACCTTGTTGACTAGAGTGTAAGAACCATGAGGGCAGAGACTGCCCACAAAGCAGAACCTAACAGTACCAGGCAGAAGTATGCAGATGCAGGAATGAGGGATGAGGCCGACTTTCTTGTGATACGATCTCAAGGCAATTCTCAGAGCTTCAGTTTTCTCTCTTATTAGAAAACAATGTTGAATACGATTGCTCGGTGGAACTGACTGAAACTGTCAAGGATTAATGTCCAAGAGCAGCACCCATAACAGTAGATGCTGAAGACTTGATATAGTAAATGTCATTTCTTTCTCCTTTAATGATTAGATGATGAGACCCCACTAAGCTAATTCATTATTGAAACTATATATGTATGTGCATGTGTGCGCGAATGTGTGTATCTATGCGTGCATGCATAGAATGATGAGTAGTATACATCTACACCTTATCTCAGAAAAGAAGGGAAAACGTAGGACTGTGGTAAGGAGGAGAATCTGGACGGAACCTTAGCAGTTAGAGAGGTCAAAGTAACCTTTGTGTGCTTATAAAGACTTGCAGCAAGAACAGATTAATGCTCATTTTGCAATTTCAAAGTCCAAGCATTTTCTATTTGCTTAATGTACAGAAACTTCATCTGTATCCATCTCCTGTTTGACATTCATTCTTCAGTGAATATTGCTAATAATGTTTTTTAAGAAAAACCACCAATTATGTAAAACAAAATACCTGAGATCAGAAAGAGAAATTCCCTTTACTTTTCCATAAGCTTTAAAGTTTCTATTCTCCAGAAAGACGTCTTGACCCAGGCCTGGCGCTTAAATGTGTAATTCTTGGGACTGGGACAGGGACGGGGTCTGGAGCAGGAGGGCTGGTGTGAGCCAGAGCTGGCTTGGGCCACAGCCCCTGCGTTCACACCTGCATTTTAACAGTTCCTCCGCCTGCTGCTCACGTTTGCCTTTGCTTTCTTCAGCGGAGATCAGACTTCCTAGGACACTTCTAAATCATTGACGACACATCATTCAAACCTCTTCCTAGAATGTAGACAGCTACCCTTCAAAAAGTTGTCAGTGCACCCCAGCCCCTGGAACTGGGAGGAATCTGCTGCCTGTCTTCAGTCTCCCTAGGATACAGACATAATTTAGATCTTCAACTCAAAGAAGGGTTTATATTAAGCACTTAATTCAGTTTTATTCAACATATTTTATGTAATCAAGCTTGACTTTCTCAGAAGTAATTGGTATCAGCTTAAAAATTTTTCCCTTCTGTTCCAGTTATTTCTACCACTTTTCTAAAATTGGAACTTACAGTCTATCCTTACACTGGAAAAAATAATTTTGGTACTGCTGAGTGTTCCATATAATTTATGGAGAAAGGATTCATCCATTAGATAGAGAGTAAGGAGAATAGTATACCCTGTCACAACATCCAGAGCAGTGGGTGCACAACCAAGGCTCTGGCCATAATCAGATGACAGTTCAAATAGGAATGTATCACAGGTCAGAGAGTACACATCAGGATGAGCTTTTACTGACACTGAATGCTTTAGCGGGAAGGAACCTGAAACTCTCCAAGGCGATTATAAGATCATAAACAAGCAAAACAAATGTTCTAAAGCATACTCTAAGGCTTCCTCTAGGGCAGTGTTCAACAAATGAAACAATGGCCCAAAAGCTAGAGTCAAGATGAGCGAATGAGGAATGCACGGGAAGGCAGGGAAGAGGGAGAGTCAATGGCAGCATGCCTGAGTCCATCCCAGACATAGGGACACCACCTCGGGAACTTCCTTTCTTTCTCCAGATACGAGAAAGGGTCAGAGAAAGCCAGCTGGGGGACCACCACTGTGATTCCTACTCCTTCAAGCTTCCAGAGAAAGCAGAATCAACCTTTACTTCCTCCTGTTCTTCTGCAAACCCAAAGCTATTCAGACAGAACAAGGACTGAAAGGTAACACCGGCCCTAGGACAACCTCAGAAAGCATTAACTGTAGGCTGATGTATACTCTAAACTCATCATATACTTTTACACAATTTAAAGTTCAAGCAAGACTCTGGCGTCTTGGAAAGATGACCTGCAGCTGAAATAGTCACATGTCACACTTCGCCAACAAATAAAAGGTTATGTAAAGAGTGTAAACACCAAATAAGGACTTTTAAATTTATATGAAATGTTTCAAAGGTTTATATTTTGGTTAACAGCCAAGAGTAACTGAAAAAAAAAAAAAAAAAGACCAACCTACCAAGCAAACAAATAAACAAAACAGTTTTCGAATTCCCTAAATATTGGCTCAGACCCTTTCCTTACTGAGTCTATGTCAAGTTATTCAGAACATTCACTTGTTTTAACAGAACTTTCTACTTTTATTTATTGATTCAATTACTTACATTAATGTATGCATGTGCAGGAGCTGTACATGAAACAGGGTATGTCTGTGGGGGCCAGATGACAGCTTTGTGAAGTGTAATATCTCCTTGTACCTCATGTAGGCTCTAGAGATTGAACTCAAGTCACTGGGCTCTGTAGAAAATACCTTTACCTACTGAGCTCTCTCAATAATCCTTTATTTTTGAAGCCATTCTTGTGTGTGTGTGTGTGTGTGTGTGTGTGTGCACATGTTATATGAAGGTCAGAGGGCAACCATGCATGTTCCTCCTCAGGTGCTGTCCATCTTTCCCAGACAAGGGTCAACCGTGGGTCTGGAGCTTGCCAAGAAGGTTACACTAACTAATGAGCCCCAGGGAATCTGACTGTCTCTGCCTTCCAGAAAGCATGCACATTGCCCAGCTTTTTATATGAACTGGGGATGGAAGTCAGGACTTCAAGAATTTTACTGCCACATCTCCATAATGTATGTATGTATGTATGTATGTATGTATGTAATATGCATGTATGTTCTATGTTCATTCAAATAGTTCTGTAAGAGTATATCCAGTATACATCACAACTGTAACACAGACCACACAAACTCTACTATTCCTACGTGAGTACACAGTTTAACTATTGCTATAGTTGTTTTTCTTTTCCTATTAATATAAACCCAAATCTGGGGCTAGAGAGATGGCTCAGCAGTTAAGAGCACTGACTGCTCTTCCAAAGGTCCTGCGTTCAAATCCCAGCAACCACATGGTGGCTCACAAACATCTGTAATGAGATCTGATGCCCTCTTCTGGTGTGTCTGAAGACAAGCTACAGTGTACTTATTTATAATAATAAATAAATCTTTAAAAAAATAAGCTGGGCCGTGGTGGTGCACGCCTGTAATCCCAGCACTTGGGAGGCAGAGGCAAGCAGATTTCTGAGTTCGAGGCCAGCCTGGTCTACAGAGTGAGTTCCAGGACAGTCAGGGCCATACAGAGAAACCCTGTCTCCAATAAATAAACAAACAAACAAACAAACAAACCCAAATCTGGGTGAGGAAACAGAAACACACACACACACACACACACACACACACACAAGCTCACACACACAGAGAATGCCCTGGCTTCAGGATGAAGAGTTTCTTTTAGCTCTGTCAACACAGCTCAATGTTTTGCCCATCTCACTGCCTCTTATTTCCTTATCATTTGAAACTCAAATGGCTGGAGACATCAACCTTTGGGTAATCACCTGACAGCTTTATAAACACGATCCCACAATGGTGGAAAAAGGAGTTTTGGCCTTTGACTTCAATTCCTCACTGAACACAAACAGCCAAGAGATAAACCTTTGTAAAGTACCTACCAAAAGTCCACTTTGTTTCTCAGGATAAAAGAGCACACCAGGATCAGTACTGCTCCACAGCCTCTGTACCCCTGAAGGCAAAGGCTCTTTACTCCAAACACCAATGGCATGAGTTTTACTGAAGACTCAACTTATTTATTTAGTCTGATCAGATGTCACATAAACTCAATTCTGATTACAGTACAGAGCATGAACAACTGGACATCCCTAATCATGCTGGATTAAAGATTCCTCTTACTTTCCTTTCTCCTGGGCCATTATACCAAACCTAGAGCAAGACTATACTCACCTCCAGGCTAGGAAAAAAAAAACAACAACATAATAGCTTATTGATCTCTGGTGTAGACCCAAACCCACAAGTCATCAGCCAAGCAGGGATGGAACTAACCGCGAAGAGTCGTGCACTGGGTTTTCAGGTCCCACATAAACACATCATAGACTGCATCAAATGTGGATGAACCCATCCTCCTGGTCATAACCAAATAACACACCACGTGGGTAAGGGAGAAACACATCCTGAATTATACTGAAAAGATTACCACTTCTTGGCTGTCAGGAAATGCCAATTTAAGTCCATTATATTTTTCATATAATGAGAATTCTCAAGCTTTGAAAGCTACCATTGTATTTAATTCTACGGATAAATGCTTTCAAAAGAGATACTACCATATGCTGGGGAATTATATGTTGACAGAAACCACCACCTTTATACTACTGAGTCAGTATTTGTGGCAAATGACTTGGACTTTTTATAAGTAAAAATTAACAACAACAACAAAAAGCTTCTAACTGTTTGGAGAAATCAAACCAGTACTCCAAAAATGGAAATATTGTGTTCTCTGCAATACCCATTCAAGGAGTTAACTCATGAGAACTAAGAATGGTGAAGTCAGAACCCAAGCTCAAGCTCAAGTCTCAAGTGGTGAGCGCTCCTCTTAATTTCCCTTAGGTCTAGTTCATACCAAGCACGGTCGTGACACACAATCAGCCTGCAATCAATCCTTAAAGAAGTGTCCCTATCCAGATCACAGAACAGAATGAGGCAAGAGTGAATAGTATTAGTGGGCACAGATGAAATGACAAGTGAACTGGGAGTCAGGGCAGACTTTTATGCCCCAATAGAGAAAGACTGAGGTGAGGCTGGAAACTATTTTCTGGCCTTCTCTCCAGTGCAGCTACGGGGGAACGAGATCCTACATGCCCGGGACCCACAGAGCCCCAGGCGCAGAGGTGGAGGGGTGGGAAGAAAGCAATCGGAGTGCTTTTGGAGGGAGTGGGGACCATGAGAGATGGGCGCGACAGCAATTTCACCGAGAAGAGAACTTCCTGCCTCGGGTAGGATCTGGGGCAGGACCGTCCCGGAGGCGACCTCCCCTTCTCAGTCTCACGGTCACATCTTTATGCGCGAGGACTGTACACCCGGCAGCGAGCGCTAGAAGAGCGAGCCGCCGGGGCCCTCGCGCCGGGCTGGGGAGTCCTCCCGCACGCCGTCGCTCCGCAGGGACCCCTGGCTCGGACCGGCCCGCCTCCATCGCTCCGAAGGGTTGGCGGCGGCCAGCGGACCCCAGCATCCCCGCGAGCAGACAACCCTCCCCGCACATCCCGCGTGGGTCTTTGTCCCGCCGGCAACCGGGGTCTCCTCGGGTCGCCCAAGCACAGCCCGTCCTGGAGGCCTGGGGGGCCCCCGGGGGTCGCCCCAGCTTTGTTCGGTCAGCGGGGCGCAGGGAGGTGGACACTTACCGTACACCCCAGCGAGGAAAAGCAATAGCCACGCCGACCCCCGCCGCGGAGCCTCTTTTGTGCTCCAGCGACGGGCCATACCCACGGCAGATGGAGGGAGCGAGGAGATGGAGGAGGAGGAGCTGGGGCCAGACGCTGCCGCCGCCGCCGAGCCCCTGGCTGCTCCCTGCGCGCTCCGCGGCGGCGGAGGGGGAGGGGCGGGGCCGCCCGCGCGCGCTCCCTCCCGCCGGCTCTGCGTCGGCCGCGCGAGCCCCTAGCGGGCCGGCCTTCCCGGGGGCAGGGACGCGCAGCGCGCGCGCCAGCGGCAGGCGACAAGGCCGGCGACTGCGGGGCTCGGGCCTCGCGCCGCACGACCAGCCGCCACCCGCCAGACTGAGCGCGAGCCGGCACCGGCGCTCATCCGTGCACTCGGCAATCCCCTGGCCCGCCTGTCTTGGTTCCCGCCCCGCGCTCCCCTGGACTCCGCCGAGCTCGCGCCGATTTCGCCGCGCCTGGAGCCCGAGTAGCGAGGCAGTGCCAATCGATGTGCGAGCACACGAACGCCGGCCGCTGGGTTCCAGGGGCACGGGGGCTGGGGACGTAGGGGGTGTAGTGGGGGAGAGAAAGGGGTTTGCTCTGACCGAGCTCAGCCTCAGACCCCAGCCTTGGTTTTGTGGCCCACCCGGAGATCCTCGAGGCTGTTGAACAATGAGTGGAGGGGAAGAGGGATGGGAGGGAGGCTGTGAATTTAGAAGTTCCGAGATAAGACCCGGACCCTATTGGGTCCGCTTGAATTTGGCTCTGAAAGAGTGAGTGGGTCGTAGGTCCCAGTGGACAACCTGATGTAGAAACCTGAGCCGAAGGATCCGGGGATGTCCCCGGCCGGGCTACAAGGTCTGCGCTTCTAATCTGGCAGGGAAGCCTCGGGGGGCCCTTTTGACACCCGGGTGGGGGTGGAGTGGACCTGGGACACGGAAAGAGGGATATCCCGATCCCCTCCCCAAGTGTCTTCCCAGCTCCTAACTAGGATCTTTCCCTTGAGTGCCCATAGCGCTTCTGTCTGTAGCGACACACTGACACTTCCACCTTGTTTAAAGTGTCTGCACCGTTTTGCCCGCTGACCTTGCCTTTTACAGGCACTGTCCACTATTCCCTAAGGATCCATACTGCCCTATGCTGTTTTGTTGACACAGGCTATCTGTCTTTGTTTCCGGACGACAATCTTGTGAGATGAAAATTATCCACTCTTTAGATAAGTTAATGAGACTTGGAAAGGTTAAATTATCTCAAAGAAGTTATCAAGTAAATATCCCACAGACTTTGTTTCCCCCATCCCAAAGACAGGCACTTCCACAGTAACAGGAAACTCAAGCAAAATGCTTAGTATTTATCAGTTACATTAAATTTTAATATATGCCTGGGGGAGGCCCTTTAGATTTTTCCTGTATTTCTTGCTTATTTGACCCTTTAATGACCCCCCTGAAATTATACTGCAGAAGAGAAAAACAGTTAATAATTAAGAAATCTTTTTACAAGATGGCAATAAACAAAAATCCTGAACTCTGGATTTTTTTCCCCTATTCTCTTTGTTGAGTATACAGCAATTTCGTTGTTCCCGAGTTTACAATCAGCAGATATGATTCCTTGTTTTATGATACTACACTCTGATGGCTGGGTTTTGTTTTTTTTCCAGAGCTCTTTAATTTGTGTCAGGCCATAAACACAATGAAAAAGTAGACTGGACTACGTGCATCTCCTATCCCATCACTTTTAGTATCATTCAAGGAACACTGTCCCAAGAGGAGACACGTGGTGTCCCCCCAGGACCCCAGCGACCTTTCACCTGCACTCCTCCACAAATGCTTGTTTATCTGCTCAGCAGCCTCTTCAACTTGTCAAATAATCAATCCCTTGTTTCCTAAGCCCCTTTACCATTCTTACATTTTAATGAGGACTCTGGAGAACTTCTACCTAAAAATTAAAATGGAGGTTTTAGCTATTTTTAATTCTTTTCAAATGAAACATAAGAATCTATGTTACCATCTCAGAAACAAACAGAAAAGTGGTGTTTCTATCTTTACAGATCTCCTTTGTCTCTGGCTGGAAACATCTGGATTCCCATATCTGTTACAATATGTTGTTTTGGTTGAAGTATATTAAGAAATTCAGAATCGCAGAGATCTGCAAACTGCCAAAAAAAAAAAAAAAAAAAAAGAATACTTCCTTGAAATAGTCTCAAGGACACCACTACCAAATACAGCAAATACAGGCTATGCATCTCCAATCCGTAAACTCTGAAGTGCTCCAAAGCACTGAGCAATGAAACTATTGAGCATAAAAGCAAACATAGACCCACAACTGTCCCACCCATCAGATTTTGAAGTTCGAAGCATTTTGGATGAAAGAACACACAACTTCTGAAACTTTTAAAAACTGTCATTCTTAGCTGTCTATCTTAGACAACTCAAAGAAAGGGGCTCTAGAAGTAGTTCTAAGACTATGTCTTACAGGGGAACATTTTTCCTTAAACAAAATAATTCTGCTAGACTATCAAAGGTTGTTAAGCTGCGTGTCATAGAACAGGCATGTTATCAGGCACCGGACAGGACCATCACTCGTTGTGCTGCCCTTCCTGGCGCTCTAGACTGTACATCGATGGGTCGTATGAAGAAGTACTTTGAAATCCATTAAAACTCTCGACTATAAAGAGGTTTGTATTGGTAGCCGTTCCACTGAGTGGAGTGCTTATTATTCTTGGACAGTTTGGAGTTGGAGGCTATAAAGCATAAATCATGCCTTTAAGAAACAAATTCTTCTTCTTCTGGGTCCCTCTATCTATAAAAGGGCTTTAAGTGGTCTTTTTTTGCCTTCTGAGATAGTTTGAAGTTTTTGTGTTCATGTACTTTTCATAGGGAGATTAATCTCTGCAGACTCTGAAAGAACTCTGTCAACCATTAAAGTTTAAGAAAATTTCACTAAAGGCACTCTGAGTTGCTTCTTAATGCTTTTCCAAGTGAGTCTCACACTTCTCAAGAATATACAAGAAGGAGTGGAGAGGCGTGTGTCTTCTTCTCCACTCTTCCACTCTGGGGAATACGCCCTTAAATAATCAAAATCTTTTTAAAAAATAATTATAAATATCTCTTTCTCCTTTGTTTATTATCACATATGGTTTAATTTTGACTCATGTCATGGATAAAAATTTTGTCTTGAGGATTGTAAATCATGCTCCATCGGTAGCATTCGAGGGTCTCACCACAGAGGTCAGCCTGGGAATTCAACTGCAGCACTCTGAGTAGCATCTTCTATTGGAAAGAAAGTTGGTGGCGCATGGGTTTTCTTCTTGGCACACTTCCAAACAAAAGGCAAACCATCTCCCCACCACTGAACTGTTTTACAAAAGAAGAACAAACGAATAATACAAATAAATAACAGGAAAATATTAAAGATGTTAACTAAATGAGAACTCGTCCTAAGAAAATTGTTTCATTGGAGTGGAGTAATATAAGATCGCAATCCTGGGAACCTGAGTCCTCGATCCTCAGCGCATTTACTGTGGTTATCTGGTCTGTTCTGGGCTCTAACACCCTAGCACTGTTACCACACTCGAAGCATAATACTGGTTCCACACCACAGAGCAAATCCTCATATCTTTGTCCTAGTATCTTCAGCTTCTTGACTGTCAAGCCAGACCATTGTATCTGCTGCATGAACTTGTAAATAGTAATAACACTTTTTGTAGACATTTTAAACCATTGCCTCCATCGAGGAAAAAATAAGCAGCCACGCACTTTGTTAGAAATGCTCTTAGGATTTTGTTGTTGACCTGCAAGTTTCTAAATGGGCATCTTTGTCTTCACATTTAAATTTTTCTCATGACTAAGGATATAAACTGGAGCTCTGGTTAGATGGGAGCTCATTCCACGTCCCCACGAGCCCATTAGCCGTGAACCCAGAAACTATGATGTCAAGTGAATGATTCTTTATAGGGACCCACTGCTAATTTCAGGCACATACAATGTATTTATTTGAATTCTGCTCAAATCAAATAGAATGTGAGGTTACCAGTGTACCAATGCAGCGTACTGTAGTAGATAAAAGCAGAGATCTGAAGACTTTCACAAGGTTGATTTTGATCTAGGTGGTTAGCAGTGATTGAACCTTAGATTCTTGTATCTTATATTCTCTCTGTTAAAATGGGAGTGAAATGTGGCCTCTTTGATTACATGTCATCAGTGAAATAATACTGGTGTGTGTGTGTGTGTGTGTGTGTGTGTGTGTATGCGCGCGCAGCACGCACGCATATGTGTATGTGTGTGTGTCCATGAGCACATGCAGAGGAGAGAGAGAGAGAGAGAGAGAGAGAGAGAGAGAGAGAGAGAGAGAGCCTGTGGCATGGTTTTCATTTAATCTTCAAACAATCCTCTGATGTCAATACTGTTATTATTCTGTGTTCAAATGAACAGACAGGCAGAGGTTCTGTAGTTTGTTGATATCACCCAGATGGTAAATGGTGAGCATTTAAACACGGTCACTGGAGCTTGCACATCATCGGTCCACTATGTTGTATGTAAAGCAGTTAGGCAGCTGCTATTACTTAAAATGTAAATGATTTAATCTAGGCAGTCCTTATTCTCTTATATGCCATTTAAAATAAAATCTAGGCCATTAATTTTTTTTACCATTTTTTTTTAGCAAAATAATTACCTCGTGCTCAGTTGAAGTTAGATAGGCATCTGCCTTTTTAGATTTATTGTGAAAAAGAAAAATCACTTCTTAAAACTTTTTTCCTTTCAATTATGGAAGCAGTAAGAATCAATGAGATGAAGGATCTGGCTTTTTTTTTTTTTTCTGTTTGTGCTAATTTCTTCCTGGTGACCTTGGCGTCCTTATTTATAGCTCTCTTTGAAGATTAGAGAAACCTAGGTTGCTTATTGCCCTAATCTTCAGAAAAGATCTATTGACAGATATTTCTGACGTCAACTCGTGTGAAACTGCTCAGTTGTGAGGCCATGGAAACAGAGGTCATCTCTACTGAAGAATAGATTACTCCAGCTTCATCATGAAAAGAATATTCTCCTTGGAAATACCCAGGCGGGTGTGCATTTTGAATAGACACCAGCTGTGATAGAAAAGGAACAGTCTAAGCCTTTGGATCCCTGTAGTCTGCAGGTCTCGCTCACACAGCAGGGAATGGGAAAGAAACGTATCACAAATATTTCAGCATAAAAATATATTCTTATATTCAGTGAAATAGATTAAGTAACCAAAAAATGAATGCCAAGGACATTGGAACATTAGGTCCGATGACTGTAGTCACCATACCCCTCCCCATGTGATTGCCAGCCCTACCCAGGAGGTCCAAACACTCCTGACCATGGTAACTCCAGCTGATGCACTCGTAGACAGAAAACACACTTTCCTTGACATGCATGGTTAAGGTAATCAGTGGCAATTAATAGGAAGAAACCTCAGAGGCTTCGTCCGCTGACAAGAGCCTGGGGAAAAGGACAGCTGTTCTGACCTCCCTTCTTCTGGGATTTGAGTTTCAACGGCTCTGACCTTTTGTTCTCTTGGGCCCCATCCTGGGCACACACATCTTGGGCACACACATCTCATAGCCTCACACAGGCAGAGAGAGCCCGGCTGCCTACCATGTATATACATGCTTCTTCACTCCTGTATAGTTGTCCTTTTCTACGAACGGCTACAGACCTGTTCAGGCCAGCCCCTTCACGGACGTCATTCAGAAAATACAGCACTAAAAATTGAGCCCTAGCTCCCTCTCCCAACAGCCACAGACTTCTGAAGCCAAGGACTGGTGCCTTTCCCTGACCTGGGGAATAGAATCAATTTTTTGAATTCTCCATTTTTCCATTCAGGAAGAATGGTAACGTTAGATGGGTAGGGACTACTGAATCTAAATAAGCATCTTCAGGCAAGCGGATGTGATGGATTAAGGGTCTTGGCAATCAAATGTTTCCCTTGGCGGGGGGGGGGGGGCAGCAGGAATGGAAAGCAAAGGTGTTAGGCAGGATAAATAGAAAGGAAAAATGGGGGTTGGGGATCTTTGCATCTGGTCTTAGGAAGAGCCAGTAAATATCCCTGCATGATATCCAAGGCGATACTTAGTGGAGTTTTTGTTGTTGTTGTTGTTGGTGGTGGTGGTGGTGTGTGTGTGTGTGTGTGTGTGTTGTATGTATGTGTTTTAATCATTCTGGCATTGACAGTTTTCTATGGTTTTATTATCAACATTTAGTGCTTCCACTATACTAAGTAAAATGAACTTCACATAGCCTCAGTTAGTTCTATAAAATCTATAGGTTGTGCGACATTGTATTGGCTGTTAAAATGCATATGTCCATTGTTCTAACCTAGCAGAGACTCTAACAGGACGCCTTCAAAGCATCCTCCTGCAGCAAACCACGAACCTATGCCTTGCTTCACTCGGTCGGGCAGTTCCAATCCTTCTGTCGGTGGCATTATGCTCTTCCTTGTGACAGTTTCAGAGGTGGCGAAATTAGTGTCCAGAAGAAAGTTGGGCTTGAAGGAACAAGGACGGCATCCCAGATGGACAGATCCCTGGAGAACATATTTAAGTTATGCTCATCATACCATGATTCTCTGAACCTTTAGTCTCCATCACAAACTCTAAATAAACAGAGCAATTTCCAATTTGAAAACACTAAGCAAATTATCTTTATGAGCCACCATTTTCTATTATTAATATTGCTTTTCTTTCTCCACAACTGCTAAAGTTGATTGTTAAGCAAAGCAGGATCAGCCCTCTAAAGGCCAGCTAGAATTTTGAGTTTTCATTTTTGAATGCGGAAATCTGTGAACGAGGATGAAGACTGGAGCAGCTGAAAGCATTCTCTGCCCTGATCACTCAGCAGTGCAAGCTCTATTCTATCAGGCAAGTGATTGTGAGGACAAAGAAGTTTGCAGTCAAAGGGAGAGATATGCCAGTACATACACACAACTTTCATTCATGCAAAAAGTATTTACTGTGGAAGGGAGCTTTCTAGTTTTACACTGAGCACTGTAATTGCTCAGTGACCAAATGTAAATGCCACAGTGGATGTACACACAGATGATACACTAGAACCTTTAGAAAGAATTAGAGAAGGCCTCATAGAGTAAAAGCTCTATTTGAGAACTGAATGGGAGATTGCCACTGTAAGCCCAGGAGATACAAAATCATTTCAGCCCCAGAAACATCAACTGGAGGCCAGAAAGGGGAACAGAGCTATTCTGAGATCTTAAAGCAGATTGGTGTTAAAGATTCAAGTGCGTGCATGTGTGTGTGTGTGTGTGTGTGTGTGTGTGTGTGTGTGTGTATGTATGTGTATGTATACATGTGTGTGTGTGCTGTGTGTGTGTCTATATGTATGTGTATGTGTGGTGTATGTATGTGTGTATGTATACATGTGTATGTGTGGTGTGTGTATGCATATTTGTTATGTGTGTGTATGTGTACAGCAGTGTGTGGGAGAGTGTGTGTGAACACGATGATCTAAAGAACAGGAAACCAAGAGTAAGGGACAACAGGAGGGAAGAAGGATGGATTGAAATCACAAGAGGGAAAAGGAAGGAAATGCAGAGGGAGGCCAGAGAGAACGAGAGGGTGGTGTCACAAGTATGGACGTGACAGAGAGAAACCCATGATGATTTACAACTAATATGAATAATAATAAAATTAAAAAATAGTCGTATTCAAGAGAAAATTCAGGTCTCTTGATGTCTGGGCTGAGCAAATGGCTGTCTGTCCTATCTCCTGGCCCCTGACGGGGAATGTGGAAGAGGACTGGAGGTGGAGCAGCCACAGAAACTGACAAGCATCACTGTGTGCCAGCACACTCAGGTCAGGTCGGGGAGGCTGTCCGGTGAGCAGCTCGGCATGGAGTTTCCTTAGGAAATAGGAAAATCAGGGCATTTCGGGGACAAGAGGTAGTATGGAAAGAGGAAACTAAACAAAGAACAAGTGACCGGTTTGTGGGAAGAAAGTGTAGTGGGAAAGTGTGGAACCGTAGAAATCAAGTGAAGAGAATTTTGAGAAGAGAGAAGTAAATCGAGCCTTCCTCGGAGAGCTCAGATAAAAAGGTAAAGGCGTAGGAACCAACAACTCTTTACAAGAAAATCTGACTCTGTGTGTGTGTGTGTGTGTGTGTGTGTGTGTGTGTGTGTGTGTGTCTGAAAACTACTGCAGAGATCTGCTTGGCCTTTAATTCACAGCAGAATGAAATTCTGGGAGATCTGTGTATCATTTCTCTTTTGTCACTTTCTTTTTCCCCCCTCCTCTCATCCCTCTCATGTTACAGCATTGTCCATTTTGAGTTAACCCTCAGGATGGACCGTCGATATAAAATGAAGTATATAATCTTTCTCTCCCATCCCAGTTGCTCCTTTCAGTCCAGCCTTGCTTACCCTCCCACCACCCCACCCCACCCCCAGTGTAACCTCTTAGATGTTTGCATTTTTTCTCATCCTCAACTTTCCTTCCTTAGCAATGACTTTCAGGGGGAAAGAATCTTCAGAGCGAATCCATATTGGAATCAACTGACTCCTCAGGCACTCCTCAATGAACAGGTGCGGAGGAAACAGTTCACAGTGGAACTTTAGCCTGTGTGGAAGGTCGTGGGATCGTGGAAGGCTTCCCCGCTGCTCCTCTAAGATGGCCTCTTACTAAGACGCAGTCCTTGCCTGAGGAAGAAAGCAAGTCCATGTAAGATGTCTGCCCCTCTCATCCTCCGTTGCCATACTAAGCCTCTGGAAGACTTAAAGGTCACAAACATTTATTATATTGGTAATGTTCCTTTTGGAAAGTATATTTTTGGCAGATTTCAATGTACTTAGTGGCTAACACAATAGCCAAAGAACGCATATCCTCTATCTTGTTTAATGCCAATTATTCTGTCATGATTTTGCTTGGGGCTATTGGAATACCTTCAAGTGTGGCTCAGGACGGACAAGTTCAAGTCTACCAAGGCTGTATATCTCCATGCCTACCGAATCAGCTGTTCCCTATTAAATCTTTAAGCAATATTAATGACCGACTTCTCCGCAGCCAAGTGGTTTGATTATGCTTTTGATTTAATTCAGCTTAGGAAAAGGAAAACAATCTCATTAATCATTTTTGAAGACCCAGTTTATGTATGCGGTACAGATATGTTATTTCCTAAAACACTCTCTGCTGAAGTTCTCTGATTTAAACAGAGAGACTAGTTCATTGGCAAGAAAAAAAAAAATGTTACGAACTATAGTTTTAAAAGCAAAAGTAAATGACAAGAGGATTTGTCTATTCTAATATGTAATTGGAAAACATTAATTTTTGTTCACTGTATCATTTATAATATGTCATGCTTTATGAATATGTTTTGTATCTCATGTAAATTAGTTATGCTCATAATCCTCTATTTACATATAAGCCTCAGGGAGCAAGGTTCCTAATAAATGCATTGTGAAAAAAAATATACTTTCATCAAAAGAGGGAGGAGGGAATGCATCAGCCCAAAGATATCCTAATAGCAGAGACCCAGGACCAGAGGCCTGCTTTGGTCCTGGCCAAAGACCTCAGTGACATGAGATTGCGAGAGACAGGAAGCCATCAGTTAGCAAAGCTCTCCCTTCAAGTTCAATTTCTGTGATATAATAAGTGCAGAAGACAGGTCTCGTAAGTGGTCTGACTAGAAAAATAAGGTGAACTGGTAATAACTATGGTATTTGAAGGAAAGTCCTCCTCCAAGAAGTCGAAGCATTCCTCCAAAGTCATGATGGCAAACTTATCAGAAAAGATCTCAGCACAGAAATGGTGGCATCTAAATCATCTACTCCAGGCCTGGTATGACTTCATCTTCCCTGAGGAAGGCTCATTAAGTAGAAGAGGCATTTATAGAACCGTAAGACTGTCAGAGCGGAAAGGGCCATCACCAGTCCATCCTCCTAATTTTACAAGGGATGGACTCTAGGCCCATGTATACAAGCTAACGGCACTGTGTGGATTCTGGCACAAGGACAGCTATTCTGAGAGAAACGGACACCTAGAACTAGACCTACAGGCTCCAGTGGAGTGGTGGGCTTTGCATGGCCTTACAGGAAAAGCATGGCGCATAGATGGCTGATGTGACAGGAGTAGTAATGTCAAAGAGGTACAGGTGACACAAAGCTGACAGTAGTCGACCAGTTAGCTGGGACAATCTAGGTAAAGAGTGAGTCCCGAGAGAGAAATAGTTACATAGCGTCTCTCCAGGTATAGGTACTCTGTCTGCAGAAAGAATGGGACTCCAACAAAAGCCACGCGGGGCTTCAATCCTAGGTGCTCATTAGGTAAGAACTAGATACTCAATACTAAGTTAGAATGGATGTTTAAGGTGGATGTTGCAGCGTTAAAGGGAAGGACAGTACTGCAGCCCAGCAGAGTCGGAGCTTCTGGAGGCAGAAGAACAACTTAAACACAATCTGCTTGGCTAGAGCACCGTGTTCCTCTGAAGGGAAGGATTTTCCCAGAAACTCCAGTCTGTGAAAAGTTACAGGCTTTATCCGGGAGGACAAAAGGGCTTCACATCTCATGAAAATGTCACTTCTGGCATCCTAGACTCAACTTGCTATAAACCAGCTCTGTGCGCTCTCAGGTCCCTTCTCATGTGACAGATGTCTTGGTCTACCTGAGATGCGATCATAACAACTGTACAGGGGGAAAAACGTATAATCAACTTATTTCTCATAGTTACAGACCCTCGGGAGCTCAAGACCAATTGGTTGGCAGACTCAGTGCTTGCTGGTTATGAAGACAGCCATGTTTTTCTTCTGTAATCTCTTATGCTATAGGGTAAGAGTGATCTCTGGGGCGCCTTTTTATATGGGCATTCATTCTTTATAATGAAATTACCTCCCTTATTAATTACTTTTCTCATTCCTGTAAGAAAAACAGTGTAAGGAATGAATGGCTTTTTCTCTGCTCCCAGTTTGAGCATTCGGTCCATTGCTGCGGGGAATCCTGAACACAAGTCAGGCTGTCGGTCACGTTGTAGCCATAGTCAGGAAGCTGGTAGGGGAAAGCTGAGGCTCAGCTGGCTTAGCCTTTTAGTTCAGTCTGGGAATCCCCAACCTATAGGATGGTGGTAGGTACGTCTTCCTACCACCTGAGACTGGTCTCATAGGCGATTCCACATCCTGTCAAGTTGATCATCAGTATTAACCATTCACCCCTCCCCCCAAAGGCCCCACCTTCAGATAGAATCACATGAGCATCAGTACAATTTTGAGAAAACACATGTATTTTATCTGTAGCAATCGCTGAACTGAGTCTAGGGATTTCCTAGCAATTCTTCAATATCACTACATTATCTACATAGGGATAGAGGAAGAAATAGAAGAGAATTTGCCCTTTCTTTCCACATTAGTGAGACCTGTGTTCTCGTGAGTTCATATGCATTGCAATGCATGCCTGTAATAAGAGACCTTTGAATTCTGGATCTTAGCATCATTTCTGGAAAGAAGAGAAAAGTGAAGAACAATGAAAATATTATCAGAATGTATCACAAATTTAAATACATGGGATGATCTGGGAATTAATATTAATCAATTTGGCATGTAGTGAAACCATTCAAAGCACCTTTGGCATGATGGTTAGTGTGATGTGATGCATGCTACAGGTAAGCTTAACCAGACTTGTTCCGATGTGCTTGACTGAAGACCGGACCAGCATAGATGTTTTCTGTGTGTGCATGCACATGTGTGTGTGCATGTGCATATATGAATACACACATATGTGAAATTAACACTTGAAGGAGGAGACTAAGTGAAGCTGAACAAGTAGACCTTCATAATGTGATGAGCCTTATCCTAAAGAAGGTATCCAAATAGTGTAGCTACGGAACACTGCTTCAGTTTCTATCCTGCTTTGTGGAATTTGTAATTGAGATGGCAAAAACTGACATTTCCAGGCTGCTGATCTGTCCTGCAAATTTTAGACTTGCCAGACCCACACTCACAGCCCCAAGAGATAACTCCTAAAAACAAATGGCTGTTATCTATTATGTCTATTCCATCTATCTGTCTGTCTATCATCTATCTTGTTATCATTTATTGTATCTATCATCTATCTCTATTATCTATCTATCTATCTATCTATCTATCTATCTATCTATCTATCTATCATCTAACCCTACCTATCATATCTATCACCTATCTATCTATCTATCTATCTATCTATCTATCTATCTATCATCTATCTATCTATCTATCATATATCTATTATCTATCCACCATCATTTATTTATCTTTTCAGTTCTGGAAATTCGTGACAATTTTCACACCGCACCAGTCCAACGCAGAAATATCTTTAGTGTTTCAAGCGGTTTTGCCGAGGTGGACCTATATTAAATAGCATTTGGATGCCTGGTGTGAGTGCTGTTAGGGAAACATGCCTCAGTACACGGTACTTAACTCCTAATGCCAGTGCTTGATTAACTTTGCTCAAATTTGATTCACAATGAATTTTTCCTCTGTTGAATTCCTTTTTGTCAGAAGCTCTTCAGGCCATGTTGTAGTGCGAATGTGTGGAAAGTCATGGGCCTTGGCAGCTAGCCTGATGTGGTGATCTGAAAGACTCCTTCATGAATAGTGTTCTAGACCATCACGGAGTTTCACATTCAGTGATGTGAAGCACATTCAGTGTTTCAAAAACAGCCAAACAACTGATTTCTCATAAACTATAAAACACTTGAACAAAATCTCTCCACTATTATTTTTTTTTGATTTCTTAAGAGCTGCATTCAGCACAAAATGACCTTACAAGTTTTACAATTAAGAGAGAGAAATTAAATGATTTTGAGTACTGGTTCCAGTCATCTAGCAGACTGATGTTTTGAAAGAAAAAAAAGCATGTCAAGTTGTGTCACACCTATTCAAAAGTGTCCAAGGGCTTCTGAACTCGCTCTGAGAGCGCTCTCAAGTTATACACCGAGAGCCACTTGATCAGCACTTACACCTATTCCTCCTACTTACCACTTAAGCCTATCCCCAGAAAATATTCTCTTAGCTTGTTTTCCCTGCTCTTGTGTGTGTGTGTGTGTGTGTGTGTGCGTGCGTGCGTGCGTGCGTGCGTGTGTGTGTGTGTGTGTGTGTGTGTGTGTGTGAAGATACTGGGACCTTTGAAGAATTGGTCTGTGCAGTTGTCGGGGCTAGCAAGTCTGTGATCTGCAGGGCAGGCTGACAGGCTAGAAGCCAGGAAAAAGCTAATATTTCTGCCTAACCGTTGGAAGACAATGTTATGCCTCCATAGCTACTTTAGGTTCTAACTTCGTACCAGATACATTCATGTGAATTCTGCAGGGCAGGCTGACAGGCTAGAGACAAGAGAAGAGGTGGCTTTTCAGCCTGAGTGAGATGGAACTCTTCCTTCCAAAGAGAACTTCTGTCTTTGCTTTTAAAGCTTTCTTTCAATTGATTGGATAAGGCCCTCTTCATACTATATTGGATAACGTGCTTTAAACCAAGTCTATGTATTTAAATGTTAACCACATCTAAGACACACCTTAAAAGTGGCACCTAGACAGATAGGTGACCAAATAACTAGATACTATGGCTTAGTAAAGTCAACATACAAAGTTAACAATTAAGTTGGTATAGTTTGAAGGAATAAGCATCTGTATAAAGAAATAATGGGATAGCGGAGAAAATAATAGTGTGGCAATAACAACGAAGAGGAAGGAAGGCCTCCCCTCATGGTTAGTCTGACCTGATGCTGATAGGAACTTTATTCTCTGAAAACAGAAGGGGGTGGCTTCCTGGAATCAGGAAGCAAGGAGATGAGTTGGCACAACACAGCGTTGAACAGTTAGAACAACCGAGAAATGGCAGCGGAGCTAGCTGTGTATGTGGGATACACAATCAAAGCCAGATAGACCTCTCCATTGTGGTTAGAGCCTAAGTAATATTGTGTAACAGCTACTTCTATGGCATCTAATTGTATTAGGTAATCTAAATCTAAAATCTAAAAATGACTGGAAGTCTACAGGAGGATGTGTGGAGTCATGTGGAAATATAAATCCATTTTATAGAAGATACTTCTGCACTTGTGGATTTTGCACTCTGTAAGAAGTTCATGAATCTCTTTCCTCAGATACCGAAGGAAGGATGACTGGGCTTGCTTAATTGTTAAAACAACCATTTCTTCTCAGACCAGTGAATAAGCATTCTATGTGCTTATGATTATTCAACATTATTTGTCTTTTCCTGACTTTCTGAAGTTATAAACAACTTTAGAAAAATGTCATGAGATAGTCAATGCTGTTTAGTGTGTGTGTGTGTGTGTGTGTGTGTGTGTGTGTGTGTGGCTGGCACATGCCTTGCCATGTGTATGGAGATCAATGAGCAATTTGCATGAGGTTGTTGTTTCCTATTATATGGGCTCTGGGGATCGAATTCAGGTTGTCCATCTTGGTCATAGTGTCCAGATGAAGAGCTGTCTTTTCATGGAGTCAGGAATACCATCCAGACTGAACACATGTGATTTCTACAGTGAGATCTAATGCGTATTAGTTCTGCTGCAGCATTTGGAAGAGTACATCTCTCCTTATAACCTCTGTGACAGCCTGGCACGTCAGAGGAGGCCAGCAAGAGGCTACCCTCCTTCCTTCCTGATTTGGAATTACATTAGACATATATGTTGCCTTCTATATATCATAACCATTATATATACATGTATACAAATTTCTTTTCCCTTTTTAACACTATATAGTTAATATGTTTGTCGTAATAATTACCAAGGCCAATTATGAGCAAGACGTGGTTTTCTTAGAAGGAATTCTGTGTATGTTTTTTTTGTTTGTTTTGTTTTGTTTTGTTTTGTTTTGTTTTGTTTTTACCGACAGTTGCTCTTTGACTATCTACTGAACAAATATACAACTGTAAGTCCAGTGAACTTTCCCTTTATTTTGTGAAATGCCTGGTGTATTCATTAGGCTATTTTGCTATAGTATTGTAGCTGTTCTGCTTCATTCTTGTTTGTTATTTTTCTTGTTTATCTAGCATATACGTTCTTGTTTTTCCTAACAAAGACTGAGATAGATGCTTCTGAAAGATAAGGGTTTTTTTGAGTGATTTTTGAATGATACTAAAAATTACCATCGTATATTGGATTCCTACTCTGATCTTCATGCATACTATTTTTAATACTGCTAATTTTAAGTGAAATGAAGTTTACGTGTCTAAGGCTCAGAAAAGTTGTTTAGTAACTTATATAAGATATCCAGTCCATGGATAGCAGAACATAATTTGAATTCAAATCATTAGATGCTGGGCTATGTACACTCTGTCATGCTAATTACATCAACTCATCTTGTCCTTTTAGCAATAACAGCAGAAAATATTTTGGAAATGAATTTGTTATATACATTTAACACTATAACATTTGGTCCTTACAAAGCAGACACAACTGGCACTTTATAAAAGAGGCAAAGAGAAGCCCAAAGTGTTCAGTAATACAGCAAAGTTAAGCAACCAATGAGACTGAATCCACAGGAGGACGCCCTAGCGATTCCTATCTGATGGAGAGCCAGATTCACTGAGATTAGGGATGTGCGGGCTGATGGGGCTCAGTGGCTACGTGGCCAGCCGGGTCTCACCAGTCTTCTGATGGCAATCTTCATGGCCTTAACAAGAGTAGCAGAACATTATTTTTAAATATGGAGTTATGAATGACTCTTGAAGGATGAAAGAGCTGTGTGGTAAGAACTCTAAGCATTTACTCTGTGTGAAAATTATAGTGAATGCAAGAGAAGCAGAAGGAACATATTAAGAGCATTAAGTAACCATTTCATACCATGAAGAATAACTGTGGACCCCTGAGAAACTGAACTAAAGGACAATCCAACCAAGCATGTAGAAATCAGAAATTGGATCGCTCTGTGGAAACAAATGCCAAGGTATTATTTAATCTGTGCAATAAGTGTACCCTTTTAAGTTGACTTATTTCCTATTCCTTTCCCTCCATGTGATAGCCAATTCTCTTCGGTCACTTTCCCTGTAATTTTAAATGCAAGCAATCATGATCTTATCAATTGAATCCCATGGCTTTCTAACCTAAAGATTAGGGACCTAAGAAAGTCCATTTCTAAATTTCAAATTATTTCTGGATCTTTCCTTATTTTTTTTTTAGCAGTGAGTAGTGAGTATTAGCATTTACTACCAACAATATGTGTTTTTATTGTTCAAGCAGAATGTGGCACCCATCCTGACTGTCCGTGAAAAGTGCTATAGTCACTTATAACCATTGTCTTCTCTGGCAGAAATTCCACGCCTTCATGTCTACATCACGTGGAGCAGTCTACTTTGAAACAGAGGAACAATAATAAAGAAATTAAGTTATGTTCTTATAGAAGATCAAATTTCATTATTTTTTTAAAAGGGAGCACTATTGGTCTGATGGTACTCTAATACAGTTACCTATCCAAAGGAATCTGTGTTGCTAAATTTATATTGAGTATTACTGAACAGCTCTGTATGCAATGGAGTGTATTTCAAAATTGCTGATATGTCTAGTTTTGTATGGAATTAATTGGTTAAAATAAAAATGTATAGACATGCCAGAAGTGAAGTCAATTCTCTGTGTGGACCTCCTCTAAAGTTCTTTGAGATGCCACCTTTTTCTTTGGTATTAATGGAATTACATTTTAAAGTATGCTTTGTTTCCTTGTTACCTTTTCAAAGACATTTATTTTTTGTAAAAGATAATTGATATTGTGGTGGTTTGGATGAAAATGGTCCCCATAAGTTCATAGGCAGTGGCAGTTAGGAGGTGTGGCCTTGGTGAAGTAGGTGTGGCCTTGAAGGAGGAGGTGTGCATTATGGTGTGGGCTTTGAAGTCTCAGAAACTCAAGCCTGGCCAGTGTGTAACTGTTATTTCCTGCTGTCTTTAGATCAAGATGTAGAACTCTCAGCTATCTCTTTAGCACTATGCCTGCCTATATGCCACCATGCTTCCTACCATGATGATAACAGACTAAACTTCTGAACTGTAAGTCAGTCCCAATTAAATATTTTCCTTTATAAATGTTGCCATGGTCATGGTGTCTCTTCATAGCAAGAAACCCTAACTAGGACATTCTGTAAATCTACTTATTTGTTTTACTGAATGCACTATGTTTGCGTACATATTTAAAGATTTATTTATTTTCATCTTATATATTTCCCTGCATGGATATATGTGTACTATGTGTGAACTTTGTGTTTGTAGAGGCCAGAAGTAGGTGTTGAGTCCCCTGGAACTGGATCCCCATAACTAGAACAGCTATGAGTGACCATGTAGATGCCAAGAATCAAAACCAAGACTACTGTTATAGCAGCCAGTCCTCTTAGCTGCTGAGACATCTCTTCGGCCTATACAATATATTTAATGTGTTCTGTTTGCGTACATGTATAGCATACCTATAATTCCATCAGTATGTTAGTGGGAAAATTGTTAAGATATATCTATTCTGAGTATTTAGCAATTGGAGGAGAAATAATATATAGGGAGTTGATTAAGCCTTTGATGAGATATTATACCCCAACTCAGAATGTAAAGAAGATGAGTATTGGAATTCTAAGAGTTGACAGTCAAGTGAAGAAAGAGCAGCCTCTTTTAGACACTAGAGAAGTATAGCTAGAAAATTTATCCAGGAACTAATTCTGATAAACACCTAAAAACGATTGTAAGTCAAGATCAGATTCAGATGGTCAAGCAAATTTTGGAAGCAAGATATTAAGTAAGGCAAAGTCAGAAGTGTTGGGTAACAGCTTCAGTAGGATACTGGAGTGGATGTGGCCCACAGGGAATCTTATGTAAAACTGAGATGCCTATAACATAGCACGACTCCCCTTCTTTTCTCACAGCACTGTTAGGCAGCTGGAGCACAAAGATGCTTCTGGGCTCAGGAATGGAAATGCAGTATGGGAGACAAAGTCAGCAGGACATGCAACTGTACAAGGGGGAGGCACAGAGGCCCTGCAGTGCCTGTTGAATGGAAGGTCTAGATTATGCATCAACTCTCTAGGCAATCCCGAAAGTCTATGCTTCTGTCTGTATAGAAAGTATTATTCAATAAATATTTAATATTCCATCACAGTTTCAGGTAAGATTGTCATTTAAAGGCAAAACCAGATTTTGAGGTAAAGTCGAATGTTGAGGCAGTAAATGTTTAATGTGCCATATGACTGCTCCCAGACAAAAGGGACTGCCTTTCGCGATGGCGTTTTTTTGTTTTTTTGTCCTTTTAACAGGATAAAGGCTCCCTTGCTTGGTCTGCGAAACTTCTGAGACTGTCAGCCGTGAGCTTCACCCTGCACTTGCACAGATAGTAGAAAGACTGGTAAGTCCCAGTTCTCAAAATCAAGGAAGCAAAAATGGAGGAAAGGAAGCCTAGAACGTGGTGGGGCTATTTTTAGGCACCACAACGTGTTTGCGGGGGCATGACGGGTGTCTGTACGTGATGTAGGGAGAGAAGAGGGATGATGCATCCGTTCCACGGGGCTGGGAGGCTTACTAAGTCTCCACAGAGTTTAACCTTGAAGTGTGACTGAAAATCCAGCAGACACTCTGAGAGTAAAGGAAGACTAAAGCGCTCCAGGCCGAGGATGCGGGTGAGTACACCAAGCAGTGTGAGAAGCAGGGCGTGGAGAAGGAGCTGTCATGGAAGACAGAGCACCTGGCCGTGACTTGGTAGAAGGATGTTAAACCAGGAGTCAGGGAAAGCTTTAGAAGGGCTGTCACCACAAGACTGACAAGAAGGGGACAGGTTGGAAAAATGATTTGAAAACAGGACTTGGTTGCGCATTGGAATTTTTTCTTTTATTTATTTTTTGTATGTTTTAGCATATTTCTACTAGATATTTTCTTTATTTACATTTCAAACGTTATGCCCTTTCCTCGATTCCCCTCCAAAAATCCCTTATCCCATCCCTTCTCCCCCTGCTCTCTAACCCACCCACTCCTGCTTCCCTGTCCTGGCATTCCCCTACACTGGACATCTACCCTTCACAGGTCCAAGGGCCTCTCCTCTCTTTGATGTCCTACAAGTCCATCCTCTGCTACCCATGTGGCTGGAGACATGGGTCCCTCCATGTGTATTCTTTGGTTGGTGATTTAGTCCCTGGGAGCTCTGGGGGGTACTGGTTGGTTCATATTGTTGTTCCTCCAGCTGAAAACCTCTTCAGCTCCTTGGGTCCTTTCTCTAGCTCATCCATTGGGAACCCTGTTCTCAGTCCATTGCTTGGCTGTGAGCATCCACTTCTGTATTGGTCAGGTACTGGAAGAGCCTTTCAGGAGACAGCTATATCAGGCTCCTGTCAGCAAGCACTTGTTAGCATCCACAATAATGTCCGGGTTTGGTAACTGTATATGGGATAGATCCCCAGGTGGGACAGTTTCTGGATGGCTTCATCCTTCTGGATGGCTTCAGTCTCTACTCCACACTTTGTCTCTGTACCTCCTCCCATTGGGTATTTTGTTCCCACTTCTAAGAAGGACTGAAGCATCCACACTTTGGTCTTCCTTCTTCTTGAGCTTCATGTGATCTGTGAATTTTATCTTGGGTATTCCGAGCTTCTGGGCTAATATCCACTTATCAATGGGTGCATACCATGTGTGTTTTGTTCTGTATTTGGGTTACCTCAATCAGGATGATATTTTCTAGTTGCATTCATTTGCCTAATAATTTCATGAATTCATTGTTTTTAATAACTGAATAGTACTCCATTGTGTAACTATACCACATTTTCTGCATCCATTCCTCTGTTGAGAGACATCTGGGTTCTTTCCAGCTTCTGGCTATTATAAATGAGGCTGCATTGAACGTAGTGGAGCATGTGTCCTTATTACATGTTGGAGCATCTTCTGGGTCTATGCTCAGGAGTAGTATAGCTGGGTCCTCAGGTAGTACTATGTCCAATTTTCCGATGAACCACCAAACTGATTTCCAGAGTAGTTGTACCAGCTTGCAATCCTACCAGCAATGGAGGAGGGTTCCTCTTTCTCCACATCATCACCAGCATCTGCTGTCACCTGAGTTCTTGATCTTAGCCATTCTGACTGGCATGAGGTGGAATCTCAGTGTTGTTTTGATTTGCATTTCTCTGATGGCTAAGGATGTTGAACATTTCTTTAGGTGCTTCTCAGCCATTTGGTATTCCTCAGTTGAGAATTCTTTGATTACCTATGTACCCCATTTTTAATAGGGTTATTTGGTTCTGTGGAGTCTAATTTCTTGAGTTCTTTGTATATACTGGATATTAGCCCTCTATCGGCTGTAGGATTGGTAAAGATGTTTTCCCAATCTGTTGGTTGCCATTTTGTCCTTTTGACAGTGTCCTTTGCCTTGCAGAACTTTGCAATTTTATGAAGCCCCATTTGTCAATTCTTGATCTTAGAGCATAAGCAATTGGTGTTCTGTTCAGGAAATTTTCCCCTGTGTCCATGTACTCGAGGTTCTTCCCCACTTTCTTTTCTATTAGTTTCAGTGTATCTTGTTTTCTGTGGAAGTCCTTGATCCACTTGGACGTGAGCTTAGTACAATGAGATAAGAATAGATCAATTTTTGATTTGCATTTCCCTGATGGCTAATGATGTTGAACATCTCTTAAGGTGCTTCTCAGCCATCCAAATTTCTTCAGTGAAAATTCTTTATTTAGCTCTGTACCCCATTTTTAATAAGGTTATTTGGTTCTTTGGGGTCTAACTTCTTGAGCTCTTTGTATATATTGGATATTAGTCCTCTGTCGGATGTGGGGTTGGTGAAGATCTTTTCCCAATTTGTTGGTTGCCATTTAGTCCTTCTGACAGTGTCTTTTGCCTTACAGAAACTTTGTAATTTTATGAGGTCCCATTTGTCAATTCTTGATCTTAGAGCATAAGCTATTGGTGTTCTGTTCAGAAACTCTCCCCTGTGCCCATGTCCTCCAGGGTCTTCCCCAGTTTCTTTTCTATTAGTTTCAGTATGTCTGGGTTTATGTAGAGGTCCTTGATCCACTTGGAGTTGATCTTAGTACAAGGAGATAAGAGTGGGTCAATTCGCATTCTTCTGCATTGAACCAGCACCGTTTGTTGAAAAGGCTATCTTTTTCCCACTGGATGGTTGTAGCTCCTTTATCAAAGATCAAGAGACCATATCTCTGTGGGTTTATTTCTGGGTCTTCAATTCTATTCCATTGATCTACTTGCCTGTCGCTGTACCAATACCATGCAGTTTTTAACACAACTGCTCTGTAATACTGCTTGAGGTCAGGGATATTGATTCCCTCAGAAGTCTTTTTATTGTTGAGAATAGTTTTAGCTATCCTGGGTTTTTTGTTACTCCAAATGAATTTGAGAATTGCTCATTCTAGATCTATGAAGAATTGATTTGGGATTTTGATGGGGATTGCATTGAATCTGTAGATTGCTTTTGGCAAGATGGCCATTTTCACTATATTGATCCTGCCAATCCAAGAGCATGAAATATTTTTCCATCTTCTGAGGTCTTCTTCGATTTCTTTCTTCAAGGACTTGAAGTTCCTGTCATACAGATCTTTCACTTATTTGGTTAGAGTCATGCCAAGATACTTTATATTGTTTGTGGCTATTGTGAAGGGTGTTATTTTCCTAACTTCTTTCTCAGCCTGATTGTCCTTTGAGTACAGGAAGGCTACTGATTTGCTTGAGTTAATTTTATAACCAGCCACTTTGCTGAAGTTGCTTATCAACTGTAGGAGTTCTCTGGTGGAGTTTTTTGGGTCGCTTAAGTAGACTATCATATCATCTGCAAATAATGATAGTTTAACTTCTTCCTTTCCAATTTGTATCCCTTTGACTTCCTTATGTTGTCTAATTGCTCTCGCTAGAACTTCAAGTACTATATTGAAAAGATATGGAGAGAGAGGGCAGCTTGTCTAGTCCCTGATTTTAGTGGGATTGCTTCAAGTTTCTCTCCATTTATTTTGATGTTGGCTACTGGTTTGCTGTATATTGCTTTTACTATGTTTAGGTATGGGCCTTGAATTCCTGTTCTTTTCAGGACTTTTTGCATGAAAGGATGCTGAATTTTGTCAAATGCTTTTCCAGCATCTAATGAGATGACCATGTGTTTTTTCTTTTAGTTTGTTTATGTAGTGGATTACATTGATGGATTTCCATATATTGAACCAGCCCTGCATCCCTGGGATGAAGCCTACTTGATCATGGTGAATGATTGTTTTGATGTGCTCTCGGATTCGGTTGGCAAGAATTTTATTTGATATTTTTGCATCAATATTCATAATTCCATCTCACACCAGTCAGAATGGCTAAGATTAAAAACTAAAGAGACAACATGTGCTGGCGAGAATGTGGAGAAAGAGGAACACTCATCCACTGTTGGTGGGATTGCAAGATGGTACAACCTCTTTGGAATCAGTCTGGCGGTTTCTCAGAAAACTGGGCATGACACTTCCAGAGGACCCTGTCATACCACTCCTGGGCATATACCCAGAGGATACCCCTGCATGCAATAAAGACACATGCTCCACTATGTTCATAGCAGTCTTATTTATAATAGCCAAAAGCTGGAAGGAGGCCAGATGTCCCTCAAAGGAGGAATGGATACAGAAAATGTGGTATATTTATACAATGGAATACTACTCAGCAATTAAAAATAATGAATTCATGCAATTTGTAGGCAAATGGTTGGATCTGGAAAATATCATCCTAAGTGAGTTAACCCAATCACAAAAGAATACACATGAATTACAATCACTGAGAAGTGGATATTAATGAGCCCAGAAACTCTGAATACTCAAGGTACAATTAGCAAATCAAAAGATTCCCAAGAAAAATGAAGGAGAGGACCCTGGTCTGGAAAAGACTAGATCCAGTTTTGTAGGAGAGTACCAGAACAGAGAAATGGTGTGTGTGTGGGGGGTGTGATTAGGGAACGGGCGGGGGGAAGAGGACTTATGGGACATATGATGAGGTGGAAACTGGGAAAGGGGAAAGCCTTTGGAATGTAAACAAAGAATATAGAAAATAATACAAAAAGAATGGGTCAATTTGCATTCTTCTACATTCTAACCAATCTAACCAGCACCATTTGTTGAAAATGCTATCTTTTTTCCACTGGATGGTTTTAGCTCCTTTGTCAAATATCAAGTGACCATAGGTGTATGGGTTCATTTCTTGTTCTTTACTTCTATTCCATTGATCTACCTGCCTGTCACTGTACCAATACCATGAGTTTTTGTTACAATTCCTCCGTAGTACAGCTTGAGGTCAGGGATGGTGATTCCCCTAGAAGTTCTTTTATTGTTGAGAATACTTTTCTTTATCCTGGGTTTTTTGTTATTCCAAGTGAATTTGCAAAGTCCTCTTTCTAACTCTGTGAAGAATTGAGTTGGAATTTTGATGGGGACTGCATTGAATCTGTAGATTGCTTTCGGCAAAATGGCCATTTTTTACTATATTAATCCTGCCAATCCAAGTGCATGGGACATTTTTCCGTCTTCTGATATCTTCTTCCATTTCTTTCTTAAGAGCCTTGACATTCTTGTCATACAAATCTTTCACTTGCTTAGTTAGAAAAACACCAAGGTATTTAATATTATTTGTGACTATTGTGAAAGGCATCGTTTCCCTAATTTCTTTCTCATCCTGTTTATCCTTGAGTAGAGGAAGGCCACTGATTTGTTTGATTTAATTTTATATTCAGCCACTTTGCTGAAGTTGTTTATCAGGTTTCTCTGGTGGAATTTTTGGGGTCACTTAAGTATACTATCATATCATCTGCAAATAGTGATATTTTGACTTCTTCCTTTTTAATTTGTATCATTTTGACCTCCTTTTGTTGTCTAATTGCTCTGGCTAGGACTTCGAGTACTATATTGAACAGGTAGGGAGGGAGTGAGTGGGCATCCTTGTCTAGTCCCTGATTTTAGTGGAATTGTTTCAAGTTTCTCTCCATTTAGTTTGATGTTAGCTACTGGTTTGCTATCTATTGCTTTTTATATGTTTAGATATGGGCCTTGTATTCCTGGTCTTTCCAAGACTTTTGTCATGAAGGGGTGTTGAGTTTTGTCAAATGCTTTCTCAGCATCTAGTGAAATGATCATGTGTTCTTTTTCTTTGAGTTGTTTATATAGTGGATTATGTTGATGGATTTCTGTATATTGAACCATCCCTGCATCCCTGGGATGAAGCCTACTTGATCATGGTGGATGATCATTTTGATGTGTTCTTGCATTAGGTTTGTGAGAATTTTATTGAGTATTTTTATATCGATATTCATAAGGGAAATTGGTCTGAAGTTCTCTTTCTTTGTTGAGTCTTTGTGTCGTTTAGGTATCAGATTAATTGTGGCTTCGTAGAACAAATTGGGTAGAGTTCCTTCTGTTTCTATTTTGTGGCATAGTTTGAAGAGAAGCAGTGAAACAAACAGAAGTTGTGACCCAAATGGATTTAGCAGATATCTATAGAACATTTTATCCTAAAATAAACGAATATACCTTCTTCTCAGCACCTCACAGTACCTTCTCCAAAATTGACCATACATTTGGTCACAAAACAGGCCTCAACAGATACAAGAAAATTGAAGTAATCCCATGTAGACTATCAGATCACCAAAGACTAAGACTGCTTTTCAATTACAACAAAAAAAATAGAAAACCCACATACACAGGGAAGCTTCACAACTTTCTACTCAGTGATAACTTGGTCAGAGATGAAAGAAAGAAAGAAATTAAAGAAGCCACAGTTGCTCTGATACATAAACCACACAAAGACCTAACAAAGAAATAGAACTTCAGACCAATTTCCCTTATGAATATCGATGTAAAAATACTCAATCAAATTCTCACAAACCTAATTAAACACTTTTTAGAATTTAATGAAAATGAAGCCAGCCACAACATACCCAAACTTATGGGACACAATGAAAAAAACAGTGCTAAGAGGAAAACTCATAGCTCTGAGTGCCTCCAAAAAGAAACTGGGGAAAGCATACACTAGCAGCTTGACAGCACATCTGATAGCTCTAAAACAAAAAGAAGCAAATACAAACAGCAAGAAATCATCAAACGTAGGGCTGAAATCAACAAAGTTGAAACAAAAAGAACTATTATACAAAGAATCAACCAAACCAGGAGCTGGGTTTTTGAGAAAATCTACAAGATAGATAAACCCTTAGCCAGACAAACCAGGGGGCACAGAGACAGTATCCAAATCAACATAATAAGAAATGAAAAGGGAGACAAAAACAACAGATACTGAGGAAATCCAAAAATTCATCAGATCCTACTTCAAATCCTATACTCAACAACACTGGAAAATCTGAATGAAATGGAAAATTTTCTAGACAGATACTGTTAAATCAGGATCAGATAAATTATCTGGACAGTCACATAACCCCTAATGAAATAGAAAGTGTCATTAACAGGCCCCAAACCAAAAAAAAAAAAAAAAAAAAAAATCTCAGGACCATATGGGTTTAGTACAGAGTGTATTGGAATTAAGAGAGTGAGTCTGGTGGGTTTGAAGAATCTTGTCTCACATAATGGGAGAAGTGCTACCCTATTAGTTAAGATATGGATGTTTAGAAAAAGCTCGATAGAGAGATTGGATATGATTTTCGATCCCTGCAAATAATGCAGATAGTAGAATTGGCACTTGCAGAAGAGTTGTTTGACCTAGTGACATAGTTCTCCGTGTTAATAACTGTGAAACAAAGCTGTAGAAATGGTTATGATCAGTTAGGAAGACATTACAAAATGAAAGATATACAGGCATGATTCCAGTCTGTCCCTAACAAATGACCAGAGAGAAAAAAAGATCTAGCCAAAACATCTAGAAGAATTGGCAATACCAGCATGAGACTCAGAGAACTGTTCCAAGTTGAGAGGTAACAGGATGGTCAGGTGATGCAGAGGGGTCAAGATGACCACTGAAGAAAGACCAGAGAGTTAGGATGTCAACGTGATCTTCGCCTGCACACTCTCAAGGGAAGAGGGGAACCCTCATGGCAATTCACTAAGGATAGAAAGACTGTTCTGCAGAGGAACATGCTAGAAAGGAACAGGGACTGCTCATGGAGAGCTAAAATCTGTGTACAATTGTCCCTTAGTATCTACAGCAAGATTGGTTCCAGTAACTTATTAACCCTTGCAGGCTTCAGACAGAGTGTGCATATCTGACCTGCATACCTTCTCCTATGGACTCTGCCATAGGCCACTAATAACAGTCAACACAGAGCAAATGATGGAGAGGAAGAAAGTATGTGTCCCATGTATTCTCTTTCTGGTGTTGTTGAATTGAAGATATTGAAACCCCCGGAATGGAGGGCCAATTGCGTTTTGAATAGGAAGTTGAAATTGTTAAGACTACAGAGAAGGGACCAGTGGAGAGATCCTGTTATTGGCATGCAGGGACTGTTCCACGTTGCCTCTGCAGCAGGGTGCTGGAAGAGAGAGAAAGAAACAGACTGTGCTGAAGAGGTTGGCCTGGAGTAGGAAGGATGCTCCCGCCTTTGCATCACTGAGGGGCTCACAGTCCTCTGGACACGCATGCCTTCTTGAATGCATTCTGGCCCTCGCTTTCCTTCCCGCAATACCAAGATGTGCTGAACATCGAATGTTTTCTTCAGGGCTTTATTCTTCTTCTGATATTTAATCAAACAGCGGGTGCTTGTTTATTAGTTATGTTTTCATGTTTTCTCCTTTTTTGAAGATGCAGTCTTTCTGGCACAAGCATTCGCAAATTAAGGGTTATTAAATTCAGAAGAGCTGAAAAACCCTGATTGCCAGCCTTAATTACCAGCTTTAATTCTCTCAGTTGTCTGAGTGTTGGTGTCACAAGGCAAATCCCAAATGTCTGCTTACAGAAGCTCTATGAGTACTGTGTTTAAACAACAAAAGCTAAAGCTACTGTCCTTAGTAAGAGGCTCTAAAGTTTGTAACAACTAAATTTCCTCATCTCCACTCTTTCCCTCCCTTCTCCCTATTCCTCTTTCTCTTTTCCTTCTCTTTTATCTTTTCTTCCTTCCTGCCTGCCTCACTTCCTTTCTCCCTCCCTCCTTTCTGTTCCTTCCCCTCCATTCCTTCCATCCTTCCTCCCTCTTCTCCCTTTCCTCCCTCCCTCTCTCCCTCCCACTCCCCCTTCTCCCTCCTTCCCTCCCTCTCTCCTTCTCTCCCTCCTTTTCTCCCTCCCTCCCTCCCTCCCTCCCTCCCTCTTTCTTTCCCTTCCTCCTTTTCTCCCCTTTTCCCTCCCTCTTTTCCTTTCTTCCCACCTGCCTTCCCACTGACATTTCATTTGTTGTCACCATGTCCCAGGCGCTATGCTTAGTGCTAAAGCAGCAAAGGAAATCAGACACGGCTGCTGTCCTGGTGGAGCATAGAATCTAATGGAAGAGATGAAGAGCCAACGTGTAAACACACCCAGGCACACGCACAAGGATTATAATGCTATAACATGCTATAAAATAAAGATGGTATGTGATAAAGTAAGGCATGTGTGTAAAGGGGAGAGTTCTTTTAGATAAGATGTCTAGGTGAATGCCTCTTTAAAGCAGCTAGGTTAACTATCTAACAGAGTAAAACTGTTTTTATAAGAGGGAACAGGAGACTGGAGACTGCAACTGGGTCCAGAGATAATAGGAAGGCTAATGTGGCTGTAGACCAGGTGGTCAGAGCTGAGTGGAATAAGGGGAAAGGTTGTGAGCAGGTCATGTTGGGATTTGGAGAGTTTGAATTAATGCCAAAAGGCCTTGTAAAATAAAAGTTATGTTTGTTTGTATTTTCTTTTTTAGTATAGGGAGTTACATTATGTTTTTATGTCTCTCTGTGGGTCTCTAAACAGTTGGGTTCTTGAGAAGACCCTCTTCTTTTTCTGCAGAGAGCATTCTTTACTTTAAACGTCTCCTCACATGATGGAGAGACCCCATAAAAATATGTATGTATTCTTTAATACTTGACTGCTAGAATGAAGAATAGATTGGAAAGAGACATATCAAAAACCAAAATTGCTGGTGTGGTGGTGCATGCCTTTAATGCCAACATTTGGGAAGCAGAAGCAGGCATACCCGAGTTCAAGGTCAGTCTGGTCTGCAGACTGAGTTACAAAACAAAACAAAAACAGCAACAAAACAGATGTTGAAACAATTCTCTCAGTTGAGAAATGGTGGGATTTTAAAAGTAAAGTTAACAGGGAAGATAGGTGCAGAAGATATTCAAAGTATAGTATATTTTGGAGGAAGACAAGATAGAGTTTGAGCACAGAACAACTGTCGATGTGGGTGTGGTAGATTAAATTAGAAAAGTCCCTGTAGGCTCATATATTTGAATGCTTTAGTTCCTTGTTGATGGAACTGTTTGGAAAGGAGGTGTGGCCTTATTAGAGTAGGTGTGTCACTGTGTGTGTGGATGGGATTGGAAGTTTTAAAAGCCCATGCCATTCTTAGTCCTCCCTCCCTCCCTCCCTCCCTCACTCCCTCCCTCACTCCCTCCTCACGGCACCTCTCTCTGCCTCCTGTTTGTAGACTAGATGTAAGCTCTCAGCCATGCTCTAGCACCATGCCTGCCTGCTGCCATGGTCCCATCAAGATGACCATGGGGCAGGTGGACAGAAGACGACCAGAGGCCCACACAGGTGGTCAGATGCCATTGTGAGCAAGTATGTGGTGGAGAGATGGGAGAGAAAGAGAAGAGCATTTTCTGCACTTTGAAGAGAGACAGAATTGGAGATGCGAGTGGACAGAACTGCGAGATATAGCACAATGTGAGTGGCCTGTGCTGCCACTGAGGGCCATGTGTGGATCTGTGGCCCTGCTGCAGAAGAGGTCTGTGTCCATTGTCTGTGGCTCAAGGATGTCCATCAGGATGTCCATTGTCTCGGACATCGCTTGGGGCCATGTTGATGTCTGAAGGCTCAGCTGAGCTGGCTTTGCCTCTCACCTGCTGCTGTAGTCTGAGGGTGGAACAGCTGGCCTTGATGGTAGGAGCATGGAAGAACTGCCCATCTCCAGCTGTGACACTCAGGAGAGGGAGAGCGGGCCTCACGCCTTGCCTGGGCATTGCAGGAGAGCTGGCCTTGGTGGCTGGGAAATGGGGAGAACTGGAAGTTGACCAACTCAGCTATGGTGCAGGCCCAGGTCCTCAGAGACCCAAAGCTGCAGGATCTCCACAACACAGGGAACAAGAGGAAATCCAAGAGGAGCCCTGGTGAGGATCCAGTATTGGTGGTGTAGCAGAAGCCAGAGGTTTCAAAGCAGACCAGTGACTCACTGCGATGAACATTTGCAAGTAAAGCTGTTTGGGCAAACGGGTGTACTGTACGATATGCCATGACACACCACAGCTTCCACAGCGAGATTTTTTTTTCATTTTTTTCTTTGAATTCTTTTTGCTTTCTTATGTGCAGAGGTTGCAAGGGCAGAAGGCAGATATTGAGGAACTGAGAAATGAGTAGGATTGAGTTGTATGATGTAAAATTCACAAAGAATCAATAAAAAGATAAAAATAAAAAAGATGGTCATGGACTCATTCTCTGAAACTGTGAGCCCCCAGTAAATTATCTCTTCCATTAGTTCCTTTGGCCATAACATCTTTTCATAGTCATAAAAATGTAACTAAGACAGTGGGTGAGGAAAAGACTGAGTCTGACTTGGATATTTCCGGATCATATGATTGAATTTTTCTTACATGTCAATGCTCCATGAAAAGGTTAATTCAGGGATCTAGGAACAGGGAAAGGGTAAAAGATTTGTATTGGGTATATTAGATCTGAGGTGCCTAAGAGGATGACAAATGGAGATGTCAGGTAAGCAGAGGGATATGTATGGCAGTTCCTTGGGTCCTTCAGATGTAAATCTGAATGTCATAAAGAATTGGGACCCTGAAATCACATGGCTGGGAAAAATACACACTCTAAAATCGATGTCTGAAGACAGGCATTGTTTTGAGGTCAAGCACCAGAGAAGGAACTGGTCATGAAGATTAAAAAGGAGTAGCCAGTGAGACAGAAGTCAAGTCAGGCTAGGCAAAAAGAGTGTGACAAGAAAGAGAAGCGTTCTCTATGGGAATCTAGAAGTGTTTGCCTAAGATGAGGGTGGAAAGTGCTCTCTGACATTGCAGCCCAGCCAGTCAGAGACCCTGACAAAATGGTTTCCATGGGGCAGTGGCAGTAGAAGCCATACTGGTAAGCTGACTGATGCTATATACGCCCCCATTTAAAGTTCATTGGTCTTTTCAAAGATCACAGGCAGACACATATCAGGAGTATATGAACATGAGTTTCTACTATTGATCACAGCCACAAGAGTTTACAACATGGTAGTATTCACCATTTCTACTCTGACCACAGTGAGTAGTCCCAGTGAGGCCATGACCACTGTGTCCTGGCTCAGGACCAAACTTTATAGATGACTCAAGTAAATTAGGAGACAATAACAGATGTAAGAAAGTCAGATAGAGTCATACAATTCTTAAGAACAGGGTGCATTCTGAGAAATGACTCATTAGGTAGTTTCGTTGTGTGAACCCAACTTGTACAAGCCTTTGTGGTAACTGTCAAAATGTCAAGTTAGCTTTTTGTAAATGGGTTAGGAGTACGCTCTAAATTAGTGATTAAACAGTTGAGTACAACTAATGCACAAAGCAGTAAAACAGCAATAGCGATTCCCAAGGGTTCTGTAGGGTACATAATTCATGTGACTGGCCTTGCTCATTACTGTTGTAAGGTCAGAAGGTGACAGCAGTTCTTCAGCTGCATCTAGTCCTACGATTATGAAGTCCGCACGCAGTATGGCCCTCATGTGACCATACCTCCAAGCACACGGGTTAGAAGAAGAATGGATTCAAGTGGAAAACCAGTGACAGACAAGTTCGGAAACTCTGTAAGTCTGTGTCTCAAACCTGTTTCTTACTTTTAAACCCCAGGCATGTTTCTGCTTTGAACTGGCTTCCCAGGTGACCCAGAATCAACTCAAACCAACCCTGGAAATCTTCTTGTGATGAGCTAGCTAAATTAGGAACTGCAAAATGATTCTCACTGAGGCCGGTAAGCCTCTCCCTCTTCTGTGTGCAAATCATTCTATTAAGCAATGTACTGTTGCCAGTCACGTCTCTCAGTTCCCCATCAGTTCTTGTGACACTGTTGTCACAGTCTTGGGCTTTTTCTATAAACTTTTTATACCCATCGTAGCATTAGCTTTTACCTGCAGCGTGGAGACTGTGGGGTCTTGACAAGAAGAGCGTAACGACAGGGTGCGAGCGAGACACAGAATGGACTGGGCTGTCTCACAGTCACCGGATAACTCAATATGGCCCTCGTGGAGAGCACAGAGACCACAGGGCTTCTGTGCTCCAGCGCTGACTTTACTTTTCCCACATTTGTTTATAATTGAAATTCGACTTTAGAAAATAATAATAATAATAATAATAATAATAATAAATTCGACTTTTACCAAAGCACTTCCTATTTCCCCTAGACATGTTGTGTTTTCCCAACACATCCCACTTTCTGGAAGTAGTTCTTCAGGTTTTCTTTTCTTCTTGTATTAAAAGATGAGTTACTTGTGTTTAAGAGCAGAGTTTGAATATACTCTTCTCTGCGGATGCCCCCATTGTCCCCTGCAGTTCTTTCCACCCCATTGTGCTGTCTTCATACAAGGTGCCAGTTGTTGTTTCAAAGTACACGAGTCCTCTGTGGCCTGCTTCAACCACAAGATGAAAACCTTCGCCTACCTCGTGGGAAATAAGTGAGGTGTTCCTCAGGGCCCAGCCTCCTGTGTGCCTGTCTGCTTTCCTGGATGTTTGAGTTTCTTCATGACTGGGTTAATGTCTTGTTAATTTTTGTGTTTCCAGAACTTTGTCCATAGAAAACACATACATACACACACACACACACACACACACACACACACACACACCATGGTATTTATCTGCATAAGTAGATACTCTTTTTAAAATTGGCTTCTTTACATGTGACAAGAGATTGAAATAAGCAATCTTGTATACCTGTATTTTGTGATGGCAGCATGGTTTCTAGTCTTCAGACCCGAGTGGTTGCTCACTCTAAAGCTTCTTGTGAGCCTAGCTTTGCAGATGGTACCGTATGGTACTGGGACTCCAACCAACTTAACACCCTGATTCTTTCCATGAGTTGGAGTTGGAAAATGTCTTACCCCTTTGTAAAGTCCAAGGTTTCTCTTTACTGGTCCTAAGTTCTTTAACAATGACCTCATGTTTGTCCTGTCTGCAACTTAACAGGTTCAAGCTCCTCTCCTCACCAAACTGCACATCTTTCATCTCCTCTCTGCCACTGTAAGTCCAGTGAACTTGGTATACAATAGCTACACCACAGTGTCAATATGACGCTATCTTGAAATCTCCTTCACCACACAAATTAGTCCATAACCTTTCAATTTAGCTGGGTTCAAGTGTTCAGGATATGGACAAAGGGGGAGAGATAATTTGCCAGAATGTGATGTGAACGACCCTTCCTCCTTTTGAGCAGAGTTCATGGTCTTTTGGAAGCCCCATGAGCCCAGTCTTCCCTCCCATTATCGCTTCCAGCAGTCCAGCCCTCACCACTCCCACCAGAATACCTCATTAAAAGATGATTTACCCAATTCCAGGGTTTTGTTAGCCCATAGCTGCGAACTCTTGACATGCATACCACAGACATTTGCAAACACTTAAGAACCATGCAAGGAGGTTCACCATATCAATGGCCTTACATCCTGGCGTCAATATTCTGCACTGATGGCTTTTTTCATCCCTGTGTGGAAATTCCTGCAAGAAGCAAGAGATTAGTTTTAGCTTTTGGTTTGAGTGTATGGACAGGCTAATTGTACAGGCTGCTACGGAGGGGCAGCATAGCAGTAGGGGCAGCCTGTGGCCACAGCAGAAGGAGCATGAAGTCCTTTATTCATTTGGGTAGTCCAGGAAGCAGGGGCAGAGCAAGAAATGGGGACGGGCTATAGACCTCAAGACTCACTGCCAGACCTCTCAAAAAATCCATCTTCTCCACATAGTGTCGCCACGTCCAGCCTTTCCCAGTCTGTGCTGGCCTCTAGCTTGTGGCTGCAGCATTCCCATAAAGACATTTGTGATGGCATTTAGTTCCTGCCTTGATAATTCAGGGTACTCTTCCCTTCTCAAGTTATTTAATTAAATCACATTTACAGCCCCCTCTTTTAATCCACAGAAAAACACAAATTTCCATAGATTATAACTTGAATATCTTTGGGGAACATTGGTTTGATCTACATCAAAGCACCCACATGAATCCTGTCACATGACTTGTACAAGGCCATGTGTAAGTTGTTAGAGAGGCGACATAATTCCCGTGTATTGCACTTGAACTTCCAGAGCTTAGGGTCTTATGGGAAAGCTAGAAGGCAACTCTACAACTGAAGTTCATAATGGGGAGAAGGCCAACAGTACCAAGGGAATCTGCCTTTTATTAATGTCAGGGGAGGGGACAGTGATATAACATTCTAACTCCAGTGACAAATGGGACTCGGCTGAGGAGTCATTAATAGGATAATGTTGCTGCCATACTCAAAACTTGAGTTTTCTTTATGCACAATCCACTCTTAGTTTTTGAATCTTTTGTTCCTTCTGTGCCTTCACATGTACTATGGCGCCTTTTGGAATGACTTGCCAACCCTTTTCATCCTTCAGGGTTTCCCCTTTGGAGAAGAGAAATATTCTTCTTTGTTCTAGAATGTCTAAGTCTGTTGTCTTTCCACAGCCCATTCTTTGTTGTTACAACACTTCCGCCTGCCTTAACTGCTTGTGTGCTCATGTCCTGTTGACTCTGAAGTCCTGCTGTGCACCTGGACTATTCATTACTGTAGTCTTGGGTTCCTGCCCTTGAGTGGAATGTCTGGCACAGGGTTGACACCAACAAGGACCTGTGAGTAAGAGACAAAATGGAGAAGCTGAAATTTCCAGTGAAGTGAAATCCATTTCTTATTGATCTCTTATCAAATATGAAACCTTTGAAGGTAGAACACATACATACACACTCACAGGCACACACACACACACACACACACACACACACACACGGACATAGGCTAGGCAGACACAGGTTAATGCCTTGTTTACTCATCCTAGTTGTGTGACTCTGTCTGTGAACATGCTTTGGTCTTGTCTGTTTGCTTGCTTTGGGTTTGTAAAACCCATGGTTCGAATGAAAGTATTTTGGGACTCTCCATCTCTCTGTCTTTCGGTGATGCTTGCTATTCCCCAGTCAAACTATTTCACTGTTTCTGCATCTCTATCTGTTGGCACTGGCATTCCTTTCCTGGCATTGTTCGGAGACTGCTTAGCAGCCCCTTAAGCCACAGTTCAGTTCTCTACAGCTGCTAGGTCTACCCCAAAACCGCAGGACTCCTCACTGCTCTTTTATCCTCCCAGAACACAAGAAAATGTCACATCTGTGACATCCACCCCAATGTGTCAAGGATGTCAGTGTGTTTCCTAATCTACTCTCTGTCTCACCCATTGTCTCTCATGCTTTCATGCTGTACATTTCTTTACATTGTTAGTATTAAGTACAATTCTATCAATTAACAGTGAATACAATTGGATTAATTATCCCTCCATCCTTATTGCATATAAGCATTTTGGAAGATGGGGTAAAGAGAGTGTTGTCAATATTACAATAAGCCAGTTATTGCTAATATGTGTACATCACCACACTTACAGAGTTTACAGGACTCTAAGCTGCAACTTCTTCAGCTATATAAATTAAATGCAAATAACCACCTAAACATAATTCTCAATATACTGGAAGCTACAGATGGATTTGGCTGGAAGGAAGGTACAGCTCTCCTCTTAGTGGGAAGTAACAGGTGTTAACCTTTGTGAGCTACCTGGACCATTTGGTAATTTACTCTCAGCAAATTGCTTAAATAGAACCATAGTGGCCCAGAAAGTTAGCACGTCTTCCTAAAGGTAAGCAATTTCCTCTCCTCTCCCTTATTGGATTAGTCCTTAATGGCCTGTTTAAATCTTAATGACTTCCCCAGAATGTGGAATGGTCTAGTCTTTTATGGTATTCTAACTAAGCATTTCAAATCAAATCACATTTATTTATTGAGCTCTGTGCAAAGCATGGCACTTAGCTATGGGGCATCCAAAGATGAGTAAGACATAGTTGCTATCTTCAAAAGGGTCTGCTTTGCTAAGTACACAAGACAGATGCGTGATAAATTAAATAATAATGTATGTTCCAAATAACAATTCAAGAGACCACTGAAGTCTACTAAGTGATTAATTGACAGATTAATTATTTAGACTTCATACACTAGGCATTCTGGAGATCAGAGAGTATTATGAAGGAAGTATTGGAATTGGGCCTTCAAACATAACTGGTAAGGGAGAAGAAATTGCGTTTACCCAGGGACATGAATGTTGCTTACCTGGCAGGACAGGTAACACTGAAAGAGAGTGCAGATGATAGGGTGCATGCACATCAGAACCGAAGGCGTTTCATTACTGGGAAGGAAGCTACAGCCTATAGCATGTGACATAGTCTGGGCGGGCAGTCAGCACCAGGAGATCCAGCACAAAGGAGAAAGAGGTCAGCATAATCACTGGCCAGAAGTAATGATAAATCGTAGCAACCATGGTGTCCAGTGGCTGCCTTGGTAGTGGCAGCAACCAAGGACTTTAGAGTGCTTATTAACTACCAGGGCACTTACAGAGTATCTTATTTCATGTATTGATATTTCTAATTTTTAGTTTCCGGATTAAATATCATAATTCCCATTTTGCAGAAAAGGGTATCATCAGTTGACAAGTTCATATCTCCTAGTGCAATGGTATAGGAGGTTCTAACCACAGTTACCACAACATCTAGAAGAGGCCTTTTGCTGACTTCCCATCCTCTAAGGTTCTAAGAATTAGACCGGAATTGTTAGAAGAGGGTTTGATTCATAGGAACTTGTTAGCTAACACGTATCTCTTATTCACCATGTATGCAACCAGCTTTTGACCTTAAGCTGCAATCACTAAATGGCATTTGTATCATTTGATGGATATAGTCTGACACCTTCTCCGGTGGACTCTCTTTTTGCCTGTTCTATCCTCTAGCTCTGAGATCTTGGTCTTGATTCCTGCCTCCAGCCTCTGCACTGATCCTTGGACTGGTTTCCTCTAGTCTTAAAACTTGATATTCACCAGTAGACCTTGTTTTGGCTCTTGTTTGGACTATCTCGAATGAGTTCCCATTTATATTCCCAACCCTCACCCAGTCTTGTAGGACCCAACAGTGTCATCACCCAATAGTCCTGTACACAAGCCTGCTCTAGAGCTCTTTCCTCCCTAGTCCCCAGCTAAGGTTGGGTAGGTGGATATGTATTTGTTACTTTCCTGTGGCTGTGAAAAAATATCATGGCCAAAAGGAACTTACAGAAGAAAGGGTCTATTTTGTCTCACAATTCCAGAGGGAGAGGGCCGAGCATAGTGGGTAATGGCAGGACATGGAGGTAGGAGCAGGAAGCAGATAGATCATATTTCATCTGCACACAGGAAGTTGACAGAGCAAGAAGAACGAAGAACAAGGTTATAAATCTCCAAATTCCAGCCCCAGTGATGGTCCACTTTCTCCAGCAAGGCTCCAACCCCCGAAGGGTCTAAAAGCTCCCCAAATGGCATCATCAAGTGAGGACCAAATGTTCAATACATGAGTCTTTGAGGAACATTTCTCGCTCAAAACACCATAGGATGGATGAATGGGCTCAGACACAAACATAATTAGCCCATCTGGTAATAAACGAGTTTGACTGGTATAGTAATAAGAAGATAAGCTTGCTATATTTCACTAGGATCAGGATACAGAAGGAAATAGCTGAAATATTTGGTATCATGAAATGTCTGAAATAAGTAATTTCTAAAAATTATGTTTAATAGACATACAATTTAAAAACCATTTCAGCCACGTGTCTGGGATGTTCCATGCCTGGGCTACACATGCAAGGCTGAAGTCATGCATGGTGTCTATATCAGGTAGACTTTTCTTTCTAGTTTTAAAGAATACATAACAACTGCAGGATAATTTTGCTGTGTTAGAAGTGTGCAGACAGACCACACCAGGGCCAACAGTTCCGCGTGAGGTTTATAGTAGGAGAGAAAAGCAAAGGTGGCGGCAAAGAAGAAGGGAGGGGAAGAGGGAGAGGGGGGGAAGGGGAGGGGAGGGGGAGGGGAAGGGGAGAGGAAGGGGCAGGGGAGGGGAGGGGAAGGGGAGGGGGAGGGGGAGAGAGAGAGATCATAGGGGTCTTTCTTTTATTTGGATGGTGACATAGCTGTTCGCAGGTAAAGGTGGGAGGTGAGCCAAGTGGATTCTGGGAATATGGTGGTGGTTGCCTTGGCAACAGATGTGTGGGTCACTGTTGCCTACATGTGATTTCACTGGGTTCAGAGCTGGCCCTGATGCCAACAATTTTAGAACAGTGTTTTATAAGAGAAAATTTTGGCTTGGGCATGGCTATCAAGCTTAGATGGGTAAACTGAAGGCTCCTAGGGCACATACCTCATGCCTCAGATTTACCAAACTGCAAACTCTCAGGCATTGGAAGTAATTCACTTTGAATTAAAATCTCAGGTTTAATTCTCACATTAAAATTTTAAAGAGAGGAAGACTGTGGATTTAGTCATTTAATAATCTCTCAAAATCATAAGGACTCTTGTGATTCACTTGATTCTAACAATAGTTTTAGTTTTGTTAGCATTCTTATTAGTGTTATTTTAACACCCCAGGATTATGTAATGACTTTCTAAAATTCCAGGTTACAACCTCTTTAGGACACAACTGTCACTCTCTCCCCTTCTGTTTGCTGCCTCCTGTGTTTTGCTTTCTCTGTGTCTCCATGCGGCTCCTACTGACTTCCCTGACTCCAGATTTCGACCTTCTCTGTGATTTTATTGTCTGCATAGCAGCGGGTGCATGAGGTTTTAAATCAAAGATTAGTAGATTGCCTCATAAGATAATTCTCATAGCTTTTATTTGTTTTTATTTCCCAGCCTCATGAATAATTTTAATATTTGTAGGATTACAGAAGAAATAAAACTGTGATTTGTATATCCCGAGTTTTATAGTTAAAACCACACGTTCTATCATGTTTCCTTTACGCTCGCCTGCTTTCTCCCTCTAATGCGGTTTGTGCCCTGCATTTAGACTCCCTTTGGGAGATAACTCGTAGCTCTCCTGAGTGGAGCTGCCCTGGTAGCTGTGTTGCCACACAGGCCGTTGCCAGATTTGAGTCAGACTCTTCATCCCAGGTCCATTCAACTGTGCTCATGTTGGTAGAGCCACCTGCCCAGAACACCCTTAAAACAAAGGAAATCACGGACCAGTCAAGAGTTCGTAACATTGAACGTCTCCATCCAATCTGTTGTCATAGTAGTGCTCAGTGACTTGCGGCTTTGGGAAGTGGTCTAGCTGAACTATAGTTTAATATATCATTGCCTGCCTCAAATAGTGAGATCCCCTGTGGGGGTTGTTCTTGTTCCTGAAAGGAAGTGACTTCCCACTCCCTGACAGGGCATTGGTCATTGTGACCTTCCTGGTGAGTTGCAATGACAGGACTCAGCATATTCCTAGAGTCATGCACGGCTATTTTTCATTCTGCAGAGGCTGGATGCGGAATAAAATTTCATGTATATTTATTTCAAGTGCTAGCTTGGAATATTTATTCCGAGTGCAAGACAATAAAGTTGGCTGGAGGATTCCGTAGATATCAAACCATCACGGGCCTGAGTTTCCTCAGACTAAGAGCATCAATTACGCGCTGGATTCTTAGAGAAACCGTGCATTATTATTGATGGCAGGCATGTCAACCGATTGCTATGGACTCCACTTGAAACGACAAGAAGTCTTCATTTACAGGCACCTGTTTTCTCACACAGGATAGGCAATGTTGGTGCTCTCCATGTTCCGGAGGCAGGGAAATTTATTCTACACGTGTTAGGATGGTCACAATACAGGATAATTTAAATGATAATTATTTTCGAATACTAAATGTTAAACATATTTCATGGATCGTGAAATTCCTCTTCAAAAAGTATTGTCCCTTTCAATAGGATATTTAAAATGTATATTCTGTGACATCTTTTTCACTGGCATTATTGCAACATCTACAGCAGTCATTCAACAAATATTTGTCAGAAGCCTATTGTGTTCCAGATGGGCTCCTTGTCTCGGTCAAAAGGATGTTCCTATTGCTTGGACCTTGCCTTCAGTTGGAGGGGCACAGGAACAAACTGAGTGATATCAAACCGCGATCATGAGCTTAAAGGAGATTGCTAAGAGCCATGAGAGCGTAGGAAGGAGAGGCTGCTCGTGTGTACTTTAAATGGGGCGCCCAAAGCCATGACATTCGTGTTGAGACCTGGGTGCTGGATGAGCAACAATAAAGAACTTATCTCTCTATTGTTATATGTTATGCTATATGTTAACACTATGCCCTGGTATCATCTATGGATAATTGAGGCTACAAGTATTCTGTGATTGAAATTCCTCATTCAGGCATATACTCAACAGATAAGTGCACAGGGCCTGCTACCATACCTCTTATATTATGCATAAGAATTATAATATGCATATTCATAATGATGATGCTAGTATTTGCAGTGTCACGAGAGCGATCACTACCAGCAGGATGCAATTTTGACTTGTACGCTATCTCCGACTGAGGTTGGTTTATTGCTCTGAAAACTGTTCCGGTTTCGTAAACTGTCCAAACGTCCAAAAACAAAAAACATAGAATTGTTAGGTCTCATTTATAGAATTCACCAGTTACAAAGAACAACATGCATCTATGTGTTAATCGTGGATGTATATTTAAAATAAAATGCGAAGTAAAAAAAAAACAAAAAAAAAACATCAGATGCAACAGGATGCCTGGTATTTATGTAAAGTCCAAGAAGAAGGGAACTAGTTGAGGGGATGCAAACCTAAAGGTACACTGAAGACAAGCAGGGCGGTGACTGCTGAGAGCGGGCTTCCCGCGTCTGCACGCTCCACGTCGGTACATTCAACCAAATGTTGACTGAATAAAACTGCACAAACGGGACGTTGCCCCTTGGCGTTAGTCCCTACACAATGCTGTGTAGCAACGATGCACATTTGCACTCCATGCACTGCAATCTCGAGATTATCTGAAGCTCATAGGAAGATGGGAGTGGTTCAGGAGCAAAATTTTCCTGAAGAAGCTAGAGTCTGGCTTTAGGGGCTCTGGGATTGTTTTCCTAAAACTAGGGAGAGTTCTTCAGTATTTGACATGAGCAGAAGAAAGGCCTTGGGAGTGTCCGTAATGTCTCTTCACCTATAGAGACGTTCCCGTTCCCTTAGCCTCCGAGTTACACCTGCGATGCTGCATTGAGACCACATTGTCATTCTGTGCATCGAAGTATCTGTTATAGTTTCCAGAAGAAAAACAACTTACACCAGTATGGTGACATATACCCAACTGTACACCCAGGATTGGACAGGTTGAAGCAGGAGGATCATGAATTCTCAAAGTAGTTTAGATTATGTAATGAAACTTTTGTTAAAAAAAAAAAGGTTCTCAAAATCTCAATCCGTTTATAAACTGTGGGACTTCACAATATAACGAAAACATCAAAGTGTACACTTGGGAACTGAAAATATGAACAAAAACAGGTATGAAGATGATATTTTAAAAATTAATATCATTATGTATATGTTAAACACTAATATATTCTTAGATAGTTAAGAAAAGGTGCTTCATTTTCTTTCCTTTTATTGTCTCACCCAGTACTGTTTACTTGTGAAAGATACTGATGAATAATTTTATCTTAAAGTATATCCAGAGGTGATCTACTTATAATAGTAATAGGAACAAAATGCAGGTTTTTCAATATCCTTTATACTGAACATGACTTAAGGCACTTTACAGAATAAATACTGGTAGTGAATAACACTGAGCAAATTTTGCTATTGTTATTCATTTAAAACTCTATACATATCAAATAAGGGAACACTGACCAGAATGCAAGTCTTCTGTCATTATTATTAATATGTAATTTCTAAGCGAACTAGGTATGCATATATAATAGAATACCATGCTGAAATAATAAAGGTCACCGGCCATAAAAAAGATTTACCTGTCTACTTACTTACTTGTGATTATGATCACATTTATGCTAATGTTGGAGTGCTCACTTCTAAGGTTGGGGGTTGGAGATTTGTTGCACGCTGTGACTGACAGCCATTGATTTACTGAGTGACTTAATACCCGCTCTTCTGTTAGGCAGGAAACTGCACAGCCATCTCACTGTGAATGAAACGCTCTCACTGCACCCTTTGTTCTGCCGGAGAACTCATAGTTTTGACTTTCCTATGTGCGTGTCTGTGTCTGTGTGCTCACATGTACATATTCGTTCATATGCCCCGCATCTGTTAATTAGAGCTCAGCACCCACAGCCAAAAAAATCTACTAACAGCCGTAGTCACACATTGTCTCCTTATGACATCACAGCTGTAGGACGTGAAGGTTGCTGAGACAAGGGGGAAATCTTACGTTTGGAACTGGAGACTCTGTAGGGCAGAAGAGACTATACAGTACTCTCAAATCAAATATCAGACACATTTACTGGGGCAGGTACCAGGGTCTTGAGTAAGGCCAAATCTAGGATAGGCATAAAAAATTCAATGATAAAATGATGATATCAATTGTCATAAAGGGCAAAAAGACCTAAAACTGGAGGAAGTGCTTGGACAGAATCTGGGTGGTTAAAGGACAGTGGCTTTACTTTGGTAGCAGATGTGTCACTTTCCTCCACTCATCCGTGACCCTGCGCCTCTTCCCCCAGGAGGGGTTCTCATCAGCGCTTATTTGGGATTAGATGCGTGGGTTCTCTTTGTGCCCTCAGAATAGCAGCACAAAGAAACAAATGGGGCATTTCTTCACACATGAAGAAATAGAAAGGGCCTTTTCTTAGGCTGCTGCTCTGGTGATGGCCAGCCCTGGAAACATTGGGGGACATGTTCTTACAGCCACTGCATTACATCTCTGCTAGGGAGAACAACATTTGTATTTCAGTAAGTCTGCAGTACACTCTGATGCAGGTTAAGGTTTGAGACTACTATCATAGATCCACTATAGATAGAAGTGATAGATGGCTCTATTTTAACTATCAACAAAGTGAGAACCATTAGTACGTAAACTCTAGCACTAATGGCTGAAGCAGTGCCTTACTCTTCTAATGCTATGATGAGACACCATGGTCAAGACAACTTTTAGATAAAAAGATTCTATTGAGAGTGTACAGTTTCAGAGGCTGCAAGAAGCCAGGCATGGTGCTGGAGCAGGAGCATCGTGAGACACAGTCATAGGAATGGAGGGAGGGGATGAGGGTGGGAATGAGGGAAGGAGAGAGGGAAGAGGAGAGGGAGGGAGGAAGAGAGAGGGGGAGAGAAAGAGAGAGATAGATAGATGAAAGAGACCGAGTTAAGAATGCCTTGGGCTTTTCAAACCTCAAAGCTCAACCAGTGACTCCAAGGCCACGCCTCCTAATGCTTCCCAAAGAGTTTCAACAACGGATGGCCAAGCGTTCAGTTATACAAGCCCATGGGAGCCATTTTCATTCAGACCATCACAAGTAGAAATTAGCCATAAGTCAGGGATCAGTGGACGGTTTCATAAGAGAGTAGTAAATGTAGCCCTGTGCTAACATCTGGAGAAACGCAACATTCGTCACTGCTAGGATCTCATCAGCTTTTAGGGAGCAGTTGTAAGTACTAATTTCAGTATGATTTGAGAGCAGATGAGGTAGGATTTTGGAATCCAGAAAGCCATGTGGGAGCTTCGTAAACATTCAAAAGACCTAGACCTCAGAAGAGATTCTCTAGCCTTTCTTGCTAGTGGCGATGGGGCCATTAGGTTGCCTAGGGAAGCATGGAAAGTTATCATATCTCTAGAAGAATAGAAGAGGTATAAAGTACTTTTGTGTTTTTTATTTTTGTTGGGCTTGAATTTGTATATAAAAACCTTAAATATTTTTATAGTCTATTCAAGCAGCAGCATCTTGACTAGCGGTGATCCTGAAGGTGTCCCTAGGATGTCTCTAGGATGATTTTTTTTGTCCAGTATATCTGTCAAGGAAGGAACTGGTCCTTCTGCTGGTTAGAGGCAGCCACTGCAGCCTCAGCTGAAGCACACTGATTTTATTATCTGATAAAAACAGACCTAAAGCCAATGTCATCCTCAGAAAGGAGTCCAGTCATGATCATGCATGGCATATACTATGACTTAACATTTTAGGGAAAGAGGCACAATTTAAGGACATTATTAAGATCTGATAAAAACCAGTAAGTTTAGACCAGGAGAGATGGAAGAAATGGGGTATATTTATAGAAAATCTCAATTACCTTGGTTTTTTTTTCTTTTTAAATACCTTTTAAAATTTCTTTCTCTTCTAGGGGAAAACTGAAGAGCAAAAATTAATTCTCGTACCTCAATTATAAAGTCACAACAGATGTTAAAGAAAATGTTATTGTGAAGGCTGGCACAGCTATATTGTGTTTTACATTCTCCTTGATTTCTCACCCTCCCCCAACCCTGTTGAGGAATACATTACATCATCTCCATATGAAAGGACTGCGGGAAGATATAGAATTCTCAATAAAGTTTTTGAAACAGTGGAAGCAGCTATACTCATAAATCCATGGTGCTTAAAATGATCGCGAGCTGTAAAATCTCCCTTTAATGGTTCTGAGCATGTAAATGAGAGAAGAGTTTGTTCTCAGCCGTTATTGCTCCCCTGGCTTCCTTAGTGGGGATGTTGAGCATCCTGGCCATGTATGCGCGCCTGCATGCCATAGTGCTGGCCATGTATGCGCGCCTGCATGCCGTAGTGCAGAGTAAGTTAACCCCTGGTTTCTTTAGTCAAAATCTAGATTATCTTATAGGTGCTAATATTAGTCCTAATCATCAGAACCACGGAAGTGCTAGGACACAGCATATCACTGAATAATTTTGATTTTAAGTACGGTTGAGATCCCAAGTCAAGCCAATTTTAAGAATAATACGGGAAAATTTTTGCACAGGTTTATGTGTATATTGCCACCCATAGAAATTTGATTTGGTATGTCTATCAAGAAATCCAAAAATGTAAATTTTAACAACATCCCCTGATGCTTCTATTGTTAACCAGGATTAACAACCACTCATGTTTTTTTCCTTGTTTCTATTGATTTATTGGTCGGTTCATGTGTGTACATAGTTACATGTAAAAATTAGATAATATGTATATTATGTGGTAAATACATGAGCTCTACAATTTTTATCAAGGCAAGCAGGAATAGTTTAAAGACAAGTCACTTAAGTAAAAAACAAAATGTCTAAAGCTAAGGGCGTCTGAGGTTGTGACTGGTAGGAACAGGAGCCAACTTGAATCTTCTCATTTTAGAAATCTGTACTCTTTAAGCTGGACCACAGCAAAGTCTGCCAGCTGTCCAGTGGAGTCTTTCTTCTTCCTCTTCCTCTTCCTCTTCCCCTTCCCCTGCTCCTGCCCCTGCCCCTTCCCCTTCCCCCTCCCCCTCCCCTTCTTCTTCTTCTTCTTCTTCTTCTTCTTCTTCTTCTTCTTCTTCTTCTTCTTCTTCTTCTTCTTCTTCTCCTCCTCCTCCTCCTCCTCCTCCTCCTCCTCCTCCTCCTCCTCCTCTTCCTCCTCCTCCTTCTTCTTTTTCTTCTTCTTCTTCTTTGAGTGTAACAACCAATCCCTTTAGGTTCAGACCAGTGAGAGTGGAAGGAGCACACTTCTCCTCCCCCTTACCCTTTCCTCCTTCCTTCTTTCTTCCCTCCCTCTCTTTCTTCTTTCCCTTTCCCATAATAACCTAGTAAAGTAACATTTGCTGAAATGATAGCCAACCGTATACAGTGCTTATGTCTAGAATAGGTGGTCTGGGCCTGGTGGTGAGTAGGAGTCCCAAAAGATACATGTATGGGATTCAGAGAGTCTGCGAAGCCCTTGATTCTATGCACCAGGGATTAACTGTCCTACATTTGTTTCTGGCAGAAATATATAAACCACAACTAGATCCTAACTTTTTTTTTTGAGGCAGGATAAGGTTACTCAAATTACCAAGCACAATATGCTTTTTGTCTTTTAATTTAATTTAACTTTTTTTTTTAAAAAAAATTATTCACTTTACATCCCATTCACTGTCTCCCCTCCTGGCCACCACCACCCCCGAATCCTTTCCCTCTCTCCCTCCCCTTCTTTTTCTGGGAATCCTCCCCACCCTGGCACTTCAAGTCTCTGCAAAACTAGATGGTTCTCCCACTAAGGCCAGACAAACTGATTCAAATAGCAGCCCCACCCTACAAGACAAAGCAACAGCAAAACACACACCCATAAGACATCTAGAGTAATGCCTGCATATGCTGACCTAAAGAAGATGCCAGGAACAAAGCATCATGTTCCCCACATGCTTTCTTAATTAGTTTTCATTGGTCTAAACTAAAAAATGATGCTATCGCTTGCAACTGAAGAGCTCCAGAGAGTGTGGCAATACTTTTGGGGAAAAGATTCAAGTACTCAAGTCAACGATCCTGAGTCGTCACTGGCATCAGGAAACTGGAGTGAGGTCTGGCAGTCTAGGGAGACGCTGGTGAGCAGAGTGTGGAAGCACGAATGGGGGGGGGTAGTTAGAGCGAGCGCCTCCCCACTGTTCCTCTGTGCTTATGCTCCACGTGTCCACTGTAAGGTGATGCTGATGGCCTGCGGTCCCCATTCCTTCTCATTCCTTATGTCCTGTTTGCTCATGAATGAATCTCTTATCTTTTCCATATAAGGCATTTCAGATCACTTAAGGTGTGCATGAAAAACCCATTTGCCTACCCTGTCCTATCTGCTACCCTGGGTGAACTAGCCTCATTTCTAGTGAGGGCAATGCATTCTCAGTTTTTAAAGAGCAGAAGTAAGTTGGCCTCATGAGTGTGACGCTGGATGGTGTTATATAAGAGAACTCCAGCACCATGTTCCATATCCTCTCTCTTGATTAAAAAGTTCACACCAACCGGGCGTGGTGGCGCACGCCTGTAATCCCAGCACTTGGGAGGCAGAGGCAGGCAGATTTCTGAGTTCGAGGCCAGCCTGGTCTACAGAGTGAGTTCCAGGACAGCCAGGACTACACAGAGAAACCCTGTCTCGAAAAACCAAAAAAAAAAAAAAAAAAGTCCACACCACTGTTATCCTGCTCCTTGGCACTCTCAAACCACCTCTGTTGGTTCATTCACATCAGCATGCAAAATTGCTGTTTTATTTCTACTCTTAAAATGTCTTTAGAACCCTTAATCATCTTCACATTTCAGCTCCATTTTCAGCAAAATGCAAACCATCTGTGCCCGCCTCTTTGCGTTCTTCCTCTGGTCAGCCTCTAATTCCTTTTGTTTTCACAATCAGAGAAACTTACTTTATTGTGACCGAGATGACCGACAGCCTCAGTGCTGTCGAGCTCAATGGCTGACTCCTCCGTTCCCTGCAACCCTTTAGCAAGCTGGTCATTTTCATTCTCTGAAAACCGTTCCCCGAAGCTGCTGCCTGCCTGTGGATCCCATTCCCCTGCCTGGGCTGCCTTGTGTGGCTTCAGTGGGAGAGGATGCTCCTAGCCATGCAGAGAGGCTCGATGTGCCAGAATAGGGGGATTCCTAGTGGGGAGGCTCCACTCTCTCAGAAGGGAAGGGTATGTGGAGAGAGGGGGGAGGAGCTTGTGAGGGGGCTCTGGGAGGGAGACAGAGATCAGGATGTAAAAGAATAAATACATTAATTAAGGGAAAAGAAGAAAATGTTCTTAATAAAATGTTAAATGTCAAAAAAGGTCTTTACTTGTCTTTAGAGAAAGCACAACATTTTTTTTCTCCTGTAGGAGAAGCTATTGTTTCTCATGACCCCAACCTTCACTCCTACCTATAGACTTTAGAGAACCAGAGCGCTAATTTTCCCATTTTTAATAATCTATTTTCTTTTGCCAGGAGAACACATATTCGCTAGTTCATCCCCTGGTCCTTTTCCCCTACAACATCTACTTTTTAAAAATAACCTCACCACTTAGTCACTGGACTGTGCAATGTGCATTTCAAACGGAACTCATGTGTGAAGCATCCTTGAAGTACGCTCCTCTGTGAGCGCCAGTGACTAAACTGTGCGTGTGATTCCTCGGGTTCAGAACCTTAGAGTTTTCCTTAACTTGTCTCTCTTGTTCCTTCACCATACCTACTCCATGAGCAAAGCTCCTGGCCTCTCCTTTCAGACCACTCATCTCCAACCCCATGGCCTTCTCCTGCCCAGACCACCGAGATACCCCCTGACCGTTCTCATCACCTGTCATTTGCCCTCTCTTTCAGCTTCCGTACAGTAACTGGAGCAGCTGTTTCAAAAAGCCTGTCCGCGGCTGTAAGCTATGACTCAAAAATCCTTCAATACTTTCCATCAAACTTAAAATTCAAACTCCATATGTTATGGTTTGAATATAAAATGTCCCTGTAGTCTTCTGTGATTGCACAGTTGCTCCCCAAACGATGGCACTGCTTCAAAAGGCTGTGGAATTGGGGCCTCATTGGAGAAACTGGGTTGCTGGGGGAGGTGCTGGGTGACAGCCGAATGAATCCAGGTCCTAGCTCTCTGCTTCCTGGTGGACCAGGCAGAATCTCAGAGAGCAAATTTAGACACTTGGAGCAGCCACAGACAGGAACTGGTCTCAACATGACCTTTTCTCACTCACGTCCTGTAAGCTGGTTTTTCCGTTGTTCTATCACGATGATGACCTGCTCTGCACCTGCGTGTGTGTGTGTGTGTGTGTGTGTGTGTGTGTTTGTGTGTGTGTGTGTGTGTGTGTGTGTGTGTGTGTGTGACACAGTAACTTGTCTCTGTCCCTCTGGGTCCTGGAACATGTACAGACTTCCTATCTAGAGATTCTACATGATCACATTTTCTGTCTAGAATGCTATGGGATTTCCCCCCCACCCCCACCCCAGTTTTCAAACATTTTATACAAAAGCACAGTGTCGGAACTTGTAGAAAATGGGGTGGGAAGAATTGGGTGGAGTGTCGGCTCAGACGTCCATTGCTTTACCTATAAGTTCCTTGAAGGGGAAGGTGTCCTGGTGTTCCTTCATGCACTGGGCCGAGTGGGATTCATATGGGAGGATGACATCACCTAACGTCATCTATCAGAGCCACTGTGCCCTTTCGTTTCCCCGTACGCCAGGCTGGCCGCTGTGGTGGGCTGTGGGGCGTGGCACAGGGAGGTCTCCATCCCAGTGTGGTCGACACTGTGTAGGCATCCTCTCTCATCTCTACTTCCTCCTCCTCACAGTGCATGGCAGGGCCTAGGGGGATGTGGACACAATGAGCAAGTGGTCTAGCAGGTCCGTCGGGATGCCACAGGGACTTTGGAGCTGGGTGACACCTCAGTCGGTGGCTATGCTGAGGACAAGGGCCATGCCACTCTCCAGGGTCTGGTTGAGGAAAGAGAAACTCTCGATGTCCAGCATGTAGCCTGGTTGAAGAACAGCACGCCATGGATGAGCTCTGCTTTGCCCTCCTCCCCCCTCTCAGCCACCTTGACATTGGTTTGCTCTGGACTTCTGACTTGATCTCCCTTGTGTCTTCTGAGATGAGGGCTCTGAAGCCCTGAGTACTATACTTGATGACATCAATCTTATGGAGGGACACAGTGTGCACCTGTGCACCACCTCCCTGCATTTCTGCAACTCCCTCGTCTGGGCACTGTACAAACTTGTCTGGGAGCCATGGTGTCATTGTATTGGGTGCATGTCAAACAGTGGCTCAGCTTGGAAATCTTGCTGGTGGCCTTGTTGATGGTGATTATATTCCCTGCCTGGGCCTTGTCCTTGATAAGAGACTCGGTCACCTTGGTACCTAGATGGTAGATGGTTTCTATCTCTGTGGTCTTGAGGGTCAGTTCACCCAACTTTGTTCCTGTGCCTGTGGCTGGCTGATCAATCTGCGTCTCCGCCACTGTACTTTCAGTGTTTTCTGTCCCCTTCCTGATAAAGATGTCAATGGACCAGCAGAAGGCTTGAGTCAGAGCCAGAGAAAAGATCTCAATGCCCGTGATGTCTGAGTGTTGGGTCCTAGAGCCTGGGCCATGCCCATTGACAGTGGCTGTCTTCCCAGTGCCTGGCTGGCCAGCACTGAGGCCAGCTGCAGTCTTCCCTTCTCTGATCATCTCCAGCACCATGCCAGCTGCATGCTGGGCATGCCTTGGGAAGACTGTCTCGATTCCAAGACACCGTCAGGGTCCAGACACCAGATGTGGGAGTGAGAGCAGATTCACTCAATTCTTGTCACCTCACACAATTTTGGAGGTGGCTGCCATAGTTACTGTGACACACATCGACCCAAATTTTTAAGTTTGTTTCATGGTTTCCTGTCCAGTGTTCTCTATTCCTAGAGGCCTTCCCTGGCTCACCTTTTGGAGATTCTAGTATCTTGATGGAGTCTAGTTATTTCTTTAAATGATGTATTTGTTTTTATATTTTCATGAACATGTGAGTACCTATATGTATGTATGTATGTATGTATGTACGTATGTATGTGTACTACATGCATGCTTGATGTCTATGGAAAGAATAAGAGGGTATTTGATCCTCAGAGCCTGGAATTATAGAGTTTTGACCCTCCACATGGGTGCTGAGAACTGAAGAGGGGTCCTCTGGAGGAGAAGGCAGTGCTAACAACTGCTGAGCCACTCTCCAGCCTCCGCTTCTAGTTCTTTACATAAGCAGTGGCTAGAGAGCATGCTGCCTTGTAAACATGTTATATGGTTTCCATGATGCTCCATAGTAAACACATACGTCAGAAAGGTTCTCAGTGGCTAAGGACGTATCTCAGCGGCAGCAGAACTTCCTAATATCTCCAAAGGTTATTGAAAACATCATCAACAAAAGAGCTTTAAAAAAAAGATGTTATGTGATAAAGTAGATGATAAATATTTAGGTAGATAAAAAAATGATTCTTACAACAGTTTTGTCATTTCACATTTATCAAATTATTTTCTATACATTATTAATTAAAAGCTTTATTTCTTTAATCTGGTCACACATTTCTAGATTGGGAGAGTTAAGGGGGGAAATTTACATGCTGGATGAACAAAGACCCCAGAAAGGCACAGCGTTCAAGCCCAGATGTGACCAGAGCAGATGCAGAGCTAACAAGGGCATGCTCTGGTGGGTGTGGAGTGCACTGTTCAAGTGGATCAGCCAGTTAAGTGATTCTGCTCTGTATTGACTTCTCGATCCCTGTCCTGCTGATTTTTCATCAGGTTCTCCACGATTGTCAATCAACGCTTTCTTGCCCCCCTAGAACTCTTCATAGTTTCCTATCAGCTCTGAGGTCAGGACTCTGTCAGAGTGAGGAAGCTGAGAGACTCCCATGACCGACTTCCTTCAAGCTGTCTCTACTGCCCCCATGACCCTGATTTTCCCCATTCTGTCCCTGGCATAACATTCCTTTGCTTTTATTTCTAATAGATATTTCCACTAGGATGATTTATAGATCATCATTTCTTGACTCAGATTTGGACAGCAGTCCCTGCCTGCTTAATGTTCTCCATAGTATTTATCACAGCTGGCACTATATTTATTCCTTCAGCTTATGGTAGACAGATTGTCAGCATTAGAAGGCCCAGATGTTGGATCAGCGGTTGGAATATAGTAGGTGCTCAATACATATCTGTTAAATAAATATAGGAGGGAGGATCTCGGTACAATATTGTACAAGGTGTTGTTGCATAGGAGAGTTGGCATAATTGAATCATTTTCCCTCTCTAGGGGCTTTATTTTTCATTTTATACCACCGTATAATTTTTCCTGTAGGAATGCTACATTTTGAATGAACAATGGTGAGTCTGCTGCCTGAGATAAGTAATACAGTATATCACAGTATTATCTCTGCATCTCAGACACAAGCTTTCCATTGCTTTCTTGCTTGCTTGCTTTCTATATTCTCCCTCCCTCCCTCCCTCCCTCCCTCCCTCCCTTCCTTCCTTCCTTCCTTCCTTCCTTCCTTCCTTCCTCTCTTCCTTCCTTCCTTCCTTTCTTCCTTCCTTCCTCCCTCTCTTCCTTCCTTCCTTCCTTCCTCTCTTCCTTCCTTCCTCTCTTCCTTCCTTCCTCTCTTCCTTCCTTCCTTCCTTCCTTCCTCCCTCCCTCCCTCCCTCCCTCCCTCCCTTCCTTCCTTCCTTCCTTCCTTCCTTCCTTCCTTCCTTCCTTCCTTAATTTTGTTTAAGTGCTGGGGATTGAACTCAAGGCTTATATATGGTAGTCAAATGCTTTGCCACAGACTTACATCCTTGGATCATAGAATCTTCCTTTTCAATTATAGTACTTCTTTGCATGAAACAATGTTTATTTACCATGTGTCCCCTTGTCCACAATGTCAGCTCTGTAGAATAGAGCCTGTATCTTATTTAAAGGTGCACTTTTGTGCCTAGAACAGTGATAAGCTCATAGAAGACGCTCTCATTAACTTCAGTTTCTCCCCAAACCTACTGTTCAGGTGGAATGATCCTCATGTGAGACCCAAGAATTTGCATATTTAAATAAGCTCTACGGTTAATTTTTATGGCGGTTAAATCTTTACTTGTTGAAATGATCACTCTTAGGTTAGTAATTACAGGGTTGTGAAACATTGCCTCTAGGGAACAGTCTCCAATGCTATTCTTTAACCCTAAGCTGCCCTAATGGAGAAGAGATAGAGAAATCAGGCCACTCTAAAGGGCCGAGAATGCAAACGCTTCCTTCTTATCTCCCAGTAGCAGGTTCAGTCTGTGTAGACAGAGAGGCTCCTCCCCTCTGCAGGGATAGCCTCTGTGCTCATTTCCTGTGCCCTGATCAGGGTTTAGAAAACCGCCATATAGATACTGCAAATGACATGAGCCTAACCTAGTTGTAAGCTGTGGGAATTTCAAATACTCTCCCTCTTAGAAGATAGATGTGAAAAAGTGCATCACACCCAGACAGAAATAAACCTCGTTAAAAGAAAACTCTTCCATGAAGGTTTTCGTTTAGTTTTGTTATCCCTGGATCCCAGTACCCATATACATCATAGCTGAATATGTTCCTTATCACCTTTGAAGGTGTAAATAATCTTTTTTAAATTATCCCACTCATAATGTATGACGGCAATTATTTACAACTCTATGTAGATTGGCCAGTCCTCAGATTTTTCTTACTTTGGAAATTGACTGTCCCATCAAGCTGAGGGCAAAGTAGCCCTGTGCCCTTGTCTGACCTCCAGGAGTTTGCTTTATTGGAAGGACTCACTCATATGGCTTAGTCTCAGCATTTGCATAGAAATGTATTCTTCAGTCTCTTAAGATCTGAATTTTCATCAGAGAATATAGATAGGAAGTTTTACAACCTTTTGATATATTCTACAAGTTGTTACCTACAGTGGTTTATTTGCTGCTTCCTGCTTCCTGTACCAGAATGGTCATAAACATGAAAGATTCTACCAGTTCCTAAAGAAGCCTGTCTTTTCTTTTTTTCTTTTTCTGTTTTCTTCTTCTTTTTGTTTTTTTTTTTTTTTGACATTTTTCATCACCAAATATGGACTCTAACTCTCCTCTTTCTCTCTTTTTATTTTCAATTTAACAAAACAGCTAGACTTGGGTCCTTTGCAGCTCACCCACTATAGAATCTTACACTGTGCCCCGAGGAAGCCCAGACCACACAAGGGTTTATTTGAGAACCCATACTGAGGTCTCAGCCGCCAGACAGCAATTGTCACCAGGTGTGCCAGCAGAGAGGCTTTTGGGATGTTCCACATCCAGCCACACACGAGACCCGAGCCACATTGTTGAATCTAATCAACACTTCAACAAACAGAAGCCATGGCAGTCACTTCAGTTGGATACATGTTAATGACGGTTTATAAGGGTGTAACCTCCACAGCAGTGGATTGCCTTATTTAAACTTAAATTCTCACTGGCTATCAGATCTTGCTTTGCTAAGTTTCTTTTTCATTTTTCCCTTAAGTTTATGATACAAAATGATGACTCATATTTACTCCTTAAAGAAGAGGAGAAGAAGAAGAAAAGAAGGAGAAGAAGAAGAAGAAGAAGAAGAAGAAGAAGAAGAAGAAGAAGAAAAGGAGCAGGAGGAGGGGAGGAGGAGGTGGAGGAAGAAGAAGGAGGAGGAGAAGAGGAGAAGGAGAAGGGGGAGGAGGAGAAGGAGGAGAAGGAGAAGAAAAGAAGAAGAAGAAGAAGAGAAGAAGAAGAGAAGAAGAAGAAGAGGAGGAGAAAAAGAGAAGAAGAAGAGGAGGAGGAGAATAAGAAGAAGAAGAGAAGAAGAAGAAGAGGAGGAGGAGGAGGAGGAGGAGAAGAAGAAGAAGAAGAGGAGGAGGAGGAGCAGGAGGAGGGGAGGAGGAGGTGGAGGAAGAAGAAGGAGGAGGAGAAGAGGAGAAGGAGGAGGAGGAGAAGGAGGAGAAGGAGAAGAAAAGAAGAAGAAGAAGAAGAAGAAGAAGAAGAAGAAGAAGAAGAAGAAGAAAAGGAGCAGGAGGAGGGGAGGAGGAGGTGGAGGAAGAAGAAGGAGGAGGAGAAGAGGAGAAGGAGAAGGAGGAGGAGGAGAAGGAGAAGAAAAGAAGAAGAAGAAGAGAAGAAGAAGAAGAGAAGAAGAAGAAGAGGAGGAGGAGGAGAAGAAGAAGAAGAGAAGAAGAAGAGGAGGAGGAGAATAAGAAGAAGAAGAGAAGAGGAGGAGGAGGAGGAAGAGGAGGAGGAGGAGGAGGAGGAGGAGGAGGAGGAGGAGAAGAAGAAGAAGAAGAAGAAGAAGAAGAAGAAGAAGAAGAAGAAGAAGAAGAAGAAGAAGAAGAAGACCTAAAAGGGATTTATGGATCAAGAAGATAGCAGAATGTCACCATTTTTTAAGAAAAGAAGTCATTTGGCAACTACAAAGAATTAAGATGTACCAAGACCTCTGGAGCAAATTGTTATGAATGGAGACTTGGGCTTCTTGAGTTGAAGTCATTGTTCACAGGGTTTTCCACCTCTTTCTTACCCCACTGTAATACAGAGTGCTCAAACATTGCAGCAGGCACCAAAGCTCCCCACTTTAAAGCTATAAATGTCCTCTGATGTTCTATCTTTGGTGTGAAACCCAAGCCCTTTGCATATCACAGAAGCCCTTCTTACTGCTCCACCACCTAGCCTTAAAGCCACATGTCTCCTTCACTTCCTCCGATGTTCTGTGTTTGAATGTGTTACTCACAAGGAAAGAGGACCTCTCCTTACATAAGGTCGCACCCATGGTTCCTTCTCCAGGAAGTGCCCCTCTCCTTTTTCCAGGACTGATGCCCACTCCTGATTCAAGTCAAAACCCAAATGTTGGTCTATTCATTGCTGGCTGTGTTATGTTCGTGTACTATGTGTTTTCTAGGCCACAACGATTCCCTAGTAGTTTCTGCCTGCAGCTGTCCTTGGTTTTCTTCAGACTGAACTGGGATCTCCTTTAAGAATAAAGATATGTGTGCCTGAATTCCTAGAGGATGGCAGCCCAGTTAGTGGCTCATGGTGACAATTATGTGTGACCTCTGATGAATAAATAATAGTAGTTAGTGACTTGGCGAGCTTTTCAGTAAGCAGAGGGACAATGTTCTTACTGTACTTAGTATCTTTCTTCTGTCTGATGATGTCAGAGTCTGTAGCAAAGTGATGTGGATGATGTCTGAAAGAAAAATGGCTTTGGGGCAGAATCCAAATGGCAATAGGAACAAGGAATGAACTGATTGTAAAATCAACTTTCTCACAGTAAAATAATATGAATTCATTCATTCCCACTTATCACCTTTCTTTCTGGGCCATATTTTATTATAACTGCACACATAGTTTAAAAGTGATTTTAATTAATTTTTATACGCCATGTAATTATAAACATGCAAATCTATAAAAGTGTTTTTGTGAAATTATGAGGCCATGAGTTACTAGAGATGCTAACATGGTTTTATAAAAGCAGATGGTTGCATTTTGAGGAATTTTATAAGCTGGGTATTAAACATGGCTTAGCACTGGCTGTAGTGGTGTTCTGGCAGATGCCTAGGCTATATACCTTACCCCAGTGCTCAGTGGACTGCAAACATCACTGGATACAGTCTTTTACCTCAGAAGGAATTTTGTGCCAAAGACTCTTCAAACTATAATGTCTTTTGTAACTTGATGAGAAACGGAAGGTGATCTTCAGGGGACTCTGCCAGGCATGGAATTTGATAATTGCAAGAACTAGACAGCCTCCTTGGGAAATGTCTAAAACTGGAAGCTTTCAAATATGGCAGAAGCACCATCCTGGCTTTGTGGCATAAACTTGCTCTGTATATATTGTCAATTTTGCTTTGGCTTTTTAAAAAAAAAAATCTCATTTCATCTCAGCTATTTGAAAAGGAAAAAAAAAATAAAGCTATGATTTCCTGAAGTGAAACTCCTATTACTACAATAATCAAAGAGGTATTTTCTTCTTTTGTTATATCAAATCTGTAGAAAATGCTGAATGATTCAGAAATAAGATTATTATGAAAAGTCTTATTTACGCAATTATTTTCTCATTCTGTAAGCATTTCCTAAAAGTCTGTGAGTTATACCAGAGGCCACAGGCACGAGCTTGGCAAATCCAGGCCTGCCCCCAGGAAGCTCACGGATTGGATGATGGCAGATGATGACTTAATCTCAGTGCATTCTATGAAGAGGTTTTGGAGAAGAGGGGAGGCTGGTGTAAGGCTGATGACGCTCAGGTTTCTGGATGCAGTTCCTGCACAGCTCTTATTTGTGGAGTGTGTGCAAAGACTGTCAGGTGAAATGAATCTTATCATATTTGAGATGCTTAGAAGTCACTAGGACTACTAGGGTGGAAAATGTAAAAGAACCCAGGGCAACCTAGGCCATGGGGTCAGGTTAGGACAAGCTCATCCAAAGGTCTCTGGGTATGAATTAGCAATTGTGGACTTTCCTCTCAGTCTGATGGGAGGATGGTTAGACACTGAGGAATGATGCATTAGGAAGAGTCTGTACTGCTATGTGGGGAACAGATTGGGAAGGGAACAAAGGCACATAAGCTGTAATGAAAGACAGTCCTGTTTTAAACCGAGCGAGTACGAGGTGGTGTAGCAGAATGTCAGCGGGGTTATTATTATGAGGCCACTTACACTGGATATTCTTTTTAATGACCTGGAAGAAGTGATTAAAAATCATTTGATGACCCTTGCATGCAGCAATAGGGAATTATTCATGAAAGTAGAAAAAAAAAAGACATAATTTTAAAAGGTCTGGAGGTATTTTGTCATGAAGAAATAAAACCACAGTAATCCTGAAAATTCTGTGCGTGTGTCTCTTGGGCCTCGTTCTTGTGTGGGAGAACACGTTAGCAGCAGAAGTACATCTTGTCCACTCTTGCTTCCAATCTGAATGCTGTGTGCTGTTTGGTTCAGCAGGGCAGCTGTTTGCACTTAGCACCTAATGCTTTTAGGTTCCATTTCTGCTGGAATGCTACTAAACCGTTCATTTTAAGAGCTTGCAGGATGACCGCTCTGGTTAAGTACCAGTGGAAGAAGCTTTAGTCCCACTATGAAAGAATCGCCGAACCTTTTAAGGCTACCGCAGCTGGAGGCTCTCTCTATAAACGAGCTACCATCAATAGTCTGTGCACCCAGAAAGCAAAAATGATCATTGAATAACCTAATTGGCCTTGAAATCTTTGCATAAAGTCTGTAGCTTCTTCTCACGGATGAAGAGTGATGATAAAACAATTTTATTTTGGAGCCGGGGAGTTGTGTAAACATTTAGCGCCTAATAAGTCCATCGAAGGCAAAAAACATCCAAATGAGATTTCAACTTGAATTGTTACGGAACGAGACTTAATTTAAGGCATATTCTTGGAGGCGATTCTGTTCAGTCTCTTCAATGAAAGATCGTTTACCTTCTGCTATCTAAGTTTAAGTTGCACTGACTATAAACTTGCTGTTTCCTGTCTTAGCTTCATCTTCTGAAAGGGAGCAGATGGTTGTCATAATGCAGCCTATTTCATCCGGAGTCACCAGCGAGTCACCAGTGTGGCTGGTTGTACACAGAGGGAAATTAATGTGCTGATGACTAGTCGTTAGATGTGCAGCTACAGTTTATTAATTTTGAATTTTATGACGATTGCATTTGCTCCTGGGTGGCTTAGTCAGCCGGGACTGCTAGAACACAATGTCATGGCATGGACAGTTTAAACCACCAGCATTTATTTCCCACAGTCCTTGGCTGTAGGCCACTGTCTTCTTGCTGTGTTCTTCGTTGGCCTTTTCTTGGTTGTATATGGGGTTGGGCAGAAGGAGATGGTGTAGGGGTGAGTTCTACTTCATCTTCTCCAGACATTAGCCTTTATGTGAAGGGCTGACCCTCATGATCACATCGAAATCCAATGAATCCCTAAAGGCCTCATATCCAAAAGCTTGGCATTGGGAGCGAGAATGTTTAAGTCCATGAATTTGTACGGGGTGGGGGTGGGGTGGCCAAGACAAACAGGAGCTCTCAAAATGCCCAGAGAGTCGAGAGATTGCCCTGGGGAACACAGTCCATCTCAGCTTTATCCAAACTAAAAATGTTGTGAATCCTGCCACATTTTCTGTTACCCAAGCAAGAGATGTGGGACTCTGGGGACTTTTAAGTGGAGTTATCTCTCAAGATTGCTATGTAAGTAGTTTGTGATGCTGATGGTTTGTATGTGATACAGTTTCATTAGATGCTTGATTAGAAACATGTCTATTCCTGTGCAGCCACATGATTGACAAATGGAGGTGGGGGGGTGGGTTTTTTGAGTGGCATAGAGAATTAACTATTTACGTATTTGTTTGTTTCTGAATGTATTTATATTTATGTATTTTAATTTATAAATGAGACTGTGTAGCTTAAACTGGCCTCGATGCATGACTTTCCATAAGCCCACCTTCTAAAGGATGGAAGTAGATGTGGCCACCTTCCCTGGCTATGAACTAATCTCGTTTAAGAAGCAGTTTTATTCAGGCTCTGTGGATGAGAGGTCAGAAATGACTGATGTACTGGCTAGTTTTGTGTGTCAACTTGACACAGGCTGGAGTTATCATAGGAAAAGGAGCTTCAGTTGGGGAAGTGCCTCCATGAGATCCAGCTGTGGGGCATTTTCTCAATTAGTGATCAAGTGGGGGAGAGCCCCTTGTGGGTGGTACCATCTCTGGGCTGGTATTCTTGAGTTCTATAAGAGAGCAGGCTGAGCAAGCCAGGAGAAGCAAGCCAGTAAGGAACATCCCTCCATGGCCTCTGCATCAGCTCCTGCTTCCTGACCTGCTTGAGTTCCAGTCCTGACTTCCTTTGGTAATGAACAGCTGTGTGGAAGTGTAAGCTCAATAAACCCTTTCCTCCCCAACTTGCTTCTTGGTCATGATGTTTGTGCAGGAATAGAAACCCTGACTAAGACAAATGATGAGTCCATCTTGGTTGGTACTACAGGGCGCAGGTCTCAGGAATTACTCAGTCTGAATTCCTGATGTTCCCTGGGTAGACAGAAGGACAGCGAGGCCAGAAGGTGGGGTGGGAGAATTCCTTGCAACAGCAGCACCAGGCAGCTTTGGATGTTAGAGGAGGATGGAGCTGTTTGAAGCACGCATTACCAAGGTCTGAGCGGCTGCAGACGGATAAAAAGGTAAGGCTGTGGTAGTAATGTGGAGATAGCAAGTGCAGGTGCACACAGGAGCGGAGCAGGGCACGCAAGCACGGCATGTAAGCATGTCACATGAGCAGGGCATGTAAGCTCGGCACGGAAATGTAAACAGGGACCGAGAAAGCCCCGTAAAAGTGTGCTGCATTGACAACTAAGTGACTGCTGTCTTTATTGCCACCAAGCACAAGCCTCATTGAGTTATGACACATTTTAAGAGACAATTGGAGCTAAAAGAAAAACAACGATCCTATAAAACACACTGCGGTTGATGTGTGCCTCGTGAGGTACCTTGCTTAAAGTCTGATCTTTGTGCTGTCACATGCAGAGAAAGAATTTCCCTCTGACTGGAAAAGCCCCGAAACCTGAAATTGTTCTTTCTAATGGAGACAAGCAAGATACAAGACATATACCTCAGAATTATACCTTGAAAGTACGTATGACTAAGTGTCTCCAACACTAACTCCCCAAGTGTGGAGGGATTAAAATAAACACCAAAACTTAAGTTTATGTGGATTTTTGTTTTATGTGTGTTGAGGTATATATTTGCTTAAGGTAGCAACTTCATGCAATCCAGGTTTTAGAATAGAATTAGCCATTGTCAACTTTTTTTTATTAGATATATTCTTTATTTTCATTTCAAATTATTTCCCCTTTCCTAGTTCCCCCTCCCCCAAAGTCCCATAAGCCACCTCCCCTCTACCTGGTCACCAATCAATCCCCTTCTGCTTCCCTATCCTGGTATTCCCCTACACTGCTGCATCAAGCCTTTCCAGGACCAGAGCCCTCTCCTTCCTTCTTGGGCATCATTGATGTGTGAATTGTTTTTTGGGTATCCCAAGCTTCTGGAATATCCACTTTTCAGTGAGTGCATACCATGTGTATTCTTTTGTGATTAGATTACTTCACTTAGGATGATCTTTTCCAGTTCCACCCATTTCTCTAAGAATTTTATGAATTCATTGCTTTTAATTTGCTAAGTAGTATTCCATAGTATAAATATACCACATTTTCCGTATCCATTCCTCTTTTGAGAGACATCTGGATTCTTTCCAGCTTCTGCCTCTTATAAACAGGGCTGCTATGAACATAGTGGAGCATGTATTTTTATTACATGCTGGAGAATCCTCTGGGTATATGCCCAGGAGTGGTATAGTGGGGTTCTCCGGTAGTATCATGCCCAGTTTTCTGAGGAACCACCAGACTGATTTTCAGAGTGGTTTTACCAACTTGCATTCCCACCAGCAGTGGAGGAGTAATCCTCTTTCTCCATATCCTCGCCAGCACCTGCTGTCTCCTGAGTTTTTGATCTTAGCCATTCTGACTGGTGTGAGGTGAAGTCTCAGGGTTGTTTTGATTTGCATTTCCCTGATGACTAAGGATGTTGAACATTTCTTTAGGTGCTTCAGAGCCATTCGATATTCCTCAGGTGAAATTTTTTTTGTTTAGCTCTGTATCCCATTTTTAAATAGGGCTATTTGGCTCTCTGGGGTCTAACTTCTTGAGTTCCTTGTATATATTGGATATTAGCCCTCTGTCAGATGTAGGGATGGTAAGATATTTTCCCAATTTGTTGGTTGCCCTTTTGTCCTATTGACAGTGTCCTTTGCCTTACAGAAGCTTTTTTGCAGTTTTATGAAGTCCCATTTGTCGATTCTTGTTCTTAGAGCATAAGCCATTGGTGTTCTCTGTTCAGGAACTTTCCCCCTGTACCCGTGTGTTCAAGATTCATCCCCACTTTCTCCTCTATAAGCTTCAGTGTGTTTGGTCTTATGTGGAGGTCTTTTTTGTGGAGGTTTATGTGTCTGGTTTTGTGTGGATCAACCACTTGGACTTGAGCTTTGTACAAGGGGATAAGAATGGATCAGTTTGGATTCTTTTGCATGCTGACCTCCAGTTGAACCAGCACCATTTGTTGAAAAGGCTATCTTTTTTCCACTGGATGATTTTAGCTCATTTGTCAAAGATCAAGGGACCATAGATGTGGGGGCTCATTTCTGGATCTTCAATTCTATTCCTTTGATTTACCTGCCTGTCACTGTACCAATACCATGCAGTTTTTAACACTATCGCTCTGTAGTACTGCTTGAGGTCTGGGATACTGATTCCCCCATAAGTTCTTTTACTGTTGAGAATAGTAACTCTTTTTTTTTTTATTTTCATTTTTTTAAAGATTTATTTATTATTTGTAGCTGTCAGACACACCAGAAGAGGGCATCAGATCTCATTACAGATGGTTGTGATCTACCATGTGGTTGCTGGGATTGGAACTCAGGACCTCTGGAAGAGCAGTCAGTGCTCTTAACCACTGAGCCATCTCTCCAGCCCAACTCTTTTTTTTTTTAAATGTAGTTTCTTCATTTGTCTCTGGTGTGAACCCCTGTAACTTTGCTCTCACTCTATGCCCACCACCCTCCATCTCCACAGCATTTACTATTTCTAACATCTTTTCTGATTGTTTTCTTGGACAGGAACTTGAAGTTGGTAGTTGTGGGTGGGTATGGAATATTAGAAGAAAGGACCAGCATCAACTCTCTTGTCCACACACACACACACACACACACACACACACACACACACACTGATTTACAGTTTGGGGATGCACCAAGAATCTGAGAAGGGTAGCTGCAGCATGGTAGGCACCCCATGTCTGTCAGCTGGTTATCCAGTGCATTGTGGTTAAAGTGTCAGGCTAGGGGCAAGGTAGACAGCTCCATTTGCTATTGTTAACATGGGCTCCCTCCTTTCAAATGAACACATTTAGAATTTACATACGACTCCCATTGCTTATTGTAATGTTCTCTGGTATTGAGTTAGAAGGTCCTCTTGTGTTGTGATTAATGAGGTTGTGCAAGCACATTTTGGTGTGACTCATGGACTTTATTGCTTATGATGATATATTGAAGCTTATGAAGATTTATTCTCTATATAAATTAGAGTAGATTGATTCTCCTATTCGTACCTTGTCAGTCTTTATGTTTGAGTTGCTCTCTTCATTAAAAATGAAAGGCGCAGCATTGCCAAGTACTTCTTGGGGAGTGGCTTATAACTTGAGGCTTATTTTAGAAATACCGAAATCCTTTGAGAACTCCCATCATTCCTGATGTACTGATAGCTATTATGAAAAGGTGATAATGGATTATAATGCTGGTGGGCTTTATCAGCCTGCGGTGGTGTGCCCACTGAATTGTACTGCGAACAATAATATCTGTCATGTCTCTGCTGGAGGAAAATATGTTGAGATTTGCAGGTGAAATCTGTGCCAGTGTGTACGAGCTGTTCTTATCACCCCATCTATGCCTCCCCTTTCCAGGTGTGGCACACTCTTCAGGCCACAGAGTCACCTCCTATGCATTATTTTGGATAATCCTCTTCTTTTGCAAGAAGAGGCATATAGGTGGTGGCTGTGCTATTTAACCCCAGACAGCAGCATTCACAATACAGTCTTGAGTTGCTTTGGAAGGAGAAAGGAGGAAGATGACAGTCATACAGGAATGGTGTGTTTGACTGACTGATAAACAAAGAAGCCAGGATGGTAGTGTACATTCCCCACTGATCCTGTTCTAGCTCTACCATGCTCTAAATCCCTAAGTTATGACATTCCTTTAAATTTTACAATCGGTTCCTGTGACCATTGATACTAGTCATTCTATGAAACAATCTTTCCACTATTGTGCTTGCCTCCATGGGCATATGTATGGAACCTTTTTTCCTTTAAAAGATTTTTTTAATTAAAATCCTCTTCTTAAATTATACCATTGGCCTGGAGAGTTGTTTCAATCAATAAAGGGCCTCACTGCCAAAGATGATGACCTGAGTTTGATCCCTGGAACCCACATGTTGGAAAAGAGAGAATAAGTTCCCACATGTTGTCCTCTGAGCTCCACACAGGGTCACCCAAATGCATAAACACAAGTAATAAATACATATGAAAACTTAAAAATAAATAAAATTATCTTAAGTATACACGGTGACTTCACTCTGGAAATAAACCAAAGACTTCATGACTTTTAAGTGTCTGTTTATTTAAACACAGAAAAGTTCCCTCAGCCTGTCTCTGTTCCCATCCTAATTATCTTATGTTGTCAATAAAAACTCTTCAGTGAAAGAAAAAAATCAACAATCTTACTCAAATTATATAAATATGAGTCTATAGCTTCATCTACCTGATTGTCAGACATTGTTTCCTTTAAAAAGAGAACATCCGATTATATAATTTCTCTACAAAACCCTGGACCTTGCTGTACTCTCATCCACTGAGATGGAACTCATTCTTTTAAAGGGCTTCACTAGGCAACAGTAGAGTTTTAGAATGACTAGTATCAAAGGTCACAGGAACCAATCTTAAACTTAAAGGAAGGCCATAACTTGGGGATTTAGAGGATGGTGAGCAGGCCAGTGGGGAGTGTACACTAGCCATGCTGGCTTCTCTGTTTATTAGTCAGTGAGTATGTGAGTGGGGAGGGAGTGTCAGATTGGCCCAGAGGAGCAGCCATTCCCACAGCTTGTTATTGATCCAGCTTATTCTTTTAAAGGCTGCATTCTTTGCTTGACTGCACAGAGATTTATTCAACCTCTCCGTCAGAAGTAGCTTTGCCAGATTCTCCAGTGCTATAGCTAGCATCTGTGCACTCTTAAGCTCTGCAACTTCTGTGTCTTAGGATCCCCAAAACAATTCTGTGAGGTTTGAGTTCATATACATAGATACAATTCCATTTATTTGTATTGCCTTTTTAATTCCCAGAGTAGCTGCAGGAATTCTTATGCCTTGGAGATTTTCTCAATTGCAGATGTTTTTAATTAAATTTATACAGGCCACATGCTCATCTTTTATGTTACACTCATTTCTTTTTTTGAGTTTGTGGGTCAAAAGAAGATTCAAGTGGAAGATTTTACTGGAATATATCCTAAATACTTTTTATTCTGATTTAAAAATCTCATAAGTAACAGAGGGATGGTCATTGGAATTCGGCAAAGTTTCATTTTATTAACGTCAGTGAAACAAGGGCCAGAGGCATTGGAACCTGGGAAAAGTGAGCATGAAATTGTACCAACCTATGTCGTCCAGGTGGCGGGTCAGAGAAACGAGGAGGCTCATGCAACAGAACTGTTGCAGGTAGGGCAGACTGCACCAAAGGAGTCTGTGGCTGAGGTCCAAAAAGGAGACAAGCAGGACACAGGCTGGTGAGATGGTTTAGCAGATGGAAACGCTTGCCCCAACCCTGGTGAGCAACCTGAGTTAGTACCCTCAGACCCAGGGGTGTAAGGAGAGACTAGATTCCTACAGCTGTCCTCTGGCTTCCTCAGACTCTGTGGCATCAGCCCTTCCCATAAACAAACCCATGTAACTATTTGTCAGAGGAAGCGTAAAATACTCAAGGCTTAGGAAGGCTGTGAACAGAGGTTGGCATCAGTAAAATTTGCTGGAAAGCAACAAGGAGATAATCCCAGACTGAACAGGAAGGAATCATGGCTGTCTAGGAACCACCTCAGCTTTTTGAACTATACGGACCTGTTTTCAAAGTCTGGCCATAATGCCTACACATCTTTGACCTTCAGCAAACTAGTTAGTCTTCTAGAGCCTTGTCGCCTTTGCTGTTTTCATGCCAAGGATGTGTCTTGGTGTATAGCACAGTATTTGTTGTCCTACAAATGGTTTCTATGGTTTCTACGACTGTAGAAGCTGTCCTATCACTCAGCAGGTCAAGTGGAGAAAAGCTGACAGCTGTAAATCCACTCTTGGCTTTCCCAGCTGGCCTTGTCTTCCCAAATAGCACATTAAGTGCCCCAGGGAATTAGAGTTATTTCATAGCCTTCTTTTCTAGTACCTTCTGTGTGCCCTTAGAAACACAGTAGACTAGTTTGAGATTGCCATTGTCATGGGACACCAGGAGACAGAATGCCCTAGTGGTGGCCTTACTTTCTGGTTTGTCCAATTTTGGGTGACCATATGAGTCTCCTCATCTTCTGGGCATTAGTATTGATTTATTCCTTGACTATTGATGTGTTGTCACAAAATTTAGAATACTTGTTAAAGATATAGAACAGAAAGAAGACAAGGTCAAAATTAGACTCTGGTGCTTAACATGAGAGTGTTGACCCCCAAACTCCAGGCTACTCCTTTGATGGTCTTGCTTGGCTCTTACGGTTTTATTGGTAGTCAATGGTTGGAACTTTCACTCACTGGTTAGTAGCGTTAGGTCTCAAACCCCAGAGGAATGGCTGAGATGCCCATTTAACATATCAAAGCAGATGTTGTCTACCAGTCTCTCTCAGCGTTGCCAGTACCTGGCACATCCCACCCCCTACCCTAGACTCTCCAGCACAGGGACTGGGCTGGGCTACCCCTCCCCCAGCTTCACTGACTCCTATATAACCCAGCCATATTGGCTATACCAGTTCATACCCTCTTGGTCTAGACTCTTGGACTCTTGGCTTCTGGCTGTCCCCGCTCTACTCCTCCTCTCCTCACATGACACTGTTCAGTTTGCCAGGCATGTTCAGTCTGGACTTCTCCAGAGGCTTCTGCCTCTGGTTGTTCTCTCCTTATATCTATTTATAAAAACCTCAACCCCTTAGGAGATGTCTTCTGCTTGTCTTAGTTCTTCTCATTCAATTAGGAACCACTCAGAGCTTGGCAACAACAGTGTTAAAAACAGAGAATTCATTGCCTGAAGGTACGTTATGCATCAGATGTTTCTTTAGCTGGGTTGATGTCACTGTCTTGAAGAGTGCGAAGACACCTTTCAGGGAAGTATTTTAAGTTTCTCTCTGACTTGTTATGTTAATAGCAAGTGTACACGCACAAAACCAGTATCTTAAAACACGGTAAAAGCAAGAACTTTGTAGGATGCCGGCTGCTAATTATATCTCAAGACTTTTTTTTCTCAGAATTTTACTTACCTCTAATTGTGAATCTGGCCTAATCCAAGTGCAGTCAGTCAGCATGCTCAGCGGCCAGGCGCGGCCACAGATCGACAGAGACCTCAACTAGTCAAGTCCAACCACACGCGTTCTGACAGAACGCAAGGAATGACTTTGTTCTGTGATGGTCTCTAGGTTGTTACAAAATTAACTTGGAAGTGCTTGTGGGCTTCTTGACAATATATTGGAAAACCCATTTAGAGTCATGTTGTCCCTAAAGTCACATAGCCTCTGACTGTGGACTCACATGAGTGATTGCATTTATTGTTTTGCTTAATTTGGTTTCAGTTGCTAATTATAAGGGAAAAAAGTCTAATTTTTCTGGGCTCCTGGAGAGTTTACATCTAATGCTGCATCTCCTGCCATTGAAATGAGGTCTTTCAAGAATTATGGAGACTCTGAATAGCATGATTTGAAATGGCCACACATAGTTCTCATTCAAGATGGAGATGAGAAGAATTCTAAGCTAAAAATATCATCTTAGTCAAACACTGGTACACTGTGCAGCAAATAGACAAAAACAAAAACAAAAAAGGAAAAGAAAAAAAAACAAAGACAAAACAAAACAAACAAAACCCAAAACTCCCAGACTGTACAGTGATATGACTATCACTATGTGTCTTCCAGGGAAATGGCATAGGCTCATTGGAGAGGAGAACTTTAATCAAATCATTTCTGAAATCCCCTCCAAGTCTTTAGTCATGTACAGACTCTGTAGAAAACTAGGCATCTTTGGCATTTTATGGCAGTGTTGTTTCAGGGGAATACTGCATAGTTCTGGCTCAAGTTGAGAATACAGTCATCACGATCATCTGAAGTGTAGACACAAACCACCGGGAGGGAGGCCGAGGTTCTCATAAAGCATTGTATTCAAACGGCGTATGCTATATTGATCGCACTACTAGTGGATGCTTTGCGTTTTTAAATGTTTTGTAATACGAATTATAGATGATATCAAGCATTTGCTAGGTCACTACTAACATTTGTTTCCTTCAATTTGACTTTAGGTTTTGTTTAAAAATAAAAAGTTTGTTTTGATTTTAAAGTCATAAAATTTTCCCAGGAATACTGCTAGTTTTAACAAGCAGTGGGCAGGGCTGGCTTCTTTGCACAGACGTGTGATGTTCCGCAGCACTGGACAGAGTTGGCATAGCTGGTTACTTGTCGGAGTTCCTCGGTTAGCTGCAGGCTAACCATGCCTCTCACTTTCCTCTGCACATTCCAAAGGGAGTGCACGGATTCACCCTCAGCTTCATAGCAATGGTTTAACATTCCATTTCTTTTAATCCGCAATTCATTCAAGGACGAGTCCAAGCCCTGTGACAGCTGAGCTCAGTTCCTCAGGAATTCACTCAGGCTCAGAAGCATTGCCTAGACACGCTGTGAGCTGGGGTGAAAGGTAATTGCCAGGTCCCTGCGACCCCGGGGCCCCTGCCCTGAAAGGCACCTGCAACATCAAAGAGCTCAGGGCAGGCTTGGGCGCTAAATGAAAGAGAAAAATAATTGTGTGCCTCGGTGTTTCTGTCTGCAAAGTGTCTTCTAAATCAACGTAACCCGAGGGAGATTGGAAGCAATGCTAGGTGTGAGAAAGCACGATCCCAGGCCTGCTCACTGTTTGGAGGTCTCCTTGAAGGACCTTTAAGGAGCAGGTTCCCTGGCACTGTAAACTCAGCAGCAGGGAGGGACATTACCCTGGACAGTAGGATGGCAGTGAGCTCCCCAGGGACTTGCGTTCTTTACCATGAGACTTGACTACACACCGTGTTATTCCCCGTTCTTTGGCTACCTTCTGTTGCTGTTTTTCTGTTTTTCTGCTGTCCTTGATTCTTGTGGCTCTCACATTTTCTTAGTGCAAAAAACAAAACAAAACAAAACAAAACAAAAAAAAACCTCAGACATTTAAATTTTCATGGGAAGTCCCATAAGGATGCATTAAAAACACGATACAGAGCCTCCCCCACATCTGTGCAGTTGCGCGAACTTGGCATTCATTTCCAGATGGATTGGAAGCCATCTGTGGACGGCTGCCATCGCTGGCCGGCTTACTTTGCTGTTTCCATTACTATAGATATGTGTAGCCTTGCCATCTAAGGACAGTGTTTTCATCTTTAACATAGAACAAAGGAAACTATGAATGAAGAGGAGGCAAAATAATCTACCCAGGCAAAATATTTAGTACTAGACATACTTTTCTGGTCAGCTTTCCTTTTAACCATTTAAGGTGTTATATTATGAATATGATATATATGGTATATATGACATATATGGCATATGATCTATATGATATGATATATATTAGATATATATGATATATGATACAGTACATTTGTTTTAGTATCATACAAGTATATCCAAGCCAATCCAAGGTCTTCTTTAATGGCTTTTAATATAATTTCACTTTTTTGGGGTTTAAAATGAAATTTATTATATTTATTTATTTTGTGTATGTGTATGTAAATGTGGGTGAATAACTGGTTTTCTTTTTTCATCATGCTCCTGGGGATCAAACTTGGGTATTCAGGCTTGACAGCAAGCACCTTTATCTGCTAAGCCATCTTACCAGCCTTCTATTTGATCTTTCAATGGCTGTCTCTCCATCCTGACTCGATTTTTTATTTGTAGACCTGACTAGAATGGGTGCTACTTAGGAGAACTGTCCTGATTGGTTTTATGTGTGCCCAGCTTCCCAGTCCTCAGAAGAGTGTTTGGACAAACTGTACATTTGTCTAGATGCAGACTCAGGTAAAGGGCAGGGGCCTGGATTCCTAAACCCTAAGGAGACTGTCAAGGACAAAAGGCAAGTGGGCTTGGTGGCAGGACGGTGGGAGATGCACGAGAGCACTTGCTTTGCCAGCTGCTGGTGCTTTCTTCCAGGTCAGAGGATGTGAAGGCACAATGAATTTTGCTCTGTCCAAACAAATGCCCAAATCCCAGTAGAAAGCAATCTCTTTCTAGGTTCTTATTGTCATTACTGGGTTGTACAGAACCAGAAACGCCTCAGTAAGTACTCACGGTGTCCCTAACTCTGCTTATGCTGAGACCTGCTGTTTCAGTGTAGGATGCGTACAGACAGCTTTGTCAATGTCCTAACTCCAAGATGTTTGTGTGTTACTGAGCTTTGGCTCTTTCAAAGTTGATACTTACCTATGAATATATGATATCCTACTCTACCGTAGTCTATATTCAACCTCTGAGAAATGTTAATCTGCTGTGAATGAATAGTCACCTATGGGGGCAGACTAAGAAACATTGTTTGAAAGCTACCAAAGAATTCAATTTAAAGTATTCTATTTAAGTTTTAAAAACAAGAGAAAGTCTTGTGTGAATAAAGTTTTGAAAATTTAATCTTTATTTGTGAATATTTATATTCATAATGTTACACACAGATACACACACACACACACACACACACACAACCATACTTTGGAAACAGAGTTGGATTTGAAGCTCATCAGTTATTTAATAGCTATGTAGCCTTCAACATATTTGTTATCTTTTCCAGACTTCACATGGGTCCTAACACCTGTCTCACAAAGTGCATGCAAGAACAGCTAATTCAGAGCTTGGCACACGGGACAGCACAGAACACTGCTCCTGTTTAATTACTACAGTTGGAGGTCTTTTAGTTGGGAAGATTTGTTTCCTAAACAGTATGTTCTCACAGTCATGGAAGCATTTTATTTCTGTTCTCTTTCATCCCCTGCCTCTGGTATAGTTTAAAGGTCTTAATTCGGTTCCTCTGATTTGTGCTTCATGGCTCTGGAAAATCTCTTGGCCTTGGCTGGTAAGACTCAATATTTTCCTTCGGTGAATCCTCCTAGACTTCACCCCTGACAAAGCTTTTTGTTTAATGGCTTCCACTTACCTCGGTAGACTGTGGAGCACATAGCACAGCTTCTTTTGACACTGGTCTAAAGTGTCGCTCTACAGCTTTTGGGGGCACAGAACCATCAGACACCATTAACGTTAGAAGAGAGGTAGGACTGGTCCCTGATGTTGGGAAGAATAATTGAATAATTTTATGGCTCTAAAATTGTAGGAAGATGTTTTAAAAAGAAGGATGAAACAAAACCAAGAATGAAGTATCTTATCCATCTCCTATATTCACACCCAAGCAGGCAGCATCAGATCAGCTGGAACATGTGGGTCCCAGAGTGCAATTATTTAGATAACATAGCCGACTTCACAGATTTAAACAAAGCAAGGAACTACCTCCAACAAGAGAGGACAATGTAAAAAAAAAATTAGAATGGGAATTGTTAGATAATTGCCAAAAACCCTTTTCTGGAACAACAGCAACTTCTTTACCCTTGGCAGTCTGCATCTATAATACTTTCTCTGTTCCGAAGGTAGAGCACACGTACAGATGTCTGTCTTTCTCTTCTTCCTGAAAGCAAGCTTCTAGGTCCCTTGCGGCTCTGTTCAGGGTCTTCCTCACTTAGAAGAGACAAAAGACTGTCATCATTGCCGGAGGCCGAGGACCACCATCCCGGTTCTTAGAGTTTTGTTTCTCACCAGCTCCCTCTGTGCTCCCGTCTTAGTACCGTTGAAGCCAGCTCTGAGTCCAGCCCCTGCATCCATGAAAAAGCAGAACTTCCACAAAGCACTTTTCCTTTCTACTGGTGATGGGTAAACACCATTTTACCCTAGGTTACACAGGAGGGAACTGAAGCCCAGAGATGTTGAGTAAATTACTTTGAGGCAGTGAGTAACACTGTTGGATGTTACAGTGTCAGTTCAATTGTAATCATCGGTCAAAACACTTCAAAACAACAGAACTCAGGATGGCAGCCATGCCTCTTTGTATAGGCCTGGGGACTCTCTTGGGATGGAAGATCTTCAGGGCTAAAACTAGAGCATTCCCAGGCAAATCAGGATGGTTGGTTACTCTAGGGATCTGACTTCAGAGAGTACATGCTTGTTACATTATCTCTCTATACTATAAAATATGCAGCATCCCCTAAAATATGTAGGCGGCCATATTCCCCGGTGATCCTCACTTCATTTTACCACAGCTTCAGTCAAACCCGAAGATGCACTCACTATAGCATTTGCTGTGAGAGTCTCACTGGAGATCGGAGGCTGTTGAGTCTCTTTGCTTGGCCACAGGAAATCGAAAGGCTGACAACTCCATGTCTCTGTGGTTTTCTGGGCTCCAACCCTATTGGATTTCTAGGCAGAAAATTGTTACTCTTCATCCTTGGTGACGAGTGTGCTGAAAATTCACCAATTCCTCCTGACTTATAGAACGACAAGGTCTTCGATGGGGGAGAAAGGTCGGCCCTCTGGGCATTTAAGTTCCTCCACCCACGCATCCTGTCTGTTGCTCTAATGATGGCTCTTGTTAGCCTCTAACCGTCTGCCACGGATGTCTCTGATGGTCTGAGTGGTTTCTCACAGCAGAAAAAGGACCCTGATGGGACAGATTCCTTGCACCTGCTCTTACTGGCCCCTCCCTCCTTTTTAGCAAGCTCCCTTTTCGTTCGGTTCCTCCCTTTGATTGCTTCGACTATAATGTATCTGAGCAATAGTCATTGCTCAATAGCAATAGCTTTTGGCTTCCATTGGCTTCTATTACCCTCCCAACAAGCAGCTTTTCGAAGGCCTCACAGGCTTCAAATCATTCTTAATTTGAGAAGATTAAATCAGACTAGGAAAAAAGGAGTGCACTGAATATAGTAAGCATTAATATTGATTCATGAAGCATACATGTTTTATTATATATTATATATATTCATATCCATGCATATGAATAATAAGAAAGCATATGAATTCAGTGAGTATGCACGCATTTTTCAAATTAAGATTAAGATTTGAGATTGGAGTGGAAAGTTCTTTCATGTCTAAGTGATCTTACCTGCCCTTAATATATATATATTCCTTATTGACTGTTGTATAGTTGCTTTCTCTATTAAAAAATTGAAAAATTCCTCCCTGAAAGAAGGAAAGAGATTCAAAAGGCCCAGAAAGCTAACCAAACTCACAAGGTCCATGGAGCTCAGAAAGTCATAAGACTCTGGAGGCCCGCTCCAAGGTCATATGAACAGCAATAATTTCCGGGAGGGGGTGATACTCTTTGGTGGAGCTGAGCTGCCTACAAATTGGGCAAGGAGACCTTGGGATGTGGCTTTTGTGACTCATCACCTATGCAAGGACTGCCTTTTGTAGGTGCAGACCTCTGAGAGTCACCCATGCTTTTGTAAGTGACGCCTGATCCATGCTCCTTGCCAGCAAAGCCAATAGCCTCATTGGGTTCCCCAAGCTAAACTCAGGCAGAGTCATTTCTCTGGTCTATTGATCTAGGATGAACAGATATTTGTTCAAATTTCCCCAAGAAGTGCCACGCACAACACTCACATTCACTACACTCACTAAAAAGTGTCTGTTAAGGTATTTATAGATTGATACTCATTGGACTGCTTTGTAAATAGCAAAAGATGGCAAGCCACCTAAACGTCCTCCTTCGGATGGGGATCCTAAGATTTCGGAGTCCCGTATCTACAGTACTCGCCTATTTCTCCAGGGCTCAGCATGATGAGTGCCCCATATTGTTTTCTGACCGATACAATGGTTAAGAGATTAACATATTCTGAAGTATCATTCTACAGAACTTAATATAATTATTGAAATGATATCTTCGATAACTTTGGAGACATGGGCAATATTAAGAGCATTTTAGATAAGTATTTAGGCAGTCATATTTATGCATATCTGTAAAAAATTGTAAGTAAAAGTTTTAAATATTAACTATATCTGGCTAATGTTATTATAAATTACTTAAAAAATCTTCACTGCTTAAAACTTTCTTTTAGTAAGCAGGCCTTACTTGGATGGTAAAAATCTCTTTGTTTTTATGTGTGTATGTGTGTGCTTGCATGAGTTCATGTATGTAGGCATGCAGGGACCTGGGGAAGTCATGAGAGGGCATCATATTCCCTGGAATTGCATGGGTGCTGGCAGCCAAATCCAGATCCCCTGCAAAAGCAGAAAGCACTCTTAACTGCTGAGCCATCTCTCCCGTCCTTTTAGGTTAAACTTATTTATTACTTTGGCATTGGATTAAAAAAAGAAAACTTACTCAAAATCATTTGATCTTGCAGTGTTAACTGATCTATCGCTCGTTTCTTATGGACTTGCTGTGAAGTTTTCTATCCACCCGTGTACTGACCCTTCATGGCATACTCATTTATGCTCCAAACCCATTAAACTCCACGAGAGCCGCTTAGTCAGATTGGCTAAGAGATTCAGGAAAGAGTGAAGCAGAATGGTGCTGGGTCTCTCTTCTGCAAGAGTTCATAGTCTGCTGGGAAAGAAAAAAAGAAACAAGCTTTTTTTTTTTTTTTTTTTTTTTTTTTGAGACAAGCTTTCCTCGTGTAGCTCTACCTGAGACTACTCTATAGACCAGGTTGGTCTCAAACTCAGAGATCTACCTGCCTCTGCCTTCTGAGTGCTGTGATTAGAGGTGTGCGCTGGCCAGCCTGGCTGAAGCAAGAGATTCTTATTCTAACATCAGGGATAAAGATAAAAGGATGCCGAGCACAAATTGGGATCCAACGACCCACTTTTTACAATAACTTTTGTCATTTAGAGGTTTGGAAAACATTTTACACTTCTTTCTGGAGAGATGCAGGCATTTCCTTCTGTGTTGGTGGGGAGCCTTATAAACGAAGTCTTAGTAGCAAATGTGTCGCCCCAGAGTTCCGCAGGCATGGCAGTCCACTGGTAAAGAACAGGTGTAGGGGTAGAGGTGGGAGGGAGGCTGGCCTCACTCTGCCGAGTCATGATTATCTTTCCCCTGTCAGTACACAAACTCGAGTTTCATTCTTCATGTCTGGAAGAGAGGATAAAATTGTCAACTCTTTAGATCATTAGAATTCAAACATTTGGTGTGGTCCCTAGCACATAACAGGGGATCATCATATGATGAAAGTACTTTTTAGGAGGCATTTCTAAGAGTCTCAATTGTTGGCAGGGCATATAAATTAAATCGATGCTTATTTTTTGAGCATTTGCTAAATACAGGTACCATAAAACTTCACATTTCTTATGAATTACTTTACTTTTTAATGTTCTAAATGGATTTTGGCGAGAGGCTGCATAGATTGATCAATTGAAGATCAAGAAAAATTATAAACCAGAAACTCAAAGTTGAAAAAATGTTTCGTATCTGTATTAGCAACCACAGTAAGGTTCTTGGGGAGAAATTGATTAGCTGTGATCTTTCTTGCTGGATAAAAAGGGTGGGGGAGAGCTGAGACACAGCCACTTTGAAAGACCGAGGACCATGAGCGCAGACCTCCATTTAATCATTAGCCACCTCTGCTTCTCTCTGAAGTCTCTAGGCATATCTGGCACCTTTTCAAGTTCTGATGTCTGGGTCTTTTGTAGCTCTGATCTTGCCAGAGACAGTTTATATTTATAGTATACTTCAAAACAACGGAAAGAATCCTAAACAATGTGTAGATCTGGCAACTTTGCCCTTTACGAGGAGATTTTTTTTCATTCTTTAAATACTTATGTATTCATGATACAATTTCTTCTCCTTTTTCTTATGCTCACTGCTTTCTGCAAACGTCTGAGTTAATGAAGATCTTTTCCCACTGCAAATAAATGTAGAGGTAGTTGGGCTTGGGGCATGATTTGATCTGCAGAACAAACGATGCCACCAGGAAGCCTTTTCTCCCACTCTCTAAGCTCCTTTCCTCCGTGTTAACACCATTCCAAGGCAAGCGCTCCCACAGGGGTGGGAGAGATAAGGCTGAACAACAGCTTTAGGCTTAAGCGACTTCCTGCTCAGCTGCTGCAGCTCAAGTGAACTACTTTTTCTGATAGCAAAAGTCGGGGCTGGCTTCCATCAGTGCAGACTGGGGTGGGTAAGTACGCTCACCCCGGAAAGGGGGAGGCCTCCTGCTCATCAGATTCCTCAAACGAGGCCAAATGCTAGACTGGCCAAACTCACAACAGCCAAGCAAACAGCCACAATAGCAGAACTGAAGTTTACCACATAATTAGTTCAGTTAGTTTACTTGATACTAAAGCACTTAAGATACTAAAACTGTAAGGAGAAAGTTTAATTGAGCGAATGATCATTTGCTAATTGGCAGCCCTTCAAACCAACAGAGGCTCCGAGAAGCTCTATTCCAGAAGTGGGCAGATGTAGAGTCAAGGTGCAGAGGCGACAGGCCTTTCCTGAGTACTGTCTTGTGCTGTGCAGCTTCAAGGTCAAAGCCCTGACTGATTGAGGCTGAGGCCAGGGCACTGTTCCAAGAGCCTCTTCTTTGGTCTGTTTTGTGGCTTGAATAATGCAGTACTCTCCCTAAATGCTACCTAGTGAGCAAGGCTATAGCTTCAGCAGACTGTACTGATTATGCTGAAATCCTGTCACACATACATACACAGCTTGATTGATTGTAGCTCAGAATTTCTCTCATTCGAATGCAGCCAGCTGGCCTCGTACAAGTGACGGGAGCTGGACTGCTACCATTGGCTGAGACACACAGCTGCTCGTTAAGGAGACTAATGGGAAAGAAGAGCTGAGGGCAGGGAGTGTGAGGCACAGGGATGGGGCAGGGACAGGGGTGGGGGGTGGGGGTGGCAAGAACAGTGAAGAAGAAGGAGGAGGAGGAGGAGGAGGAGGAGGAGGAGGAAGAAGGAGAGAGAAGGAGGAGAAGGAGAAGGAGGAGAAGGAGAAGGAGAAGGAGAAGGAGAAGGAGGAGAAGGAGAAGAAGAAGAAGAAGAAGAAGAAGAAGAAGAAGAAGAAGAAGAAGAAGAAGAAGAAGAAGAAGAAGAAGAAGAAGAAGAGAGAATGAGAACTGACTAATGACAGTCATAAGATGCTACAATGAAATCCACTCTTGTGCATGCTAGTGCAGCAACTTAATAAAATATAAACGTAAAATGGTGTATAGTATCTGTTAAGTTTTCAGTGAGTGTTGAGGTCTCTTCAGAGTGGTTTGGGGGTTGGGTGATCAGTGCACACAGAGGCATCTTTCCCTCCATTTTTCATGTCACCCCCTGGCATATTTTCAATTATTAATTGTGTATGCGTAGTTCTACCTCCTAACTGAACCTCCCTCAACTTTAGAGTTCAAAAGTCACCTTTATGGTTGGCATCTCACTCTTATTTCATTGGAAATTAAATATCTTTTCTCTCTGATGTGCACGTCACAGACACACAGACATACCAATAATCAATGAAAAAACAAAATAATAATCAACATTTAATTGTCTCTGTCTCTGTCTTTCTCTGTCTATCTCTCTGTGTGTGTCTCTCTGTTTCTCTCTCTTTGTGTGTGTGTGTGTGTGTGTGTGTGTGTGTGTGTGTTGTGAAAGAGAGATGGTTCTTAGGAATTCTTGGCATTTTTGCAGTATATTGTTGACATATAATTGCAATATTTCCATATCAGCTGACTTACTGAGAAAATAAGAAATTGACAAGTCAACATGTGTTCAGGCCAATGGGATCCTTTCACCAAAAGCTGATTAAAGGCATCATTACAGTTGGAGAAAAATAAAAATTGAGACGCAGTATGCTGTTACATTGGTTTCATAAGGGAGTTTCTTAACCTATTTCTGGTTAAAACCACATGTGCTGCTGAGAGATGAAATAGATGGTATTCTCTTGGCTCCAGAATTAATATATGAAAATTTTGCCAAATCTGTGCCAAGTCTTCAGATGATCTGCGTGAGATAGAGCAGATGTGTACTCCTGTTTTTAATCCATCAATTTACGTTGTCACAACTGTCACAATGTATGGGTTTAAGTCATGGAGTGGTAAGATTTTAAGCCTGAACTGTTTTGTTTCCATTGACTCCTCAAGGGTGTATCCTGGGGTGGACATACCAAGCTGTGGACCTTACGAAAAGGGGATGGAAGGACGCATTTTGCTCAAAAGAGGTCAAATTCTATTACTGTGTTAACGTTCTTGAGGAAATCAGTTTATATGGAGTAGAGACTTAGTTCGGTTCTCAGGCATGGAGGTTTCGGCTTGTGATCAGATGGCCTGTTGCTTTTGGGACCAGAGTAAAGCAGAATTCTAAAGATGAACTCATGGAGGGAGAAGTCTGTTTACCACATGGTGACCAGGAAACAGAAAGATACAGGAAGGAGGCGACTACAAAGACTTGCTTTCCTCTAACTGGACCACACCTGTTAAAGGCTGGTGGCTTTCTAACTACACCCTATGCTCTAATAGCCTGATGATCCAACTTTTAACATGTGAATCTATGGAGTACTCTTACCCAAACCATAGGAAGCATCCTCTATGAAAACTATTGTTTTGACTGAAATTGTTTTATAGAACTTTTATTTCGCCGGGTGGTGGTGGCGCACCCCTTTAATCCCAGCACTTGGGTGGCAGAGGCAGGCGGATTTCTGAGTTCGAGGCCAGCCTGGTCTACAGAGTGAGTTCCAGGACAGCCAGGACTACACAGAGAAACCCTGTCTCGAAAAATCAAAAAAAAAAAAATCAAACTCTTATTTCATTTCTTAACGTGGGAGCAAAACAATGTGTTTTGATGGATGTTAAGTACTTTAACTTTTATTATATAACTTACTAAACTCTTGTGTGAAACTAAATAAAAATAAAGACATTTATCCCCTTCCTTCAAAAGCTGCATTGCCCAAGGCAAAACTCATCACCTTCAGCCAAAACCAGCTGCTCTGTCTTTATTTCTTGTTGCTATTCCCAGCCTAGTGATTTTCTGGATGTTGCTTGTCTCTGTCTCAGGATCATGGTATAATATTGATGATCATGCTTTTGTTTATGAATGTATGATGTAAGAATTAATCATATTTTTCTTAAAATGGAAAAAAGTATTTGTCTTAATATTTGGTTTCTTCTACTTACAGTTTTCCATTTAGGAAAATCTTGTTGCTTTTAAGAAGTATGGTAATGTTTTAGATACCCTTTGGCATTCTAATGTTGTTAGTGTGAAACAAACCATGAGGAAAATAATTGTTTTTTTTTTTCTCCTAGTTTGAGTTTACGGACAAAAAATTTAGCAAGTAAATTCAGAGTCATAGACAGATCTCTGGAAAATTAATACAACACAATTTAAAAATTGTGTTCACCACAATGAATTCCTAGTGCCTTTGTTTCAAGAGATACTTCTAAATCTCAGGTACACAATATCTATTGGTCTATAGGAATTTACAATGCTAAGGGCATTATAAGGTATAGGTTTCCTTTGTGGTTTTTTTTTTTTTCCACAATGGTCCATTATAGTCTCTAAGTCTTTCTTTATAAATATCTCATTTATTCTTTAGGTCTTGAGACATCTAAGGTCCCTGCCCCTACTATAAACTAGTAGGCAAATGTGCACAGAGCCTCCACTACAGTTTATTATCTACATTTCTGTATCACCTTAACATTTAGTGCCTCTCTTATTTATAAGCCCTTTGCTTCCTATAATGGTTCTTACCGCTCCTACAAAGTTTTGCTGATGTTAAAGGACACAGTGGTTAGGCCATAAAAATGAGGTTGAGTTTCCAAACAGTTCAAGTTGATAGGCATTATATTAAAGCAATACAATTATTACAAAAGTTTTGGCCAGATATATGGGTTATAACAAAGGGTATGGCTGTAAGTTCAAGAAAAAGCTTTTCATGCCATTTATTTATGAGGCTGAAAGTATCAGCCTCAAGGATCACGGAAGGATCAAAAGTGCAAAGCAGGTGAGTGTTCCCATTCACTAAGCGAACCGTATTATTCCGGGATAGGCTGGCTTCATGTGAGGTCTGAGGATTTCCTGGGGTCAGCACAGGGCAGCAAGCCATTCTTCCCATCCCCGTGCTTAAGCAGCTTTGCACCTGGGGTCTTGTTACCAGGACTATTTGACCTCATATTGCTCAAAGATGCATGTTTTTGCATGATTTCCACCTAACCTAATCAAATCCGTGTTTGTAGGATCAAGCTGCCGTGAAAAGCAGAAACAGAAACATTAGTTTACCAATTCTATCATTTATATCCCACCTAGCTTTTTAGAACGACTGTGTATCAGACTCCATGTGAAGTCTAGGGGAGTCAGACTTGTGCAGAACCGAACCCAAGGCAAGGTTGGATGTGCTCTATTTGGATTGAAATTATTCCAAGATTCTTTATTCTTTCTTGTTGTTACATTTTTGGTTTTGTTTTGTTTTGTTTTGTTTTGTTTTGTTTTGTTTTGTTTTGTTTTGTTTTGTTTTGTTTGAGACAGGGTTTCTCTCTAAAACCCTGCCTGTTCTGGAACTCACTATGTAGCCCACCAGGCCGGTCTTGAACTCAGAAATCTGCTTGCTTCTGCCTCTGAAGTGCTGGGATTAAAGGTTTGCACCACCACGTCCAGGCTTTTTTATTCTTAGTAGAGAGAATTCTAAATTTCTCCCTCTGTGGTAACTGACTTCCATTCTCTGAATCCACCCTGCCAACACAACCCTATCACCAGGACTTTCCCTTAAGTTCCTCTTAATGTGCCAGACACACAGGTGTGATAATCCTTCTGGGTTCTGTATTATTCCCCACAGCTGGAGGGTTTGGCAACTTCCTCAAGACTTAGCTCAAATGTCATTATCTTCTCTGTGACGGATTCCATGACTCCAGAGCTGAGTCAGGCCTTCACTTCTGTAGGCTTTTATGGAAATTTTTATACAATCCTTTCCTCCCTGATGGTGCATAATATCTTTGATTTTTATTATAATACCTACTAAATTGTATTCTTAAAAGCAAGGAATTTATCTTATGCTATTCAATTCTCCAATGTAACCATTAATGCCTGACACATACTTGATGCAACACAGATATATTTTTGAATAAATAAATGAATTATGAGACCTGCACGTGGAGGTTGATGTTGGATTAGTTTTATAACCATCACTGTGGACACAGTGTAGTGTTTAGCAATTACCTTGTGGTAGGACACATGGTACAAATCAATAAATATGTTGGCCAGCAATTCAGAGTGATTAATGTAACTAATTTCCTGTAATTAGAAGGAGGACCCCACTTTATAGAATTTAAAAGATTCATCGATTACACAACTGTACAATATAAAATAAACTATGACTTTTGCAGAATAACAAAAGCATATCACTATCACAAATTAGTTAAATGAGCCACCAGCATAGTTACTTTTCTTTTTATTTATTCTTCTCTCATACAATGCACCTTGACCTCCTCTCCCCCCTCTCCTCCCAGTTCCCCAACTCCACCACACCTCTCCCCCAGATTCATTCTTCCTTTGGTTGCCTACAGGCAAGAACAGGCCTCCCAGGGATATCAACTGAACACAACATAACATGATGCAATAAGGCCAGGCATAAACTCTCATATTGTCTTAGTTAGGGTTTCACTGCTGTGAAACCATGACCAATGCAAGTTTTATAAAAGACAACATTTAATTGGGGTTGGCTTACAGGCTCAGAGGTTCCGTCCATTGTCATCAATGCAGAAACATGGCAGCACCCAGGCAGATGTGATGCAGGAGGAGTTGAGAGTTGTACATCTTCATCTGAAGGCTGCTAGAAGACTGACTTCCAGGCAACTAGGGTGAGGTTCTTAAGCCCACACTCACAGTGACACACCTACTCCAACAAGACCACACCTTCTAATAGGGTCACTCTCTGGGCCAATCATATACGAACCACCACACATATCAATGCTGGACAAGGCAATGTAGTAGGAGAAAAAGGGTCCCAAGAGCAGGCTAAAGAGTTAGAAATATCTGTACTCCTACTGTTAAGAGGGAAAACCCCCAAGCTAAACAACCACACATATATGCAGAGTCTCTAGCACAGACCCATGAAGGCTCCTGCTTCAGTTTTTATGAGCACTGCTTTGTTGAGTCTGCTGACCATGTTCTTCTGGTGTCCTAGACTCTGCTGGCTCCTACAGTTCTTCTTCCCCCTCTTTTATGGGTGTCACAAGCTCTGCCTAATGTTTGTATATGAGTCTCTGTATCTGCTTCCATCAGCTGCCAGAGGTCGCCTCTCTGATGATAGTTGGGCAAGTGTAGCAGAATCATTAGGAATCATTTTATCGACTTTTTTATTTGTTTGACCTGTTGTGATTAGTCCTATCCCAGGTCTCTGGGCCATCTAGCTTCCAGTACCTGGCATCCAGGTTGTATTGGGCACGGGCTCCCTCTCATGATGGGGGTCTTTGGTTGGCCATACCCACGAACTCTGAGCCACCATTGCCCCAGCACATATTGCAGGCAGGGAAGGTTGTGGATTGAAGGGTTTGTGGCTGGGTTGGTGTTCCAGTCCCACCACTGGATGCTTTGCCTGATTGTAGATTACCAGGTCAGGTTCCTTAGCCTCTGTTACTAGGAGTCCTCTCAGATTGAAAAAAATGCAAAAAGCAGGTGATAAGATCTAAGGACATAAACTGAGACAAAGGCACTTGTAAAGATGACGTAATTGTACATATATAATGTCCTATAGGATGCTTTCAGAGTTACCAGAGCAAAGTATAATAGAGAAGATTGAATTTACAGAAAATGATGCATGCAAATGTTTATTTCTTTAGGGCAGTGCCTAAGAGCCGGGTTCCAGAACCAGGCTGCCTGGGTCTGAGAGCCAGTTCTGTGCTCTTCTAGCAGCATAATATGAGGAAATATTTTAACATCTCCATTTCTCAGTGCTTTATCTTTCAAATGAGGATGATTATGGTACCCATCTGGTAGAACTGACAGGGAGGTACATACCACACTCTCCAAACTGCTGGCTTTTATAGGTACTCCACGGTTTATTCCTAGGACTCTTACATTATCCTATTTTCAAAGAATTTTTTAGTATGTGTTCTCACGGGGATGTCTTTTTCTATATGTTTTCCATATGTCTTCTGTATGTTTCTGTTCACTTGTTACATTCATGATACCAGTACTTTGTTTTGGGTGGTGTGTACAAAAGAATCACCAAGTCTTCTCATACCCAAGGTTAGGGTTGACCAAATCTACTCATAACCAAGCCAGGGTTGACCAAGTCTACTCATAACCAAGGCCAGGGTTGACCAAGTCTACTCATAACCAAGGCCAGGGTTGACCAAGTCTACTCATAACCAAGGCCAGGGTTGACCAAGTCTACTCATAGGCAAGGTCAGGAATGACTGCATTCCCCTCATTTTACTTATTTTTCTCTATATTGCTCAAAATTCCTTTGTATTGTCTGAGAAGTCCGTGGATTAGCTCTTACTGTTGAATTTAGGGCTAAAATAAGCATATTTAATTATAAACCATTAAACAAAAGCCAAGTGCTGAGAAAATTATTAAAAGCATCTGTGTAATGATGATTGTATTCCAAGCTTCATAATTAGCCTGGGATTCAATAATTATTGCATTGGCTTCGTGCTGTTTCCTGCTTTAGTTTGACAAACAGAGCCAAAGACAGAACAGTTTTTCTTTAACTCTATGCAAAGTCCATTCATTGTCTTTCTGGAATATAACATAGAACTATCTCAAATAATTTTCTTTAGAATCTAACTTGGAAAATAAGTATTCAGCTGATGAAAATTACTGATGTTTTGAAAGTTGATAAAAATAAAATCAATTAATGATTACCAACAAAGCAAGTCATTGTATACATTAGGAAATAAAAATTATGATTCTGGATCTCAAAACTATTTTGATTCAAGACTTTGAACTGTGAACTGCATACTATTATTATATTAAAAAGCTTTACCCCTCCCCCACCGCATATGGACTATTTAAATAGGCTGTTTGTAGAAAAGTAGAAAAAAACCAACAAAACAATACAAAAACAAAAACAAAAAAAAATCACAAATCCAAAACAAAATGACAAAAACATGAGCTGGGCTTGGTGGCACACACCTTTTATCCTTGCGCTCAGGAGGCAGAGGAGGAGTTGGTCTCTGAGTTCAAAGTCAGTCTGTTTTACAGAGCAAGTTCCAGGACAGCCAAGGCTGCACAGAAAGAAAAACTCTCTTGAAACAAAAACAAAAGAAAGAGTAAAAAGAGGGAGAAAGAAAAGAAGAATAAAAAGGTTTGTGTTAGTTCAGTTTAATGTTAGCTGTTAAATTCACAATTATTGTACCTTAATCCATGACCACGCTAATGGACTCCCTACCTAAGAATACACTGAGAGGGAGGGCAGAGTGGATTCAATGTTCAGGAACTGGAAGTAAGAATGAGCTTCACAAGGAGAATTAAAGGAGCATTAAATATCATCATAGTCATGGCTTCCTTGAGTGACAGGATCGCCGCATACCAGCAGCCTTCCTACCTCATAGCAGCCAAGTGCATGGGTTAAAAAGGAAATGGATGACTTTGAATAACTAGGTTTAAGGTGATGTCTATGCATGACTCCATAACCCTTGAAACACATATTGCATAAAGATGGAGGATTGATCAAAAGCATCTACACCCAGCTGGATTTCCACTCAACAGTAAAAGGTTTTAAAAGACCACACCAAAGAGCTTTTGCTGTATAACATAACACAGTAGTTTAAAACCGTAGACATTCATTTTCAGGTTCTACCCAGTGTGAGCTTGGTGCACATCGTCTCCCCTGCCCCGGCCCCTGGTTTCAGCAGTGATGGCGATGTCCACACATTTACCTTCAGAGGCAGGTCAACTGCAGCTCTGTTGATCCTGGCTGCACTCTCCTCTCATGTGTCTTGGACTTCAACTGGGACAACTGAGTTGCTCAGTTTCTTCCATCAGGTCATGTTAGGCTGCTTGGCTTCACTTATGGGGAAGGGGACCCCTAGAAAATGAACAGACTTAGGCAAATCTTTGTGAGGTTGCTCTGCAGATTTAACAGTGGAGAAAACCAGGGGGAAAGCCAATGAACTAATGTACTCCACAAAATCTTCTAAAGTCACAGAAACCAACGTACCTGGTAAATGTGCCAGATGTTTGTGGGGGTGAATAGGTGAAAGTCTAGATAAATGAATCTAAGAGAGTTCACTGAAGTTCTCCTCAAGGAGTTTTGCATTTACCTTCGGTCTGAACAGTTATTGATTGCCATGCCTCCTACCTTACTTTAAAGATGCAGGAGTATTGGTCTTATCTTGTAGGAGGATAAGCATTGGTTTTGTTAATCCCTGCTATGGGTTGGATATGATTTTAGTGTGTTTTCCAAAGATTCATGTGCTAGAGTTTGGTTTTCCTCTTGGCAATATGGAACCTATAGACGTTAAAGGTGGATGGATCCCTGTCACCGAAGACACTGAAGACTTTGGACAAAGGATTCAGAAGATTCCAGCTGAAAGTCTTCTCATTCTCATAGTACCAAAAAGTGCTATGTAAGTACTTCTACTAAGGGAGGAAAGCAATCAGTTGTCCTATCTTACTTTGATGCCTATGAACTCTAAGGACCAATATGGCGAGTTGTCTGTAAAGATGAGTTAAATGGGACTTACTTGTTGGAAGCAACAAACAGCTGTCTAATTGGACTTAAGGACCACTCAGTAGGAGGTGTTTGGTACTAGAAACCTAGTCAAGTACGTGGGTCTAGTGAGGCCATGGACCGTAGATTACTACTGTCCAGAATGCATCCTCAAACTTATCCTCATACTCATGGATTCATGTAGTCCTCAGCCCTAGTCTAAGAAGCTTCTCTTTACAGCAAACGGAGAGAATTATAGAAGACCACAGCAGGTCCTCCTTCAGGGATCAGCGAATGGTGCGGTGCCTAGCCCTGATGCATATACCTGCAGCACAACTCCTGCAAGTAAGGCTAGGGAACTACTGGAATTGGACAGAAAGATTGTAAAAGCTAAAGAACTAGGAAGTCTGGTGGAGAGTGTAACTCCTAGAAATGTCAGAGAGGCCACGCCCATAATGCCTCAACAAGATGGCTGCCTAAACAAGACGGAGCAATGACAACACGAACATTGGGAAAGAGGGAAGTCACAGGATCCCATCCTTAGCTAAAGAAATGCAGGCAACCACGAACTGCTGGAGAGAGAGAGAGAGAGAGAGAGAGAGAGAATGAATTTGCCTCTACCAGGGCTCTCTACCAAGCCTCTACCTTAGCCTCTTTACCAAGCCTCTTCCTTGGCTAACCTAAGTGGCCAGCTCCGAAATGATATAGATGCAAGCCATATTAACTGCACTCATCAGGTTATATTTATATATTAATTTATCCATAATAATAGGAACAAAAAGGAGGCCATTGATTTGAGATGGGAAATTAGCCTGGGCTATGTGGATGGACTAACATTATCAGAGGAATCCTTATAACCGGAATGAAGAGCTGACCTGGGAAAGGTCGGAAAGACAGGAAAGAGGGAAAGTGGTATAATTTAACTAAAATATTTTAATAAGAATAAATTAAAAGGGGAGAGCTAGTAGAATGGCATAAGGTCCTTAGGCAGGTGTGCCCTGGTGGGTTAGTGCCGTTATTTCAGATTACTCTGGGTGTTTCTTACCCTCATACTCACAGAGGAGCTACTGCAGAAAGAGAGAGGCTGCCTGCTGAGCCTCCTTGGCTCTTGGGTTCTCACAGTGAATCTCCCCTTCCTGACTACAGCCCTGTCCAAATGTCATCTACCCCAAGCAGCCAAGAGTGTCCCCGTGAGAGCCCAAACAGATAAGATTGTTTAGTATTGGATATCTAGCCTGCAAAACTGTGAGATACCCAAGTATTTTCTAGTCTCCTGGGTCACATATTTGTTATAGAAACAGAAAATAAGGAGAGGGTCATCCTAAGCCTAAGTGAGAACTAAGGCATTATGGGACACAAAGACGTCCACTTCACTGAGGTGGGACATTGTAATCCTAGCTGCCAGGGTGACTGAGGCAGGAGGATTATAAGTTCAATGCTTGCTTGTGCTATGTAGCAAATTGAAAGGTAGCCCGGGCAACTTGGCAAGATCCTGTCTCAAAATGTAATAATAAAAAAGCAGTGCTCAGTGATAGGGTGCTTCTTGCTTAGTATGTGCAAGACCCTAGATTCAGTCAACACACACACACACACACACACACATACACACACACACACACACACACTAAACATTTAAACGATGTTTGCTTCCTAATCCTCAGAATCTAGACATTTAACAAAGGGGAATTGAAGTTGGTAGCCGGCTAAGGCAGGGGTGGGAAATTAGCCTGTGTTATCTGGATGGGCTGACATTATCAGGAGAGTCCTTACGAACGGAAGAGTTAAGAGACAGTATCACAAGAAGGAATGAGAAAAACAAAATGTGGAAAGTGGAGAATAAAAAAGTCCCGCAGAGAGCGAGGACAGCAGACGTTGAGTAAAGGGGTGGCACATCCCTGTGTAGTCAGGAGCCTGGATGAGGAGGTCAGGCCCCTGCTGTCGTCTAGCTGGAGAAAGCATTCTGTGCACATCGATGGTCTAGTCATTATCGGTTGATTTCCTAGTATTTTTCCTGCTGGGAAAACAGGAGAAACATATTAAATATGTTTCTTACCTATTAAAAAGGGGCAGGAGATGACATTGCCTATATATATATATATATATATATATATATATATATATATATATATACTATTTCATATATATATCATATATATGATATATATGACAAAAGAGCACCGGTCTGTCATAAAGGAGAGGGACAGAGTGTGAGGGGTGGTCCTGGTGGTTAGGCAGTGGCTGTTTGTTCTTCGTGACTGCCGGAACGATGGAAGGTCTGTGGTCGGTGTAGTGAACAGTGTTCTTAGAAGTCCCGACCTGTGCTCTACCCAGTTATTGCCAGGAAAATGGAACCAAAATCTGGTGCTCCCAGGCTAGGATAGTAACATTTAGACTGGTTTTACTACTTCAAAACATCTGAGGAAAACGTAGCATAATTTATCTTTTCAACAAAGGGAGAATCAAATCTGGGGAGAATGGAGGAGACTTTTTTCTTTTTGAGGCTTTTTTTTTTTTTTTTTTTTTTTTAAAGAAAAAGGATCTTGGCAAGATCCTTGATCAATTACTCTTGATCAATTAGCATAGAAACAACAGTTTTTTCCCCCAAAAGCCAGAAATCATTTTCTTTCTCTCATGAGAAGTGAGTTTAAGTCTCTCCAATTTTGTAGGATCATTTCTGCAAGGCTTTAATATTTCTAGGTCCTGACCAACCTGTCTAGTTAGCTTGGAAAGCATCAGAAGAGGCATATTTAGTCAAAGCATTGGTACATGCCAACCACGCAGTCTCAGGGGCTCAGTAATACTGCCATCCAGATGAATTATCCCATAAAGCAGAACCGCAGGCATCAGAATAACGGGGGGGGGGGAGCGTTCCTTATTCTATTAAAGGTTTTAGATATTAGGCAAGTTTTGGGCCCTTATAAGTCCTCTAATGTCAATCTGAGCTGCCCCTAGTCGCCGTGAGATTTGACAGTCAATGGGCTGGCAGTCTGGTTGATTCCTGCCCATGTATAGTACAAGGGCCGAATGTCTAAGCATAAGCAGCAATCCTGGTTGGTTTTGGCTGGGAATGAATAACTCTATCCTCAGGGTCCTTTCCTGTGGCATAGCGTCCGATTCCTCAGGCTTTTCCTGTTTCCCAAAGGCCAGATTGTTTTAAAAGGAATTTTCCAGGAAGTCTCAGATTTGCAACTCCAGTTTTTGCAATAGAGACTCCCTTGTTTCTGGCAACTGGGGGGTGGGGGGCAGGGGTCAACGGCAGGGCATGCATAGAATTGTAAACTTGATGTTTTCATCTCAAAGGATAAATTCCCATATCTTTCTTTTTCTCCTTAGAGCCAGACACTTAATATAGGCATCATTAGCTGCTACCTTCCTGTATCTGTCTACCTAGGGTTGCAGTCTAGGCCCGAGGGCAGTGGGGTTGGACTTGTTCCTGTATTCATTAAACATAAAACTCAGGAGGGGGTAAAGGGGCAGGGAGTGGAAGAGCCCTGAGGCCCAAGGAAACTTTAACTTTAATTGGCCCTTTGTCTGGGAGACAGTTCTCTTGGTGGTGGCATCTGTAGCCTCTGTGGCCTTTGCTTTTTGGACCTGGGTGTGGTGTAGCTATGGTGTAATTCCAGATACTTTTACAGCTGACGGAGCAGAGAGGATCACAGTAGAGGGCCTCGGCCAAGCCCTTTCCAGTGTTCCTTTGGCTACTTGCTTAAGCCAGACAAAGTCACTGGAGGCAGGCAAGGGGAAGCTGGTTGTGGGCCCAGAGGTTGGCTGGGTCTCCCAGATGGTCCAGTGCAGAGCCCTTATGGAGGAATGGAGGGCGGGCCTGTGTTAAGAAAGGAATAGTTGCAGAGTTCTGCCAACTGCTAGTCTCTTAGGAAGCAGTGGGGGAGTTCTCTCAAAGATAATCTCAAAGGGCAAATCCCTCCTAATATGGGGTGTAGAAGGCTGAAGCAAGCCAAGGAAGGAAGCCTATCCATTGAGGGTTTTGTTAGAGTTTTTATTTTAATGTCCTGGGTGTTTATTTGTTTGTTTACTTGCTTTTTCACCCAGCCAGAACTCTGAAGTCTATATAAACAGTGCTATTTAGCTATTGAGAGGTTTGGGCTACGAAAGCCAGGCCATTGCCGGACCCCATTTCTTTGGGAACCAAATCAGGGAACCAGTTTCTGGAGGAACTTCGTGAGCTACTGTGTGAGCAGCTTCCGTTCTGGAGGGGAATGCTTCTACCCACCTGGGTAAACTAGCAAGTAATCTTCATCCTTTCCCAGATCTTGGTGAAATCACCTTTCCCAGAGTTCGCCAGGGTATATTGGCCTCTCATTTGGACCTCTTTTTGGGGATTCACTTGAACACAAATCTGGCATCTGGCTGAGACACCCCCCGTGCTAGGCTAACAGTCTAAGTATAACACACCTTGGTCTGAGCAGGTCAGAAAGTTTGGTGGACCCTAGATGAGTAGCCTGTTGAAGGTCTGTTAGAGCGCCGCCACTTGTTTCTGTGAGAGTGATAGTTTCCTCTAGTGCCCTTCATTAACCTGTGGATTTGAACTGCCCATTTTTTTCTTTAGCGTGGGGTCGCAGGCACTACTGGGTCCTGCTATACCATCAGAACATTAATATGTACTCTGAACAATAATATACCACTGGTTTTAGGTCTGTTTGTCTGTCTGCTAATTCAGCAGCCCAAGCACTCGAGTCTCTAGAAGGGCCAAGATTTTTTCCTAGTGGCAAGAAGCCCTCTTTTTCTATAGATCATACCGTGGACATGCCCAGTAGTAAAAGCATGTCTGGGTATATGATGGTAGACTTTCATTTTCCCCACTAAGCGCCTGGGTCAGATCAATGAGTACTGCAGTTCTCATGTACCTGGTTTTATCTTTTGTCTTGTGACAGTCATGAATGAGCACCTGTGCCATCAGGCACGCAGGGAGCGGAATGGAGTAGGCCTTGACTGAGTGACACGGTCACTTGACAGCCAGTGTTCTGGTGATCCTCAGTGGATGGCTTCAACTGCACCGAGGGAGGCTGTGAGCATAGACCTTAGCCCAGAGTTAACCTGTTTGTCTTCTTTCATTGAACTAACAGTCGCTTTCTAGCTCTTAGATAGGTGGGCCATCCTGTGGCTACAGGGTCCAATCGTTTGGACAGGCATATCACAGGGCATTTCCATGACCCCAAAGTTTGGGTTAAGACTAATTTATAATATCTTTTATTTAGTCTTAGTCCAGATTAGAGGATCAGTGGCCCCTTTCCCCCATGCTGACTCCGTCTGATTTCCACAAACTCTGGTATCCAGAGGCTGAAGTCCCTAGTGGCGCCTAGGGACGCTCACACTTCTCTCTTAGTCTATGGAATTGGAATCTGAAGGATGGCAACAATCTTACTCTCAGTCAGGACCCTTTACTCTCCCTTCAGCTGGTTGCCAAGATAGGTAAGCTGGACTTTCTTAGCTAACATTCTGTAGACCAAGATATGTAACTTTTACAGAAATCCCTCAGTGGTCCTTTTATAATCTGTTTAAAAAAAAAAAAAAACCAAAAAACAAAACCCTCTGATAATGGAGCAGGAGGTCGGCACTTCACGTCTCATCAAACAGGGTTGGTGAATTTTTAAATCCTCAGGATAACTCAGTCCATTTAAATTGCCCACTACAATCTCCAGCTAGGTCTTTCTGTTAGGATGAAAAGACAGGTTGACTCACCTCTGCCAATGGGAGGCTGAAGAATGCAATTTTCAGGTCCAAGACAGGGAACACCTGTTTCTCTGGAAGAATCAGACTTGTAGGAACCAGGAGTCCCAGGTTTCTTCATGGGAAAGGCTTATTCCAGAACGACTGACAGGGTCCAAGGTTGCCTCTCTCTTCAAGCCAAGCAATACAGACTGCCATTCCTCTTCTGTATCCGGGATCACTGGATATTGTTTAATTTGGAATGTGGTAGTATAATGCCCAAAATTAACCTGTAAGCCCCACCTGCCCAGAGACAAGGTAACTTCCTGGATTGCTGGGAATTGTAGGTTTTGGAAAATAATAAACACTCAAGGGGAAGTACAGTTGCCTACAGGTTTGTCATTGTACACCCCTGCAACACGTGCCTTGGGGGTTATTCCAGCTGGGAAATACCAGGGAATGGTCCTGACCAAATTTTGGTCAATATTTACTGTTTAATAAAGCTTGCTTTAAATTTGACCCAAAATGGTGGAATCGGTTTTTCTCCAGCAAATCTCAGGATTGACAGTAGCTAAATTGGTTAGTTGAGCAATTATAGGAACTTGGTGTTGGGCTAGGTCTTTGGGAGACTGGGGGAAGGGTTGGTTTCTTCTGACAAAGAGTAATACCAAAATTTTGCTGGCTATCCATAAGTTTAACAGTGTCTTATCTTAGAGGGTGAAGGGGGTTTTCAGTTTATGCAGAATGTCTTGTACCAGTCAGTTCTCTGTTGTTAAACTCTGAACTACCTCCAGGAACTGGGGCCTACTTAAACCTTTACATATTTTTTAATTTTTACAACTTTCTTTTTAATATCTGGGGCTGACTGGTTAGCATATCTTTAGCAGCTATCTTTAAACATTTTTGAAGTGACCTAGTGAAAGTTGTTTAAACTCTCCTTGGTCAGTGTTGGACAGAAAATCCATTCTGTCAAGGTAGTGTTGCTTGGCAGCAAGTCCCTGCCCTGCCAAGGGGCAGGTTTTCTATGTTTTTTCCCCCTTTTTTGTCTTCACAGAATGGTGGGTTTTGAGTTTTTCCCATTATATAGATTGTCAGTGAATAAGGAGACATAAATCAGGAAAGAGAAAGGAACGGAATGCTCTCATTTTCTTTGGACCCAGCCCAGGGGAACGTTCAAACCTCTTCCCCTGGGCTGCTTAGAGCAGAGGCAAAAAGGAGAGAATGCTGACCTGGGGGAACCGATTTCCCCGCTCCCTCTGTGTGTTCTGCTTAGAGGGCAGGAGCCTTGGACGAGAGGCCAGTCCCTTCCCACCTCCTCGCAGGGACCAACCCTGACCTTGAGCAGGAGTCAAGCAACAAAACAAGCAAGCAGGCCTGCTCCCACAGCCAGACAGTAGAGGGTTTGGGGGTTTCTCTGTGTTACTTGGCAGAACCCAAAGCATTCAGGTTTCCAGCAAGAGGGAGCACGGGTCTTAAGCCAAGTGAGGGAAGAGCTGGTCTCATACCAAAGCCACTGGTCAATGCAAAGAAACAAAAGTGATAGAAATTGGCGGGCACACATGTGCACACACACACACACACACACACACACACACACACACACACACATGGCTACCACATATTCATGCACCTGAACAGAACGACCCATAGCATCTCATATAGGTCCTGAACACTGGATAGGCAACCTCATCTAACCTCTTCTATGTGTTCAAATAGAAGGCATCTTATCAGACTTACCTTGGAGGTGACAGACCAAATGACTTCCTAATTTGTTTCTGTATCGGGTGGAGGTGTCAGGTTGCTCTGAATTGTTAGGTTGCAACTGATCAAAGGGAATCCTGGGGACCTAAGCCTCAGGCTGTGACCTCTCTAGAGTTTCTTTGACCATTGCCCTCTCCCCAGCTCTGAGAAGCTACGAGATCCCCTGTGTCTCCAAGTCAGGTCTCTGGGGATCTCCTTGGGCCACCAGAAATGTGGTAGGGTATTCACCAGAGACACTGCGCAGACACGAGTTTAAACCAATAGGAAAATATCTCTTGGCCACCCAGAGACTAAACTGTGTGTTCAAGATTCCAGGGTAGCCCCAAGCCTTTCTTGGGGGTAAGCTTTTAAACACACAAACCATGTTACACTTACCACACTGGGAAAAAAAAAAAAAACCTTAGATTGTCAGAAAACAGAAGAACAAGTAAGTGGAGGTGGTGATGGATAAACGCAGATCACGCTGCTAATTGTCCAGATGTTCCCTGAAGCCCAGGGGATATATAAGTGGTCTGTAAACAGATCCTGAATAATTCAGATACTCCATTTCAATGGCCCCTATTTGCTGGGACTTTTCAAAGAGCATCACCCTGCATGCCTTGCTCTGGAGGATGTGACCGTGAGGAGAAAAGCAGCCCTTCTGAGTCACTCTGATTATCTTAAAACAGCAACAGCCGCCACAGCAGCAGGGAGAGGCTGGGTTTAGACACATAGAGCTGCTGCACGCTCCGCGGATGGGAGGCCGGCTTGATGCTCTCAGAGACGCCCCCTCGTCTCGCCAGCAAACAATGCTGAAACTTTGCCTACTCTATTTCTGTAGCAGACTAACTTTTCTTAAGGGATGCCTGTCCTTTCGGATGTGATAGTTTTATCGAGCCGATTCTTGTACCCAGGAAAATGTAATATGCGGAGTTGCCCCCTCAGTAAAATATTGGTTGAGATAAACTAAAGATGGTGTGAAAAGTAACAGAAAGGGTTCGTCAGCATTTCTTACTGGTAGAAAGTCTTCTTATTCCGAGCCTCCATTTTTTTCTGTTTACTGCAGGCTTAGTTAAGTCCAAATATTTTGTGGTTATTTACAAAATCCATTTAATGAATGTTTACTAAGACCTGAGCATGACATTTCATTAAAAGTTTGGAGAGGGAGAAAAGACACTGTATAAAATTATATCAAACTGATCCCTTACTTGCTTAGAACTTACAGTCGAGAGTGTTAGGCAGACCAGAATAAATGCTCTGCTTTAAGGGGTTGCACAGAAATAGCAGGTATGCCCTTCAACAGAGTTCTGTTTTATAAACTTGGAGTATTAGACAAACGCGTGAAAAATAAGATCAGAGCCTGTGGTCTGAGGAAGCTGGAGGAAAGAAATCAGGCGAGCAACAAGCATGCGCAGAAAGAAAGTGAAGGCCACGCGTGGCAGCACATACCCATAACCTCAGGATTTGGGAGCCCGAGGCAGGAAGACTGGGGGGTTCAAGAACAGCCCGGGCTCCGTAGCAATATCCTGCCTCGAAAACTACATGCAAGATAAGCAACAGAAAATATAGCATAAAAGAAAACCAGGATTGGGGGCATAGCGTTTTCTGAAGACAAAGGGGCATCTCTGGGGCTGTAGCTCCCCCCACAGGGAGCCTGTTCCGTCCACTTCCCAGTGTTATCCTGACTCAGCGCTTGTCTGCCCGTCTCTTGCTGCGCTCCTCTGCGGGGCTTTGAAAGTGGTCCATCAAAGGCGGTGCCCTCATTCCTCCATGTTTCACAGAAGCCTTCTGCTGCTTGGGCCAGCTCATGAGCGACGGTACTGGAGGTTCAATGTCCTAGGAAAGGTTTGTACTGGACTAAGAAAGTGCTTGTGTTTGCCTCAGAGGAGTCTGTTTGTCTGGGCAGTTAATGATTCTTGGGAATGTGGCAGAAGTAAGGCTGCCAGAGTCAATAGTTAAGTGGAACCCCCAAACCAAACAGCTACGGGGAGGTTGACAATCAGGATTTTGCCTGTTTTATGGTTTTCAGGGAACAGGAAGCTACAATTATCTGTTCTCTTTCACACTTTTCCCAAAAGATTTAGAATCATGCCATTTGATTATTTACTTATTTTGTTTTTCTTTTAAAATTTATTCTTTAATTTATTTTTTTTTTACAGTCCAGACTTTATCCCCCCTCCTGGTCCACCGTCCAACTGTTCCACATCCCACATGTCCTTCCCCTCCACATCTCCAAGTGGGTATCCCCAACCCAACCCAAACCTCACCCCACAGACCTCCCCACTCCCTGGGGCCTCCAGTCTCTCGAGGGTTAGGTGCATCTTTCTGACTGGGTCCAGACCCGGCAGTCCTCTGCTGTATATGTGTTGGGGCCTCATATGAGCTGGTATATGCTGCCTGGTTGGTGGCTCAGTGTCTGAGAAATCCTGGGGGTTCAGGTTAATTGAGACTGCTGGTCTTCCTATAGGGTCACCTTCTTCCTCACCTTCTTCTAGTTTTTCCCTAATTCATCCATAGATGTCACCAGCTTCTGTCCATTGGTTGGGTGTAAATATCTGCATCTGATTCTTTCAGCTGCTCGTTGGACCTTTTGGAGGGCAGTCATGATAGGTTCCTGTTTGTAAGCACATCATAGCATCAGTAATAGTGTCAGGCCTTGGGGCCTCCTCCTGAACGGGATCTCAATTTGAGCCTGTCACTGGTATGTATGTATGTATGTATGTATGTATGTATGTATGTATGTATGTGTCTGTGTGTGTATTCAACTTCATACTGACAGATTCTGGTAAAAGGATCTGTTTTGGGTACTGAAACCATTATTATACCTTTCCTATATCCTGTATTTTTTCTTCCCTCCACTACCATTTTAAAGACAGGGTCTCCTGTAACCCAGGCTGGCTTCAAACTTGCTGTATAGTCCAGAATAACCTGAAATCCTGGTCTTCCCGACTCCACCTCGAATCCTAGAGTCACAAGCTTGTGTCTAGGCTCAGTGTGGTGCTGGGGACTGAATGCACGACCTTACACATGCAAGGCAAGCGCTTTAGCAGCTGAGCCCTGCCCTTCCTTCGGCTTTCATGAGCCACCAGCAAATCTTTCATGTGCGATTTTTGTTTTTATTTAAATTCCTCTTTACTTTCTCCAAGTTCTCCCTCCTACCTTGCACTCGTTGGTTTAGTGTCAACTTGACATGAGCTCGAGCCATCAGAGAGGAACGAGCCTCATTTGAGGAAAGACCTCCATGAGATCCAGCCCTAAGGCAATTTCTCAATGAGTGATCAGTGGAGCCTGGCCTAGCCCATGGTGGGTGGTGCCATCCCTGGGCTGGGGGCCCTGGGTTCTGTAAGAAAGCACACACACACACACACACACAGAGACACACACACACAGACACACACACAGACACACACACAGACACACACACAGACACACACACACAGAGACACATACACAGACACACACACATACGCACACACATACACACACAGACACACACACAGATACACACACACATACACACACATACATACACACACACACACACACACATAGACACACACACAGACACACATAGACACACACACAGACACACATAGACACACACACACGCACATAGACGCCTGGTGCCATGGTTCCCCTGGAACTAAAGTTACAGACAGTTGTAAACTGCCATGTGGGTGCTGGGAATTGAACCTGGACCCTTTAGAGGAACATCCACTGTTCCTAACTGCTTAGTCATTTCTCCAGTCCCAGAAATTACTTTTATAAATGTAATTTTCCCTCTTAAATAAAAACCATTAAAATATTATAACTGACAGTCTAAATCTGTCACCTTCTTGTTCTCATTGGTTATTGTTAAGAAACTACTCAATATTAAGAGAATTATTAAAGGATGAATTTACCAAAAAGAAAGCAAGAGACTCATGCCTTGTTTATGACGTGTGAATAGAAGATAAATAATATAGATAGGTAAATGAACAAGTTTCCCCCAAACAATGAGTATCTACAAAACTTTCCTAGCTCTATTGTTTCTTAGAAATGAAAACCAACACATCTACATATGCATCATCAATGCTAAGTTGATTTCTCCAGGTCATGTGACCACAGCGTGTGCTGTCTTCAGCAGCAGGGTCTTACTATCATGCTCTGGTAGGTAACCGGGAGCAATAACGGTAGCCTGCCTATATTGTTTTGGGAGTCTGAGAGACTGCTCTGACCAGGAAGTCAAGGGGAGGTGTCCCACACTTGGTACTGTGATTTTTATTTGGTAACCTATGGCTTCTGGGATGAGCACAATCCACAGGGAAGGTAATCCCAATGAAACCCGTTTACATGAATATTTGCATGCATATTTAAGAAGTTTGTAAAATAGTAGGCTTCTATATGTTTTCTATATGGTTTCAAGCATCCATTGTGTTAGTTATCTCTTCCCCAAACCCCTCTTCTTTCCATCCTTAGCACCCAGCCCATTGCAGAAATTACTTAATTTTGGCCCAGGGTCTCTACCCTGTCTTTGACCTTTTAGTTCTTGGATAACACACACACACACACACACACACACACACACACACACGAAACTTTTATATTCACAAAAAGCCTTAAACAGCATGAGAGTTAGGCAGATACCTACCCTTTATGGTATTAAAACCTACTTTCCTATTGATAACCATGAGTTATTTCTTAGTGTGCTTTATCTGGACTGCTCTTAAGTCCAATCGGTCATCCCTCAGGGCCGCAGTATTAAGACTCATCCAACCCACGGAGGAGGCTTCTCTCCCTCCTCCTGCACCTTCTCCTTTGTCATCTGACCCCAAGCCTGAGAAACCTAACCTCACCTTTTTGCCCAGCTATTGGCTGTTGGCATCTTTATTTACCAACTAGAAATAACTTGGGAGCTGGAGCACAGGTCTACATGCAGATTCCATGCCCTGGGGCCCGCACTCAGCATTACAATAGACAGCAAGGCCAAACCTCTAACCCCTAACCCCGCTCAACCCCATTATTCTCTTCCCTGCCTTTGTATCACACCTTACTAACGTGCAGAAAATAAGTGTCTGCGGAGTGCTCAGCTACAAACGGGCAGTGCATATCACACCTTCCCCACAGGGTTCAGACTCCATTGCAGAAGAGCAGGTGGAAAGATTTTTAAGAGCCAGAGGTTGAGGAGGAGTAGCGTGCAGAAGTGTCATTGGACATGACATGACCTCTGAACTCATGCACTCCCAGCAGCTGTGGCTGTCTGCACAAGACCTATTCAAACCAGTCAGCATTCTAGAATGCAAAGGGATTCATGGGACCTCGTCCTTTAGTTGAGAACTGCGGACAGTATGTGACAGGGCAAGGCAGTGCAGGGGTCCTCCATCTTGTTTGTTTTTGTTTTTTTGTTTTGTTTTTTCGAGACAGGGATTTTCTGTGTAGCCCTGGCTGTCCTGGAACCCGCTCTGTAGACCAGGCTGGCTTCGAGCTCAGAAATCGACCTGCCTCTGCCTCCCAAGTGCTGGGATTAAAGGCGTGCGCCACCATTGCCCCACCCGTCAGCCATCTTGTATGCTTGCTGAGGCTGTGTCAGCTTTAACTAAAATCTGATCTCCTTCATAGAGAATCCCACGGGAAATTACCCAACTCTTTTCTAGGAACCAAAGGTCAGGATGTCCTAGCTAACATAGCTTCTGTTAAACGTGCTTGTTTCAAATTGCTTACTTCAGCAAAGCCCCTGCCTCTAGCTGCCTAGTGAGATGCCAGGATGTGGTTTCTGTCTTTAAAAACCCTGGTGTTATGGACCAGAGGGGGGGGGGGCGCAGCGCATCCAGGTCTTTAAACACTTGGGTGTCATCCCAGACAGTTGGAATACAAGTTTTCAATTGGCTAAAGACTGTGTCTGAGTTGTCGTCTCTGGTGGGCTTCTCATACCAAATGGATGGCTTCTGCTGGGTGGGAGAGTCTGTTTCCTTTAAGGATGCGATTCTTACAGGTCCTCACGCTGAGTGCATTATCCCAGACCCAGAAGTGTATGGAGGTGAAGGGAGGTTGGTCTAGGAGGATTTAGGGGAGGAAGATGGGTGTGGATACAATCAAAGTACACTGTATGAAATTCTGAAAGAATTAATGAAAATATTTTAAAAAGAAGCAGCAAAATAGAACCAGAGGATATGTTAAGTGAAATAAATTGAACACAGAATAGACTATCTTCTCCCACTTGAGAAAGATTTTCAAACTAGAAGTGAACTTCGAATTCTGGGTGCTAGAAGTTGGGTGGACAAGAGGAGGCTGGATTTGACCAGTATGCATTGTACATAGAATACTACATAGAATCCTGTAAATATGTATCACTAATAAATCTAAATAAAAATAAGACACAATAAAAGGAAATATAAAACACATATGGCAAAGCCAGATTCAGAGTAAGGCCCTTGGATAACTGGCCAGATTGCCAGGACTGCACATTTGGACCAACGATGAAGATACAGTAACCATTCTGGACTCAACCCGGAAATGGTACGCCCGACAGCTTTAAATAGAGCAGGAAAGCAGCACTCCTGGATTCATCCCAGCCGGTAAGGAAAGGCAGATGCTCAGAGCAAATATTTTAGCAAGTTATAGAGACAGCGAGGAAGGAAAAGGTCAGAGGGAGAAGAGCGCTTTGTCTTTGGTGGTGGGGGGCGGGGGAGGGGGGAGTCACAGATGAGGTATGGCTGGTCTAACGGGAGCTATAACCCAGACGCCTTTAGCCCAACTTGCCCCGTGGATGGCAAGCAAGGGGGAAATAAGGCAGTTAAGAGGAAACTGAGATAGTTTAAAGAGAATGATAATACCCAGGGAACGAGGGAAACTGCCCATCCGATAGACCTAGTGCTCGTGGCAGTGTGCATCTGAAGCACATCTGTGCATTTGTGCTGCTCCAGCTCTTGCCTCCGACAAGAGCACCCCCTGCAAGAGCCTACGCGAAGAAGCCGCCAGGTGCACGCAGGTGGAGGCCACAGCGAAGTGGATCTGGTTTTGCTGTTTTCCACACGAAGAAAGAAACTGAAATAAAGGGCTTTAATGTGATTAAGAACTGCCTGGCTAAACCACAGAACGTTGTTAATGTGAACCTTACAAAGTAATTAAAAGTCATATTGATTTATAGTCACTGAACTATATATAACATTTTCATACCTACCTTTAAGTGAAAAAAAAATAGTTTTTAAAGTACTGTGTAGGAAATAACTTTGTTAATCTTTTCAAAAATCCAGAAGGTTATACTAAAAAGAATGTTTGTAGTAGTTATAACTAATTGGCCAGATTACAGGTCTATGAAAATATATCTGTTTATCTTGGCATTTATTTTTTCATTCAGGAATGTTATTAGCCTAATAATAAGATCTGATTTAACATTTGAAGGGGAGATTGGGGACATTGACATGTGACTTCTTTTCTTTTCACCTTCCAACCTCAGAGACCTCGTATTTAGTGGCCCTCTGCTCCTGACGGTGCCCTATGAATCACAGGACCTCCTCCGTCCCAGGCCTTTCTCCTGGGAATCTGGAATTGGGGCACTGACAGGCAGGGCGGGATGATGAATGGTTGGACTGAGAGGTCATGTGGAGCAGGACCTGGGATTGGCACCGTGATAACTCAAGCCCTCCTGCTACTCAAGTCTGGAGAGCACGCTGGGAAGGGGGTGGGGGTGGGGTGGGTAAAGGAGAATTCTCAAGAGGAGCAGAATAGCAGAGGGAAACTGAGGAGGGCTGGGGACGGGAGGCACGGCCTCCTTACTGCCCACCTTCAACTCCTCTTTCCAGCTTTATTTCCATTGCAGCTTTTAGGACATCTATAAAATTGCACTTTATTTTCCCAGCAGATTGAAGTGTTTCTGTTTGCAGAGAGCTTTCACCGTGACTGGTGCAAACACAGAATGAATCTGTAGGGCGGGGCCACAAGAGTGGACTGCGTGAAGCCTGCCAGTGACCCACCACTGCCCTTGGCTTCCAGTTCGTCCAGTATTGTCTTCGTCTCTTCCTGTGGTGACTAGAAAATACCTTAGATTAGGTCATTTATGAATAATAAAAATGTATGTCTTACAGTTCTGGAGGCTGGGAAGTAAAAAAAAAAAAAAATCATGGTGCAGATGATAAGGTACCCAACATAAGCAAAATGGAACAGAAAGGCAGACAGACTGGATCTCAGTCGGCTGAGATTGCTTTATTGGAACTGTGAGGGGCCCCAATCTTTTTGTGGGATGAAAGTTGATCCCATTTAAAGGGGCTGAGGGCATGTCTACTTACACACACACACACACACACACACACACACACACACAGCCATAACAGGGAGTTATAACTATTCTGTTGTGCTTTGAGCAGAAGCAGCACTGTGTTTGATTGGTATGTTGTTTCTGCTGGTGGCATAGACTGGGCAGCCTGGGCAGCCTGAGCAGCCTGGAGCCAAGCAGTTCTTTATGGTTAGAGGCTATTGCCCAATACAGCCTGGCTCAATCTCTCACCACCTGAGTCTGTTACCCAGTGCTGGGAAGGGTTTCTATAATACTTTCAAGATGGCACTTTGTTGCTACCTAATTTCACGTGGTAGAAAGCAAGAGGAAAAAGGGTTACATTTTCTCCCGAAGTCCTTCTATGTGGACACTAAGGCCATCTATGATAGTGGAGCCCTCATGGCCCAACTATTTCCTCTGTTACTCTTGTATTGGAGATTACGTTTCAGCATGAAACTTGGGGAGACAGAAACACTCGAGCCGGAGCAGAAGACACACTGGACACAGAGAACTGGGGATGGAAATTCCCGTTTAGGAACTGGTAGAACAAAAAGAGAGAAACGAAATGTTTCTCCAAAGCCAATCAAAGTCCTGACTCATGCCTACCTCCAACTGTAGTTTTGTGGATTTCTGTAAAGACACTTCAAGGTGAGGAATTTTACAGTACAGCTCTCCGACTCAGTATTCTTAATTCTGTTGTGTAGAACTTTGCCTAATGTGCTTGACAGCCTTGGCGGAAAAGGGACTATATAAATGCATCGCCAATATAAGAACATAAATTGAATTAGAGAGTCCATTCTGCTCTGCTGGGTTCCTTTCTAGAGCTGACTCTCTGCGCTGACTCTTGTTAGCTCTCTCCTTACAGAGACCTGGCTGTTCTGCCTCTGCCTTTGTCATGGGGCCCGATGGTAGTTTCTATGCCTTCCTCATTTCCAAGTCAAGCAACCTATCATGTTCTGATTTGAAGTTTAGAGTTATGGCATTTGCACTGACTGAGCTCCCCTTGGTCTTCTGAGAGTGAGCTGTAAGTGTATTTTGAGGACCAAATGCCAGTTTGCCTACTTGATTGCCGACAAGGTGAAATCGTGGCTCAACACGCTAGGACGCTAACATTTTTTTTCCTAACAAGCTCCTAGTTGCCATAAAGACATCTGGGTTATAATTCAGAAAAATTTAAGTTTCTTGAATGATGGTATTAGTATTGTCTGTATCAGTGAAAGTTTTAACATGCTTGACTAATCTCCTAGTGTTTTTTTCTTTATTTAAAAATTTTTAATTGAATATATTCTTCATTTACATTTCAAATGTTAAACACTTTCCCGGTTTCCCCCCTCTCAGAAAACCCCCAACCCATCCTCATACCCCATGCCTCCAAGAAGATGACCCTCTGCCTAACCCATTCCCACCTACTCCCCCTTGATTTCCCCACACTGGAGCATCTATTGATCCTTCATAGGACCAAGGACCTCTCCACCCACTGAAGACCGACAACGCATTCCTCCTCCACAATTGCTACTGGACCCATGTGTACCCTTTGGTTGATGGCTTCGTCCCTGGGAGCCCTGGGGGGTCTGGTTGGCTGACATCATCGTTCTTCCCATGGGGCTGCAAACCCCTTCAGCTCCTCCAGTCCTCCCTCCAACTCCTGCATTGGGGACCTGGCACTCAGTCCAATGATTGGCTGCTAGTCCAATGATCTGCCTCTGTATCTGTAAGGCTCTGGCAGGGCCCCTCAGGAGACAACCATATCAGGCAAGCACTTCTTGTGATCCATAATAGGGTCGGGGTTGGGTGACTGTTTATAGGATGAATCCCCAGGTAGGACAGTCTCTGGGTTCCCTTTCCTTCAGTCTCTGCACCACACTTTGTCTCCATAAGTGTCTTGTGAGTATTTTGCTCCCTTTCTCAGAAAATCCGAAGCACTCTTCTTGAGCTTTGTGTGGTCTGTGAGTTGTATTTTGTTTATTCTGAGCGTTTGGGCTAACTAATATCCGCTTATCAGTGAGTGCATACCATGTGTGTTCTTTTGTGATTGGGTTACCTCACTTGGGATGAGACTTTCTAGTTCCATCCATTTGCCTAAGAATTTCATAAATTCATTGTTTTTAGTAGCTGAGTAGTACTCCATTGTGTAACTATACCACATTTTCTGTATCCATTCCTCTGTTGAAGGACATCTGGGTCCTTTCCAGCTTCTGGCTATTATAAATAAGGCTGCTATGAACATAGTGGAGCATGTGTCCTTATTATATGTTGGAGCATCTTCTGGGTATAGGCGCAGGAGTGGTATAGCTGGGTCCTCAAGTGGTACTATGTCTAATTTTCTGAGGAGATGCCAAATTGATTTCCAGAGTGGTTGTACCAGCTTGCAATCCTACCAACAATGCAGGAGAGTTCTTCTTTCTCTATATCCTCACCAGCATCTGCTGTCCCCTGAGTTTTTTATCTTAGCCATTCTGACTGGTGTGAGGTGGTCTCCTAGTGTTTTTACTCTACTATAAAGTTAGTGTAGCTTTTCTCCCTCCCAGGTGACTTGGCTATCTTCTGTGGTTACCATCTATGCTGCTGGTTCCTGACATTTCTTTTATGCCCAATCAACTGCTGAAGTTATATATCTTTGTAAAACTTGAATCTTTTCTGAATTTTAAGTGTTTTTGTGATTTGTTTCTAGTCAGTTCCAGTTTCCTGAGTCTAGCTTGCAGCACTTGCTAAGGTACACAGATCAAGCTTCAGAATGCTTTCTTCTAGATGGCTGGTACTTCTCTTACTTGACAAGAAGCCATAATGCAGTCATTTGGCAAATATGTCCCCATGTCAGCACTATGGGACTTTGTCTCAGAATGAAGGATTAGACCAGATCTGAACACCTGGCTGAAGACAGTCTATAAGATAGGAGGCAGTAACTTGCCCAAGCAGAACAATGGAGAATAAATTTGCATGAATCAGGATTTCTGAGAAGAAACCTAGAGAACAAAGGCAGTGAAATTATCAGGTAGATTTGTTGCAAGAGACAGAGATTGTGAGGAAACAGAAATCATGAGTAAGTCAAAATGACTGCAGAAGGCAAATGGTACAGTTACTCACAGGAGTAGGAGATGCAGAAGATTCCAGAAGAGTTCTGTGGACCTCTGGAGAGGAGCAGACAACAGGATGATGGACCTAGAGAACTGCTTTGGATCCCAAGTCCCACACCAGTTTCTGAGCAATGTGACTTCATAGAAGCCTCAAGACTTCAGATATTTCCAAGCTCCATAGATATTTCTTCATATCCATCTTTAAGTTATACGTCTTATCTTTTGAATTGACATAAAAGAACTTAAGTAGGATGGATGCCTGCTTTGAGTCCATCTTAGTTAGCAAGAGTTGTGAACAAGATGCAAATGACTTAGCCCTGCCCACCCAGCTTCTTTGGTCTAAATATCACAGAGAAGCTCTAAAAACTCTCTCATAGAAGTTTTGCCTTCACCCTCAGCATTCAGAGTTGTCTAATAAAACAGCCAATTAATAGCCAACAAAGGCTATATCAAAGGTAAGTGTGTCCCATTTCCAAAACACTTCTCTGATCAACACCCTGCCTCTTCCATTAAGCTCTTCTGTTAACTGGCTTCACACAAGGTTAGTGCTTCTGTTTGATGTCATCTGTTGCATGGAGCTTCAGCTACCTCAGCTAAGCTCTGGGCAGACTGTGCTACCAGCCCCTGCCCAGAGAATATTGGATCCACAGATGAAAAACACAGGCACACACAGCTGCTCAATTTCAACTTGCCTTCTTGTCTCAGTTGCTAGGCATTACTAATCTACCTCTGCTAAAGTGCCCTTCCAAGTATTCCCAGCCCAGCACCCTAAATCTGCACTCAACTTACTCAGCCACCTTAACTCTCAGCTCAACATCCGCAACCTCCTGCCTGGAGAAGCAGCCTATGGTCACTCTGGCCGAGATCTGACATGGATGGTTGTTTTTTCTCCCTCTGACGCAGGGTGAAAACTCCTTCCTCCTTTCCTTGCATCTGCTAGCTTGCCTGTGGGGACCCAGAAGTCCCACCTATTCCTTCCACCCAGCAATTAGCCCACGGTATCCTTACTGATAGATCAAGAGGTAACTTGGGAACAGGACCTTAGCATCAGCACCACCCCTACATCACCAAGGTTAGGACTGTGGTCTCCCGTTGGCCTTCACTTCTGATGAGTCACTAGTATTTATAATAAGCAGAGGTAATGTTCTATGACATTTACATATACAAATTCATTTCATCCTCACAACAGTCTATTTGAAGAAATCATATTTGTTTTTGTAGGGGACATTGAAACTCAAGAGGTCAAATCATTGACATGCAGCTATAAAGTTGTATTTGAATTGTAATCTGCTTGATATTAGAGCTATAGACATAATAGGGACAATTTCCTCTGAAATCCTTCATCCCATGGCCAACTCTTTCATGTCTTCTTATGGTTGTTACAGAAGCAAGTTCCAGAGAACTGTTAACCTGAAACCTTCTTCATTTGTGTGTTCAGGATCCCTGTCAACAGATGTCTAATAAACATCCTCGTGGGATGAGGATTTGTAAAGACTAGCAATAATACTTCACTTTGATGTCATACAATCCTGTTTGTGGTGTCTGTTTCTTCAGAAATAATCAGTCTGGACTAGCTTTCCTGTCTATGTGGACTTGAACCCCTGAATACTATTTCTTCCAAGGGAGTGATTCACTTTCCCTATTTGCCAATGTGCAGTTCTGTTCTTGTCCTCTAGTGGGGCAGTGAGGGCACTGCAGGGATAGCTATCCCCTTCTTGGGCCACTCCCATGGCTGACAGGTGGGAGCCTGTTGTTCTGTAGACATGACCTTCTTCTCATCCACATTCTGTGGTGTCTAGCTGCCCTGTCCCAGCTCCATGGCTGTCCATGATGCCTGGAAGATGCTATGCTAAAATTTGTGATGCATCTGAGGCTTTCCATAATTAAAAAAAAGATACCATTTCTTCAAGGAATTCTGATACCCTCCTCTGATTTCTTGCTAGAGAGGACTGATTCCTTTTTTTATAGCCCCAAATATATATATTTATTATGTGAACAGTGGGAAAAGGGCTAACCTCAAATTATAATTTTCTTTATGATGATCTCAAATCTTATCCAATAACATCATAAGAATGCCTCATCTCTCCAAAAAGCTCTGGGAGGTCCCATATACCTTGAATATAAGAGTCTGCTGGGGGAAGCAGCCTCATTACATGGCTGACTGGCACTATGAGTTGGCTTCTCAGGAGCTGCTATATCTTGTCTTTGTTGGATAAGTCTATGCAATACAGAAAATGACAGCTACATTTCCCCATGCCTCCCTTGCAGCTAGTGCAGACATGACAGGTGACTCAGTATTGGCTCATGTAATGCTAAGGGATGGCTGCTGAGGGCTTTGGGGACAGCCTTCCCTAAAGCATTGCTGTTTTCATTCTGAGGTGTGATTTTTTTTTCCGGAAAATGGCCTGTGAAATTGCTGTAGCCTTTTGATCTTACAAGAGGGGGAAGCAATGTCATGGTATAGATGCTAAAGCACAAAAAAGAAAAATCATATGAATTTAAGTGCCATCTTACCAGCCTTGAAAACACTCGGCCTTGGATCCTTATATAACAGTAATAGATATACATGATACACAGATATACATAATGTATGTATGTATAATAATATCATGTATATATTATGTATAAAATGAGAGCAAAACCATTAGTACTAATAGTATTGCCATACAGTTCTACAGAGCCTGTTATAAGTCAGATATTTATTTATTATGCAAGATTATGAATTCCTGAGTTGGTTAAGCCATATCTTATTGATAGTTGCAAACATCCTAACTAAGATAGTCTGGTCCTTGGTCTTTCTAAGGGTTCTATAGCAGACCCCTGGGAAGCACTGTCTAATTCACTCGATCTACTGCATATTTCATGCTCAGTGTTCAGCACGTTCCTTTCCTACCGTATCCAGAGACGTCATTACTACTGAGTGCTTCACATATTCTATTGGTAGTTATGACTAATATCAGCTAACACATTGCCAGCCACAGTTTTATTTTTATATATGAATCTTGTAATAATCATTAACAAAAGCTGAAAAGTGCTCCAGATGGAAAAGGAGCAGCTTCTTCTGAAGCCAAGCCGTCAGTTTTCTGTGCCTTTATTTTCTAGCTCCTCTTGATAACTCATAGCCCGAAGAGTGAGGAGGAACCATGTGGGAGCTGTAAGTGTACTGATGAGTCTTTCAGCATTAGAGTTGGTTACACCATGGATAACCTCATGATCAATAGATGAGTCCTAGGGCAAGTTGTTACCCTTGTCTGTGAGACAGAGTTCCCAGTAGCATTTCCATCTCAACTTCCACAGTTCCAATAGGACAAACTCCTTTCTAAATAAAATGTGCATTCCTGCCTTTTAAAAATTTTTTATTCAATTTTAAAGGATTTATTTAATTATGTATTTATCCAGATATGGGTACTTTTCTGCAAGTACATCTGCACACCAGAAGAAAGATGACATCAGAGTTTTGTGAGCTGCCATGGTGGTTCTGGGAATTGAACTCAGGATCTTTGAAAGAGCAATGAGGACTTTTAACTACTGAGCCATCCCTCCAGCCCACTCTTCTGGTTCCTACTTGTATGAACAGAGTGGTTGGTAAGAGATGTTAATTTTCTCTCTGTTTTGAACAGTTCAGGAATGTGTGTGTGTGTGTGTGTGTGTGTGTGTGTGTGTGTGTGTATGGATATACCACAGAGCTTATACTAAAATGACCTAGGGGACCATCTTATTTGAATATAAGTATCCTGTAGAAGAGTAAAGTTTGAGCTTAAATGAAAACGCTAATATTCAGCTCTGTTCACTGTCTAAAGAGTTCCTTTAAAGAGCTTAATAAAGAGGATCAGTGGGATTCTTGGGTATTAAATGCGTCTTCCAGTGCAATATTTAAACGACATAAGTATAACACAGCAAACCCTTGGATTAATCTTCACTTAAACTACCCGTGAGCTCAAGAGGCAAAGGAAAAATACCCTTGGAAAATGGTGTAGATTTTTATTGAGACCCTGTGTCAAATACAAGAAATTGCTAGGTGCTTGATTACTAAGCCCCATGCAGCCTGGTGTTGCTGCTTCTGAATTATCCCCGGTTAACAGGACTTCCCACTGGGAACCAACATTTTATTCCTTTATTTACCCCTTTCCAGATTTTGAAGCTGTAATCTCTGGCTGGGTTTGTATCTTGGGGGTCAGCTGAATGTCTAGGGGCAATTGTGTTCTCTGTAGGGGTTTCCATTGCCAGGAATCCAGATCTTCTCCATGCAATAATGTGTTTTCTATTTAATAATGTCTCTTCTGTGAGCCTTCACAGTTTATTTTTAACAACTGGTACCAAACCCTGGTGTTGTTTGCCTGCATCAGAGTGTGGGCAGTTAGAAGCACATAGCCATTTTAGAACACAGAGCATTTATCTGGTGTCAGTCATTAGGGGAAGCAGTTATCACTTCCTTCTTCAGTGCTGCATGACCAGGGCCATTTTAGGTTTTTTTGTCTTTGGACATGCAATTTTTCTTTTCACTATTTAATTTTGCTCTTGAAAAATTCCTTTAAAAATTATAACATTGTGTGTGTGTGTGTGTGTGTGTGTGTGTGTGTGTGTGTGAGAGAGAGAGAGAGAGAGAGAGAGAGAGTTTTCAATTTACATCGATGGACTTCAAAGAGCTGATGAAGTAGCTGATTTCTGTAAGGTTTGATTAGATAGGTACATGGGTTTTTCCATTTGTCCTAAAATATTTCTTCACTTACAGCTTTGATGTATTCCTTTGAGTTAACATTGCCTTTCCCTAGCAGGCTTTTTTAAAAGGCAAATCAGGGGCTGAGATGATGTTTCAGAAGGGTAGCAACTCACAGAATGGGATGCAAGTGAGCCTGGAACAGCCCCTCCCGCAGATGCACATACCTGGAGATGCACTACACAGCCACCGAAGGCTGGCCATCCTGGGCAGCCACCTACATACAGTCCAGCTTCTCGGAAACGTGGAGACGCTCGTGCCTTCCTCCAGGCCTGTGTTTTTCTACACAGGGGATACTAGCTCTTTCTTCAAATTTCCTAGTTTTGATGGAGTGTTAACAGCCAATTGAGCAATTTTTGATGCCAGTTCTTTGCCTGGTTTTGCAGGAGTTGGGTCTCAAGGTTAAGTGTCCACAAAAATCCCATTGGCAATGAGACTTTGTCCAGAGGTAAAGGAAGGACAAGGAAGGAAGAGAGGTTAGTGCTTATAAACACATCACAAAGAGAGAACTCAGTTTACTGGGAGGAACATTCAGGAAAAGACTTTGCTGAAATGCAAAATTCAAAATGAATTATAGACAAAGTGCTGGAGGGGTGGCCTCTATCATTTCCATAACAGCCTTATGTACTTGGGACATAAAAGCTAGATGTGTTGACACTTAAACATAAGCTAGTATTATTTCACATTGGCTTTTAAAAAATTAAGTAGGAGTAAATGTAAAGACTCATATTTATAAGCTTTGTCTGCTACAGTTATAAAAAATGAGCAAACCAATTGACTTTTGTGTTGGCATTTAGAAACTCATGGCGGAGAATTCTGATTTGCCCCAAATTTCAAACTTTACAGGATTTCATGGGAATATGTTTGGTAAAGAAAGAGATACTTCTCAGATATACTGATTTTGTAGAGCAAATATATATTCAGATAACTATTTAACATGGATCTGTTTATCATTTCCCTTCCTTCCTTCCTTCCTTCCTTCCTTCCTTCCTTCCTTCCTTCCTTCCTTCTTTCCTTGCAAATAATGATTCCAACAAATTTTCTGAATACAGGGCAAATGTCTAAAATTCAGTGTCATTCACTTGTATCTTTGCTGAGGGACTTTGTCTTCTTCCATAAGTGTCCATTCATATTTTCACTGGCTATGACAGGAATGCAAGACCTTAAAGTTACCATTTGCTTACTCTAGTCATTTCTTGGCTTCTGCTTGTGAAGTTGTTTTTGAAGAACGACCTAATATCCACTCAAGAAAAGTATTCATGTGCTTCTGTTCCCTATATAAGCAGAGAGCCAATCTCTCTTATGTAGGGAATATAACTACCAATAACACATTAATTTAAAAGAAACAGCAGAGAGCACAGAACTCTGTGACCCTACTCACTAAGAAATTTTTTTTTTTTTAGAATTCCTACTGAATAAGCTTCTTCCTTTTTTTTTTTTTTTCAAAATCAAATGCAGACTCTGGTGGAAAGGTTAATCACACCATGCCTTTAAGGGGGAAACCCTCTGAAATCTGATGGCAAGTATTTGGGTAGAGTTGTCCCCCAGGATCAGGGCTTTCTCTCAGATGCAGCCTATGGCATGTGGAGACCAGAGGGTAGCTCTGTGCCACATAGAGCTTGGCAAGTTAGCTGAGCAGATAATCATGAGCATTGGACTTTGGGAACACTGATTTTGAGCCTCGACTCCGCTATGTGTAACTGTGGGACTTGGCCGAGGTCCTTATATTTTCTAGGTCTTTGTGTTCTTGTATGTGTAATGGGGCTTGTAATAATAGCAACCATTTTGTGTTTGTACAGACTGAGGCACTTAGCAACATGCTTAGCACTAACACTCAATAAATGCTAGTTATTATCAGCTTTAATTGATAGCAAAATTACTTACAAAGCTATTTTTAAAAGGCATAAAAATTTAGATAACTGGATCAGAATCTACTGTCTGTGACTCACATATCTGCGTCTATTCATATAGAGAAATTAATTTATAACAAAGGAATACATCACAGATAGCTATAGGGGCTATATCTGCACCCACTTATGCAAGTATATATGTATAGATATTTTCACACACATGCAATAGACATTTATATACACATGCTTATAATAAAGGGAATATCATTAAGAAAGAAAAATATGTAGCATTCATATATGTGCACATATAAACCATAATAAAATTTGAATATGCCATAGGGTGAACTTCAAAAGATCAAGACTTAGCACTATATTCCATGAAGATGGTAAGGAAACTGCCAATAACAGATTAATTTAAAAGAAACAGCAGAGAGCACAGAACTCTGTAACCCTACTCACTAGGAAGTTTTCTTTCCCCCAAAATCAAATGCAGACTCTGGTGGAAAGGTTAATCACACCATGCCTTTAAGGGGGAAACCCTCTAAAATCTAATGGCAAGTATTTGGGTAGAGTTGTAAATATGTCCTTGGTTCTGAGTTAAAGTTAAGGTTATTTTAATTATAAAAGCATTAATGACAGCAGGAAACTTAATGAAATCGTGGCGCATGAAATCAGCGTTATCATTCTAATACATAACGGAGTATGACAAACTGTAAGGTTCTTGTTCTCTTTCATGTCGATTACAATTTCCTTCTATTAGTTTCTACAAATAGAAAATTACATATAAAATTGAGTTTAACCAAATCTCTGCTAAAAATCAGGCAATCTGATTTGGTATTATATAACCACACTGAAATTTCATTTAATTTAGAAGGGCTTCTCCCAGTGCCTTGAATACTAACTACTTTTCTCCCAACACATATGTAGCTCTGGGTTTGACAGTGGATTAATCCTTCCACTGAACAATAGATTGAGATTTCAACAGCAAGTATGAAGGACGATGAAACGAGGGGAAGAGCTCTACTCAGCGTCTAGGGGAGAATTTAAAAGCACTCTCTGAACCCATCTGAAATATTCACCATTTCTCACCATCTTGGGAAAAGAATTCTTTCTGAGAAGTTGACGATTCTGGTGTCTGGCCTGACTGTCTCGCTGTGGGTCTCCATGAAGAATCAAAGGTCCTGGAGAGTGGGTCCTATGGGCTTCAGATCTCCTTGTTGAGTGGGTGGTCAGCTGTCTTCTGTAAGTTTGTAACCTTCCTTTTCCACACAGATGAGAAGTCATTAGGAATGAATTATTTTAACAAGAGTTTATTTGAGAGCAGAAGTACAAGTGTGTAAGTTAAGAGAGAGAGAGAGAGGTGGCCCTTGCAGGGAAGATATAAAACAATGGATAGATGAGGTGAGCCCGATGTCCAGAATGGTCTTGACCTGAGTACCAATGACAGGACACACGGAAACTCGGCTCTATGTTATTGTTCTTTGGTGTGTACATACTATACAGAATTTAATGTTTTTAAGGCAATTGCCCGCATGCTATCACTTGATATTACCATTACTGGAAATAATCTGAAAATCTTAAACAGTAAAATTCTAGGTTATTATCTTAGTGGGAAGCTCTCAGTTATCACACACAGACAGATAAGATCGAAAGGAAGTAATAGAATTCTCATTGCCTAGTTCATGGTGACTGGTCCTACTGTGAGAGTTAGGATCTAAATCCGGAAGGCACCTGCTGAAGTTTTCAGGATCTCATGTCCCCAGACAATGCATTGGACCAGGGCCACATGGCTGTAAATAGAAGTATCGCCAGCTTATTAAAAAAAAGGAGAGCATTTCTGAGAATAGGGGTAGGCTAAGAGCTGAGGGAAGGCTCAAAAGACTGTGGGCCTTGCACGAGGCTATGAATAGGCCCTTTGCACAGCATCTGTCCTCCCACTGTGCTTGTCTGTGGTATTGCTGGTGTGTGCTGTTCCTTACATGTAGCCCAGATGTGCAAGGGTTTCTAGTTTCTGCCGGCTGATTTCTTTTACATTAACTTGTTCATTTTGACACTGCTGTCTCTGGTCCCTGTTCTGCTGCACACCGTTTCCGAAGCAGACGGTCTTCCCAACCACAAAATTTTTAGGAAAACTCCAATCAGGGCCTAAGCTACTGATCACATTTTGATTGGTCATGTTTGTAGCGCTCTGCTGGCGTCTAACTTGTGTTGAATTCCTAGCACCAGTAGGCATTGACTCACTAACTCATTTAGTCAAAACGTCTCTCTGAGCATCTAGAATTATAATCGACAGCAGCCCACGCTCTTGCTGCCTTTCGAGAATGCCGTGCAGAGGGATGTGGCAAAGCGTTCCACCCCGACCCCAGATTCCTTACGGAGATTATTTCAAAGGCTGGGTAGCAATGAAGAGTAATAAGTAGCATAGGCTAGGAAGCCAGAACAGCAAGCCACTGGTATCAAACTCAGCTTTACCTTCTCATAATGACTTTGGACACCTCCTTTGTGAAATAGAGGCCAGTCATCTGCCCTCGTGGGTTGCTTTTCAGGCCCGAGTAAGGTAATGAATGTGAACATACTTGGTATGCCTCACACGGCGGTGGCAGAATTATGACAGTCATATAGGTTATTTATTGTAGGTCATGGGTTTGTGCTTGCGAGCAAGGAGTTAGCATTACTTTGAAAATATTTTTAGTTCTTCTGCAGAGTGATGTTTACAGATGCGTCCAAAACCCAGGAGCACAGGACTGTGTTTGTTCCACTTCTGGGCACGTCATTAGGCATCTTTTAGAGACAGAGTTTAGCTAGGCGTGGAGTGCAGATGCCAAATTGCTGTGCCAACCCCACGGGTGGAACAGTTTCTCCTCACTTTTCCAGACCACTGTCTGAACGAATTTCTTATTTGTCCTCCGTTTGCCAGGCTGGGATTTTCCCAGACAACCGGCTGAAGTCAGAATGCGACATTAGCATCTGGGTCATTCCAGGCATCTCAGAGAAAGTCTGTGGAGAACATTTTAAATGAGCTTAAGATTTTAAGCTCCCATGATAATGGACAACGGCTCAGTGGGACTCTGTTAAGAGATGAGGCTGAGGTAAAGTGGCTTCTTCGGGATTCTCTGAGAGGTTGAGAGCATTCATTTTGAGGAGGAACAAGATGATATTTCCTGGGGGGAACTACTGCATAGCCATGAACAGTCTATGGAATCCTGGGGACCCCATCTCCACTTAATTCAAACAATGCTGAAAAAAAATTCTTTTTTTTTTTGGTTCAACCCTGCAGGAGTTGGAAAGCATTCCTCAAAGGCTCTGGAAGGTTACATAGCCCAGAGGGAGTTGAAAACTAAATTGAATTCTTTAGCTTTACAATTTCTTCCCCCAGCTGGAGCTTACACCTTACATTATTTAACACACTTTGGAGTACTGGCCTCTTTCCTCCTCTTAAGTCCCAGATAAGCCATAACTAATACTTAAAGAATTATGGATTCATAGAATAGACAGCTTAAAATAAACATAAAGATGCTTGCAATTCTCATGGAAAATAACAACTGTCGATTCCAAGGACTATAAATACGCCCCTAGACCAGAGTTCTAAATCTTTTTCAGGGGAAGCCAGGCTGTTAAGCAAGTTAATTATATTGTCCTATGCGTCAGAGGGAAGGTCATGAGATGCTTTCAAATGCCCAATGCAGCTCTTTGCATTATAAAAATTGCACTCTCATCAGAGTGACGATCAAACTATCCCTCTTTGGGTCACCACTTCATTTCATGTGCTCAGAAGCTGCACCTCACATTCCACAGTCTGATGAAATTCACAAAGACAGAAAAGGAGGAGCAGACGGGTGTCTGGGCAACTTACTTCCCCCACAAGAAGGGCTAGGGCTTTTGTAGCAGAAAGGTCTGGAGGTGTAACTGACTATACCAAAAGAGTTGTCACACAGGAACTGGTGTCAGAGGCAGGCTCCACCAGCAGCTTGAGTCAAGAAGAAATTACATCAGCAATACGAACCAACCAGACACCCCAGAGTTCCCAGGGACTTAACCACCAACCATGGAGGGACCCATGGCTCCAACCACATGGGTAGCAGAGGATAGCCCGGTCGGGACATCAACGAGAGGAGAGGCCCTTGGACCTGTGAAGGCTCACTGCCCCAGTGTAGGGGAATGCCAGGTCAGGGAAGCAGGAGTGGGTGGGTTAGTGAACAGGGGGAGTGAAGATGGAATAGGGGGTTTTCGGAGGGGAAATGAGGAAAAGGGCTACCATTTGAAACATAAATAAAGAAAATAATAAAAAAAAGAAATTACTGGACTGAGTATTTCTCAAGGGAGCAGAAATACTCCACCTCCACATCCGTCACTGGCCTATGCTGGTGTCTCCCAGTCCGTGTCTATACCTTGTGCTAACTTTACAATTTTTTTTATTCTGTGCCTGTGGGTGTTTTGCTTGCATATATGTCTACGCACTGTGTGTATGAAGTGTCTCCAAAGTCCGGAAGAGGGTGTTGAATCTTCTGGGACTGGAGTTAAATATGGTTGGGTCCTTTGGAAGAGAAGCCAGTACTCTTAACTGCTGAGCCATCTCCTCAAGCCTCCCCTGCCCCACAAGCTATCAGGAGAGGCACCTATCCGCACTAATACTATAGTGTGAGTGACCAGACAAGGGAGGCTGTGGAGAAGGATGGGAAGGATCCCCAGATCAAACTATAAATTGTTACAGGGTTTAGTCTAAGTAGGAGAATGTATCAGATTTTGTTGAATTGATTAATTTAAGATCTGTGTGTGTGTGTGTGGGGGGGTTGGTTTAACTCACACTTTCAGAGAGTCCATGCCTCTGTTATGGGGATGGCATGGTAGGGAGGAAGTAGACAGGGAGTCAGGAGGCAGTAAGGACACTAAGCCACTGAAGATCATCACCCCCAGCAACCGGCACCCTCCAGTAACCAGCATCCTGGTAAGCAGCATCCCAGCAAACGGCACCCTCCAGCTAGTGGCATCCTCCTCCAGTAACTGGAACCCTCCGGTAACCAGCAGCATCCCCTAGTAACTGGTATCCTCCAGCTAGCTCTCATCTCTTGAAATTTTCACATTTTTCCAAACGGGAGCACTCTCAGACAGGGACCAAACATTCACGGCATGAGCAAGTGGAGGATATAAAATATTTAATTCCCGGCATGGAAGATGGGTAGATCCTTGGCAGAACTATAATTTCATTCTTTGTTCCTGGAGTCCCAAGGGTGTGTCCTTGTCAGATGAGTGGCAGATTCGATTAGGAGAGAAAGGCCAGGGTACAGTCTTGTTCCTCTTCACTTCCCAGCCTGCCTCCCCGCGTCCAGTCCTCTTGAGTTCTGTTTTTTCTAGCTCACCTTCCTTCTACTTTCATTCCCAGTCCTTCTGCATTTTATTCTTGGCCTCTCTGACCTTATGGCCAATTTGGTCCTGGGACAGCCCTGTCATCCCTAGTATAGCTCACTCCCTTGGGGGGTGAACCGGTTGTCTGGGAGACCCGGCTGTCTAAGAGTAACTCCAAATGAGAGGACAAGGACGGGAGTGAGGAGAGGAGCTGAAGGAAACTGCTAGGAAAGGTCTGTAGCACCTGCAGGCCCTCTGCGTGGGCGGAGGATGGCGTCCTCCATCCGCCGTCGGGTCACGCAGAAGGAAGGGACAGGAGTGGCAGCTGTGCGGTGCTGACTCAGTTTAAGGAAGGGTCGTTAACTCCATTTAAAAAAAATACAGAGGAGAAGGCTCAGTGAGTAAAAGTACTTGCTGCTCTACCCTGACGAGCCGACTTGGATCCATGGGACACGCCCCGGAAGGAAACCAACACCAAAAGTGGTTCTGGGATCTCTACCTGCTTACCATGTTATATGTGCCCAAGCTTATAACAACACACACACAAACACACACACACACACACACACACACACACACACACCAATAATAATAAGATCAATTAAAATAGTGTAATAGTAAGAGAAGAGATTGACTTTTCTAGGGGAATATTAAAAAAATAAAGGAGAAAATGTTGGCAATCCACAATAACTAGCTTTTAAGGGTTATAAAACCCTAATTCTTTGAATTAAATCATCTACTAAACCCATACAAGCTAAACATCCCCGGCTAAAAGCAGCCCAAGGATGTCTCTCTCTGCTACCTGCTGAAGCCTTCCTGGAGACTCCCAGGCTATGTGGAAACAGTATAACCCTTGGTAGGAGGTTTTCAGTTTGTAAAAGCATTTTCAAGTATCCTTCTACATTGGATTCTAACAAAAACTCATCATTATCATCACCACCACCATTACCACCACCACTTCACCAACCATCACCACCACCACCACCACCACCACCACCACCACCACCACCACTTCACCAGCCATCACCACCACTACCACCACCACTACCACCACTTCACCAACCACCACCACCACCACCACCACCACCACTTCACCAACCACCACCACCACCACCACCACCACTACCACCACCACCAACCACCACCACACCACCACCACTTCACTAACCACCACCTTACAGCCAGCGAAGTCAAGCCAAGACTGCCTAGAGCAGTGGCCCACTCATTCTGGTCCTAAGAAGAATCTCAATAGTTATCTGGCCAAGAGAAGGGGCCACAGCTGGGCTGGAGTCTCCTCAGAGGCACCTTCAGACTGGTATGATGCCCAGCTCTCCCCTGGGCGGCTACTGGGAATAGGTCTTATAATGAAGCAGCTTTTAAAATAATTGAGGAGAGAGAAGCGAATGCCCGATGGAGAGCATCAAGCTGACATTGATAAACAATACTGCTGGCCTTGTCTAAACTCAAGTGCCATTTAAAAAGAGCCACAGGTCCCACCGGTCACCAAACTCCAGGTTTCTGGAGCAGATGCACATAAATGGAGTCTGTTGTTGAAGAAGTGCCCCTGTCCCTTGCCTTTCTTTGATATTGAGAATCTCCCCTATTCCTCCTCCCTCAACCTTCCTCTTCCTAAGCTTCCTATGGATTTGCTCTTTGCTCTGTGATTGGCGCGCTCGGCTTTGCTGGCTCCTCTAACCCCGCCCCCTTCTTCTCCGATTTGCTTTCCCATCTGCGGGTAATAGGTACTTAAATATATACTTCATCTTCTCTGACCATTTCACCTCTCTCTTCAGTGATGAAAGGGGAAAAAATGGCTGCAAGGAAATTGCAGTTTGGACACCTGAGTCTCTGTATTCGCCAGTACCTATTATTGTTATTGGGAACATCATTATTCTGTTTTTATTTTCATTTCCTGTAGATGACAGTGTGTTTTAAAATATTCAAAAATAAAGATTCTAATTTTAATACAGAACAAAATGTGGTCTGTATAGAGAAAAATTCTGGCAGAAAGTGGCTTTAGAAAGATCCAAGAAGTTAAGGGTCAAAGATAGGTGGCGTCCTGTGACTCCACAAGCCTCTGCTCCCCAGGGCTCTTCACTGAGGGGGGCAGCGTAAATCAGGTCAGTGAGGGAAGGTGAACCGACTGCTGTAGCACTTTGGGTTAGCACTGAACACTCCTTGGCTGGCCTTGTGGACTCCGGACTTCTGCCTTTCCGCCTAGGATAATTCTAGTGGCACCAGAGCCTAATTTATGGATATGTTTAGCCTCTTACCTGTCTTCACTATTGAACTGAATACTCAGAAATCCATTGATCTTAAACTTGTCTTGCATTTTAATTAGATGACCAGGGTTTTACCATAATGTAGAGTTCTACTAGCTCATATTATAACAGACAAATTTCAACCAAGTACAATCACATAATAGATCAAAGGCCCAAGAAGACAAATCTCACATCCTTCTGTGTTCGAAATGAGGCTAACACCCGCCTGTAGCCCCTTAGGTGAGGCCTCTACTTTCCTTCTGTTGTCCTGGAGAAGCTCCTGTTCCCGCTGCCCAGTGGAGTTCTTAGGATGTCTGGTTCTGAAAACTCCCCAGTTCCTGAATCCAGTCCTTTTAGATACACTGTTACAGTTGATGAATTTCTTTTCTTTTCACAGGTCTTTCCCACTTTTGCCTTTTCTTTCCTGCCACTGACTTACTGATGATTTACTCTCGAGCACTATGGTGCATGTTTGTGGGAAAACCCTAACCATTACCTGCCCATGCCCACAGTCTGGTTTTCCCCCCCCAACTCCCCCCACCCCAGTTACTAGCTTGCTAGTAGTATCAGTGTTCCAGAATTCCATTGCATGCTTTAAAACCCCCCTCTCTCCTCCAATTTGCATAATAGTACTACTCTACATATATTCTATCAGAAAGGTTCCCCTGACTTTATCTACTTTACTTGTATTAAGGAATTGATCACCACAGCAATTATTCTTGTAGGAAAGGACAGAATTTAGTGATTGTTTTTCAGTTCATCTTCCACTTTCCAGGTAGTTCTTGTAATTCTGGAATGCAGTTTTTATGATTCTCCATCCTACATGTTACTGTTTGCACTGTTGCACAGTGTTGAAGAGCTCCATGACTGTGATCACATGGCTTTCTAGCCTGGTCCCCCTCCGAGGCTACCTCACTCCCTGCTAGTACCAATTGGCTTTGTTGATGATCTAGCTCCACTAAAATCCTCTTCAATCCTTGAACCTACTTTAAATTGCCAGCATTTCTGCTTGAGATCAAACTATTTCCTTTACTTCAATATTAAGTACTTTTCTGTTGCTTCAGTGAAACACCACAACCAGAAGCAATTTATGAAAGAGTCTACTGGGGTTTAGAGTTGCAGAGGGCTCAGAGTCCACTTTGGTGTGGAAGGTATGCAGCAGCAGGGGCAGGCGTGTTTAGAGGAGCAGGAAGCTGAAAAATCACAGAAAGAGCAAACAGGAAATGGGGTGAGGCCCACTCACAGAGACTTACTTCTGAGGACTAAATTATTTCTTTCTGTATATGTTAGTGCTGGAAATGAATATGGTAACAATTATTCTTTTTTTGTTGTTGTTGTTGTTTTGTTTTTTCAAGACAGGGTTTCTCTGTGTAGTCCTGGCTGTCCTGGAACTCACTTTGTAGATCAGGCTGGCCTCGAACTCAGAAATCCGCCTGCCTCTGCCTCCCAAGTATTGGGATTAAAGGCGTGTGCCACCCCCGCCCGAACAATTATTCCTTAACCAACTTTTCACAAATAACCCCACACTACCTTTTAATATTTCAAAGCCTAAGGACTTAGCTGAGTAGACTCTCAACTAGTTCATCTAAGTTACCCAACCACCTAGCCTCCTCATCCAGTCATGAGGCTGGCTATACCTTCCAGGCCCATCCATCTCCTCTCATATCTCCTGGTAGAAAGCTTTTTTCCTTCTTCCAGAGTTCCTTTCTCCCTTCTAGGAAGTCCCACCTTCCACTTACTGCCCAGATAATTGGCCATTAGACTTTTTATTAAAGCCAATCAAAGAATGGCTTAGTTAGGTGAGGAAGGACAGAAGCACAATCTCACACAGTGTACCCCAACATGCTTCTCCTAGCAAGTCTGTATCTCCTACAACCTCCCCATATATCGCCACCTACTATAGATCAAATGTTCAGATATCTGAGCCAGTGGGGGCATTTCTTACTTAAACCACCACATCTTGCATCACACTTTCCCATCTCTGTTCCCCCAAGTTCCACTTACCTGCAACAGAACTCTGATGTCATCTCATCTAATGAATGCTCCTTTCACTTTAGTCTTGTAGAGCAGAACTTCTGCAATATGTGCTTTGGACACTTCTGCACTCACCATTATTTTTACAGGATTGATAACAATAATTTCTAGCTCTGTCTTCTATCACTAGCCTCCAAGCTCTTTAAGATCAAGGAAATTTGTTAGGGATGTTGAGGATACTTTTACAGATACTTTGTACCCTGTATGCAATGGATGAGATGCTACCAGGGTTTTGATTACTAAGATCTGTAGAGATTTAAGTTTGTTGTTAGGACTACCCGGTTGTTCCTGTGGTTGACACACACCACACTCAGTGTCACCCTTGGGACAGGCAGGATAGGAGGAGCTTTTTTCTGGATCAGGATTATAGAATAACACCAACCAACCAACCAACCAACCACCACCCTCTTCTTGCCTTGGTATTTCCCCTGGAACCTCAAAGCAGAAAACAGTGAATTCTAAGTGTCTCCACATTTTAAAGCTGGTGTTTGACTGTGTAGAATTTACACAGTGAGACTAAACATGTTTTATCACCAGTATCTAGACTACCACAGAAAAGATGAAGAATCTACTAGCTGATGTAGTCTACAGACAGGGCCTATGCTCCCCTCTACTTCAATGTTCTTGCTGGTGTGCTTACTTGCCAAGGCTCCAGAATAAGTGCAGTCCGTCCTACCTTCTCATCACCTCACAAGGAACATGGCTCCCACTGAGAGTTAAATCCCCAAACCACACACTGGCTTCTGATGTCTGACAGGAGCAGTTCCCATTTCTCCTTACCCTCTTCAAGGTAACCTCCTTATTAGTCTCCAAGTCTGTCAACACACACTTGCCTCAGGCTTTTCTCTTCTTTGCTTTGGTTAATCACCTTACCTCCTTTAGCTCTTTGCTTAAGTACCCATCACTTTCTTACTGAAGTCCACCCACCATCCCATTTAAAACAGCACTATGAATTCTAGTGTATCCAATTCCTCATTCTTGCTCTATTTTCTGTATAGCAGTAGCACTCTATCATGGAATCTTCCTTTACCATGTTTCTCTGAGGGTGGGATTTTTGTTTTTCATTGTTCACCGATTTATGCTAAGCACTCAGTGTGCTGTTGAGATATGGCTTGCCCTTGTTTTCAGTACCTATTTGCAAGAATAAAAGATGGCCCATCAAACTCACTTCCCATAACAGCCATATTGTTCCTTGCATATGACTCTGACTCACACATCAGCTTTTGAAATCTTCAAAGTGGTCCTTTCATTCAACGATCTTCCATTATTGTTTACCAGGAGTTTAGGAAGCTATTTAGAGGGCTTTTTTTTTTCTTTTCACAAAAGTAGTCTCTGTTCAAGTGTAAGTAACAGGAAAAAGGGTTTCTGCTTCATTTTCCTCTTGTTCTATTTTATTTGACTTTCAGTGTCTCATCTCGCTCCCTTCTCAGCTGAAGGAGACAATCCTTCTGAATATTTTATCTCCACAGAAGGAGGAAGAGGGATCACGTGAACCCACCTAGTGTTCAAACACAAACAGAACCAGGAAGAAGGGAGATGATGCAGGAAACTGGTTTGAACAGCATCACTGACAAAGCCAAGCAGTACCATCAGGCTTGTGACCACGGAGGCTGTGGTAACTGTCACCACAGATCTTAATATGTGTTCAAATCTCAGAGTCACAGGACAACACACGGATTCTCAGTCCTGATGCTTCTCTATAAACCACATCTACATGGCTGAAGAACCATAGGGTTTGAAGCTTAGAAACAGGAACTCATGCTGACACCCAGTGCCACATTTTGTGTAGATCTGGATCTGTCAGTCTCCAGAGTAAGAATAATGACACCTAAGGCATCCACTTTCACAGAGCAGTAGGGAGATAGAAGAAAAAATTCTTTAGAAAAGAAGTTTGTTTTGTATTTTGTGGATATTGGAATCACTGAAAATGCCAGGATTAAAAAGATTTGTTGATAAGCCACTGAGATGAATTTGAACTTCCATGAAAACAAAACAAAACAAAACAAAACAAAACAAAACAAAACAAAACAAAACAAAACAAAACACACATGAACTCACACCAGAGGAAGTGGTTCTTTTATTCTTATGTGTTAATGCTCATTGATTGGGAAATCCAGCCATCAGCTTGACATAGGATAGGAAGACAGGGAAAATTACGTGGGCTGTGGGAAGAAAGTCTGATAGAAACTTCTCACCAGCTAAGTATCAAGAATTCCAGTACAGGCTGGGCGTGGTGGCGCACGCCTGTGATCCCAGCACTTGGGAGGCAGAGGCAGGCGGATTTCTGAGTTCGAGGCCAGCCTGGTCTACAGAGTGAGTTCCAGGTTATCCAGGACTACACACAGAGAAACCCTGTCTCGAAAAAAACAAAAACAACAACAACAATAAAAACCAAACCAAACCAAAACAACAACAACAAAAAGAATTCCAGTACAGTTAATAGCATTTGCTGCAAACCTAATCCTGTAGTGGCTTGACTTACCAGGGTTGGTTGATACCCGGTGGTACCTCCCACTTCTCACAGGAGAAGGGGAGGGGGAAGGGGGAGGGACTGTGTGTTGGAGGGCCTCTGAGAGGAGAGGGGGTGGGCTTTGATCAGGGTGTAAAGAGAATAAATAAATTAACGAATGAAAAACACTTGCTGTGAAGATTGTCAATGAAGGGACAGCAGCTCTCTGTTAGAGAGTTTGTCAAGAGCAACGAGGCAGATGAACAGCCTAAGCTGACATAACCTTCAAATAAATAGCCCCAGATGTTTTTGTTCCTGGAAATTATGGCAGCACTAATAAGCCAGGCTCATCACCCTAGCTTCGTAAGACAACTAAACGAGCAAATAATAGCAAGAAGAAAGAAGAAGGAAAAGAAGATCCACTCATTGTGGCCACACTGGGAAGTGGAACGAAGAGGCCTAGTGACTGACCGCCACCTCCAGCCCATCTTGGGGAATGTGACATGAAGTTTAAATGGAAGGCCAGAGCTAAGCACTGCTTAGCACCCGGGTCAGGGTGTGGCTCTGCCATGGGCACTGTTTCCAGTCTCTTTTGCCAGGTGGCCTGACAAGCTGGCAGCACTGTGGGAAATCTCCTTCCCAGGGGCGAGATCTCTGGTTGCTCATCTCTTTGTTACAGCTCCTTCTTTTGGATATAAATAAGGAAAGTAGGAGAGTTTTATGTAAGATTAAAGAATTTTACAAAGGCTCAATTTGAGGGGCTCAACTAAAAAAAAAAAAATCAAAAGCAATCCTAAACTTTTGCTCTCTGTTTATAGAAATGCAATGCAAAACTGTAGAAGAAATGTTGAGAAAATTAACTGTTTTGTACATCAAAGGAGGCAGAAAGTGGAAGCTGAGATCACAAGAATCAAAGGAATCACTGTCACAAAAAAAAAAAAAAAATCAGGAGCTTGAATTGCTAAACTTCTTCACAATCCTAAGTCAGAGACTTGGTTCCTGCTTGCTAAGAGGATGGGGGTGGGGGTAAGAACGATACAGAGAAGACCTACATGCAGAGAAGACCTACTAATTGGTTTTGTCAATTTCTTTTGTCTCCAAAGATGAGCTAGGAGAACCGAATTAAACACACGAATAAAGTGTGGGTTTGGGAAAATCACCAACATTTTAGAACTGAGTATCATTTCTCCCCTTGCTTGCTTATTCAGATTCAAATGCAGAGACATACATGCAATGCATACAGCTTCATTAGTGTTTGCTTTATTTATGTAGAACTAGCATGAAATAGTGTGATACAAAGCAAAGTAAAGTGGTCAGCCGCCCATTACTATAACATACACCCGAGATGAGTCTACTCATAAAGAGAAAGAAAAGCTTCATTTGGCTCACTCTTGAAGGCTTGGATGAGGACAGACTCATTGCTTTTAGGTTTTTAGCTGTGGGGAGCACATCATGATAGGAATGTACAGACAACAAACCCTTCATCTATTGCTGAGAGAGATGTACAAAAGGGCTATAGTCCTATATCCCTTAAAGACATAACCCTCGATGACTTGAATATCCACTTCTGGGCTCTACCTCTTACAGTGGAATTCTAGTAGAATCACTGTATCCAGGGTAAACATTAGAATGAAATCGTTGTTTTTTTTTTTATTGTATCTAGGGTAGATATTGGAATGAGTAGTTGTTGTCTAGAAGTGCTTCGACCTTGAAGACACCTTGGTGGAAAGCAGTGATTGTTTTCTGTGATTTATAGAGTTGTCACTCTGAAGGACCTTTGCAGCCTTTGCTAGACTCTTGTCACAAGACTCTTGTCCTGACTCACCTGGAATGTCTTGCATTATTGGGTACTGCAAATGGTGTACAGGATTAAAGCTGTAGAGGGGTGATGTTTTCCTTCACAAAACATAGATTTGAGCAGGGGCATTGGTATAAGGAACTTGTCTTACCCCCAAAGCAACTGTCTTAGGGTTTGTATTCTTGCACAAAACATCATGACCAAGAAGCAAGTTGGGAAGGAAAGGGTTTATTCAGCTTACACTTGCATGGGGCTGTTCATCAGCAAAGGACGTTAGGACAGGAACTTACACACAGGGCAGGAACTGGGAGGCAGGAGCTGATGCAGAGACCATGGAGGGATATTACTTACTGGCTTGCTTCCCCTGGCTTGCTCAGCTTGCTTTCTTATAGAACCCAGGACTACCAGCCCAGGGATGGTATCACCCACGATGGGCTGGGCCCTCCCCACCTTGATTGCTAATTGAGAGAGTGCCTCATAGCTGGACCTCATGAAGGCATTTTTTCAAGGGAGGCTCCTTTCTTTGTGGTAACTCCAGCTTGTGTCAAGTTGACACAGAAAACCAGCCAGTACAGCAACTTTTGTGTAACAATCTATAAATATGCTTTTGTGAATCTGTTCCAGATTCAGTCCACAGAGGCTAGATCGGCTCTGCTGCCAGAAATGCCATATAATACATCTGTAGTATCTCCCTTTCTTCGATCAACCTACAAGACTGAGGACACTAAGATCTCTTAACATGTTCACATGTTAGCAGCATGCTTGGGACTAAATCTTCAACACCTGAACCTGTTTGGATTTGTGTTTTAAGTGTCATTTAAGATCCAAATTATAATACGATGGTTCTGGAGTCAGAGAACGTACATTCAAACTCTGCTGTTGGCCAGCTGTGTGACCCTGAATAACTGCATTGACCTCTCCAGACATAAGCATCCTCACTTCCAAAGGGAAGAGGAAGCTCCTGGTGTACAAAGGGTGCTCTTATCCCCGGGCATTAAGACACAGCAAACACTGTGGCCAAGTCCCCGATCCCTTAACTCAGCGCCTGCCTTCCTGTTGCTTTGAAAGCTCATGCTAGGATCTCAGCTAGTCTCTTCTTTGAGCACTTGCTGCTTCACAACAGTGTGGTTAGACTGACTGACTGTTACAAAAGGCCTCAGGTCTCTCCCTCACCTCCGGACAGAGCAAGCTAGAGCTAGATTTCCTCAAGTCCCATCCTTGTCCAGCTTCTGTCTGTCTTGCTTTCTTCCCTCCATTAGAAGAATTTTTTCTCCCTAAAAAGCATTTCCTCCTTGGATGACATGCACATAAATCTGTCACAGGCTTCTAGAAACAAGACCTACTACAGAAAGCATGTTTCTTTGATTTTAAGGCACATGTACTCTAGTCATGTAACAATCCTGAAATCAGCTTTCACTTTCAATCACTGTTTGCTAAGCTGAATCTTGTGTGTGTGTGTGTGTGTGTGTGTGTGTGTGTGTGTGTTTGTGTGTGTGTATGTGTGTGTGTATATGTGTGTGTGTGTGTGTGTGTGTGTGCTCGTGCATACAGAATAAGGGTCAACACTTAAAATCCTGAAGTAACAGTGGGACATTTTGTTCTTTACTAGATCATCAATATTTTTGAAAGCCCAGGAGACTGAATTTGTGGAGAAACCATCATTAATGACTCTGAGTTGAGGCATTGAAGTATTGAAGAGCCAGACTGAATGAGAAAAAGTTCAACTTGTTTTAGGTTTCATATTTTGCCTTTATTTTTCTTGCAATGCATATAAACAGTGCTCCTACAATAAGCTTTATAAGTGTACTCTTACAGGAGCTCGTACAAATTCATCTTCTATTTTTATTTATTTATTTTTATTTTGGGGGCACAGAATCTTCCTCTGTAGTTCAGTCCCTGCACTTATGCAGCCTTAGTTGGCCTTAAATGCCCTATCCTCTGAGTTCATGTCACAAAACGCTGGTATTATAGACGTGTGCAGCTATAAAAATACACAGGTTAAAAATTACAAACAAATTCAGTGCAGTGATTGTAACAGATGTGAAACTGTATGTGGTGAGAAATTTTTTTATTTTGGGTGACCAAATTAGAGAAGAAAAATATCTGTGCTTCCAAGTGTCTCCCAAGTCAAAATCAACTCCATATGGATTGTAGACACAGATGTGAGAGTAGACCAATGAATTTAGCTGCAAGAGAACACACAAAACCATCTTCACAAGCCTCATATTTGTGAGGACACATGCTTATTGTTCAAGGCCCCAAAGATTTCAGTTGTAAAAAAAAGAAACAACACATTGAATCATATTAATTTAAGGACTGTTCTTCATTAACACCCAGTACTAGGAGGATCACAAAGCCAGTGGAGAGTAGAAGGAAGTATTTGTGAGGTTTATATTTAACAGGAGGCTGTATTCTTTACAATATAAATATCTACCAAGCCCCAGTAAAGACATGCATGTCCTGACAGAATAGAGGGCAGCATCATTACATCATCAAAAAACACAGGAATGAAGGTGCTTGACTTCATTACTCATCAGGAAAATACAAACTAATGCACATTCTGGACCACTGTAGAGCTAGGAATGGCTAGATCATGTCAGGAGGCAAGCTTTCCAGGTAGCTACAGCTTTTGACTGCTGTTGGTGGGACTGTAAAGTGGGCTCCTGCTTAGTTTAAATATGTACTCTGGCCCAGCAATTCTCCTTTGAGATATGTACCCAACAGAAAATGTATGTAAATGATCATAAAAACAGAAATACAAGAATTGTTACAGCAGCACTATTTGCAGCGGCTCCCTTACCCAAACTATGAATAGCAAAGTGCCCATAAATAATGCAATGGATCACTGTACGGGGCATATTAATACAATGAAATGAGGCATTCTGTGTATCTGCTGGAGATGGGTTCCAGGAACCCAGGATACGAGAATCTGCAGGGTCTCTATCTGGTCCCTTACTTAAAGCGACTTATTTCCACTTCATGCTTTAACACATCTCTAGATTACTTATACTTTTGTTGTCTAATTGCTCTAGCTACAACTTCGAGTACTGTATTGGATAGGGAGAGAGCATGCAGTCTTATCTAGTCCCTGATTTTAGTGGGATTGCTTCAACTTTCTCTCTATTTAGTTTGATGCTGGCTACTAATTTGCTGTTTATTGTGTTTACTATGATTATGTATGGATCTTGAATTCCTGATCTTTCCAAGATTTTAACATGAAGAGATACTGAATTTTGTCAAATGCTTTTTCAGCATCTGATGACCATGTGTCTTTTTTCTTTGAGTTTGTTTTTGTAGTGGATTACATTGATGGATTTCCATATATTGAACCACCCCTGCATCCCTGAGATGAAGCCTACTTGATTGTGGTCAATGATCGTTTTGATGTGTTCTTAGATTCAGTTGGCAATAATTTTATTGAGTTTTTTTTAATTTGGTTTTTTCAAAACAGGGTTTCTCTGTTCAGGAACTTTCCCCCTGTGCCCATGTCCTCCAGGGTCTTCCCAAGTTTCTTTTCTAATAGTTTCAGTGTGTCTGGTTTTATGTGGAGGTCCTTGATCCACTTGGAGTTGATCTTAGTACAAGGAGATAAGAGTGGGTCAATTCGCATTCTTCTGCATGTTGACCTCCAGTTGAACCAGCACCATTTGTTGAAAAGGCTATCTTTATTCCATCGGATGGTTGTGGCTCCTTTATCAAAGATCAAGTGACCATAAGTCTGTGGGTTCATTTCTGGGTCTTCAATCCTATTCCATTGATCTACCTGCCTGTTGCTGTACCAATACCATGCAGTTTTTAACACAATTGCTCTGTAGTACTGCTTGAGGTCAGGAATATTGATTCCCCCAGAAGTCCTTTTATTGTTGAGAATAGTTTTAGCTATCCTGGGTTTTTTGTTGCTCCAGATGAATTTGAGTATTGCTCTTTCTAGATCTATGAAGAATTGATTTGGGATTTTGATGGGGATTGCATTGAATCTGTAGATTGCTTTTGGCAAGATGGCCATTTTTACTATATTGATCCTGCCAATCCAGGAGCAAGAAATATTTTTCCATCTTCTGAGGTCTTCTTTGATTTCTTTCTTCAAGGACTTGAAGTTCCTGTCATACAGATCTTTCACTTGTTTGGTTAGAGTTACGCCAAGGTACTTTATGTTGTTTGTGGCTATTGTGAAGGGTGTTATTTCCCTAACTTCTTTCTCAGCTTGCTTGTCCTTTGAGTACAAGAAGGCTACTGATTTGCTTGAGTTAATTTTATAATCAGCCACTTTGCTGAAGTTGTTTATCAGCTGTAGAAGTTCTCTGGTGGAGTTTTTTGGATCGCTTAAGTAGACTATCATATCGTCTGCAAATAATGATACTTTGACTTCTTCCTTTCCAATTTGTATCCCTGTGACTTCCTTATGTTGTCTAATTGCTCTCGCTAGAATTTCAAGTACTATATTGAAAAGATATGGAGAGAGAGGGCAGCCTTGTCTAGTCCCTGATTTTAGTGGGATTGCTTCAAGTTTCTCTCCATTTATTTTGATGTTGGCTACTGGTTTGCTATAGATTGCTTTTACTATGTTTAGGTATGGGCCTTGAATTCCTGCTCTTTCCAAGACTTTTAGCATGAAAGGATGCTGAATTTTGTCGAATGCTTTTTCAGCATCTAATGAGATGACCATGTGGTTTTTTTCTTTTAGTTTGTTTATGTAGTGGATTACATTGATGGATTTCTGTATATTGAACCATCCCTGCATCCCTGGAATGAAGCCTACTTGATCATGGTGAATGATCGTTTTGATATGCTCTTGGATTCGGTTGGCAAGAATTTTATTTAGTATTTTTGCATCAATATTCATAAGAGAAATTGGCCTGTAGTTCTCTTTCTTTGTTGGATCTTTTTGTGGTTTAGGTATCAGCGTAATTGTGGTTTCGAAGAACGAGTTGGGCAGTGTCCCTTCTGTCTCTATTTTGTGGAATAGCTTATGCTCTAAGATCAAGAATTGACAAATGGGACCTCATAAAATTACAAAGTTTCTGTAAGGCAAAGAACACTGTCAGAAGGACAAAACGGCAACCAACAAAGTGGGAAAATATCTTCACCAACCCCACATCCGACAGAGGGCTAATATCCAATATATACAAAGAACTCAAGAAGTTAGACCCCAAAGAACCAAATATCCCTATCAAAAAATGGGGTACAGAGCTAAACAAAGAATTTTCACCAGAAGAAATGCGGATGGCCGAGAAACACCTTAAGAGATGTTCAACATCATTAGTCATCAGGGAAATGCAAATCAAAACAACCCTGAGATTCAACCTCACACCAGTCAGAATGGCTAAGATTAAAAACTCAAGAGACAACAGGTGCTGGCGAGGATGTGGAGAAAGAGGAATACTCCTCCACTGTTGGTGGGATTGCAAAATGGTAAAACCGCTCTGAAAATCAGTGTGGCGGTTCCTCAGAAAATTGGGCATGTCACCTCCAGAGGACCCTGGCATACCACTCCTGGGCATATACCCAGAGGATTCCTCTGCATACAATAAAGACACATGCTCCACTATGTTTATAGCAGCCTTGTTTATAATAGCCAGAAATTGGAAAGAGCCCAGATATCCCTCAAAAGAGGAATGGATACAGAAAATATGGTATATTTATACAATGGAGTACTACTCAGCAATTAAAAATAATGAACTCATGCAATTTGTAGGTAAATGGTTAGATCTGGAAAATATCATCCAAAGTGAGCTAACCCAATCACAAAAGAATAAACATGAAATGCAATCACTGATAAGTGGATATTAATGAGCCCAGAAGCCCTAAATACTCAAGGCACAATTAGCAAGTCAAATGACTCCCAAGAAGAAGAAAGGAGATTGGATCCTGTAAAGATTGGATCCAGTATTGTAGACCCAGAACAGAGAAATTGTGGGGAGGGAATGAGTGGGGAATAGCAGGGGGGGAGAGGAATTATGGGACATATGGTGGGGGGTAACTGGGAAAGGGGAAAGCCTTTGGAATGTAAACATAGAATATAGAAAATAAAAATAAAAAAAAACAAAAAAAAAAAACAGGGTTTCTCTGTGTAGCCCTGGGTGTTCTGGAACTTACTCTGTAGACCAGGCTGGCCTCAAACTCAGAAATTCACCTGCCTCTGCCTCCCAGAGTGCTGGGATTAAAGGCATGCACCACCAACGCCCGGTTTATTGAGTATTTTTCAATCAATGTTTATAAGGGAAATTGGTCTGAAGTTCTCTTTCTTTCTTTGATCTTTGTGTGGTTTAGGTATCTGTGTAATTGTGGTTTTGTAGAACAAATTGGGTAGTATTCCTTCTGTTTCTATTTGTGGAATAGTTTGGAGTATAGTAGATTCTGATAGTCTTTTGTGATATACCAGCAAGCCATATCTCCCTAATAGTCATGTGAGCATAAGGGAAAAATAGTATACTCTTCTATGCACTGTGTTGCTATGCTATGAGGGTCAATATGTTAGGAGCATTCAATACATTTTTTTTCTTATAATATTCTCATCTCAGGGTGGGCTTATTGGAATGTAACCCTATTGCAAGCTAATGGTCATATGTGATGTACATATGTAATGACCTAGGTAACTAGTAGCACAATGATAGACCCACCCAGACTTAAAAAGGGTATATAATATATAATTTACATTTGAAAAAATCCAAAAATAGCAATAGTTAGAATTTTCTTGAAACCACACTCATTGTTACCTTTGGAGGGATGTAGAACCTGAGATCAGGCTTGAGAGTCTTCTGGGTCTAGTTTGTGACCAGGGTGCTATTTGCATTGATACGCTTAAATGAAAGCTGGAGAACTTTATCAATTGTGTACTTTTTGATAGCTACATAACATGAATATGTTTGAACACCAGCACTTTTCCTGCTTTGCCAATGGTGTTCCAGTCATGGCTTATGATTGGCAGTCTCTGGGTTGAGAAAAATCTTAGGTGAGCTTATACTTTCCTTCCTTCACCCGCTTGGTATCAGTAAAGCCAGACTTGATTCTGAGGAAGGTCAAGGCTAGGTCCTAGGAATAGTGTCCTGGTGAGCTGAAAGGTGTAAGTGACTTGGAAGGTCTCTGGTCGTGTGTGAAGGCCACTGTTGGTCTAGAGCATCTGTCACACAGAGCCATCTTTGGTCCTCACTGATAGATTACTGAGTGCTCATCCTCCCAGAGTCTCTAAGTCTAGAAGACCTGAGGAAGTCAGGTCCAGAAACCTCACATCTGTTATTTTCCTTGTCTTCCCTTAGGACCTATGGGGAAGACCTATGGGCCATTTTGTACACACACACACACACACACACACACACACACACACATGTATGTATGTATTTTAAATTGCATCAATTTGAATATTTTCTCCCTCTTTGTGCCTGAAAAACTCTAATCCTTGAAAGAAAAAAAAAGTACTAGTGGCAATTGTTAAACTAGACCACACAACAGTTTCTTAGAAAGTGTTTCATCCCCTCTCCTTGTAAACTCATTCAAAGGAAACCAGAGTGGAAGCCAACATAATGTCAACAGGATCCCAAAGCCATGAAAGAAAGATGGCGGAAGAGAAGAGTATTCTGGGCCTTCCTGCTCCTGGTTGTGGTCAGGCAAGAGGTAGACAGAATTTGGAAGTGGGGCAGTGCCCCTTTATCTCTGAACCCTACTTCCCAGCTCAGGGCTTTACTGAGAACACTTACTGAGTTCCTCTTTGTTATTCTCTTCTGTGCTCTCTGTCTTCCAGCTGGGGTGGAAAAGGAAACAGCCAAGCAGACAATTACATTGCTGATGTGGGGTTTTCAGAGGAAAATTGAGGGAAATTATGGGGACTACCCAGCTGTGGTGAAACTCCTCAGCATCTTCCTACAGGACCCATTATTTGACAAACGACAACTATTAAAAACGATTTACAGCCACTCACCAACTTTACCATGCTGTTAGACTCACTTGAACCTTACCTAGCTTTAAAACCAAATACAGATGGTCAATCCTAATCCCCTGCAAAATGGCTTGCAATTTGATGACTGTGCCTCTGAAAGTTGAAATCTACATCAATGTTTTCTCCTGATAGGCCCTATTTTAGTTATTCTCAATTTTTTCTCTCCTAAATTCTCTTTCCTATCAATGTCTTTTTGCATTGGAAGATTTCTTTTTTCCACACTAAAGATATCTCTGAGTTTGTTTTCTTAGAGCCTTATTCTGAAGATAGCAGCAACTTCTTGAATTTCTTTTCACCCTTACTCCTTAAGATACTCATTATTTAATTATATTCATTTTCTGGCTTTATTCTATTTTCAGATTCACCAAGAAAGGTAGACACCTGAGGCGAGTGGTAAGCCTGTAAGACCCAGACCCCGCTGCAGAGGCAAGCTAACAGAGTCCAGGCATGGCCTGGTGTCCCACTAGTCTTGTTATCTCAGAATCTCGAGGAGCCATGGTGAAGATGACGGCGAGAAGAGGCTGCGGTTCGGTAGCCGCCTTGAGCGCATGAGAGGTAATTACTACAGGGCAGCCACTCCTAAGCTTGATGTCAACTTTGGGGACCCGTTGGAAAACTGTGGAAAGGGGCTGCTGTCTGCTTCATTTTGTATTTTCACTTCAGAGGCTGCTGCTCTGTGCAATTAACACCTAGGGAATGGGAAAGAAAGTTATTTCTTTCCTTGAAGAAATACTCAAGAGAAATTCCAGGAGGTTAAAACTGTAGCAAATTAAAAAACATTTTTTTCCTGTGACCAAAAAAAAAAAAAAAAATGATTGGAAAGGGCTAAAATGAATAATTTCCAAGCTGTGCATTTAAGAACTAGAGAGTAATGGGCTGTTTTGAGTAGAGGCAGCATGCATTTCATTACTTGCCTAATGTGGTGGTTTGAATATACTTGGCCCAGGTAGTGGCATTATTAGGAGGTATGGCCTTTTTAGAGGAAGTGTGTCATTGTGGGCATGGGCTTTTAAGACCCTTATTCTAGTTGTCTGGAAGCCAGTCTTCTCCTAGTGGCTTTCAGATGATAGTGTAGAAAACTCTTACCTACTGCCTGAATGCTGCCATGCTCTTGCCTTAATGATAAGGGACTGAACCTCTGAATCCGTAATCCAGTCCCAATTAAATGTTATTCTTATAAGAGTTGCCTTGGTCATGGTATCTGTTCACAGCAGTAAAACCCTAGCTAGGATACCTGTCATATTAATTGTCTTTTGGGGGGTTTCTATGATATGGAGAAGATAGGGGACATCTTCCAAAATTCTAGCTGAGAAGTCAGCTTCATGCCCTTGAGAGCAGATAAAAGGCAAACCATTTCCCATCAAGTTTACATTTCTTTATCCCATTGTATAAAACACCTGCAGTCATAAGTAACTAGAAGCCCATCCACAGAGAAGAAATTTTGTCCAGGAACCTCTCTTAGCCAAGGACTCCATCCAGAACTCATCTTCCCAATCTTTACTGATGGACATTTTAAGTGCCTTATGGTTTTGTTTTTGTTTTACTTTTGCTTGGTACATGCTTAATAAATTGACTCACTTGAAACAGAAACTATGGTTCTCACATGTTATTGTCCACAGGGTATGCCCCTCCCATGGCACTGGGATGCTAGCCTTGGGGTTTGTGGAAGATGCCTGACAGTTGGGATGAAAAGGACCTGACACAATTTAGTTTACTCCTGGTATATGGCTGCAGAGAATTTCATCCCCTTCCCATGCACCCCACCAATTACTCTCATCCCCCTTGTCCCCTAGGAGTAACCCTGATTCAGTAACAGACAAACCTCTGAAGGTAAACAAGTACTCAATCCCAAATCTTTTGCCTTGAGGAACGAGGATTTTGTGGTTTCCCACTAAGTGAACAACTTTGACAGCTGTAGACATGTCTAGAGAATAGGAAAATGCTCTAAGGACACTCTGAGTGGGGAGAGATGACAGCAGCATCCCAAGACTTGCCACAAAGACCAAAGTGAACAGGCTGTCACTCTCTGAACATCCAGGGTTGGTTTCTTAGGTTATAAAACAGAAAATAATGCCTCCCCCTAGGTTAATATGAAGAGAAAATTCAAGAAGTAGATTTGGCTTGGAAAAAGTTAAAGCACATTTCCTTGTTGTTCCTCTTTCTTCAAACAGATTTCTAATTCTTTTCATTGTCCACCCCATGGTCACATCCCATTCAAGCTGTGGAGGGTGGACAGTATAGTCTTTTTGGCAGATGTGTGATGATCCTACTTTGTAACTGTGGAAGCAGGTAGGATGCTAAAAGATGACCAGTGGACTTCAGTACATCATCTTGGTCATTTGCTTCCTTGGACACAGAATTCCAACACATTTACAAGAACTGGACTACGACTGCATATGTCTCTGTGAAGTTTTTTTTTTTTTTTTTTTCCAGGGAGGTTAAATAAGGAGGAAAAAACCCACGTGCTCATGTGTAGTGCTTTGGATGCAGTCTCCCTGGGCACCAGAACTGTATATCCCAGTCCTATCCTATGGCTTCTCTAAAGCATTGGTCTGAGGAGTCTGTGGGACCCCTTGGGTCTGCCTTTATTCAAACATAAGCTAGTGGTGTCGGGGACAATTGCTTCTGAGACACCTTGACTATCGCATGACTATTGCCCTTTCTACCAAGTGAGTAACAACAGGCATTTCACAAGGCTGCTCAGAAAGTCACAACAGAGGCACCCGTAGCCCCGTGCTGGCCACACCAAAAATGTGTTTAGCTAGTGAGCGTCTCATTGCTGCTCATTTCCCATTACACTCACGGCATTACAGAATCAATTCTCTAATTAACTGCCTGTGCAGGAATCTTTGTTTTAGGTTCAACGTCAAGAAAAATCCAGACTAGAGAATTGAGGGGAGCAACTCTCTTTCTCTGTGTCTTCTTTTTCCCCTCGTTTCCTGGAAGAATGAGTCATGGGAGCAACAATAGACGACTTGTGACCATACAGAGGAAATAGAAGAACTTAGAAGCTGATTTAGAGTCAACCTAGGTTGACCGTCTGAAACAAAGAAAATAAAACGTCCTATGAAGTTTTGCTACTATAGTGAAATAATTCATGTTTTCATAAAATGTTTCCCACGATATGGTTTTGGGTTAGGTGTGGTGTGGTACCGGAAGGAGGAGAAGCCTCCAGAATGAGCCTGCAGGCTAACTGCTGGTACACATGTTAGGTGTGGTGTTAGGTGGGAGGAGAAGTGGCCTCCGGGATGGTCCTGCATGCCACCTGCTGGTGTGCTGGAATTTGGGCATTTTATACTTCAGTAGGCATGGGCCAGACTCTCAGTGGACAGAACAAGGAAACAAGCTAGAGATTCTCTTCTGAAGCTAGGTTATCAAACAACTCTGACATCTATTTTTTCAGTCATTCTAGACTTTTTCTTTATTCTATTTCTTTCCCTCCTTCATGCCTCTTATTTTGGGGTAACAAGATAGCATGCTATGTACAACTATGTGAAACTACGTTTCTCCTCTGGTAAAGAGCCCCCAGCCCTGGAGGAGGTGAGAATTTTTAATAGACACGTGTGTGGGCTCAGATGTACACTTTTCAAGTCTGAGCTTAAGACATGAGATGTCCAGTCCTTGGTCAGAACCACTCCCAAGATTTTGATCTGGGTTATGATAAATAGTTGCTGCTTCTAGCTTCAAAGTTGGTGGTAATTTGTTCTTCACCATCAGACAACTGATATGTTACATTGATCAGCTTTTACCTCTCAGTGTGTTTGTACAATAACCTCCTGCCCCCCCCCAATGTGCTTGCTAAACAATGTTGCAATCTAGGCTGCTTTCATACTCTAGTAGACTGCTCTGGAGACTGATAACTTTAAGTATCACAGGCACAAAATGATGTTTGTAGTTTTCTTCATATGCCATGGTCTGGCAATGTGTCATCAGTTGCATGTGAAATGGGCAGGAGGGCATGTATGCAGATCAAATTTGAAATAAATGTATCTACACCATGAAATGCTACCCTTACTTCTATTAAATGTTTTGTGGTTAACTACCTGAGTCATGCTCTTAAAGATGCATGTAGTTCTCATAAAAGCACACAGGAATGTAGATCATGCAGAGTCATGTGCCAGTTTAAAGGAGCTTGAGAGCTACATTGCTATGCCATTGTGTAAACATAATGGAGTGTATTTACATTAATCTAGATGGTATACCTTACTAAGCACCAGGATATGTAATTGTGTGTGTGTGTGTGTGTGTATTTGTGTGTGTTTGTGTGTGTATGTGTATGTGGCATATGTGTGTCCATGTGCATGCAGGTGTGCTTATACATTTGTGCATTTGCATGTGGAAGCCAGAGGCAGAGGTTCATGTAGCGATCTTCTTCAATTACTTTTCACCTTATTTTGTTTTTCAAGACAGAATCTCTCACTGAACCTGGAGCTCACTGATGTGGTCGGCTGACTGTCTACTGGTCCCCACGAATCCATCTGTCTCCACCCTCCCAGCTTTCTGGTTATAGGCACATGCTGCTATTCCCAGCCGTTTAGCGGGGTATCCAATTCAACCCCTCACGCCTGCACAGCGATTGCTTTAATGACTGACCCATTTCTCCAATTCTCATGTTATAATCTTCTAGGGGCACTCACACATCATGGTCCTTTGTTGACTGCAACGATATTATGGTATAGATGGCCATAACCATACAAATGTATTTCCATGTAGCATAGGTATTTTATGTACCTGTGTGTTTTTATGAAGTGAGCTTTATTATAAAAAAGTAAGTATATGTAATTTTATAATTTGAGTTATATGGATGTGTAAAATAGTAGCAACTGCTACAGTTAGTTACTTTTTCTTTTGCTGATTAAATGCACATCAGTCATTTCCATGGCTCACAAGTATCTTGGCTGGATGTACACCAGCTACTCTTCTGGAGTGCCCACGAGACCTTATGTTCGAGGTTGGGTACAGAGAGAGAGAAGGAATCCTTCCCACTCACTTGGTATTGTAGGGTGCCTAATGTCTGCTTCCTGTCAGGGGCAGCAATGAGGCTCTCAAACAATCATTTCACTAGCCTTCACTTTGGAATGAATGCAAGAGACAAAGGGAAGCCATAGGGTTTTTTTTTTGTTTTTTTTGTTTTTTTTTTTTTTTAGTGAACAGTGTTTAGAAGTTGTAAAAACATTGCGTACACATTTCAAGGTTGATTTTGCTGAAGCTGTGTAGTACTCCTAAAAATATGTAGCTATTGTTTCTCTCCGCTGTAATGTCCTCTTGGGAGTCAAGTGCACACCTCCTGCCTCCAAGGCACTTCTCCTGCTCACCATGTAAGTGTTTTTCTTTTTGTAGAAAGCAGAGGTAACAGGCTTATTTTTCTGGTTTTGGTTGTTGTTTTGCTTCTTTTCTATGGAAAGATATTATAAAGATCTGTGTTTCCATAGCTCAGAAATAGACCATACATATTTAAAATGGGGGTGGGAGGTGGGAAGGGAAGGAAGGAGCATGCTATGTTTGCAAATGTCCTGGGAGCATCTCTCAGTCTAAAGCTATACTAGTTTGATTCACAAACTTTTCTAAATCTTTTTTCTATGAAATGATGGAACACACACTCCAGATGAAAAGGATGGGATATCTCCATTGGCCCAGTGTTCCCAGTGGGATTCCTACTAAAGGGCTAGATCGTTACCTATCTTAGAAACAGTTGTTAGTTTATGTCTGTGCTGCCTGAGAGTTGCAGACAGACTCCTCAGGGCCCTTCTTTCTGGCCAAGTGAACCATTCCATTTCAAAAGCTCAAGATAAAAGCTCTGTGAAAACCTTAGCAGAGAGCTGGGGGAGAGAAGAACTATATCTGGATTTTGTGTAACAAAGTTGGACGGGGATAGAAAGAGAGAAAACTGGAGTGGTCTCTTATTTCTAGAGTTCCCCAAAATTGTTCTCCTTCAGTTCAAGGAAATAAAATTCTGACTCAGTTTAGAGATGGAGTCATACCTAATCCTGGCAGAGATCACAATAGTGATACTTTTTAGGTTTTGTAGATGAACAAACTGTTTAGAGAGGTTAAAGAATCCAACCTCCAGCTTGCCAGGACACATGTATTACCTGTTGGAACAGAAATGCTGATTTTGTGAGGCTGCTTAAGACCTAGCACCCATTATTCTACACAGAGCTCTGACCAAATCACTGCATAAAAAACTCTCCTTCCATTCCAGGGTTTCAAACACATGTTCTAAAATAAAATCTTATTCTATATTTCTTTAGCTTCCAGGCTGACTGGAGAACATTGAAGAGAACACCACGCTAATTAATATTATGTGCCCAAAGAAACAGATTAATCTAAATGGACTGTTACTGCTTTTTACTTTTGTTTTTGGTGTTTAGATTTTTGCAAATGTGTGTTAAGGTTTCCTTGGAATAGTTTGTAATGAGCCATGTTTTGCTGTGTATCACTGAACTGGAGCCAAACTGGGAGTGGCAGTGTCTGAAATGGAGAGAAGGAAATATCTTCAGAGACAGTTGATGAGTAGGGTCAGATCCTGTTGATCAAAATAAGCCAAGAGATAGAAAAGATAAGTCAAGATAAATAAAACTTATTTTGTTTTACAGATAAAATAAGTCAAGGCTGGAACTTGGCTCTTGGGCCTGCTACAGGGGAGACCCTCGGAGTCTGTGATGGTAGGAGCTCTTGAGAAACATGAGCTGAAAGGCTCCCTGGAGTACGCTCAAGTGAAGACTGGAAAGGACTGGATTTTGAAGACGACCCGCCTCAATGTTAAAGAGTGCTGTCTGCCACCCAGCCTGTGTTCTACAGAGCCTTCTTGGCCCCATGTTTCCTTAGTCTGAGCAACTTGGATTTTGAGGCTATTTCAGTGAGTCGAAGAAGATAGAGTATAATGAAATCTAGCAGCTGTAAGGTTTTCCAAAATGAAATAGACTCCTAGTGAGCAGATCGCAGATTGAAAGGACTTATCCGTCTCAGTTGGCTTTGCGCTCCTCTGACACCATCCTAGAAGGCTAGATAGCATATTGAGCTACTCTAATACTGTCAGAGACTAGATGGCTTAACCAACAAACACTGGTGTCAGGTTGGGGGACTGGAATCTTAAGATCAGGGTGCCAACGTGGCCAGGATACTTACAACTTTATTACTTCCCAAATCCCTTGCCTTCACGATGTGCCCCACTTGGGATCAGGGATTTAACATTCAGACTATGGAGAAGCACAAACATGTCACCTATAGTGATTCTCTCCTGGGGAAAGTGAAGAGATGAAAAATGTGAAGGGAGTGTAAGGGAAGATTAGGGGATACTGTGCTGCCAGGAGGCAAGATATTACATGAGCTATTTTGCATTATCTCTTACTTATCTTATTTTGCAGTACTGAGGATTGAATTGAGAGTCTTGGGCTTGCCAAGTAACTTTTCTGTTGAGACAGGATATCACTAAGCTGTCCATGCTGTTCCTGAACTCTCTCCGTTCTTTAGGCAGGTCTTGAAATTTAGTTCCTCGATGTCTTAGCCTCCTAAATGGCCTGGGCCACAGGTCTATACCCTTGGGCCCACTTACTATCGGGTTTTAGATTTAGTATGTTTGTTTCATTGTTATTCTTACTGCTTGTATTTAATTCTCCCATTAAACTCTTCTCTCTCTCTCTCTCTCTCTCTCTCTCTCTCTCTCTCTCTACACACACACACACACACACACACACACACACACACGGCGGGGGTGGGGGTGGGGGTGGCGGGGAGTTTTTGTGTTCATGGTAAGGTAGGATCTGTATCCCCAGGCTCAGTCTTATGTGGTCAGAAGGAACACACTGAGCAAATGGCATGGTACACCTATGTGCTCTCCACGACGCATCACAAGGGAGTGATGAGGCTGAAAAGGAGGCAAGACATTGAAAAGAAGCTGTAAATTAGACTGATGGCTGTAAAGAATTCACCTTCTCTTAGACATGCTCAGGGACATGGAGTGTCTGGTAGAGTGGGGAAGGAACCAGCTGGGAACTCGTCTCCTCTTTCCTGTCTTGACTTTTGGGACTGTCCCTAATGTACTTATCTTGCTGTGGTCACTCTACTTGGGGCCACAGGAAAAGATGCATGGAGATGCCCCTATGAATCATCCTTAGACATACTGGAGAATTTGGGTAGCAATGGGGGAGAGCAGGTGTCCCCAGGGAGACCAACGAGCTGGAGAGATGCAGCTTTCCCCAGTTCAGCCTGACTATGGTCTTCCCAAACTACCAATACTGTGACTCCTGCCCTCCCAAACTACCAAGGTGAGAGTGACCCCTGACCTCCCACACTACCAACAACATGAGTGACTCCTGCTCCCCCATGCTACCGACGAGGAGAATATAAGGGACCAGGTGAAGACCAGGAACAGTGTCTACATGCTTCTTTGAGAGTGAAGTTAAACCAACGTTAGGACTCACTGCTCTCAGCTCCTAAAAAACAGCTCTGAGAGACTGGAGTTTCTGCCTTTTCTTCCCTCATTCTCTTTGGTTTAACTCTGGCTTGAGGATAATATCTCTTATGTCTCGGATACTCTGTGGACATAATGTATTCCAGGTACAAGGTGTTCTGGCTCAACCATCAGACCTGTGTGTACCATTCTTAGTGTTAACCATTGAGTAGAAAGTACAGTTGCCCCAGTTGCTACATACCATGTTTCAAGGAGTACCAACATTTCTCATCTAGTTTATAAGCATCCATTCTTAATGTTTTTATTTTCTAATAGTGGTTTCCCATTCCACTCCAAGATTAGGAGCAAACCCTGAAAACTTACAAGGCTCAGGCCAGATTCTCCAAGGCATTATTCTCTAAGAACAAATGGACTCAGGAAGAAACTGCTGGAATGATCTTGACTTCAGAAGGAGTTGATCTCCAAAATGGACTTAGCGGTTTCCAAAGGGCTGCAGCTCTGGACTTGCCTGACTTTCATGATTTCCTGGTGTCCCCTAAACCAGGGGCTTTTAATTACTACATTAAGTATAATGATGATGATGGCACAAGTCAATGTCTCTCTTTTGTGGTGTGAGGCATGTCTACTCAACTCGGGGCTGTTGGCATTGGGGGTAGATGATTAGCATGGTGCTTAGTGTTATTTTCATTCCTCTTATGAGCCACTCTGCACTCCTCAGGGTAGCAATAAAAAATTGATCCTAGCAATTGACAAATGTCTGTTGAGGGAGGAAAATAGCACTGACTCAGAACATTCTACCTGAAGCTAGGCATGCTCCCTTACCAGGTTCACAGTGGAACAGAGTTCAGGGTGGCCGAGGGTCCTGGGAAGCATTCACTCCACATTGAGGCTCCTGGGGTCTCTGGGTTACCACACTCTGGCATTTGCAGTTCCATGGAGTCCTATCCACTCTTGCACAGGGCTTCTTCTCCTTGGTATACTGATTTCTTTGCCTGAGTTTCCTATGCTCCTTCACACATTCCATAAGTTTCTTTCACTCAGAGAAGAAAGCAAAGGACACATTGATGATGGCTCTCTGCTTCCACGTGCATTTGCACAATGGACAGCAAGTGGATGCATTGTCAAAATTGCAAAGGAATTATAATACATTAGTTGTGATCGTATTTATCTCTGAATAGGATAAGCAAGTAGATAAGCTGATTAATATTTGTTTGTTGAGAAAACCTTCCCAACTCCAATTAATCAGAAAGCATTTAATACCTATCTCCCTTGAATTTGCTTTACATAATAGCTTTAACACCACATGCATTGTTTATACACATAGGTGAAAAGGCACATATTTGGGAATTTTATTTTAGCTATCATATATATTCTCAGCAGCCCCTGAATGTGCTGCAATTGCTTTGCAAAGCTTGGCTTGCTGCTTTGATTCTGTGTGTTTCAGTACATTCTACTGGAATGTTTTCTTGCAGACATTTATATCTGCCAAGTCTGTGACATTTCTCCCATGGCACGTGTCTCTATGAATCACTGAATGCTTATTGTTAAGCTGTGGTTTAATTTCTGCATTGACTACTTCTCTTTTAGGCTACAAAATTTATAGGCTATGCTCACGGAAACATCTGCAGGTTATGCTCGTGGAATGGGGCTCAGGGTGGGTCCTGGAAGGGCAAGGAGATCTCTAGAATGAGGGGTCCCGAAGACTTTCATCCATTCGTTTTCTGATTTAAATTCATCAAGACACTCTATCCTTAATTCTGGGCATGCAATGGATTAGTAGAAGGCTTTCTGCTCACCCTCCCAGTTTTGATTTATTTGTAAGATCTTGTGGCAGATGGAAGGCCTCACATATCATTGATTCAGGAGTTTAAGATCTCCTGAATCTCCTCCCACTTTTAGTTTCCTGGATTTTTTTTTCATTATTTTCTCATAGAAAGGTTTTCTTCATTCTTCATCCAAATCAGGCAGAACACAGCTTGGCCTTCACACACACACACACACACACACACACACACACACACATACATACACACACACACACACACACACATTTTAGAGAGCTGTCAGGTCCAGAAGCAGGCTTGAGTAGAGCAGTCCTGAAGAATTTTCTTGAGAGATGGCTCTTCGACGAAGCTTTCAGAAACAGCCACCACCCCGCCCATGCCCCAAAACCTCCTTTCTTATTTGTCCCTACTCCAGGGACTGGCAAAACTGTCCACTTTGCAGCTCTTCTGAAAACTTCATATTTAAAGGTGACCTTGGTCAAGGCAGTGCGACAAGGAGGGAATACCCAGACATTGGGGCTCTAGAAAAGGAGCTCAGAGGTGAAAAAGGACCGAGTTCTCACTAACTGTCCTCACCACACCCCCGCTTCCTGCCTTTGACTATGGCTATGCAAAATGGCTGGAGCTATGGCAGTTGGTGACGGGGAGGGAAAGACCTCTTTGCTAAAAAGAATGAGACATTCCAGATCCATCTGAGAAGAACATTCCAGCTGAAGATGTGATTTAGCCGTAGGATATTTACTGTTTCCTTCTTGATCTGTGTTGTGGGTGGTATTTCTATACCCACAGCTAACTATCAGGCAATGGTAACTAAAGCTCAGTTGTCGAAGTTCACACACACTCACACACACATACACATTCACACACACACACACACACACACACACGCATGTACACATAAGTTCACACACACACATACACACTCATATACACACACACACACTCACATACACACACAATGCTAAAGTCACATGCTCCTCTTTTGATGGGTAGCAGGCCTCCTTCTTTACGCCTCTTTAACTCTGCAGGTGTGATCTATATTATTAAAGAAATGCAAAGTTTTCCAGCAAACGAATAAAAGAAGACTGGATAGCAGGGTCAAAAGATATAGTTTCAAATGATGTTTAATTATAACACTACTTTTGTTTTGAGGAAGGGTCTTGCTGTGCAGCTCTGGCAGGCCTAGAACTTATTATGTACATCATCTTAGAATCTAGAGCACGTGGATGTCCTGATGCATTTGAGTCCTGAGTACCAGGGTTGGCTGACTCATAACAATCTTGAAAACAGATCTAGTTGAGGAAAAAAAAATGTAAAAGCAGGATTATGAGTGAGATACTCAGTCGTATAACATTAAAGTTAGGATTAAGGCAAAATGAAGTAGGAACTGTGAAATCCCATAATACATGACATAAATGACTCAACATGATGCCAAAGTTCCCAAATCCTTTGATTTTAGTGTCTCTCTTATGTCCTCTGTCACTTATCGTGGGTGTTGGTAGAAGCCAGTCCTCTCATGTTTAAAAGGGAAATTGTACAAACAAGGACCGAGTTCCGAGCTCTATGGGCTGAGTCCCTCCTTTTACTTTTGCTTGTCTACACTGGAATCAGAAGAGCTTAAAATAAGCTGCTCCAGGCACTATGGGCATGCTTAGAGGGACTTGGCCATTTGTTCACGGTTGTGCATAAATTAAAGGCAAATATAAAATTGGAAAGAGGCTTAGATGTGCATGAGCTAGTCTGAATATAACTCTTAAGGATAGAGCATCTTATAGGACTCATGAATCAAAATTACATTTAGACAGACACTATGTATGAAGTAAGATTCACTGCAATGTAATTTAAAAGTCAAGATCATAGCTGCCAGAATCAACCTCTGAACGAAAAAGATGAGCTCCGTTCTGCCACGGTTGTGACATCCGCATGATGACAAGATGTTCAAAATGCGCTAACTCTGGCAGGGTAATGCATTGTGACATGTTCGGAGGAAGAACTGAATTCCACGAGACAGGAGAACCAGGGATGCTGGCTCTTATGCAAGTCAATTAATAAACTTATTAAGTGATTTCACATGCATCCAATGCTTTCTCACCAGGAAGTGGAACCTTCCCAAACAGGCAAGGAAGCAGACACCGTCACAGTAAGGAATTGCTCCAAGGGGCTGAGTTCTTTAGGGGAGAAAGGGGCAACACCAAGGGTGGGTGCTCACTAGCACAGCAGAGGCTTAGCAAGAAAACTGCTCAGCCCACAACAGGAGATGCTTCTTTGATGTGAGGGAAGAAGAGAAAGGAAATTGAGCTCTGAGAACCTTGTGTGAGGCGTGGAACTGCAGGGCACGCAGAGCCCATGAGATACTTTGTGGAAAGGGGCGGACAGGGTCTATACTAATTAGACTTGTGTAACCGTGGCCACCATGCCAGAAAGAAACATCTTAGAAGAGGAAGAACTTATTTGGTCTCGTAGTTTCAGAGAGCCTAGCCTGTCCCGTGGAGAAGGAGAGGTAGTCTGAACGGACTTATGTCATAGTGGGGGCACATGTGTCAGAGACTGTTCAACATCGTGCAGACTGGGAAGCAGACAGCAAGGCAGGGCTCTGGGCATTAGTGTAAACTTCAAAGACCTGCTCTCTGTCACCTGTTGGCTAGGCTCACCTTTAGTTTCTAGAACCTTGCAAAGCAGTGCCTCCAGCTGCGGGCCATATATTCATAATGAGAGCCTACAGGGACATTTCATATTCATACCATTGTAGTGGTTAAGCATAAAGATAGCTTTCTTGCTCCGTTTGAGCTCTGGTGCTATGCAAGCCATCTTCAGCCTCTCTGTCCAGATGTCTACTGGGATATGAAATGCACACACAATAAATGCTTCTTGTGTGTGTGTCTAGTGGAATCCTTTGGTGGCATTTGAGGAAGCAATAGTATAGACATTTGAACTAGTGTATGACAGATTAGAGATGTTGTCCACAAATAACCAGGTGATAAGCAGGCTGAGGAAATGGTGGTAAATCTCGAAGCGTAATAGTAGTAGTAATAATAATAAAAAATAAATTTCTATGTGTTCAGCAATTTTCCTAAAATAGCACTTAAATAATAGAATTTATAGCCGTACTTTTGTCTATATAAAAAAAATCGATGCTTCTTGTACTAGTCATAGTTCTCTAAAGAAGCAGCACTGATAGAATGGCTCCATCACTTATCAGAGTGATTTATGGGGCTGTGGTCCCTGCAGTCCAACCGTGGCTGTCTTTTGATGAAAAGGCCAAGAATCTGGCAGTTGTTCAATTCACTCAAGACGTGGATGTCTGTGCTGGTCTTCATTTTACTTTGCGACCCTGAATAAGTGGGTTCTAATACCAGCGGTGGAACGCTCCATCAGCAAGATAGATGAACTTGCCAATGAGAAGGAGGGCAAGCAGGCAAAAAACCAAAAGCTTCCTTCTTCCATGACCTTTTAAGTACACTGCCACCAGAAAGGTGTGGCCCAGATTTAGGTGTTATTTTCGAACATTAAATAATTGGGATTTAGGGTGGAACTTCCCATCAAGAGAGATCCCTCACAAGTCTTCTGTTAACTTGGATTTTAGCTGATTCCAGATGGAGTCAAGGTGACAGCCAAGCATAGCCCTCACACGTCTAGGAAAGGTCAGCAGATATGAGGGTTATATGACTCAGATTGGTAGCATTAACCCGGGACCTTAAGCATTGACTGTAATTCTTCCAAACTTTGAGGATTTGGCCCTTGAAGGTGGAGGTGCATCTTGTTTATATTTTTCTCGCTAGGAACCATGACCATGATTGTCAGGCGGATGGGCTTGAGACATGTGAAGGGTGTGAACGATGCTCCCTGAGTTCCCACTGAGCCCCGTGTATCACCTGCATTAAGACTACAGAATGAGCAAGCTGGGATTCCTGCCCTAACCCAGCAGCACCAGCAAATGGACTCTGCCTATAGAAGCTGACCATACAAAGACCGTTCCATAGCTTTTAGAGAAATTTGAATGAGATGAGCGCAAGACAAAAAGAGAATACACTTTGTAGGGTTTAATAATGTCATTGAGATTGTTTGAGGAAGAAGAAAAAAAACTTCAAATTTTAAATGTGTAATCCAATGTCAATCCGGGTGTGCTCTGCATGTAGACTTCACAGAGCCGATGTAAGAACAAGCACACTCACTTGCTACGGAAGGTAAAGATGAAGGAAGATGGAAAGGAGAGGAGGGGTGGGCAGGGGAGGAGGAGGAGGAGGCAAGGTTTGAATGGAGGAGGAGCTTCTAGACACCAACTTGTAATGTTTCTCATGTCCTTGAGGGTGGAGTAAAGAGATTACACAAGAAGCCTGGACGATGTGGAACTCTGTATACAATTTCTTAGGCTTACAACAGCATTTAAAATGATAATAATAATTTGAAATGTGAATTGAAGTTCCATTCTCTTTCTTCCTTTTCAAAGTAGCAGACCAATTTTCTTTGTTTTTCTCTAAATCTAATAGCATCTAAAAGAAAAAATTAACATCATTTTTTTCTTAGACTAGTTCATCAAAATCTTACAAGTGCCTACTAGGTCCTGAGTTATGCATGAAGGCTAGAAGGAGAGACCATGACAAAGCTCTAACATTCAACTTGTTTATTAGTCTGCGGAAGCTGCCAAAGAAAATTCCACAGTGGAATTCTATTTCTTCACTGAATTAGAAATACACGTTCAAGTTCCTAGAAGAATCCATATCTTGTTGCAGCATTCTTTCTGGCTTAGCAGTGTGCAGAGATAGAGGGGTGCCTGGGACTTTTCCATTTCTTATGTGGATTCTAGACCTATGGGATTAAGGCCCCCACTTGGCCATTCAACTTAACCTTTGTAGATCCTGTAGACCCTGCCTCTAAATGCCTGTCTCTAAATCCAGGCCTCAGCACACAAATTTAAGGGGACACAATTAGATCCACAACATAACATGTGAGTGAATTTTGGGGACTATGGTCCAGTTTACACAGAAGGTCAGATATTGAATTTCCTCTTTATTGAATTTCTCCTTGGCTTCAATCTTGGCAACAACTTGATTATGTGAGCTGACATTTTGAACAAACTGTCTTTTGAATCTCAGGCCCAGATTATTTCATTCCTTGCCCGTGGTTATGTTCACTAGCAAATAAACAGCAGCAGTATTTTCTCATTTGGCGCCCGGTGCTGTTTCCTGTGTACCGCACCACACCACAATGTGCACTCTTATTCTGCTGCTTCTGCTAACAAGAAGGAAATGCAGTGTGGACGGCGGATGTACGTATGAAAACTCGAACGATCGAGCAGTCATCTTGGTATGAACTTCCCAGATAACCCCAATAAGACAAACCACTGACTCACCTCAGGGGACTTTCCTGCTTGTCAGTTACCACCTAGATTTCTTCCTCACATTTTATTTTAGAATCTGAGGACCCTGGAAAAGTTTGAAGATGCTTCTGCTGCTCTGTCCCTGAGCTCGGAACCTAGTGACTGAGGCTGTCCGCCTGGCCTGTGGGGCGCTCTCTGAGGAGGCAGTCCCTGTATAGCAGTTCCACTCTGAACGTAGTGTAGACGATACATGGCAGGCCAGGAAGGGCAGAGGAGAGAAATGAAAGCTGGTCCTTGAAGCAGTTCACGAAAATGCTGCTGCCTGGAGGTCTACACAAGTCACCTGAGAGAGATCAGAGGCAGAAGAGGCAGTCCTGAAATATCCCTAATAGGCAAATGGAAACAGAACCAGAGATAAGGGTGGGGTAAGGAGACAGGGTCATCCTTAATGGATGCTAGGAGACATTTCGCTGGAGTAAGAGTAGCGCTCGCGCGCGCGCACAAGCACACACACACACACACACACACACAGACACACACACAAAGGAATAGTCATTGCACATTTTGGTGAATACGAAGTAAATCTCTAAGGAGCTTCTTCAGCAAATCCAAGGCATCATTTGGGCTATGTGTGAATATTTTTCCAAAGGGGAAATGTCATATTGAAAATAAGCTCATTTTGTTTATGAAAAAATTCAACAACCTCTGGAAACTCAGTACTGAAATGTATTAAGCATATTAAAATGTCTCTGTCCACCTATGGGGAGAGGGATGTCTTTCCCTGAAATCAAGATGAAATGTGTATCCTCCCCCTACAGAATTTCTTGCCTTAAGAAATGGTACAGTTTCAAGCAAGTGGCGATGATCTTGTAAGGACAGATAGGCACAGGCCTGCCACTGCTCTAGTGTAAAGTGACGCAGACCTATTTTCATGAATAATGGAAAGGTGAAAAGGTCTTGTAAGGGATTCAATAGTTATACGCTGGGGTAGTCCAGAATTTTGGTGCAAATATTCAAAATCTGGGCTTACAAAGCAGTGAAATAGACTGGTTGAGAATCATTTTCACAAAGTTCTACCTGCAGAAATATGTAAATGCATGCCCATTTTAAAGTGAGAAAATATGTTCTTGAAAAAATGCATAGTAGTGGCTAGAAATGCTGTGTTGCATAAACATCATAAGTATCTGGTAATCATGAAGCTATCAGGGTGATTTGATTTTTACAGTGGAATTCAGGCTGGGGATACAGCTAGATAGTAGACAGTGTGTGTGTGTGTGTGTGTGTGTGTGTGTGTGTATTATGGTGGGGCTGTGGTGGGGGATACAATTAGTTTGCATGTAAAAAACTAAAATCTGAAAGAAGTGTGCCCACAGCATAAACCTGAGAACAGATAGATATTTCCCTCTTTTCTATGCTACAACCAACACAACTTAAGCATAGTTTAATATCAAGGCATATTACATCTTATTTTACACGGACTGATTAATAGCTGAAAAGATCAGTAGAAAAGTCTTTGGCTCCCGCTGAGCTCAGGGAGTTTGAAGGAAACCGCAGGAGAGGGGCTGGTCCTGACTTCAGCCCAGGCCACCGCTGGGTCCCCAGTCAGTCATCTGTGCGCGCCCGCCCTGCTGTGCTTTTCAGTGATCTGGAGTGTGCCTTCAGTAGCTTGGCCTTCCATCTCCCTCCAGGGTACTGGGGAGCTTTGCGGTAGAACAAAGGAAGCTCTGAATGTGTCTCCCCCCCCCGCCCCCCCGAGAATGAGCAGTGCGTTATATTCTCAAAGTCCCATTTTCAGACTGTTCCCTGCGAGGGAACATCTGAGAGACTCCTTATCTTTTATCCCCAGTGTAACGGAAAAATACTAGCCCGAGGAAGTGGGCTGTGAAAAGCTGTCAGAGCCTGCCTACCTTTGGCTTTGATAATGACTCTAGAACCTCTCCTTAACCCTACTGAGATCTGACTCAACGTGGGGAGAAGCCAGAAATACCAGGGCGTCTCAGGAAAAGTAACAGAACAGCCCCGGAGAGACAGAGAGGAGGGAAGCCGGTGATTTGGAGCGGGGTGGGTGGGTGCAGCAAGAGGCATAGCCCGTTTAGACAAAAGGGCCATAAAACGATGTCTTTCTCAGAGAGTGTAGACGGCTAGATGAAGGGGCCACCGGGCTTTGCTCGTCACCAAATGTGGGCGGGGGTGGGGTGGGGGTGGGGGTGGGATCTTGAGGATAGGGAAAGCTGAGGACACCGAGCGATGAGCAAACTTCCCTCCGCCTCTGCCTGTGGCTTTATTAGCAGCCAGGCAAAATCGGTGTGCAAAGAATAGCTTTGCTGGATAACAGCTGGGGAAATGGCAAATTATGCAGTTTTGCAGGCGCACACAGACCCCGCAGTTGCCCCGAAATCAAATTAGACGAGGCACGGGGCTAAGCAGTGACAGCTTCAGGGCTGAGGGCTCCAGCTTGCCGGGGTGCTCAGGTGGGTTCTGTGCTGAGCTGGGGAGGCCTCTATTTGGGGGGTCTGTCTACCAGCCCACAGGTCTGTGCTGATCTTCCCAAGCGCCCAAGGCCACGGTGGTGTTTACTCGCCTGTGTGGTGTGAAGAGGACGCCTTGCCTCTCCACCGTCCCCCTCCTGCACGCGATATTGATTTTCCACCGTGATACAGAAAGGCCTTTCTTCTAAGTACCTTTGGAGGCGGACGTGGCTGTAGAGCCAGCTTTGTGAGCGAGGGCCTGTGTTCAGGGAACACAGAAGGGCTTTCTCCATTTCAAGTTGTGTTTGTGCAATATACTAGTCATAACAAGTTCCTGTTTGACTCCAAGTTGTTCATGAAAAATCCAACCAACAGATTGAAGCTGTTTGTTGCGTCACTCGATTAGTCCAAACAAGCCCCGTAATTAGGGTAGCTAATTAATACCTGTGTCTCCCGTGCACCCGAGCTGACATTCTGAAGGTGTTGCCAGTTCAGAAATGTAGAAATAATTACTCTCGAAAACTGGGCAAGGAGGCGTCTTTCCATGGGATTTCACATTGCATATGCAAATGTTCTCTCTTTTGAAATGTGGCTTGTGAAAAATAAGGATCATTTGAAAATTCTCCAGCCTGGAACTGATTTTTTTTATATCGAGTTTATGGAGACCTGGCTCCTGCCTTGCGGCCATAAAAGGCTTACCAGCAGCAAGGCAAAGGAAAAAGAAAATTAACAGAGCCATCCCTGGCCCCGGAGCAGCGTAGTCTGTAATACGCTGAATTTGTAGTCTTGATAAAGCTTGGAATTGGTGTTTCATTACTTTGAATTTAAGTACCCAGGTTCCCCATTATTTAAAAAAGTAAGCATAAGTTCTGTTCCTGGATTTCAAACAGTCTTTTAATATCACGCACAGCCAATGCCTCTAAGTTCAATGTGAGGTGTCAATGTACTTTTATATCTGTAAATACCGTAATACACAGTACTGAAATTTCAGAGGGGCCAGTGTGTAGAAAGAGAGGACACTTGAATCAAAGGGAAGCTGATTTATAGTCATTGATTCATTTGGGATCAATTGTCTGAGACATCACTGAAGGGACTGCATGTATAATGAATGATACTTCAGGCAATTTTAAACTGAGAAAGTCTGTCCTTAACCGGTTACTGATAGCATCTAGTTCCTGATTATAGGGACTCTGACTAGATGATACTAGTTACTGCATTTTGTAAAGAAAAATTGAACAACAACAACAAAAAGGTCAGGTTCCATTTTGGTGATGGCAAGATTTAGGTAGTGAGCAGGAGAGTGTTCAGAGGGAAGGGAGGGCTGGGAGTCTGAAAGGCTCAGTCTCTGCAGCACGTAGAGCAGGCTAGCCCGTCTGTGAGCGCAGACAGCTGCATGTAGATGGAGTCTGCAAGAGGACAATCCCTTTAAGGGGGTAGGTCAGTGTGGAGGACGATCCCTTTAAGGAGGTAGGTCAGTGTGGAGGGCGATCCCTTTAAGGGTCAGTGTGGAGGACGATCCCTTTAAGGAGGTAGGTCAGTGTCAAGTGCAGTTGGCAAGAGCCTCTCTATCTCCTGGCTTGCAAGAGAGTGTGGCTGTGGGAGCTCAAATTAATTCTGGGTGCAATGAGTCCTGGTAAATATGGGGAAAGGCTCAGGAGACTCTACTCCCTCTGACTCTAGGGATCTTCTGCTGTGGCTGTGAGGTTTTGTTACTTCAGCAAGACCGGGAGCGGATGCAGCCTCTGGGGCTTAACTACAGAGCTGTTTGCTGTGGAGAAGGAAGTGTCCAGCAGAGGGGCTCTCCCGCCCACTCGCGCTGCTGAGTACCTTTTAGAAGAGGCTGGGGTTTGAGTCTGTCAGAGAGTCTTTGTACTGGAGGAACACACTATTGAGATAAATGAGAATAGGGTTCCAAACTGGTTAATGTGAAAATGAGTCGAAGCATGCCTTAATCTTCTGCCCCAAGAAACAGAAACAATAGAGAGGTGACAGTGCTGGTGGCAGTGGTGGTGACAGTGCTGGTGGCAGTGGTGGTGACAGTGCTGGTGGCAGTGCTGGAGGTGGCAGGATGGATAATCAAGTGGGGAAAGAAGAATTTCAATTTGAAATGGCAATACATATTTCATGACTGTATTAAAGGGCAAAATCGTAAGTGGCATAAGGGGGTTCAGACCTAGGTCGTTTCCGGTAGAAGGAAAAGTCACATCCATTGCAGAGAGAAGCTGGGGCAGATGGTAGGAAGTGAGGGAGAGTGGGGGTGGGGCAGCAGTGAGTGGGGGTGGGGCAGCAGTGAGTGGGGGTGGGGCAGCAGTGAGTGGGGGTGGGGCAGCAGTGAGTGGGGGTGGGGCAGCAGTGAGTGGGGGTGGGGCAGCAGTGAGTGGGGGTGGGGCAGCAGTGAGTGGGGGTGGGGCAGCAGTGAGTGGGGGTGGGGCAGCAGTGAGGAACAGCATCTCCTGGGGGAACCTCTGGACTTCCCAACACAGTGCTGGTGCCGATTATCCAGTCCCCTTAGAGGAATGGTGAGAAGCAAACCATTCATCCATCCATCAGTGATTCTGTCATCACAACAAAGAAAACTTTAGGAAGACCAAATAGAAGAGTCCATGAGGGGCTGCAGAGATGGCTCAGAGGTTAAGATCACCGACTGCTCTTCCAGAGAGGTCCTGAGTTCAATTCCCAGCAACCACATGGTGGCTCATAACTATCTGTAATGGGATCCGATGCCCTCTCCTGCTGTGTCTGAAGACAGCTACAGTGTACTCACATACATAAAATAAATAAATGAATCTTAAAACAAATAAAAAATGAAGAGGAAACATGCCGCAGCTACAGTGCAGAAGCCAGTGTTGGGGGGTCACAGCACTCGCGGAAACTCATTTGGGACTCAGAGGAGGAGCAGGGGTGAATCCAGATAGGCACCTTTCCAGATAGTGTAACTGAAGAAGCAGGGGTATAGGAGGAGAAATTGATGTGTCAGACAAAATAATAATACAGTGTTTAGATAAATTGGGATAAACGTGCCAGTTAGATGATGACTATATTTCCTGATGACTATATTCATGGAGCATGCCTAAGGTAGAGCCAGGCCTAGGGACATTAGTCTCCCAAGTAAGAACCAGCCTGTACATCTTAGCAGCCTCTCGTTTTGTGGCTGAAAGTCTCACTTTGGTTCTCATTGGGCCCAATTCCACGCTTTGTTAACACTGGAGATGTTACTTAGGTTTCCTATGCCTCAGTTTCCACATTTGTAAGCTCTAATGGTTTCGGGATTCTTTCTTAACCAAGTTAGTATGCATGGAATGCCCAGCCGGGTTGCCATTGGACTGCTGGGATCTCCCAAGGAAAGTGGATTTTCTCTGGCTAGACGAGGCTAGCTGTGGCTATGGGGGCTCTGCCTTGCCCACCTATCTGAAACCACGCGGGGACAGTGTCCTTCTGCCAGCAGGGCTTGGGTCCCTCCGAGGGGAGGGAAGGCAATCCTAAGCTGTCTTCATCTTCAGAGCTGCTTTTTCTCTCTCCCCCTCCATGCTGTGTCTGAGGAAACCAGGAAGTGACCGCCAGTCTTTATTGACACTTCACTCTGAAATGTGCTTCTCTGAGCTGGGTTCAGGAGTGAGACAGAAATTAAGATTGGCTTTACCCCTCTCCAGAAGGAACATTTAATTTTTAATCAGGAAAAAAAGCAATTTTCATCCAAGTGTGAGGTAAAGCTACATGGGGAGGAGATAATGCCCCTGGAGTGGGTGCAGACAAGCACACTGTCCAGAATCAACAGTGGTACTGTTTATGAGACATAGGGAATTAAAAATGTAACCTTATCTCAACAAGAAAACACCATGAATAATGTTTCTTGGCTCATTCTGCAAGGCCAATTTCCTTCCTTCCTTCCTTCCTTCCTTCCTTCCTTCCTTCCTTCCTTCTTTCCTTCTTTTCTTTCTTTCTTTCTTTCTTTCTTTCTTTCTTTCTTTCTTTCTTTCTTTTTTCTCTCTCTTTCTTTCTTCCTTCCTCCCTTTCTCTCTCTCTCTCTCTCTCTCTCTCTCTCTTTCTTTCTTTCTTTCTTATTCAACAAATTCTGTTACCTTTTAAAACAGTAGGTCATATATAAGCACTAGGAACAGAGTAGCGAATACAATTGTCAAAATTCCTTGGCCACCACCACACATTCCCTGCTTACACTTCATTTGCCAGCTGCCGCAGCTGTGTACTGTAGAGTGTATGATTACATCACGGCCCAAATAAAAGGCAGAGACCCCAAACTCCTCTCCCCCTTTTCTTCTTCTTCGTTGCCCCCTTCTTCCTCTTCTCTTCTCCACTTTCCCCCAATAAACCTCTTCTTGTGGGAAAAAAAATCCTTGGCCTTTATGGAAGATGAACTACAGCAGACTTAGACGTGCAAGCACCTGTTAGATGAATGCATGGATACATGAACAAGGAACGTGTGTGAATCAGAGCAGCCTGTATGAGCTGGGAACGGCGTATTTTGTGTTGTACAGGCAAAGGACTTGGAAGAATTTGTGTAGGGTTAAAAATGGCAGGTCGTTACTTGGAGAATGAGAAGACTTTAGAGGAATAGAAACTGGATGGGTGAGCTCCAGGGAGACAGACTAATGTAGGATGTATACCAGTCTTTGGGGGGAAATGAACTGGCTGCAAGACTGTTAAAAAGGAGAGTTAACATGGGATCTTGAATGCCTTTCTTTCTTTGGGTGCAATAGGCCAATTCCTTGACCTTGTGATGGCTAATCTTCATGGTCAACTTTCCTGAATTTAAAGTTAGCTAGGAGACAGAACTCTTACAGGGAGATTTAACTGAGGGAAGACGCCCTCTGAAGGTGGCCGGCACCATCTCATAAGCCAGGTTTCCAGACAGAGGGAAAAGGGAGGAGAAGGTTGACAACACTGACCACTGTGGAACTAGAGGAAGAAACGCCTAGAATACATCTAGCATGTGTCAGGCATTTGCTAAGAGTCATATGGGCGATGGAGCTTTGCAAATGCAGGCAGATGCTGGGTGTGGAGCTCTGCACACACATGGTCATGTGACTCTCTCCACACCGTTCATGTGCAACAAGCACACTTATTAAGTCATATGATAACTGCTTGGCCCAGGCCTTCCACAGGTTTGTCTGGGGAAAAACTCAATTTCAACTATTGCCAGGGAGAATAAACCTCTTCCCTTTCCTCGAGAAATTATGTGCTTATGGGACTTACCCAATCTGGGAGCCTTGGGAAAAAAGCTCTGGCCATTTCTTTTTACTTTTCCTTATTCTTCCTTCCCCCCTCCTTCCCTTCCTCTCTTCTTCTTCTTCTTCTTCTTCTTCTTCTTCTTCTTCTTCTTCTTCTTCTTCTTCTTCTCCTTCTCCTTCTCCTTCTCCTTCTCCTCCTCCTCCTCCTCCTCCTGCTCCTCCTCCTCCTCCTCCTCCTTCTCTATAGGAGTGCTCTGCTGCATATATATGTCAGAGACAGCATCAGATCCCTTTATAGATGGTTGTAAACCTCCATGTGGTTGCTGGGATTTGAACTCAGGACCTCTGGTAGAACAGCCAGTACTCTTAACTGCTGAGCCATCTCTCCAGCCCCTTGTGCTTTTCTTTTATTGTTCATGTTTTTGAGGCATGATCTCAGGTGTAGCTCAGGCTGAGTGAGGTAGTCCAGCGCGATTAAGCTGATTAATTTTATATTTCTTTTTGTTAGTTAGCATCTACCTGGATTTATCTAATGTCTTCTTGAGAATTTTCTCTTGATGCTGCTGTTGGGAGCCAGCTGATGGTGAGTTTCCTGATCTTAGGCAGGATCATTAACTGACTCAGAAAACCAGAGTAGGGACATTCAATGCCAAAGTGGGAGGTTGGTCCATGTCTGACGCGGAAGCTCATCTGGGTTAATTTTGCATTGCTTGGGCATTGCTTGGGTCAGATAAGGGTTTTCTGTTACTTAGAGCATTCCCAAGGAACTGGGAGACAAGGCTATTATCAGGAACCCTCATCACTCCATCTACCTTTGGGATCTATGAGATACCAGCGACAAATCGTATTTCAGACCACGATCTCTATGAGCTTACATTTATCCAACCGGTAATCAATATATTTGGACATATTAAAGAGACAAGGACTTCTATTACAAACACATATCTTCCACAATTTAGAGCAACAGTAACAGAGATGGTAATGAGGAGAACAGACTTTGTTAAGCTTCTGATTTTTCCCCCTTTAGATCTGTGTGAGATACTTCAACTAAAGCACTCACACATAGCAAATGGGCCTAAAGAACACAATCTCAGAATCAGACAGACTTGATTTTTTATTAGAGTACATTCGAGCCATTTATATAAGCCAAGAGTAGGTTTTCCCTCTCTGTAAGCTTGTCTTCTCATTAATGAAGTGGGGACAGTGAGGCTACTTATCCTACTCAGCTGTCAAAATGCCTGCTACTTGGGAGACACTCGTGGACACTCTAGATTAGTCTATTTAACATCTCTTCCGAGCTCTGCATGTCTAACCTCCTGACTGCAGAGGTTAGAGCGCGAAAAAGGAGCATTTATCAAGCCCTCTCTTAGAGTAGCTTCTGGATATTGTGTGGGTTCCATCAAGTGGATGTGTTCAAGTGAAATGACTGGGGACCAGTGTTAAGAGGAGAGAGCCATTGGCAACGAGCAAAGAGACCATTTGCAGACACAGCTACGGTGGACACAATGTGAGTGCTGTCATCAGCTGCCCGAGAAATTGACTTTCCACAGCAGCATCTACTGCTGTATTGTATCGTGACAAAGATCGTGCAATTCTGGGTGCCAGTGGTCATTCTGGAGGCTTAGTTGAAAGCTTGTTCGTTCAGTCCATTCACCGATCTCACAAACCATCCAATATCTGCTATAAATCACTCTATGTATAAATTTACAATGATAGCTCCTATCTAAACGCACAACTGAAACAAAACCCAATAAACAACCACAAGTTCTTCTTCTCAGTAGATTCTCATAAGTGCTGACATTGGACTAGATTCTAGGAATCTCAAGAGGAACCAGGATGTAGTCCCTGTGTTTGGAGAGCTTAATGTTTTGTGGAAGATATACATTTGAATGTTGGTAGTTATTAAAATGAACCCAGAGCCATATGTTGCCGTTAAAGTACTTTCTTGAATGGGAGGATGGAATAATTAGCAATCACTCAGTAGCTAGGAATGGCTTCAGTGTGGAGACATTTTGTGGAGTCGCGAGGGCTAGTGGGAGGTCATGAGACCGATGAGATGGAGGAGAGGCATCAGGCAAGGGCATTTATAATCGAGAGTTCAACTTGTGTGATGGCGAAGAGAGGGAAGTGCTCTCCCCTGTTAGGAAGCGTGAGAGGCCTGGTGGAGCTGGGGTGTGGTATGTGGTGGGATGGTAATGGGAGGAGAAACGCATGAAGAGTCAGAGACGGACCAGATTGTGTAGAACTGTGTGTGCCTAATTAGGGAATTTAAATGTTACCACCCAGTGGTGGTGTACCAGCAGGAATTTTGAAAGCAAGGCAATGAAAATAAACAGCTTTTGTTTCCCCAGTGGAACACTGGCATCCTTGGGAGAATAAATTGGAGGATAAAGGTCTTCAAAAAGTAAGATGCTCTGAGATGAAAGGCTGCTGGACATGGTGACAGAGCTCTATAATCCCAGCGTTCCTGTAGCGAGGCACGAGGCTATCCTTTAAAAATCAGCCTAGGGTACATATCAGGGAACTTTATAGCAGAAGCAAAGGGGGTCATGAGAATGAGGGTGGGGTAGTTACAGAGAGGAGGTACAGAATTTAGACTTTATTTTCTGACAAAAAATGTGCAGGATGGGAGACCAATTGGATTAGAAGGAACATGAGGAATCTAGCCATAATCTAGGCTTCATTTCTGGAGTTATCTCCACATTAAGAACAGTTCCTAGCACATAGTAGGTGGTCAGTACATGTTTAAGTGAAGAGGCTCCGTGTTGATGCCGTGCACTTACACGGTTTTGTAAATTCAGCAGGAAGGCACGGCTCGCCGTTTCCACACCTGCTGGTGAAAGTCTGCAGGAAAAGACAAGGGTCTAGAAATTCAGGAGAACCAGGAAGGAACTCAGTAGCTGACAGGGCCTAGACAGTGCTTAGATTGCTTCTGGTCTTCTAGAAAAGAGTTGCAAAGCAGTGAACTCTACAGGGTTGCGAAAGTGCCGTGCAGCCGATTTGTACGGAGGAGAAACTATTTCACTGGGTCTTGATTTACCCTGTGACGCTAATGGCAAAGACTAGCTTAAACAACAGGGATGGTGCCGGGAATTTGGAGAGGGGAGTGGGAGACTGAGTAGCTATGTGGGAGCACCCTGTGGGCAGAGTAAAGGGCTTTTGAGAAGCTCCCTACCCTTCACAGACGAAGCTGAACCACGAGCGGCATACTGGCTAAACTATTATTAAGAACTTTGAATTTTTAGCTCTTCCTATATGTGACCATTGCGACCAGCCCAGGTGACACCGCCTTGGGCAATCAGCTCAGCCACCTAAGCGGTGGAGAGTGTTGCTCGTCCTCATATGTGAGAAAATCAAGACAGACAGGGTATGGTCCAACTTTAATCACCTGGCAAGTGCCAGAGATGGGATTTGATTTAGGCCTGCCTTATCCAGGGTCTGGGCATTTCCTGAACTTTTCAATGCTTGTTACTGAAGAAAATGACTCTCTCATGTTCATCTATGCTACTAACTCACATTGTGAGAACCAAGATTCAAGTATCTATTGTCCGCCAACCCCTTCAGGTGCCTCATTCTGGCTTCTAACCACGTTTCTCTGTGTTGGAATCCTTCTCTTCACAGAGAAGACTCTCCCCTCTACAGATCCTCCTTCCCTTAAGGAACCACCAGCATTCTGGTCCTCTCTCCAGCGTATGATGCCCCGCTGGCTTGCCTGGCAGTGAGCGATGTTACTTTCTCAAGTCTTTGGACTGTTTCTGTATCCCAGTTGTTTCTCTTACCATCTTCTACAGTGTGCCTGGAAAGCTCATACCCCATAGTGGTATCTGGTTTCTCTGGGTTGGATCTGACAAAAAGATGTCTGCATAGCGTGATGACCTTAGCCACATCCTAGAATATCTGAGGACAACTCCATTTTTAGAAGACTAATAGTAAGTTTGAGATCCTTGCTTATTTAGCTGTTGAGAGTAAGCCAATCAGCTGAATGGAACCAACTAATACAGGGATTTAGAAAAGAGAACTCAGATCATCAATGGATCCAATTTCCAGTGACTTTGGAGTGGTTTATTTAAAGTTTCATTCACATTCTTTTCTTTTGACCCCTCACTTTTTGGTGTATGTGTATTCTGTTGCCCCTCCCGTGTCTGTGTGCGCCTGCATGCGTGGAGCATGTGTGTATATGGTCCAAAGGTTAGACTTTGGTGTCAGTCCTTAGGAGCTATCATTAAAGTATATTTATTTGTCTATTTATGCACATGTGTGCTTTATCTAACTCCGGTTGTCAGGCTTGGCACCAAGTTTTTCTACCTGCTGAGGAGTCTGGATGGATCTCCACATTTTTGTTGTTTTGGAGACAGAGTCTCTCACCTGGATCTAGGTGTCTCACCTAGGGGTCATCAATCAGCCTAGGCTGGCTGCTGAGCACGGGGATTACAAGTTCATAATGCCACACCCGAGTTTCCAGACGGGTGCAGGAAATTGAACTCAAGTCCTCATGCTTGTATGCCAAACAATGTACCAAGGAAGCCATCGCCCCAGCCCTCCTCTCAACTTTAAACATAGGACTGAATGCATGGTCCTGGCAGGAGGAGGGTTAAAAACAAGAAATGCTTTCAATGGAGAAGAGTGAGTCTGCCCTTTCATTATCTTATTCATTCTGGGGAATGGGCGGAACAATTTTCTTCCCTGAGATAAGAAGGCATTATTTGTGCTCCCATACCTTCTAGTCTAGACATATGGGCCAGAGGACATTTTTGCTCCCAAGAGGACATTGGTTATGTCCAGAGACACTTTTGGTTGTCAACAGCTGTAAGGGTCCTTGTGGAATCCGGTGAGTAGAAGGTCAGCGCTAACTATTCTACAGACTGCAGGGCAGCCCCTGCATAAGGAATTCCTGGTAGTGGTGCTGAGAAATCTGGCCATGGAAGAAAGCACAGCAGGATTAAAGCTGGAGGGAGGAGAGGAGCCGCAGAATGAAGGAGAGGCTGTTTTCCCCTTTGGTTGTGTAACCCAGGTTCACCAGGCAGAGCACATAAAAGGCTCTCAGGGGAATACGAACGGCCGGGGCCAGCCAGCAGAGCAGATGGCCCGTGGAATCCTGCTGTCTCGTCTTTTCCTCCTCACATCTGATGAGGGATGGTGGCCTGTGTCTGGCAGCTGGCTGCCATTTATCCTCTTTGTTACAGAACATCACCCGAGGACTCTTTGTGGTCAGCGTGATCTGATGTGTAATCAAGGCTAACCACGTTTCCTGAACCAAATATCGATGCTGAATTAAGACTGAGTAGATTTACACTGGCAGGAGGGACTGAGGCTCTGAAAGTGGGACAGGTCTGGAGCTCTGGTGTTATGTCACCAGGGAAGCTATGACAACAGAACCCTGGACATGTGTGCTTGAGATCTAGGTTCAAATCCCGTCTCCGCTGATGACTGCCTGCCCAGTGAGTGTCAAGGTATCCTTGTGTCTCGGCTTCTTCATTTGGAAAAAACAGATTAAAGATACCCTGGCTTATTGTCTTCCCTGGGATAAGAAGGCATTATTCTTTTCCCATTCCCCAAAAGAATAAGGCTTAATGTTTTATTGTTACCATTTTTAAAAGCAAAAAAAAAAAAAATATATGAAATTGGGTTGTTAGAGAAAGGGAGGACCTTGAAGATCTGGAGCCTGGAAAGAATATAGTCAAAATATACTGATATGAATAATTTAAATATGTATTATAATAAAGAAAATGCTTTGTCATAGCTAATGCAGCCAGCCAACATTTTGGGGGGTTATTCAGGATTGAAGCTAGGGCTTTGGATATGTTGGGCAAGCCCTCTGACATGTAGTTACACCCCTATCTCTCCTTTTCTTTTCTTTTCTTTTTTTTTCTTTTTTTTTTTTTGTGATGGTCTCCATTGGCCAGGTTGTCCTTGAACTTCCTGTGTAGCTGAGGCATACCTTGGCCTTACTATTGTCCTGCACAGTCCTGAGCCACCAGGTGCAGCTCAGATAACAATGTAACTCAGGGCATTTAATTAAACAATGACATTGACCCTTTCAGGAGTGTGTATAAGGGTCAGTTTCCATATTGGAAAAAAATCCAACAGTAGTCAGCACTCAGCCGTCTAAGGGATATGGCACCCCAAGAACCCAGGGGCTGCTCTGTCCATGTATGGCGTCTATGTCAAAGAGAAGCTGTGCTACTTGGCTGGTCTTTGGCGTGGAAATGTCCTTAGAAGAGCAGCTCACACAGCAAAGGGCTGCTAGGTAAGGTTTGAGTTGGGATCTCCCACACACATGTGAAAGAATGGGGCTGTGTGTTGTCGGTCCACAGCTGGGGGCCGGGGGTGGGGTGGGGGAGCTAAAACATGAGTATCCCTGTCCAGCCAGTGTTGGGCTTATCGAGAGATCCTGTCAAACACATAAAACAAGCAAGCAAACACATGTGGAGAATGCTTACACATTTTCAGCCCATCTCCCATTCCCGCAAAGAATATAGCACAAAAATTATTTGTACAAATACAATTATTATGTAGAAATCAAAAGTTCTGATTAGGGACATTTCTGCTCCGTTTTGATAAACAGAACTTTTAATTTTATTTTTATTTCCAGTAAAATAAATCCCCCAACCAGCTTTCACTTCCAACAGAGTGTGTGGTTGGAGGAGAGTCATTTCAGGTAAAAAGCACTGGGAAGGAACCATAATTCACTAATGACTTACCTATAGGACAGAAAGTCTTGAGAAGTGCAAATTGCTTCAAGCTCTTACTGGGCCGTGCTGCTGGACTATTTTATGTGCCAGACATGCTGTAAATATTGATTGAAGGAAAGGAAGAGAGGCCCGTGAGATGTGCACAGAGATTGGTTATCACTGTTGCTGTGGGATTTGTCGATGATGTGGTTTTGAGGGAATATTAGGGGGAAAAAGTGCTTGGGTTGTGCGGAAGGCAGGAGAGAGGAGTGAGCATCCAGGAGCCTCACAGATACCTCCGTGCTCTTGGCAAAAAAAAAAAAAAAAAAAAAAAAAAAAAAGGGGGGGGGGACAGGAAAGGAAGGTCAGCTCTCCTTACCCTTACACTGAACACAGTTAGGATGTCAAAATGGTGGCAGAAAGTGACAGAGATGAGACCCAAAGCTCTTATACACGGGAAGGGGAAATAAATGCTATGGGCTGCCCCACCTCAAATTCCATTTTATATATATAAAATTCCATTTTATATATAAAAAACACCTTACAAAGCCTAACGGGCTTACCCATCTTTAGCTTGTGTTAGTCTACCCCCTGCCTCTCATGTTCCCTTAACAATCGCACCCACACCCACATAACCCTTTAACTTCCGGCATCCCTCCCTGCCCCGTTCACGCCTACTTTCATTGCACCTCTATGCCGCTCTCCCCCATCCTGTAACGCAGCCCTCTGCGCATGCCTCACGCGTGCTGTTCTAGCTTCTGTAAGTACCGCACGTTAAACACACAAATGAACGATGTGAAGCTAGGGCCCAAGCCAGAATACACGACACTCGTCAAAGTATACCTCTCACTCAGGCTGCAAGGCCATAGACTCCCAAGTGGCTTCTATGCACATTTAATTTGGCTGAGCTTTCCCTGGTCCCTTACCCGCCCATCCCCATCGCTCCTCTTAGGTATCCACCAGCACCATTTGCTCCGATATTCTTCTCTACTTTCGTCTCACCGATATCCTTCCATCCGTCCTTCCTCATGCAACTCCTTGCCAATGATCCACTTCTACTTTTCTTCATTGTGATCCAGGTTAAAACACAAACAAGAGATTTGATGCCAGGGCCCGAGAAGGTAAGAAGCAACGCGGATGTGCAAGTGTCTCTGTCGTAAATATAAAGGTCTTTGGGACATGTCCAGGAGTGGTACTGTTGGGTCATATGGAACACCTATTTCTCCTTGAATTTTAAAAAGACACTTATTCATTTATTGCATGGGCATAGGTGCTTTTTTTTGCATGAAGCCCGTGGAGGCCAGAAGAGAACACTGGATCCCCCCAGAACTGTAGTTGACAGGCAGTTATAAAAACCCATGAGAGTGCTGGCTCCTCTACAAGGAGAGAATCTTGTAGAGGTCCAATCCTTGAGCCAGCACTCTAGCCCCTGATTTCTAGCTTATGAGAAACCCCCAGAAAGATTTCCAAAATGGCGGCACCAGTTTACACTCCTATCAATTACCAATCGTGTATAAAGGTTCCTTCCCCTGCCACCTTTGGCTGAAGTTATTGTAATTTATATTTTATTTATATTTATATTATGGCAATTCTGACTGGGTCAGAGATGGAATCTTAAATAGTTTTAATCTTTAGTCGTATGGTAACTAAAGTCATGGGTTATTACGTGCAGAACATCAGTATCAGGCATGGGGTTACCTCTCTCCAGGTTATTGACCAGGGAGCCCCAGAGGCACCCAAACCAATACAGGCTGGTGTCATTCTCGATTTCTCACTATCACTATATGACAACAGCCCCTTGCTAACGATACTTTCTGCTTGCTTGCGGGACCCAGAGAAGCCAGTCTTGAATTTTCTAGAAAGTTCTCCCCACTGGCTAGCCTTCATAAGGTGCTTTGCAGACTACTTGGGAAGAAAAGACATTAGTGGCCTTTTCCAGTGCTGGACCTAAAAAACTGACATGTCAGGCAAGACATGCACGGTGGTGTAAAAACGAAAACAGTTTCTGGGCTAACCAACTGTTCTCTTGATTGAATTTAGTCTTGCTCAACAGGAGGGAATTCATGCCTAGTACTATAAGCATGGTCAGACTTCATGGGTAGGGAAAGTCTTTGGAGCTAGGGGAGACTCTATTGACGCTGTTTTTTTAAAAATGGTCTTAGTTATCAATTGCATTCTAAATATTTATGTTTATACCCATAGTTCTATGTCTATTTATCCTCTTTGTTACAGAACATCAACCGAGGACTCTTTGTGGTCAGCGTGATCTGATGTGTAATCAAGGCTAACCACGTTTCCTGAACCAAATATCGATGCTGAATTAAGACTGAGTATATTTACACTGGTGGGAGGGACTGAGACTCTGAAAGTGGGACAGGTCTGGAGCTCTGGTGTTATGTCACCAGGGAAACTATGACACCAGAACCCTGGCCATATGCAAGATCTAGGTTCGGATCCCATCTCCCCTGATACTTTTTATTGCTGTGGGTGGTTAGCATAGAGGTCACTACTTCTCAAAGTGCTGAAAAGAACTGAGAACTCATCCACCATGGGATATCTCTATCCACCTCACCCTTGCAGAGCTCGGGGAATGTCTGGGAAGAAGAGCAGAAAGAACACAAGAGTCGGGATAGAGAGTGTGATGGTGTTTTAGGTCAACGTGACACAAGATACAGTCACTGGAAAGGAGGGAATCTCAACTGAGAAAATGCCTCTGTAAGATCTGGCTGAATATAATTTTTTTAAATAGTGATTGATGGGCGAGGGCCCTGCCCATTGTGGGTGGTGCCATCCCTGGACTAGTGATCCTGGGTGCTATAAGAAAGCAGACTGAGCAAGGCATGGAGAGCAAGCCAGTAAGAAACACCCCTCCAAGGCCTCTGCATCAGCTCCTGCCTCCAGGATCCTGCCCTGTTTGTGTCCTGACTTTCTTTGATGTTGAACGGTGATATGCAAGTTCAAGCCAAGTAAACCCTTTCCTCTCCAACTTGCTTGGGTCATGGTGTTTATCACAGCTATAGAAACCCTGTCTAAGATGGAATGGATGGACATGACCTGACTATTGCAAACATGAAGCCACCATAACCTGCACAAATTCAGGCCAATTAAAAATTCCAACATAGAAAGTCTTCTGAAGCCTTAGCTGTACCCGAGGTGCCATTGGCAACTGATGGCTTTGGGACGGGGTGGGGGGTGGGGAGAATGGGTAGATTGCCCATGTCCCAGTGGATGACATGGTCATATGGGTAGCAATAATTGGACTCAATAAGTTAATAATCAAACAAGAAAGCAAGCAAATAAATAGATTTAAAGGAGGAGATGAAGTTTGGGTAGGTGTGTGATGGAGTAGTCCTGGGGGAGTTGAGGCAGGAAAGTGGAGGAGGGGGGATATGATCAATATACATTGTATACATGTATGACATTGTCAAAGAATAAATCAAAACTTTTGTCAGTAAGAGGCATTGAATAGAAAGCTCAAAGAAAGTCATTCCTCAGTGAGATAAATCTAGCCCCACGCCTTCTAGAACTCTAGCTTGAAGTCCCTGACCCACAGAGGCACAGGCATCCTCTGACAGACACGTGGAGAATCTGCTTGGCAGGGACACGCCTCAGAAAGGACTGCATACAACACAAACCCAGGGATACAGTCCCAGCGGCATTCAGGCAAACACTGCCCTGGAGCTGTGCAGGGAGACAGGGTAAAAAGCCCGTGCCACACAGCTGGAAGAGACAGTGTTCTTACCTCAAGGCACTTAAAACCAGTCATGTATGGTGAAGGAGTGAGGCAGGCATCGGGGACACTGTAGCTGTCTAAGACAGGAGGAGGCAGACTGGAAGCTAGATATAAATATCTGTAATATTTCTCAATATTGCAGAAGTTTAAAAGCATGGCTTTGTACAGGAGGCAGCTCTGACCATGAACCTTTAGAGAAAACTAGAAGCAGTTGTGGATTAGTGTAGTCTGCTCAAGAAGGAAATGGATCTCTCGAGCATAGGTGGCGGTTGGGCATGAAGCTTATACTCCACTCTAGGAGTCTAGGAGTGCTTCTTTTTCCTTCTTATAAAAAAGGGAACTGAAAGAAAATTGTAAAGAATTTGCCTGGGTCTTTATCGCCAATAATGGGGACACTGGGCTCAAAATCAGACCCATTGGCTGTCACAACTGGTGTTTTGTCAGTTCATACTAAAGTGAGTCCAGACAGGGGAAAAGGAAGTTAACCACTGGGTAGGAAGGAAACGGAATCTGTCCATTCTCTCCATATCTGGCTTGAAATGTTGAAACACGCTAGTCTAATGCGCTCGGGAAGTTGTGTCCATAATGGCCTTCAGTCTAGAGCCTCTAAAAGCCGGTAGGGACAGGTGGGCAGCTTTGTTTTCAGTCCATGATTTCCTTTCACATATGTGACCACAGCAGTCTAGAGATGGAGGTGTGTGTGTGTGTGTGTGTGTGTGTGCGCGCGCGCGCGGGTTCTGATACGGGGATGGTGCACAGCAACTCTGGCATGGTCTCTTTTCTATTTGATTTCTTTACCGTCATGGGTAGCCTCCCTGACAACCATAGGATTCTTTCCACAAAGCAGACCCCGAGGCAGTGGACAGTGCTCTGTGTTTATTAGGGGAAATTACCCAGGAATCGTGGAGTGTAGCAGTGAAAGGATGGGGAAATGGGTCATAGGTGGGAAATAGAGGGTGGTCTGGCACTAGTCTCTGATGCAAGAAACTAAGGTTCAACTTCCCTGACGTCTTTTGGAGAGTATGAGGGATGTGCGTCAGGACTGTCTATCAGTCCCTACCCTGCCCCTCCTCCGAAGTGTTACTCTGTCTTGTACTCCGCCAGGCAGGGTTTTCAGTCCTGACATCCGTTCTATCGGAATTCAAGTCTACAGCTAACAAGATAATAAAGAAACTACCAAGGAACGTGGTGCTAACAATAGGTCACAGTGAAAGGGGTGGGCGCGCTGCAAGCCTATGGTGGCAAGGAGCATGCTTGTCAGGCAGCCTGGCAGGAATCACCGACCTGTTGTGGTTTCGTATCTAACACATTTGCGTTCTCCGCATAGATTTTATGTAAAGAGAACCTTGTAGCACTTGGCCTTTGTCTCTGGCTTCTTTCACTCAACATCGTATTTTCAAGGTCTCAAAACATAAATTCAAACGAAGTATTTCTTGCTGCTGTTCTATTTGGAGTTGGAAGGTGGCTCGCCCCTGGAGATCTCACTGCTTGGAGAACAGCGGCCCCTGGTGGATCCAAAGTGAACTGTACTGGCTCGAGGAGGAACGCCAACTGATCTTGAGGGAGCTAATAGTGGGGAAAGGATTTCCTTTTAAAAGCCAAAATAAGTTGTAAGACATTTAGCTTGCAACTACTGCCACGGGTTTCCTAAAACGGGATTTCTAGGGTAAGAAAACATCCCTGTAAAACCCGTTGATAGCCATTGCTGGTCTTCGTGCTGTTGGAGGGGTCTGTGAGCTGAGATATTTGCATCCCTCATACTTACTGTAGCAGGATTTCAGCTCTGCATAGACTAGCTTCACCGAAATCACAAGGCCATTTGGAGAAATCCATACTTAAAGTTGTGTTAAATGACTATAAATTAAACCTAAACGCTGTTTCGCTGTTATTACCACTATTAGTGGCAATCAAGTGTTTAAGCCCTGAGAATTGCCCTATCAAAATTCAAGTCTATGGCTAACAAGATAATAAAGAAGAAACATATTCTTATCTTAATAAGGCTACATCAGGTCTTGTTCTCGCCTACTGAGACATGTTAAATGATTTTCAACCAAATATTCGTCCCCATTATTTGACTACTCTGATACCCGGGCTTAAGCGTTCTCCGTCCGAGGCACATTTTCTTCTTCGCGTGTAAAATGAACTGATCAAAACAAAAAAGAAATATCTGAAGAAAAGGAGTTTTATGTTTGTTACCATGACAAAATGCTGGAGATCTTCAGTCCACGAAGATAAAAGACCCGTTTCCTGGCTTCAGGCCATGGTCTCCTTTTGCTTTGGGCCACTGTGGGTGGCAACCATGGGCAGAAAGGATTCACTCTTCTCATGGTGACCAGGAAGTAAAAAGAGAGAATGTGTTTCCAATGTCCCTTTCAAGGACCTTCTCCCAGTGGCCCTCCCTATTCAGTTAGGCCCCACCTGTTAGCACATCATCATTCCTTCTAGGCTCCGCCCAGCAGTTACCTAGCAACAGCCAGGTAGGCTGGGCTTGCTGTAAAAGGGACTGCCCTCTCTTTTCCCTCTGACGCCTTGCTCCCAGTCTCTCTCCACGTGTTTCAAGATGGCCTCTTTCTCTTTCTCTGACCCCCCTCTTTCTCTGCCTCTACTCCCTTCTCAGTCCCCCTTCCCATGCCCACAAATAAACTTCATTTTATACTAGACCTGTCTTACGACTGGTACCTCCGGTGGGGGATGCCTCAGCATGGGCTCACTGAGGCCCCTTCTCACCACACCATACCGTGCTTTACAAAACATAGTATCACCTCGTTAAGCTTCTGTCAACTCCCAGTCACGCCACCAGCAAAGATCCAAATGTTTAGAACATGGTTTTTGGGGGACAGTCAAGATCCAAACTATAAAAAAAAAAAAATAGTGGAACATGACCCTGATCTTCTTTGCTGGATGTTTCTACTGTTCCTTGATTTCTCCTTTATCATTTGCCACAAACACATGGCTAACACTACACCTGAGGTTCTCCCTCCCATGCTTATGTACCGATGATATCCAGCCTACTGGTCGACCTGACTTTATATGTACAACATGCACTTAAAATCAAAGAGAGTGACTAGCACATAGTAGGTGCTCAAGAAATATTTAAAAAAAAATCTGTGCTGGTTAGTTTTGACCGACAGTCAGCTTGATACTCACCTAGCGTCACCTGGGGGGAGAAAACCTCCACTGAAGAACTGCCTCTATCTATGGAGAATTCTCTTGATAGTTGATTGGTGTGGAAGGGCTCAGCCAGCTGTGGGCAGAACTATTCTTTGAGCATGTGGTTCTCTGCTGCATGAGAAAAGCTGATATATATACACACACACAAGTAAAAGTATGCAGACTAGATAGGCCATATATATGTATGTATATGTATATATGTATATAATATATATTGCATACACATATGCTTATATGTATGTAACAGCAATTAATGGGAAAAGAGAAGCCATGAGTTTGAAAGACAGCGAGGAAGGCTACATAGGAAGTATTGGAGGAAGAAAGGGAGAAATGATATAATCTCAAAAATAGCAGAGAAAAAAAGTTTCATCCTTAAAAAAAAAAAAAAAAAGCCATGTCTAGGAGCAAGCCCGAGAGCCAGCCAATCAGCACCGACATGCTGCAACTTCTACTTTAGTTCCTGCTTGGCTGCGCTGCCCTCCCTTGATGATTGGCTGAGATCAGAACTGCAAGCCGAATAGACCCTTTTCTCACCCATTGCTTTGTGTCATGATGTTTGTCACAGCCACAGAAGTCGAGGTAGACCAGGACCAACTGTTTAAAAGGAACATCTGCGGAAGACATGGTCTTCGGTTCTGGCCCTGTGACTTGTGTTTTAGCTCACTTGTGAATTTCAGACTAAATAATACGTTTTACTAAGTAGTTTAAAAATGCAACTTGTCAAACCGCCTGCAGTCTCCGTTTGGCTCTGTTTGATTAAGCCCCTCGTGCATGAAGGATGCATGAGTAGACAATGCTGAGGTCTCACGAAGGCGTGGCACACGCACTTCTTGTTCTAACACAGTCAAGAGAGGATGAGACATGTGAAGATAAGCACACAAAAGAACTTTGCAAAATTCGTGATTACTGGCGTCCGATTAACAGTAAGCTATGAGACGTGGAGCCTTTAGACAGAGCTGGATATCAATTCTGGGTGCCGCCGTGGGGGACAGAACATACAGGGGTTTGAAATAATATCTCCCCCCAGCCAGAAAGAGAATAGGCCATAAACCTGGTCAAGCTTTCCAGTGAAACGCGTATGGTAGTAGGTAAGAGTTCGAATACAATTGCCAGTGATCTGGAGCTGTCTTAGCCTGTAGAGTGAGCAACGATTCACAAGTTAGTGTCCTGGGCTTCATCTCCAGCATTAGCACGTTTGCCTGCTGTACCATAAAGTACTTCTGGGGTTGAACGAAGAACAATCTCCCAGAGTCTCGGGTATTTGGACAGTTGGTGGCGCTGTTGATGGCTGCTTATGTGGTGAAGCCTTAAGTCATGGGGAGATAAATGACTTTGAGAGTAAAAGGCCAACTTCCGGTTACAGTCACTGCTTTGTGCTCGCAGCCCTGGAGGCCCGCTCTCAGCTTCCTGTTCCCACGGTCCACCTGTCATTTGTTGCTGTGTTCCTTGCCACGATGGACTCTTACCCCTTTAGGAAACCGAACTGTAAGTGACTCTTTTTGTAGGTTGAGGAGGAAGTCGTTAACGAATAAAAGCCATGAGTAAAGGTGGGCATGGCTGTGTCTAGAACACCCAAGGCCTTGGATGCTTAAAACAATTGGCAAATCCGCCATTACCGACGTGGCTGGGGCTGAAGAGAAATGCAAAGCTTTGCTTGGGAGGCTGAGCCTTTATGGAGGCTTGGTTGATTTGTGGAAAGGCTAGCACCTCTGACTTCCTTCTCCAGCCTCCTCCCTGCAGAGACTAGCTACACCTCATCCAGCCCCACTGCATTTGTGTTAGAATGGCAACTCATCCAGGCAGACCACACCAGGCCAGCGCTGATATGCTGGAATAGCGGCTCACATCTAGACATACCACGCCAGGCCACAGCAGTTCCACGTGGAAGAGGTTGACTGGGGACAAAGAGGGAAAGAGAGAAAGACAAGGGGGAAAAGGCTGGAAGCTGGGAAGGGTCTGGCTTTTATTTAGGCTGTGACATATATAACCTGTTTGCAGGTAAGTGGACTCTGGGAAGGTATGTGGTTGTCATAGCAACAGTTGTCACCTATGTGTGACATCCTGAGTGTGGAGCGATCTGCTAAACTGGTCTTTTGATTCCAACATTCCTCCTTTTTTTTTTTTTTATCATAAAGAGGAGGAAGCCGACAGTGAGAAGGGAATAGGGGTGTTGTGTCATCTGCTGTCTAGGGGTGTCATCAACTTTGGGGTGCAGCTGACTTTCACCATCGGGGTCCACTTGGTAAATGTTTGCATCAAGCTCCTCTGTGGACAGTGTCTCCTCTGTGGACAGCGGCTGGTAATCCTGTAAGAGGAAATGATTAATAGTTTGGTTAGAATTGTTTTTGTATTTGTCATTGAAGGAATGTAGAAACAAGATTAATGAGGCAGGGAACACATACCATCAGGAAAATGTCTAGGAAAGGCGTCTCGAAAGGGAGTATCCACTTCCATATAGGGTTTTTTGAAAATCCCAGAACTGGAGACCTCATGTTCCCTGAAATTCTGTATGTCTGATTGTAGCTCCTGGATTTTATTTCTCACTATCCCAGATTGGTTGACATAGAAACAGCACTTTTCTTGAAAAAACAGGCAAAGACCACCTTTTTTTAGCTGACAGGGCATACAAACCCCGTTGGTTATGTATCACCACAGCTGCCAAAGAATCGATCTGTTTCTGGATAGTAAGCACTGTTTCAGACATTTCTTGAAAACTGCTTTTAAACTGGGAAGTGAATTTATTATATTGGGTCATGAAAAGTCGTTATTCCTGCAACTCCAGTACCAGCATCTATGGCTATTCCCGAAGCAACCAAGAGTACAATGACTTGAACTGCTCACTTATGTTGGGCAGCCAGCATATCTACAACTGGGATTGGCAGGGTCTCATTTCCTTGGATTACTCCCAGTTCAGGGAAAAGGAGTACCAATGTGAACTCCTGACCAGGAGTAGGCGATTATATACCTGAGTGGCACAAAGAATTGACATGTTTTGGACTGCAGGGCATCGTGCAGAGATGAAATATCAGGGTTGTGGTTCTATTACAGTCTAGGGAGCTTAGCGTTCCTACAGAACATGTCCTGAGGTCTTAAAATAGTTTGCCATGCCAAAGAAAGGGACAGAGGTAAGGTATGGAGTCATGGCAACATCGGAGTCACGGCAGCTGACAAAAGGTGAGGTGAGGTTACTCGGCAGTATCACCGAAGAGGCTGTGACAATTTTGAGTCGATTCCAGGGGTACGCATAACCAGCAATCTTTAAAGCAACCAGGTCTGGTGACATTAAAGAGTTGGTATGCTGAGGTCAAGGTCTGAAGCAAAAGGCGAAATGACAAATTAGTGCTATTTATAAGGGGTGATGTCAAAAAGGTAAGAACCTTGGAGGAGTATTTGATTACTTCTACTTTTCTAATATCTAGAGGGAGTAATTGAGACATATTTTCCCTGGATAGTACTTACTGGGGACCAGGGTTGATCTTTATGGTAGAGCTTACCAACAACTCTTGTCTCCCACCTGGAATCCCATGGGTCGTGTATGTAGAATAAGAGTGTCTTGAGGTGCTGATAGAAGAAATGATTGATCTGTGATCCTAGCATATGCATCTGACACAACCAATATGGGCAGCCCCCATATTCATCTGACCATTTTCTACAATAATCTTTTGTCTAGTCAAAGAGAAAGCAAATATAGAGATCATAATATTTAGATGGGATAACAGATACAGGGATGACAGCAATTTGGATCTGTTCCTGGCAACCCGCTATGGGGCAGTTTCCTGACTCTATTTGGAAAGACTGTTTGTTATCTGTAGGGGTTTCATGAACCTCAAATCTCCAGATGTAAGGGCTGCCCTGTATGGAAACGGATAGCAGGGAGGGGACAAGAAATCCTTGTGTAGTCCAGTGGGGTGGAGCGCAGCTGCCAGAGTGGAGCCTCATTTTTCTGGGATTGGGAACAAGGTGGGTGGTCTCTACATCTTCTGGAGCTTAACAGAGCATGGTTTTGTTAGGGTCGATATGTATGAAGAAGAGTCATTTTTAGGTGGAGGAATGAAAGGTTGGAGGTAAGACAGATGGACCCAATGAGAGAGTCCCTTGAGTTTAGCAGCTGTAGGGCCATGAGAATTATCTTAAAAGGGCCCTGCCATTTAGGAGAAAGGGGTGAGGGCTGATGGTTTGGAGGGGATAGAAGGGCCTGGTCTCCAATGTTGACAGGCAGTGGACAGGAGACAGTCTGTAGCCGTGGTAGATGGTGGTCAGCAAAGTTCCATAGAAGAGTTCGGAGGTAGCAAAGTAATGGTGAGTAGATGGTCTGGGAGCGGAGAGCATTTAGGTGAAAGACCAGGGGCTAAGACCAGAACATGAGTTCAAAGGGTGAGATGAGGAGAGGTCGCTTGGGGAGAGCTCTGAAAAGAGCCAGAGGTAGGAGTTTTACCCAATTGAGGTGAAGTTCCTGTGACAGTTTAACAAGAGTGGTTTTTAGAAGAGTGGTTGGTTCTTTCTACCTTACCTGATTCTTGAGGGTGGTAAGGAATGTGAAAATGCCAGGGGATATCTAGGGCCTTAGAGAGAATTTGAGAAATTTGGGAAGTAAATTCAGGGCCATTGTCTGACTGCAAGGAGGCTGGGACATCAAATAAGGGGATGATCTCTCAAAGGAGGAGATCAGAAACTGTCTGAGCCCTTTTGTTAGTTGTGGGAAATGCCTCCACCACTCATCCAGAGAAGGTGTCCACTAAGACCAGAGGGGTTCTGGACATCCCAGACTTGGGTGTCGGGAAATAGAGGCTCCCAACTTAGCTAGAAGATCCCTTCCCAATAAGTGGACAGGACATCTAGGCACTACCAAAAAGGAATGGGTGAGAGGTACACCCCGAAAACTGTAACCGAGTGGTGGGGTATGGTGAGGGAAGTAAGGTTGTCCTCCTACACTAATGATAGGGAAAAAAAAAAGAGGGGGAATCAGGTCCCCCAAACTCTGTCAGGACAGAATAAGTGGCCCCAGTGTCCAAGAGAAAGGAGAAGGGCTGCCCACATACCATGATGTCTACCCAGGGCCCTCTGCTAGTGATGACAGTGGTCGGGTCAAGGGAGCTCAGGCCTCCTCAGCTGGTCATACCCAAGCCTAGGAGATCAGCTGGAGGGTTATCTGGGAGTGACGTCCCTCTGTTCTGCACAGCATGAGGGCAGTCGCCACCCCATTGTCCTTCTTCATGGCACCTAGGGCTTGGCCCCTTTGTCTTGCACAAGTAAGGGCAAGCCCTCGCTCAATGATCTTGTTGACCACATTTGTAGCAGGAGCCTAGTGGTCTCCGAGCCTTAGAAGGCCAGGATTCCCAGGCAGTGGCTGGGGCTGGTCACACAGCCTTTGCCAGCATATGATAATTTTGTCTGCAGGCCTATTCCTCTCTCTCATGGTGCAATTTGAAGGCCAGCCCCAAAATTTCTGCCTGTGGAGTTAGGGACCCCTCTTTCAACCACCTAAGTTTAGCTTTTATGTTGGGGTAGCTCTGGAACAAAAAGTAGATCATCAGAAGCTGCTTACCTTCTGGGTTTTCAGGGTCTAGATTAGTATACTGTAATAAGGTGTTCTAAAACCTGAGATGGGTTTTCTTGTTTGTCCTGGATGACTTCTTGGAGTTTTTCAAAATTTACTGTTTTTAAGGCTGCCCTACGGAGACCGGCCAGAAGGCAGATGATGAATCTATCTCTGGCTAAATTACTACCTGCAGGATTATAATTCCATCAAGGATCTGGTCAGGCACTGCCTCAGATCTGATTGGATATGTTCCATCTGTTTGAAGAGTCTCGTCCGCATGTATTTTCGCCTGCTCCCAAAGTCACCTGTGTTTGTCAGCAAGTAGATTGTTAGTGAGGATCATATGTACATCATGGAAAGTCAAGCTTTAAGACTGAGTGATATACTGAGACTCTTTAATAAAGGTAGAGGCGTTAGTGTATAGGAACCCAGTCTGCTTTCTATTTGAGAAAGTGCACTCAGTGAGAAAGGAACACGCACTCTAACAAGACTGACCATCCCAGCAACTTCCCTGAAAGGTAAGGTTTCTCAGAGGGAGAAGAACTTGGGGTTTGACTGTGACCTTAGAGTGGGTGATGGGAGGGCGGAAAGTATGTGCCAATGCAGGGCGATCGGAGCAGCCTGCAGCTGGCACAGGAGGAAGGGAGAGGTCTGGAGAGGTTCTGGGGTAATCTGATGAGAAGAAGAAAGGTGGCATTTGGGTTTTCAAAGGCATAGAAATACGTCTGTGGTGGAAGGGGCACTTGTTACCTGGATTGAGGGTTGTAGCGTCATCTGGCGGCTGTTTCCTGGCTAGGAGAAGTTGGGTTGGGGAAGAAAAAGAACACAGAGAGGGGTTGGAGTGAAGATAGATAAATACCTGGGCATAGGGGACCTCTGCATTTACCAGACCGCTGGCAGTATGCATGAAAATACCATAAAATAATTGCATCTAATGTGCCATTAAGTTGCCATTAGAGCTGTTGTCTAATGAGTACCTTATCGTAGCTTTGATACCTTCAAGTTAGGTGTTGTGGGAAATATTTTAAAAAACGAACTGTGCTTGTGCCTCTGTCCTGGGAGCCTGCCTGGCCATGCACTGGAGGGCAACGGCCAACCTGTTTTTATCTCGAGGAGACTATGACTCAGAACTCCACAATCTCTCCTCAGCTTGCTTGGCTCCCAATGGTGAGCCACTACCATGCCAACCCCATGCTTCAAACCCCCACGACCTTTGTGGTTCACATCGGGCAAATCCATGCTTTGCTACTGTACCTTTCTCTCTTGAACCCAGATGAGATGTTGTGTGAAGGAAAACACAAACTTAGCTCAGAAACAATGGTAACTCAATCTCTGGGCGCAACAACTAAAACCTAGTCTTGTAAGCCTTATTAAAATCTGATCCCTTCAGTGGTGAATCCTTGCAGATCTGCCATGATACCGGGAAACTCTAGCAGCTACATCTTACCCATATGCTGTCTCTGTTACAAAAGGAACTCACGCTCTCCTGTTTCCTCTCTTCCTTCCTCCAAGATGGAAGTCCCGCCTACTCACCCAGTGATTGGCTCCTTTATTCATTAGGGGATCGGTTCACAAGAACAGTACCAGGCCCATCCACAACAGTCGGGTGTTAACCTTAGAGATTTGAGATTTTCCAGGAGACATCCCAGTAGGGAGCCTGGAGGCACAGTTGAAGATGAGGTGCCCTTTGGGTGATGGGGATGTTATTGAACTGTTGGTACCAGCATTCCAAAAAAAGTTCAACAAGGAATATAAGCCAGGCTAGCTATCCAGGTCATCACGTGGACCATCTAGAGGCTACAGAGAGTCCTGGACTCACCAGAAAGTGTTTCTACCCAAGCCTAGGGTTTTCTGAATGGCTGCAAGTGTGTGTGTGTGTGTGTGGGGGGTGTCAGAAACTGCTTTTGAGAGAGAAATTACCTAAGGGTCGAAGTTCTATCTTGCACATCATCTAGGAGGCTTGTCATAGGGACCATGGCCATGAAGTGCTCACCCCTTAGCCCATAGAGGATGGCCAGGCCTTTTCTGGGAAATGGGGGCCATCCCTGATGACTGGAGGTAAAACCTTGCCAATCTGCTGATGCTGGTGTGAAAATTTTAGCTGTCTGGTTGCAGGGAAAATGCAACTGTGTGGTTTCATTTGAGGTTCAGCCCATGGGGCTTAACGCAAGTGGCAGAAGCTAGCCCATGTGGTGAACCACAGTGGCAACAGCTCATCTGGTAGACATCTGTGTGTTCCACAGCAGCAGGTGGCATCGTCAGTGGCACATGGAGGTGGGGGTTGGTGGGAGCTGCTGTGTCTGTGGTCAAAAATCCACGAGGTGCGGTGGTGATGGCAGGCAGTGGTGGCAGTGGTCAGTCAGTGGTCAGTCAGTCACCGTTGCCACAGGCGGGTCACCTGGTCTCTTCAACACTCCTGGATCTAGCAACCCCTTAGTCTCAGCACCAATGTTGTGTTAGAATGGTGGCTAGTCTAGACAGATCACACCAGGCCAGCACAGTTCTATGGGAGAGAGGCTTATTGTGTGTGGGGGGGGAGGACAAAGGTGGTGACAAAGATGAAAAGGGAAAGAGAGTGAAGGTCAGGAGGGGTCTGCCTTTTATTTTTGGGCTGTGAGGTAACCATATACATATAAAGGTGGGCAGGTGGGCCAGGGTGATGCTGGGAATGTATGGTGATGCCATGGCAACAGATGTGTGGGTCCCTGTCTCCTATGGGTGACCTTTGACTGTAAAGTCAGTTCCTGATGCCAACAGTACTTAATAAGCTTGAAGATGCTATGGGTTGCCGTGGTAACTTTAGAGAACTCAATATGATCCCAGCTGTCTCCGTGTGGTCCCTGTCTATGCATTTGTCCTTCCTTTAGTCCCTTACCTCCCCAAGCCCAGCTCCGGAGTCAACTGGTGCAGGTCTTAGCGCTTCTGGAAGCAGCTTTGGTTGTAGTGTTATATCATACCAAGAGAAAATTAACTAATGCACTCTCTGTTAAGAAAAACCAAACCAAACCAAACCAAACCAAACCAAACCAAACCAAACCAAACCAAACCAAACCAAACCAAACCAAACCAAAAAACCCACTGGAATACAAGGGGCTTACATCTTGGTGAGTGCAAAGCCCCAAAACACGACCTTGGAAGATGAGAGTGGAGAAAGTCTATTACTTGTGGCTGTGAGGCAAGCACTGAGGTTCTCAAGGCTCCGCCCTGCTAGAATGAAGGAAGGGAAGGTGTTTGTCCAGAGAGCCTGTATGTAACATACCCATGTAGAAATGCATGTGAAGAGGAGGGGACATTTCTGGGCATGCTCATTATGAGGCCATAGATCACATGTTCATAAAAGGAAGGTAGTAGGCACACATCTGGACACACTCGGAGCAATATAATAGTGATTCAAGTCTACCCTGGGTTGTCCGAAATACTCAGTGACTTGGTGACCCTGGCTGGCATCTGGTAAGTTTTGACAATGAGTTTTAACCAAAGCGGTGGGAACTATCTTGGAGGTGTCTTGTCATCTATTAAGGGGGGGGGGCAAGATTTCTCACTTTTAAATAGAGTTTATCCCCAAAGGAACCCACATGGCTTAGCAGATAACCCCCTCCCTCAGAACCTGATGGCAGCCCTTGCTCCAAGAGGCCTTGCTGAGTGTTTAGGGGTTCCCAGGAATGACACTTCACGCTGTAGATAATATAACGTAACTGAGCCATGTACCCAATGGGAGCGTCATGAAGCCTGCTCAGAAACACACACATGTCCCCATGGATGTAGCAATGCACACTCCATGTGCCAAGGGCTGCACACTCTCTTAATCCTTTCCTCTGTCTATTCTAAACCTAGAGGACTTGAAATTCTAAGAATTTGGAATGAAGTGTTCAGCATTCCTATTTCTAGACTATTTTGACTAAATTTACTGTGAAAATTGTGTATTGAGTAGTTTGCTTAATCCGGTATTGTGGTAAAAGTGAAGTAAAGCAATTGTACTGAATATTAACACCCACTTGGCTGTCTTCCTGTCATGTCTGCCTCAGCTAGCCCGAGCATGAGCCATGGCTGTTTTTCTTTCCCAGACTCTCCTCTCCTAACCACTTGCCTCTTCCTGCTGTTTTGCCGCTGGCCCTCCTCCCAGTCGCTTTGAATCAAGCTTTTCTAATCATCTTCCTTTGTCCTCTATACCCTGTGTCTTCTGTCTGCCAGCACTTTCTAGCCCAGGCTCTCATTTGTCTAGCTCACTCTACATTACCTGATGGGAAACTGGGCTTCCACGAAAGTGTAGACAGGTAAGGTTTACTAACCTGTGGAAAGCACTTTCAGAAACAGAATTCTGAATCAGGGTCACTTGGGTTTATGTGACCGAAGACGAGCTAGACAGGAGGTCAGACAGTCAATTGCAGGACTATTCTGAGGATGATGGTCAGACAATGGTCAGACAATGGTCAGACAATGGTCAGACAATGGTCAGACAATGGTCAGACAATGATCAGACAATGGTCCTGCCAACCTTGTACCTCCCATTTGTTGGAGGTAGGCTGTTCCTCCAATCCCTTCTCTCGCCCATGGGCTGTCCTGTGGGCATCCTTCCTAATCACCGTGCATATTAGCCCCTTCAGAAACGGGCTAGGTTCTTAACCTAGCAGGGCAGTGGTGATGGGGAAGAAAAGGCCTGCCTGCCTGAGCTTTGTCTTGCTCTCCCTTGGGGGAACAGTTCAACAATAAGTAATTGCCAGAACACGGAGAATGGCCTGGGGAATGTGAGATCCATCCCCTTTCTTCTCAGCAAGGTTTGGAACGCCTGGGGAGACGTGGAAGTGAGAGACTCCCCTCAAGCAGCAGTGCAGGCATATAAAACAGTGAAGGAAGAAGAGAGGACGATGGCGGGAGTAGTGAGAGACCACGGAGGAGCTGATTTTGTTCAGTCCACTACAATAGACAAAACAGTTGTTAATAAGGACATCTCAAACAAAACGGAGAGACACCCCGGAGTTTATTATAGAGGGGTTGGCAGTGAGCACGTCTTCTTTAGTTATGAGGAATATGCAGGAGGGCAGGGCGGTCCTTTGAAGTCTGCCCTTTCTTGGGACACAAAAGGGTTAGGAGGGGCTTTACTTAACTATAGCTGCTTTCCAAGAGCTCTGGGTCTGATAAAGCACCACAATGTCACACAGAAGCTATAAAGAAGAACCGTGCATGCCCCTTCCCACCTCTGCTGTTAAAATTCTCTTTTGGCACAGCTGGTGTCGTCTACGAAAAATCCGAGGTTCTGATCCACGCACAGATGTGAGCTGGGAGGCTTGGACTTCACTTTTCAAAGGGACAAGGCTAATTTTAACAGTGCTCTTGCCAGGCGGCCCCCAGGGATGGTGTTCACCTGTACAGCCTCTATCATGGGGGGGGGGAGGTGCATTTTGTTTACACACCTGGGCCTCTGTCCATAAGTGTCCCAGGATACGACTGTACATCCCCCTGGAGTCACTTCTAAGTGGGGCTTTCTCATTCTGTTGTTATTTTTGTCAAAGTGGTCTGTCTTTTACCCTGCAGATATGCCTACGTGCGTTCTGTGTCTGTACTATTTCTTCTGTCAGTAGCAACTGCCTGTTTTCTGAGTTCTGACAACTGAATATTGCCAAGTTCTTCCTAGAAGGTATGACTGTCTCTAGTCGATCCCAGAGCTGATGTTTCCATATTTTATGTTTTCAATAAACACACAATACAAACTCTCTCTCACATACACACATACAATCTCTCTCTCATACACAAACTCTCTTTTACATACACACACACAACACATACACACTTTCTCTCTCTCACACAAACTCTCACACAAACACACAAACTCTCTCACACAAACATATACAATCTCTCTCACACACAAACTCTCACATACACAATCTCTCTCTCTCTCTCTCTCTCTCTCTCACACACACACACACACACACATACATACACACACACACACACACACACACACACTAGGAACTGAGTGTTCGACAGACGGGTTAAAAGCATGAAGCAACTTAACAGGTCTGAGGTCCGTAAAGCAGTGTGTGGCTCTGTCTAGGGTTACATACCAGCAAGCACAAAGCTGAGAGACAGCAGTGTGTGGCTCTGTCTAGGGTTACATACCAGCAAGCACAAGGCTGAGAGACTTGTACCCGTTGGGAAAGGCTCAGAAGGCTCCAAAATATTACAAGACAAATGTGCCCGGGAGAGGAGACGTTCACTCAAAGACCATGGGTGGATAGCTGAATTCTCGCTGTTATTTATATATTTATCACATATTGAGAAGTTTGTCTTGTTATTTCAGCTGATATTAATGTTGTGCGGCAACAAGAATATTTAATTTTTAAAGGGTTGATGCTGAGCCACTGCTGCTCTTTTGGGTAGTTTAAATAAGAGACGTTAATTGCTTGGCGTAGGGTCTCAGTTGTGCCATCTGGTGGTACACATCGCAAACTGCAGGTAAAAAGACGCTGAGAAAGGTCTCTGGAGATATTCAGACTAGGAATGTGGCAGGGTGCTGTGGACAAGGGTTCAGCAGGAGACTCCCCTCCTGTGTCCCCATGGCGCTCTTCCTGCTTCCGGTTTCCGGTGAGCAGAGGCTACAAGGTTGTTTGCGTCCACAGCACTGTCCTTCTCCCGGATGTACTGCACTGAGTGCATGGTGTGGTAGTTAGCGGTGTCACTGTCAACCTGATCAGATTAAGATGTGTCCAGGGGACTAGTGATGCACACTTCTGCTTGTGTCTGTGAGGTCATCTAGAGACGATTACGTAGTGAAGGCCTTAACGTAATGGATGCTTTATTCCACTGATGAATTAAAGATGGAAACAGACAATTAGGACTGGGTAAGTGTAGGCTGGACACTACTTTGAGGAAGTAGATCAGACAGGTTGCTTCTTTGGAGCAATATCTTACCTTTGTCACCTCCTGTAGTGACTTTGCTGTTTCCCGACTGCCAGAATGTCTACCCTGTGTGGGTACTATGAAGTGAAATCTCCCCTCTCCATTATACATTATTCCCGTCACCATGATGTTCTGCCCAAGGCTATAAGACCAAGCCTTTCATATGGTGGGTAAAGATACACACATACAATCTGAGACTCAAAGAATTTAAAACACAGTGACTCGTGCTGTAGAGGTCAGTAGAAGAATCAGAATGTGTGAATAGCGTCTGTCCTTGGGAGAGAACTCTTCACAGACTCACTTTTGCAAGCCTACATTTCAATATGACATGCAGCACTCACTGCTGTGTCTATGATACAGACTTGTTACTGAGAGTGCACTATTGTTTTGGGTCCTTACATTGTGAGCTATAGCCATCTTCTACCAACCCCAGCTAGATCCAGGGAGCTCACTGACATTCTGCAAGCCACATGTTTTACAAGTTGCATTTATGCAAAATAAAGTCAAATTCATCAGTAGAAAATAGACAACTAAAACTTAATATCTTAGTCACACCTAAGTTATGCACTTACTGTCTACCATGCGTGGTTGAGTGCTGTAAGAGTATAGCTCGATAATATAATACTTAGATTTGAAAGTCTCATAGCATATTCGAGGATGGAGAGAGCAAATCCTCCTATATATCTGTATATAATATTATTTTTGAATAAATATAAATGTGTGAACGATAAATTGGTATTTCCCTGTTGCAGGATATTTTATCTTACTCTGAACCCCAAGATTGTGTTATTTACTGGAAAACATGTTTTTAGTTGTGGTGTGGCTCAGTCTTAGCAAACACCTTTAATCCAAGAGCTTTCTGCTTGAATCTGGTAAACAGGATTAAATAAAGTCAACCTTATGTCAAGAGGCAGTACAAGCAACAAGGTGAGAGTGAGTGAACATGGGGGAAAACCATAGAGAGTACGAGGGAGTCAGGAGACCGGATAGAGAGAGACACAGGAAGTGCGAGGGAGGGATATTCAATTTGAAGGAGGTTTATTGGAGATGGTGGGAGAGCGGGGCATTCCTTCCGGCTCATCCGAATGAGGAGGACGGTGGGCTGGGTGCTTTCTCTGCCTCTCTGAGCTAGCAGATTTTCACCCCAGCATCTGGCTCCTGAGTCTTCATTGGTAAAATCAAATGATTGAGATCTTTGTTAAAAACCATTTTTCCCCCAACCCATTCCTTCACAAACGTATGCTAATGCAACATTGTGGAGCTGGGTTAGGTCTCTGGAAAAGCCCACATGCAAGGAAAGTGGAGTCTCTTTTCAGAACTCAGGTGGCAGGGACGTGTGCGGAAACAGAAGACACTTTCTTCCTATTAAAGAAGGGATCATTTTCTTTCTTTTCTGTTTCTCATAAGGCAAGCAGTCTCTGTCACATGCCCCCAATGCCATTCTGTTCTGCCTCAACCCTTGGAACCAGCAGAGCCAAGGATTATGAGCTGGAGAAAATGAGCCAAGATACCCCTCCCAAGGTTGCTTCTTATGTATTTTGTCACAGAATGAAAGGTCTGACTAATATAGAAACTTGGATTCTCAGCTCTGTTGAGTTTGCTTGTTTTTTCTTCTGTCATTAAACCCGACTATGTAGTTCTTAACTCATTAGACCTGGTTTGTGGGAGCAATTTGCAAAAGTTGGGGGAAGCAAGCTAGAAGATGACAAAGGTGCTGTGAATTTGGCGTAATGAACAATTACAGTTGGATCTTAGAACGCCACTAGAAATGTGACCACTAAATGCTGTGCCCATGAGGTTTCCCCTGGAAGCCCAGACTTAACAGGGAATGCACAGTCCATAGTCTTCTCTTCCAAAGTCCTTGGAAACATTTCCTCTTACTTTCTTTTTATTTCTGAGATTCTTTATAGGGCCGAACTTAAACATATTGGACCATTTTATGTGGCAGAGAGGTTTCTAGGCAGTTCAGCATTCAGGGTACTTCCGGCTGCTTTCTTATTTCTTCCTGCTTTATAATGACATGTGGAAATTCACAGCCCAGAGCAGAAGGATCTAACCAAGATTCATTTAAGAGTAGCAAGGAGCATGTCTGAAGAATGTCATGTCATTTAAAGTTAGAGCCTCTGTAAAAGAAGCCACATTGTCTGCACCAGGACAGTAGGAAAGGTGGCTTGAGGTATCTCAGAACCAGAAATAGTATATCCATGTCAGCCAGAGGAGGATAAACAGGTAAATCACTTACAAGAGTTTCCCTTGAGAAGAGGATGCCTATAAATTAACCCTGCCTATGTAGGGTTAATTACAAGTCGTGTTACCAAATTCTTTAATAAAAGAATTTAAGAGCAAACTCAAAAAAGAAGTTTAAGGACTATTTTATGAGTTAAAAGAGATGTCTCAGGACAGCTAAGCTGTAAATCTGGGTAGCTGACTGGAGAACAAAGATGGAGGACGGAAGAGAAGAAGCCAGCGTGCGATCAGCCATACTCCAGGCATGGAAATTGAGGAGACAGAGTGACGGGGCCCAGAGCACCAGAGGAAGCACACTTAGGCTCTGGCCAGCACTGAAAGGAAAAGACAAGAGAGAAGAAAATGGAAAATTCTACCTTTCGGAGTCAGGACTCTGAGAGGTCAGAACATCTAAATGAACCTTGTGGTGACTCTGGGTAGAGTAGAGATTCCTGGGAAAGAAAAATGTATTATCTCACTAAAGGGATAATTTTATGCCTCTTATCCCTTCAGTACGATTTAAAATGGATCTGATTTCCTGAGGGATGACCCCTAAGCCAGGAGATAGAATGTTTTGACTCTACCCAGGCCAGAAATTCTATCTCTTGCCTGGAGGGACATTTTACCTTAATGGGGCTTTAATAATTCTATGACAGTTGATTTCCAAAGGATTTGTTCTACTCCTATTAGCCAAACTTGTTACACTAGTGTCTACTAGTGTAGCTGTGATCCAAAGGGGCTGAGTGCTCCTCACAGGGGATCGGGCCTTGGCAGTGTCCATGTGATATGGATTTTTCAGGAATGTAGAATGTAGGGGCTATGGGGTCATGGAGGCCCTGTCACACAGGCTTCAAAAGCCTGGGAAGCCAGGCAATGTGTAACAAGGCCCAGAAACCCCACCCTCCCAACCTCAGGCAATTCTGGAAAGAGTAATGTGTCAAGCAGTGTGAGTGAATTTGAATAATCAGTGTGGACTCCTAGAAGGCTAGAGATGAATATAGACCATCTTCAGAGGAAAGAATCAGTCATTCAGTCAATGAATAATGTCATGCCAGAGAGAGGGGGTGGAGAGGGAGGGAGAGGAAGGGGTGAAAGGAAGAGGGAGGGGAGGATAGAGGAAGGAAGAGGGAGAAGAGGGAGAGGAAGAGGGAAAGGAGGAAGAGAGGGGTAGGGGAGGGAGGGGGAGAGGGAGAGGGTAAGGAGAGGGAGAGGAAAAGGGGAGGAGAGGAAAAGGGGAGGAGAGAGAAAGGGAGAGGGAGAAGGGGCGGGAGAGGGAGAGGGGGAGGGAGAGGAAGAGGGAGAGGGAGAGGAGGAGGGGGAGGGGGAGGGAGAGGGGGAACTGAATGGGGGAGGGGGAGGAAGACAGAGGGGGGGAGGGAGAGAGGGAGAAGGGTGCAAGTAGCAAGACCAAGTGCTGAGCCATGCCTTCGGAGTTCAGATCACACCGGCACATGCTCCTGACGACAAATATAAAGCTACAGGATTTCATGATTGCCTTTCTGGAGTTTAGTCTGACTTAGGTCCCATTGTTAGTTATCCGGACAGGTGTTGGCAGGCTTGGAGGCTTGGAGGGCAAACCTTCCCTCCTGATCAGCTTTGCAGGGCCTTGAGATTTAAGTTACCGCATGAAAAGTGAAGGCTTCAGGGCTTTGTCGAGGACTATTAAGAGAAAACTACTTCCTGTTTAAAAGACTAAAATCTGAGTTCTGCCTCTGCCTCTGGGTGGAAGATTATTGTCCATCATCAGAGTATTGTTTCTTCCCTAAAAGTAGACCTGGCTGGGCCTGCAGATCATTGGTCCAGGAGGGTCCCCATAGGACCTGACTCACCTGAAGACAATCTAAAGAGACGGGAGGACTAAGGCTCCTCAAGGAGAAAATGTGCTCACAGACCCCAGGGATCTCTCCCTATGCAGGTCTTCACTGCTAACCTCGCCTGAGTTCTAACTTAAACAGCAAGCCGTTTCTCCACCACCCCCCCCCCCCCGTCTCTCTTTTTATCTGTTCTTTGGATATTGTCCCAAAGCATTGCCCTGACCTAGGCCATTCTCACTGTCTCTGAAGACCAACTCCAATCTACACAGCTTCTGGCCTCTCTACTGAACACACTTTCTTGGACTCTAATTCAGAAAACATTATTTTTCCTCTTCCTCTTCCTCTTCCTCTTCCTTCTGGAGCTGCCTGGATTTATAGATTGCCTGCCCCACGACTTCTTTTTCAAATTTGAGTAAAATGGTCCTCATGCTTATTCCTGAGACCATTTTTAAGCTACTTTATGAATTGGATGAGGATCTTCCTGGTAAGGGTTCCAGTCTTCTGCCATGTACCCATGGTAAGTTATTTGTTTCTCTTAGATGTTCTCCATTTTCATTAAAGTGCACCATTCTGAGTTGTTATTGCTGTCTACTTAAAGCGTGAGGTTTAAGAAGACACGAGCTCAGAGCCTATATCTTTTCTGCCCTTGGTCTACAAATCCTAAAATAGTACTTGAAACACAGTAGATGGTTAACAAATATTTATGGACCAAAGAACATATAAACCAGGCATTCTGAAGATCTTTTAACATCTTCCAGTTCATCAGCAACTCAAAGCTTGATTCAATCAGTCTAATCAAAAAGCTAGTCCTGTACCTTACCTAACTGAGAAGTCTCAGGCCAGGCCTTACTTTCCATGTAGCTTATAGTCCCTCTTCAGGGGGGTGAAGGAGAGGCAGGTGCTTATACTTTAGACTGAGTTTTCTAGGAGCAGAAACTTCGAGATTCTGGAAAGTAAGAGAAACAGCACAAGGTAATAGAAAGTAAAGATGATATCTCAGCGGATCAGTGACACTATGGTCCCACTCGGGACTATAGAATTGTGCAATGAGGTTGGCTTCACTGGAGGTGAGGAGAATGGGTTTTCATAACCTAGAAATTGGTGGTAGGTCCCAATGCAGTGAGGGCATTTGTGCATATGCATGTGCATTCATAGGTGTGTGTGTGTGTGTGTGTGTGTGTGTGTGAATGAGTGTACAGGTGGCAACAGTTTAAAAGTAACTCTCTGCCTTTCAGTCTGAACCTGCACCCTGAGCAGACTTTGGGAGCGGGCTCCACACCCAGTCCTACAACACCCAGAGAAAACTTGGCTTGGCTCCCAGGTGCTCTGAAACGCCCAGGATCACAAGATCACAGGATCATGGAGGAAGTTTGACTCCCAGGAAATCTGGAACTCTGGAGCTCTGACACACTCAAGATCACAGTGGAGGCCACAACATCTTTCTCAACACTCAGCAAAACTGGGACCCTCTACAGGAACGAGGGAATCACAAACCACTACCCAGCTAGAGGCACAGATTCCTTCCATCTTGCACTGTGTGTGGAGCAAACACAGGGCTCTGGCTCTCAGTCAATCCCGGCAACACCCAGAAAAAGCTTGACTTGCAGGAGCTCTGACACATCCAGGATCTCAAGATCACAGGATCCCAGAATCATAGGACCTGGAGACAGCTGGGCTCAGGAGTTCTGGCACAAGCAGGATCATGGGGGGAGGGGGGAGAGGCACCTGTCAGAAACAGCAAGGGCAGATAACACTAGAGATAATCAGATGGCGAGAGGCAAGCACAAGCACATAAGCAACAGAAACCAAGGCTACTTGGCATCACCAACACCCAATTCTCCCACCATATCAAGTCCTGGACACCCCATCACACAAGAAAAGCAAGATTTGGATTTAAAAATTATATCTCATGATGATAATAGAGGACTTTAAGAGGGATGTAAATAACTCCCTTAAAGAAATAAAGGAGAACACAGGTAAACAGGTAGAAGCCCTTAAACAGGAAACACAAAAAAATCCTTTAAAGAATTAAAGGAAAATGCAAACAGGTGAAGGAATTGAACAAAACCATCCAGGAACAAAATTGGAAATAGAAACAATAAAGAAATCACAAAGGGAGACAACCCTGGAGATAGAAAACCTAGGAAAGAAATCAGGAGTCATAGATGCATGCATCAGCAACAGAATACAAGAGATAGAAGAGAGAATCTCAGGTGCAGAAGATACCATAGAAAACATTGATACAACAGTCAAAGAAAATGTAAAATTCCAAAAGCTCCTAACCCAAATATCCAGGAAATCCAGGACACAATGAGAAGACCAAACTTAAAGATAATAGGTATAGAAGATAATGAAGATTCCCAACTTAAATGGCCAGTAAATATCTTCAACAAAATTATAGAAGAAAACTTCCCTAATTTAAAGAAAAAGAGGCCCATGAACATACAAGAAGCACATAGAACTCTAAATAGATTGGATCAGAAAAGAAATTCCTCCTGTCACATAATAATCAAATCACCAAATGCACTAAACAAAGAAATAATATTAAAAGAAATAAGGGGAAAAGATCAAGTACCATATAAAGGCAGGCCTATTAGAATTACATCATTCTTCTCACCAGAGACTATAAAAGCTAGAAGATCCTGGGCATAGGTCATACAGACTCTAAGAGAACACAAATGCCAGCCCAGGCTACTATACCAAGTAAAACTCTCAATTAATATAGATGGAGAAACCAAGATATTTGGTTGTGTGTAAAACCAAATTTACACAATATCTTTCCACAAATCCAGCCCTACAAAGGATAATAGATAGAAAACTCGTCTTTCAACCAACCCAAAAGAAGAGAGTCACACAAGCACAATTCCAGCTCTAACAACAAAAATAACAGGAAGCAACCATCACTTTTCTTTAATATCTGTTAACATCAATGGACTCAATTCACCAATAAAATGTCATAGACTAACAGAAGGAATATGTAAACAGGACCCAGCATTTTGTCACATACAGGAAATGAACCTCAGTGAAAAAGACAGATACTACCTCAGAGTAAAAGACTGGAAAAGGGTTTCCAAGCAAGTGGTCCCAAGAAACAAGTTGAAGTAGCCACTCTAACATCCAATAAAATCGACTTTCAACCAAAAGTTATCAAAAAGGATAAGGAAGGACACTTCATACTCATCAAAGGAAAAATCTACCAAGAAGAACTCTCAATTTTGAATATCTATGCTCCAAATGCAAGGACACCCACATCCATAAAAGAAACTTTACTGAAGCTCAAAGCACACACATTGCACCTCACAGAATAATAGTGGGAGACCTCAACACCTCACTCTCATCAATGGACAGATCATGGAAACATACTAAACAGAAACACAGTGAAACTAACTGAAGTTATGAACCAAAAGGATTTAACAGATATCTATAGAACATTTCATCCTAAAACAAAAGAATATACCTTGGTTTCAGCATCTCATGGTACCTTTTCCAAAACTGACCATATACTTGGTCACAAAACAGGTCTCAAAAGAAAGAAGACTGAAATAATCCCATGAATCCTGTCAGATCACCAAGGACTAAGGCTATTCTTCAATAACAACAAAAACAACAGAATGCCTATGAATGAATGGAAACTAAACAATGCTCTACTCAATGATAACTCAAAGCTCTGAGTGCCTCTAAAAAGAAACTGGAAAGAGCATACACTAGCAACTTGATAGTACATCTGAAAGCTCTAGAACAAAGAGAAGCAAAAACACCCAAGAAGAGTAGACTGAAGAAAATAATCAAACCCAGAGCTGAAATCAACCAAGTAGAAACAAAAAGAACTATACAAAGAATCAGCAAAACCAGGAGCTGGGTCTTTGAGAAAATCAAGAAGATAGATAAATCCTTATCGAGACTAACTAGAGGGCACAGAGACAGTTTCCAAATTAACAAAATCAGAAGCAAAAAGAAAGACATAGCAACAGAAACTGAAGAAACTCAAAAAATCATCACTTCCTACTACAAAAAGCCCATACTAAAAAAATTGAAAAATCTGGATGAAATGGACAATTTTTCTAGACAGATACCAGGTGTCAAAGTTAAATCGGGATCAGATAAATCATCTAGACAGACCCATAACTTGTAAATAAAGAGGAGCAATCATTAAAAGTCTTAGTGCAGAATTCTATCAGACTTTCAAAGAAGACCTAATTAATACCAATACTCTTCAAACTATTCCACAAAATAGAAACAAAAGGAATACTACTCAATTCATTCTATGAAGCCATAATTACACTTATACCTAAACCACACAAAGATCCAAGATGGAAAGAGAACTTCAGATCAATTTCCCTTATGAATATCAATGCAAAAATACTCAATAAATTTCTCACAAACAGAATCCAAGAACACATCAAAACAATATCCATCATGATCAAGTAGGCTTCATCCTAGGGATGCAGGGATGGTTCAATAAATGGAAATCCATAAATGTAATCCACTATATAAACAAACACAAAGAAAAAAAACACATGATCATTTCATTAGATATTGAGAAAGCATTTGACAAAATCCAACACCACTGTCTGATAAAAGTCCTGGAAAGATCAGGAATCAAAGACCTATACCTAAACACAGTAAAAGCAATATACAGCAAACCAGTAGCCAACATTAAACTAAATGAAAAGAAACTTTGAAGCAATCCCACTAAAATCAGGGACTAAACAAGGCTGCCCACTGTCTCCCTACCTATACAATATAGTACTGGAAGTCCTAGCCAGAGTAATTAGACAACAAAAGGCGGTCAAAGGGATACAAATTGGAAAGGAAGAAGTCAAAATATTATTTGCAGATGATATGATTGTATACTTAAATGACCCCAAAAATTCTACCAGAGAACTCCTTAAGCTGATAAACAACTTCAGCAAAGTGGCTGGGTATAAAATTAACTCAAACAAATCAGTAGCCTTCCTCTACTCAAAGGATAAACAGTCTGAGAAAGCAATTAGGGAAACAGCACCCTTTACAATAGTCATAAATAATATAAAATACATTGGTGTGACTCTAACAAAATAAGTGAAAGATTTGTATGACAAGAACTTCAAGTCTAAAGAAAGAAATCGAAGATCTCAGAAGATGGAAAGATCTCCCATGCTCATCAATTGGAAGGGCAAACAGTAAGAATGGCCATCTTGCTGGAAGCAATCTACAGATTCAATGCAATCTCCATCAAAATTCCAACATAATTTTTCATAGAATTAGAAAGAGCAATTTGCAAATTCATCTGCAATAAAAAAACAAAACAAAACAGGATAGCGAAAACTATTTTGAATAGTAAAGAACTTGTAGGAGAATCACCATCCTTGACCTCAAGCTGTATTACAGAGCAATAGTCATAAGAACTGTATAGTACTGGTACAGAGACAGGTAGGTAGATCAGTGGAACAGAATTGAAGACCCAGAAATGAACCCACTCACCTATGGTCACTTGATCATTGACAAAGGAGCTAACACAAGCCATTGGATTCTTAACAAATGGTGCTGGTTCAACTGGTGGTCAGTATGTAGAAGAATGCAAATTGATCCATTTTTATCTCCTTGTACAAAGCTCAAGTCCAAGTGGGTCAAGAACCTCCACATAAAACCAGATACATTGAATCTAATGGAAGAGAAATGGAGAAGAGCCTCAAACACCTGGTAACAGGGGAAAATTTCATGAACAGAACACCAATGGCCTAGGCTTTAAAATCAACAATAGACAAATGGGACCTCATAAAATTGCAAAGCTTCTGTAAGGCAAAAGACATTGTCAATAGGAAAAAATGGCAACCAACAGATTGGGAAAAGATCTTTAACAATCCTACATCTGATAGAGGGCTAATACCCAACATATACAAAGAACTCAAGAAATTAGATTCCAGACAAATTAAAAACCCTACTAAAAATGGGCTAAACAAAGAATTCTCAGTTGAGGAGTACTGAATGCCCTAGAAGCACCTAAAGAAATGTTCAACATCCTTAGTCATCAGGGAAATGAAAACTTAAACAACACCGAGAGTCCATCTCACACCAGTCAGAATGGCTAAGAACAAAAAACTCAGGTGACAGCAAATGCTGGTGAGGATGTGGAGAAAGAGAAATACTCTTCCATTGTTAGTGGGATTGCAAGCTGGTACAACCACTCTGGAAATCTGTTTGGTGGTTCCTCAGAATACTACTCCTGGGCATATACCCAAAAGATTCTCCAACATATAACAAGGACACGCTTCACTATGTTCATAGCAGCCTTATTTATATTAGCCAGAAGCTGGAAAGAACCAAGATGTCCCTCAACAGAGGAATGGATACAGAAAATGTTGTATATTTAAACAATGAATTACTACTCAGCCATGAAAAATAATAAATTCATGAAATTCTTAAGCGAATGGATGGAACTAGAAAATATCATCCTGAGTGAGGTAGGTAACCCAATCACAAAAGAACACACATGATAGGCACTCTCTGATAAGTGGATTTCAGCCCAAAGCCTTGGAATACAATTTACAGACTACATAAAGTTCAAGATGAAGGTAGACCAAAGTGTGGATGCTTCAGTCCTTCTTAGAAGGTGGAACAAAATACTGACAAGAGGAAATAGGGAGACAAAATGTGGAGCAGAGACTGAAGGAAAGGTCATCCAGAGACTGCCCCACCTGGGGATTCATCCCATTACAGTCACCAAACTCAGACACTGCTGTGGATGCCAAGAAGTGCTTGCTGACAGGAGCCTGATACAGCTGTCTCCTGCTGGAGCTGAGAAATACAGAGGATGATCACAGGCAACTATTGGACCAAGCATGGGGTCCCCAATGGAGGAGTTAGAGAAGGACTGAAGGAAACGAATGGTTCTTCCATAGGAAGAACGACAATATTAACCAACCAGACACCCCAGACCTCCCAGGGACTAAACTACCAACCAAAGAGAACACATGGGGAGACCCATGGCTCCAGCCTCATATGTAGCAGAAGACAGCCTTGTTGGGCATCAATGGGAGGAGAGGCCCTTGATCCTGTGCAGGCTCGATGCCCCATTGCAAGGAGGCAGAATTGAGTGGGTGGGTAGGGGAACACTGTCATAGATGCAGGGTGAGGAGGGATGGCAATAGGGGCGTGTTTTCGGAGGGGCAGCCAGGAAAGAGGATATTTGAAATGTAAATAAAGAAAATAATAGCCAGAAGCTGGAAAGAACCAAGATGTCCCTCAACAGAGGAATGGATACAGAAAATGTTGTATATTTAAACATAACTCTCCGGGAAAAAAGGAGCTCAGAACTTCTGGAGGGCCTTGACCTGGTGAGAGATGGCTAGGTTTAAAGTAGTATGGAGTAATCAGAGTAAAGCTGTGTATCTGGAGTTACAAGGACTGAGACACAAGGATGACGAATCTGCACAGGAAAATCTGGGTGCTAGTATGTCAAGATGGCCAGGTTAATGTCAGATGACAAAAGAGCACCCTGCAGCTTGTAACCTGGACGCAGTGCCTTCTCTCTCAGAGAGGATGTGGAAAGTCTTCTGTCTTCCAGAACCAGCATTCCCATGAGAGGACACACTCATGGCTTTACCCGTGCAGTACTGAGAGACAAAGAGGTTTGATTTGTCTTCCCCTGTATTGTCTTTTGATTTTGTTATCCACTTGAATGACTGGATGCTACTGGGTATCCAGGGCGTAAGGGACGGGACTTAGTCTCAGGATGAGAACTCCTCTATCTTTAAGCAATTACAGGTTGTACGTAGGGAAAGAGGAGGGGGAATTTTCAGTCCTAATTTTTACAGTAAAACGACTCTGTAGATTGTACCTTCTCTTATCAGCAACTGGGAAGAAATCTTAAACAAAAACAAACAAACAAGAAACAAGCCTTTCACTAGGGAAGAAATGTATAACTGTGTTTTACCCCGGAGCCATGAGACATCTACAGCATTTGACCTAAAATAGGAGGAGGACACGCCATGGCCGCCCTCTCCTCTCCTCTCCTTCAGTTTAGTTAATTAGCCCTAGGAACCAGACCTTAACCTCTCTGGCTTTGGAACATTCACACATTATCTGAATCACTTTCTTTCACAGTTTCTTACTTTCTTTCAGCTTCACTGAAGATTTTTTTTTTATCAATCTTGTACCTAAGCAGTTGCTCTATTCAGATTTCAGTTTGAACATATGTCAGTTATAGTTTTCTGAACTTGAGTTAATGTCTTAAGTGGGCTACTATGGGAGAATTCTTTAATTGGGGTTCTGTTTGAGTCTAATTATTAAGGATAATGAATATAACTATTTATGAGTCTGAGTGATTCCCTCTGTCATGGGAACATCTGTTGTATGAAAGTACAAGGCCATGTGCATTACTGGCAAGTGTAGTGTGGTAAAATTTCATGTTATCAATGACTAGTAAGAAGCCTGCTAGGACATAAACAGTGCTCTGCTGAAAGACTGGAAATCCTAGTGCTGCCAGCCCCTGTTCTGCATTTAAAAATACAAATGCTCATTTCACCTATGATGTAACCTAATGGGGAATCTATTAAATTATTGTAATTTTGTTGTGTAGAAGATGTACTCATGTACTTGACCTCCACATTTCGGTCATTCTTTTATAGGAATTTAAAGCTGGTTTTCACCCTATGGGTACAACTGTTACTAGTGGTTAGGGGTGTGCGTCTGATGTGAATGGGAGTCAGGGATCTGGGGTTGTTATCTGCAGTGGGGTTCTCTCTCATACACACACACACACACACACACACACACACACACACTTATGTGAGTTTATGAGTAAGCATGTGTGTAGAGTCCAGAAGACAACTTGTAATATCCAGTTTTCTTCTTCCAGACATAGGTTCTGGGGATTGAATTTAGGTCAGACTTGGTCACAAGTGCCTTTACCTGTTAAGCCATCCCATCGACTTGCCTTTCGCTCAGTGTGTGGTAATAAAGGCACAAACACATTGGAAAGTAGCAAGGAAACTTTAGTCAAAAGCAAAGCAAAACTGTACAGATCAGAAAGAAGCATATTTTCAGTAGTGGCAGCAGACACAGAAGCAGAAGCATTCTAGGGCCCGGGCAGTGGCCCAGGGCTTCTTTTATGGGATAAAAAGGAAGAATGGATTGGTCACAAAGGAACACAGTTTGGGAAGTTTTCTATTTCAACTTATTATGCAATGTTTGCTCAACTGCACATTTCTCTACCCATAATGCATTTGATTTTAACCGGATGCATACCCAATTGTGTCTACATAGGTAAATAGAGGATCTCCCCAAAAGTTCACTTTAAAACAGCTTGTCTTACTTTACATGCATAAAAAAAACTAGTTCAGGCTGGATTGGCCTTCATATTTTTATATGGATATAAGTAGAGTGTGACTGAATAGAAACTGTCCACATTTGATGATCTTTAAGAAGGGAGAGAAACTTATTTCATTATTTAGAGAGGCTTATGCATGCAATTCTATATAAGTAAGGGTCCTGGGTTTCTGACAGGTTGTTTGGAGGTGTGTGTGTGTGTGTGTGTGTGTGTGTGTGTGTGTGTGTGTGTGAACATGACATGTGTAGGACACGTAACAGTCCCGAATTAAGAGAGGGATGTATGCATAGCCCAAACCAAGTGGAATCCCAAGTTACTAACCTATTCCTTATGTTTAAGTGCTTGACAAATGTCAAGACACTCCAGGATCTGGGTGCAGTGGTGAGTGCATGTGGACACCGTTCTCAACAATACCATCATTGTTGGCTGGAGAGGCTTTTGCATATTAACATGTCAGGTTCCCTATTGCATTGGGATATTTGTTGCTCATTTTCAGAATATTATCATATTGGAGTATTCTTGTACAGTTTAAAATTTTTCCTTTGCTTGTTTTATTTATTATTTTGAGAATTTCATACATTTTACTTTGATCGTATTTTCCCCTCCCCGAGCCCCCCAAGAGTCACTACTCATGCAACTTCAAGTTCTTTCTCTTTCTTAAAACCAAACAGAAACAAGGCCATGTCCCCAAAAACCAAAACCAAAATAGCACACACACACACACACAACAACCCAAAATAAAAACATGAAGTCTGATTTTTGTTGGTCAACTCTTGAGCATGAGGCATTCTCCGGAGTGTGGTTGAGATACTCAGTGTCATTCTATGGAAATGGATTTTCTCAGCCCTAGTATATATCAGTCACAAATAGCTTCTTGGCTAGGGTCTGAACTTTGTGCTTATTTCCTGCTCTCTGTGGGAATTTGTCTTGATGCAGATCTTGTGCATGATGTGACAGTCTCTGAGAAGTCATATGTTTATCATTCCTGTTGTGTCTGGAAGATACTGTTTCCTGTACGTCGTCTACCATGTCCGTCTCTTATAATCATTTGACCTCCTTTCCCACATATATTCCTGAGCTACAAGGGGAGGGGCATGATGAAGACATCCCATTTTGGATTGAATACTGCAAGGTTTCTCACTATCTGCACATTGACCAATTTTGGGTTTCTGTGCTATTAACCACTGAAAGAAGATGCCACTTTGATGAATATTGAGCCACGGAGTGAACTATGAATACAGCAGAGGTGCTGTTTGACTTCCATAGTCATTGAGCAGAATAGTAGTTGGCGTTCCTCTAGGGCCTGACCTATCTAGAGTTAGGTTCACCGACTCAATAACTGTATCAGGTATGGGTTTCATTTTGTGGCGAAGACATTAAATTTGGTAAAAAAAAATTGGTTACTCACATTAACAGTTGTACTTGTAGTGCACCAGTGGGCATATTTTGCAGGTAGGTTACCGTTATAGCCCACAGGAGCTGAGTGATGATTATTCTTTCCCTCTGCTAGCATGTATAGTACCTTCTAGTTGGTAGGAGTGAGGCTTCTAGCTGATCATTAGCTTGGCTTCTCCATGTTCAAAGGCAAATATGTTTTCTCTTCAATAGAGTCTACCATCTGTTGGTGGAGAGTAACCAATAATATTGGCAATAACTTGTGATGTTTTGATGTTTGACTCAGTTGGTCAACATCTCAAAATATATAACCCTTTTCTGGTATGTGTGAATATTTAAGAAGCTTCTAGAGTAATAGGTATCCACATGACTTTTAAGAGGCCTCTAGTGTCAGTTATGACTTCTGTGTTTTCTCCCCTCCCCTTTCCTCCATCTCCCACCCCTGCCCCATTCAATTTCCATTCCAATTTACCCTTTATCCATGTATATCCCTGTATTCTATTTCCTCCTCCCTGGAAGAACCTCTCTTCTCTCCTGGTCCCTCAGTAGCTGCCTAACCTCTGTGAATGTAATACTGAAACGTGCGTATCCAGAGCTTAAAAACTAATGTCTACACATAAGGGAAAATATACAATGTTTGTCTTTCTGGGTTTCGTGTATATCCTTCAGGATGATTGTTTCTAGCTCCACTAGTTACTTGAAAATTTCATAATTTCATTTTATTAATAGCTGAATAGTATTTCATTGTTTAAATGGTCCTGTATTTAAATATGCCTTCACCTGTTAATAGACTTCTAGGTTGTTTTTAATTTCTGAATATTATGAATAGAGTAGCAATGGACAGGAAATATTTCATATTTTTGTCATATTTAAAATGTAAAAGTTCCCCAAAATCAGTCCACATTTAAAGTTTATGCACGGTGCTGGGCTCACTTTACACAAGAACTTCTGTGTGTCACAGGTCTGTTTTGTGGTTTATATTCCTTTCTCCTTTAGATCTATGATAGACATGTTTCTGCACCATCAGGGAAGATCTCACTACAGACAACTCTCCTTCCTCTCAGGGTTTTAAGCAACATAGTTGTCATTGCCTGACACCTTCTGGTTAGAAGAAGAAAGTACTGGAGGAAACCTTGAAGAATGGATATCCAACGTGGATGAACATCTTGAAGACAGAAGATGAAGACATTTTGGGGAGGTGCAGCATCACCGACGCCCTCAGAATAGACAGCCTTGGTGTGAGCCTTGGGCACTGCTGACCTTGAGGTTTAAAAATTTTCAGAAGATTTGGATCCTTAATTACAATGAAACTAAAATAATATTTTGATAAATTAAATTTCCATGTGTGCTTCTTTTCTTTTTGTGTATGCTTAACTTACATGCTTACAGTCTAGTGGAATCTTTCTGTAACAACAGAGTAAAAATTGTAAGAACATTGGCTCCCAGTGGTACTCTTGCTTTTCTTTCTTAGCCATAGATAAAATGGTAGATAAAACACTACTGTGCGATACAGAATGATATTTTTTTTACACTTACTTTTCTAATCTGCTTTAATCAAAAAAACAAAATCATCCATCCATGTACAGACTAAAGCATTTCAAGTTCCTCCAGGGGTCCATGGGCTGGGGTTAGGATGTCGTTGTTACAGTGATGGGGTAGAGTAGCTTATGAGATGAAATCTGACATTATTTATTTTATAGTCATGTAGTTTGTACAAGTTAATGGCGATGAAGTTTCAGCCACTCTTCTCAGTGTCTTGGGTAGATGCTTTGCTAAACGGATTCCAGACAGAGATGTGAAGGGGCCTAGGTGGGCAATGCGTCTCGATCTACCCAGAGGGCTATCACAGACTAATCCTGTAACTGATGGCTGCCTGGCGAGGGAAAGTCTTTCGGCTCATTGATTGTCCCTCCTACTATGTAGAAGGGGCTAGTCAGCTCTTGGGTCTGTTTCATAAAGGGACTTAATCCATTCATAAAGGCTCCTTAGACATGACTTAATAGCCTCTCAAAGGTCCCAGCAACAAGTACCATCACGCACCACTGGAGAATTTTAACACATACATTTTTTTTTGATGGAACATAGCTATTTGAATCAGCGGAAAGATAATAGAAAAGCAAAGCAGCTCCGGATCGCTAATGATGGACAGACCATCCCTGGGAGCAAGTGTGCTTCCATCACTGGAGACTTCTCCCCCAGGCAAGTGAGGAGTATTCCCAAGCTTTGATCCGTTCCACGGTTTAGGAGGACTGGATATCTCTTCATCAAACGCTTTCCTGTATCCATCAGAGGCTGCTCTAAGGGATGAAAACCCTTTTCCAGCTTGCCCCATTCACCTGCAGCCAGACATGCGCTTGTAGCCAGGAGGCATCAAGAAGCAGAGAAGATCTGGCAACTGATAGTAAAAGATACGAACACAGACAGCAATGGTGAGCGCCAGGAGGATATAAAAACTTTCTCCAGTAAGAAGCTAGCACTACCTCGGCGTGCAGAGACAAGTGTCAGTATGACCAGCCATAAACAGCTTACACGTTGTAAGTGTGAACAAATACTAACCTAGCATTTCATATTGTCCTCCATCTAGGCTGCTTAACTGTCTCACCGATCTTTCCTGTTGCATTTCAATTTCCGGTAGCAATCTCACACCACGTGTGGTCTTGCTCTTGTGTGTTCTTCTATTAAGCCTTGTCTACTTCCTGGTCAGGTGTCTTTTTTGACAACTGTCAGAAGTTTCAGAAATGCATTCTGTTCTCTGTAATTGGATGTGATACTGCTGCCTTCCAGGGTCTGGCATTTTAGAGGACTGTCTTCATTTTTAGTATTTGTTCGCCTGGTTCCACTCCTGAAAAGCATGTATGTTTAAGATGTTATACATATCCCTTCTCCCTCCACTTCTGCCAGTTTGCATTACAGCTATATGCTGAGCTAATGCTGACGTTAAAATAAGGAAACTAAGTCTTTACCTACTGCTACAAGAGAATCTCTGTGAACCTTGGTTATTCCTTCCTGAGATCTCTATAGAGTCTGATCAGCATTTATTAACCTCTTATCTAGTACTAGTACCTTAATAACTGAAACAACATGTGTGCATGTATATTGGTGTGTGTGGGTGTGTGTGCACACGCGCGTGTGCGTGCGCATGTGCACATGTACACGCACATGCACATGTCTGTACATATTCCTGTTACTGCTACAAGTATGGATACTCTAGTCTTATGTTTGGGAAATGGTCTTAATGTGTGTGCTCCTTCAGAATTTGGACACTGAGACCTAGTCACCCATGGTATAGAATTAGAAGGGAAGATCGTTGGGTAGTGACTAAATCATGGGAAAACTGTCCCTATAAAGCCACTAATAACATTAGCAGGTGACTCTAGAGTGCTAGCTAGCCCCTTCCATCATAAAAAGGAAGCCCTCACAGGAGACATCATGTGCCTTGATTTTGTTCTTCTCAGTCTCTACAGTTAGAAAAACAAAATTTTTTGTTTATGTCATCCAGGCTGAGGTGTTTACTTAATTTAACCTATTATCATATCTCTATCTCTATCTCTACCTATAACTGTGTGTCTGTGTGTCTCTTTGTGTGCATGTGAGTGTGTGTGTGTGTGTGTGTGTGTGTGTGTGTCTGTCTGTCTGTCTGTCTGTCTGTGTGTGATGTGGAGTGGACATGCATATACCATGGCATGTGTGTGAAGGTCAGAGGACAGCCTTCAGGAGCCTCTCTACCCCTGCTGGTGAAGGTGACGTGATGAGTTCTTGCGTCTCGACTCCCTGGCTGCATCCTGGCATTGTGAGTTAATGTGTGCTACTCATTACTGAGCAGCTTGAGCATCTGGATATGTTGACATTACTGTGCATCCTGGACCAATCTCCATGGATACAAGGACAGCGGTACTTGGCACAAGAGTTCAGAACACTTCACATGACAGCTACTCTGGCTAGTGTGCCCATGCTGACATCACTATTGTTACAGTTAGCTGTTGTCTTGATCATCGTCATCATCACCTGTGTAGTACAGTGGTTCTCAACCTGTGGGTCACAACCCCTTTGGCAAACCTCTATCTCCAAAAGAATATTTACATCACCGTTCATAAAAGTAGCAAATTTACAGCTGTAAAGTAGCCATGAAAATGGTTTTATGGTTGGAAGTCACTGCAGCACGAGGAACTGGATTAAAGGGTTGCAGCTTTGGGAATGTTGAGAACTGCTGTGATCAGACCTAACTGGGTGGTGATAGATACAGAATTCCAGTTTCTATTCTCATCCATGCTCGAATGAGAAATCTCATAAAGGGAAAAGCAGACCCAGGGTTCTCAGACTCAGAAGCTATTCCCCTGGACAAGAGCCAATATGTGTATGTGCATATATATGCATGTAAATATGTGCATATGCATATTTGTATACATGTAAATGTGTGCACATGCAAACGTGCATATATATACATATATGATCATTTACATATATGTAAACATGCATGTATCCATATTATATACATGTAAATATATGTATGTTCACATGTATATACATGTAAGCATGTGTACAACATGTATGCATGTCTCTTCTCATAAATGCATGAATTTCTGTTTATGAAAAGATTCTCTCATTTCCACTGTGCAGAAGAAATGACTGAACTTGTCACAGATAACATGATGAACATAGCTTCAGATGTGGGTTGTGTGAGCCCATAGACAACTTTCTATTAGTCTCCTACTCTGCCTTCCTTTAAATAAAAAATACCCCACATGTGTGGCAAAATTCAGTAGAACTTTCTTTTTTTAATTTAATTTTATTTATTTATTTTTATTTTCTATATTCTCTGTTTACATTCCAAATGCTTTCCCCTTTCCCATCAGTATAACTTTCATGTTAGAAAGTTTTCCTGAACAGCTCACGCCACTCTCTCCAGGATTCGGCCTGTTTGATCAGTTCAGATCCACCTTGTGGATACAAACATGGATTCTACCAGATCTCAGGGGAAGGCAAGCCAGGCCAGGCTTCATGTCCTGCACATCCTCACATCAACGGCGTCCTCCTTCTGCCAATCAAACTATCACCGCTTTCTTCAATGTTTTCTGTAATCCCCTTTCTTCCCAATATTGGCAGCTGAGTCACATAGCAGAAATCATCAACTGGGGTTTATTTCAAATGCCTACATCTGAGAGGAAATGAGACATTTGGGCACCTTCGTGAAGAACAAGGCAGAAAAAGGAAATATGAAAGATGCAGACTAGAAGAGAAGAGAGGTTTGACGTAGGGTAGGTCCTTCCCAAGAAGCCAGCTTTCAGGACAGTAAAGCCCAGGACTGTGTTTTTATTTCGGGACGCTGGGTGCACAGCTGGGCCCCACTCCTTGCATCCAATCCTGCAGAAGCGGCACATCTCTAGTTTCCCAGGCTTCCCGTTCCCAGGGCACACTGCTATGATGCCCTGTGCCTATTAACACCTACAACCTTCTCTGAAGCTTCAGCCTCAGAATTTACTGATGGCAGTCTCTCTGGAACAGTCTGGAAGGGGCTTGCAGAGACTCCTTCAATGGGTCTGGCTTTTTGGAATTCACAGGGTGCAGCTGCAGTCCTTGGTAGTTAACGTTGAGATGAGAAGAAGACATCTAAGATGGCAGGCCAAGCGGAAGATGAGGACAAAAGCTCTGGGAACCATGCCGCATGCCCGAGACACTGAAGCCACCGCCCTTCCTCCACTGCAGACTCAAGGAGAGGGGGGCAGACTAAAGTCACGCTTCTCCCACACAGGGCAGCATAATCTCAGGAGTGATGGCTGCCCACATCACCATCCCTTTCCAGACTGGAAATGACTTCTCTAAAATGAGAAACTTACTCCTTAGTCTCATCAATCTGTAGCCAACTTCTTGCAACATGACATTGTTAGGGATGCAGTTAAGGCTGGGACATGTCCTAGGTGACTTCAGTCAAGTTGAATCCAGGTAGAGCTTTGCACGGAACACTGAATACAATCAAGGGGAGAAGGTCAAAGGTCAACTGGTATGAGTGATGTCATAGGTCATCCGGTATGAGTGATTTGTTTGGAAAATGCCATAACAAAGTCCATTGTTTTGTATGTAGGCTGATTAAAAATCTAATAAAAAAGTAAGTGCTGTTTAAGATTTAGGATGATTGGAGATGTGGAGTTTGCACGGTTCACACAGATAGGAATGATAAAACATTGACTGTCCGGGCATGATTGGCAAAGACAAAAAGAATAATGGTGTTGGCCAGGGCAGCTAGGGTTTTACAAACTGTTCTGACTCTTCTAGAGGTCAGTTAGTTCCATGATCGACATGTAAATTGCTTGTCTCCCCACCCCCTTTCTCAAGGCAGGTTCTCTGTAGCCCTGCCTGTCCTGGAATTTGCTTTATAGACCAGGCTGGACTTGAACTCAGAGATCCACCTGCTTCTGTCTCCCAAGTGCTGGGATCAAATGTGTGCGACATCACCACCTGGCAAACTGCTTGTCTTTGAGTCCATAATTCTAGAAACTTATTCTAAAGAAACAATCAGACAAACATGGCATGTGCATGCACAAAGAAGTTGATCACGATTTTGTGTATAGTGGTGAGAAATTGGAATCAGTATACAGTAACAAACAGTGAATGGAATAAATTCTATCTATCTATGCACTAATCAGCAATCTATATGCAAATGAGTATCTCTATGTAGACATTGTACAGCTTCATATTTATTAGTATATTATGTTTAAGATAAGTTAAGTCTTAAAAAGCAGTGGAGATATAATTGGTGTGAATGAACCAACAACATGAATTGATAAAATTTATAGGGGTTATAATACAAAATATTATGGATGGCAGATGTTTTGTCTTTTATTGAATATAAATCTATAAATTTCTTAAAATTAATTGTTATTACATCTTTCTCCTTCCCTTCCTCCCTCCCTCTCTCCCTCCTCTCTCTCTCTCTCTCTCTCTCTCTCTCTCTCTCTCTCTCTCTCTCTCTCCCTCTGTGTATGTGTGTGTGTTGCAGTGTGCGTGTTCTTTGAGTTAGATACTGAGTCTGGTGTGACTGGTGAGCCTGGGAGTCCTTCTAAGAGCTGACCCCTCAGTCCTGTCTCTTTCTCATCTGATTTCCTTTGTTGGCTGTAGGATCTTTGACAAGCATGTTCTTCCCTCTGAAAAGCATGTGCACCTGTGGGAGTTAGAGGAAAATCTGCTAGAGTAAGTTTTTCCTTCCACCATGTGTAGCCTGAGGCCCAAACTCAGTACCCCAGGCCTGACCCTGAGAAGTAACATTGCAATCAACATGATTTATTTTTTCTTTTTCATTTACTTTATCAGGGTGTGGAGGGAAGTGGCATCCAAGGTTCCTCTCTCTCTCTCTCTCTCTCTCTCTCTCTCTCTCTCTCTCTCTCTGTAAGCTAAGCTACCTCCTCATCTGCTGTGTTTTCTCCTTCTCCGAAGAACTGTGGCCATTAAGACCCAGATTTTTTTGTAGGACAGTTCAACAGAGCTCGCTCTTTGATGGCACCGTGAAGGTGGATTTGTGTTGCGTTGCCTCACTAACAGCTTTGGAGTCCAGCTGAGCTCTGGAGGAGTGGCCGTCAGTGCCACACATGGCAACGAGTGTGCCTCGGCTTGACATCACTCTTATCTACTTAGGAGAAGGCAGAGGGATCTGAAGAACACTTTCCAGGCTGATTTGGTATTGGTAACCTGTGGAGGGAGCAGGGCCATCTTGGCTTTAGACTACGTTTCTCCATGGGCCTTGGGATCCGGAGTGGTGAAGTAGAAGCAGCCAGTGTGATTTGTGCTTAGGGTCAGCATCTTGCCTCTGTCCCAGCGGGAGTTGCAGAGACTGCCTTTACAACTCCAAGGGGCAGTTGTTGAGACAGACTCCTGAACATCTGTCTGGTTCTGCTTGACATCTTTCTTCTCATGTGGGTGGTAGGACAGAGCCCAAGTCAGTCTTCACTTAGTGAGATCTGCAGGGCAGTGGCCGGACCACAATCCTCTCTGTGAAGCTTGAGAAGCAAACCCAGGAGAAAACCTTGGTTGTAGCCGAATATGCAGCGGAGAAAAGCAAATAAAGAAAGAAGGCAAAACAAAAACACAATGGGAAGTAAAAAACAGTGGCTATAATAGTAGGGGGCCAGACACATGACTGACTGAAATGAAGAGAAGAAAAAAAATAGGAGAACCACTCAGGGACTAAAGCCAGGTCTCTGGAAGTTATGCAGGATTAGGGAAGCTGGTATTACTCTCACAGGGTATAGGGGCTTTCATTGCACATGCCCCGCCCTGCCCCGCCCTGCCCCACCCTGCCCCGCCCTGCTCCTCCCCCCTATAGTCTTTAAGATGAGGAGTCGAAGGGACTGAGTGACTTAGCTAGGTTATTAGATAGTCATGTGATTTTGGACTTGTCACAGTCTCCCTTAGTGCCTCTCGAAGGCCTGGAGATGAAGCTGGAGGTGGGCAGGTTCTCTTTAGTATGAGCATTCCACGACAGGCATGGTCCCTGGCAATTGAGTCACCCATTCATTTTAACTCGTGTTACTCTTTGACCCCAACGGTGACAGTTGGAAGGTGGCACTCCTCAGAGTGGGAGGCACCTTCAAGGCTTTCAGTCCATTTACAGATTCTTAATTCCCACGTTTCTGAGGATTCGTAGACCTTTGTGTGGTAGTTACGACAACATTTGTTCTCTCGGGTCTAGGGAAAGGCAACATGCATGGAGAGTCGTCACGACCTATGCACGCAGGGCACATAGAAATACATATGCAATGATCACCTGGACTAAGGCATAGAACATTCTGGAACTCCAGGATAATTTTTCTGTGTCTTTTCATCAACGCATACATTCCTCGTTACCCCAGAGCATAGCTGTTTTGGCTTCTGCCATTACCGCGTCTGTTTCTAAAGCTTCATTTAGATGGAGTTGTCTGCACTTGGGATCTATCTGGAGAAGCTGGACGATCCCTTCCCAGCAACCACTTACTTCATTGTGGCTCCTCTGCTAACCTGTACAGACACCAAGACGTTGCTGAGATACAGTGCTTGTCTGCAGCTGCACGTACCGCTGCCTGATAATTGACAATCAGGGCCAGCGATACCGCCATGAGCTAAAATAAATAGCAGCTCAAGTCCCATGGTGCAAGTTCAATCTCTGGAACCCACATAGAGCCAAACATAGTGTAAAGAATCTGAAATTCCAAAAGCTGTTGACCTGGGGTGAGGTGTGGAAAAACAAGAACCTTCCAGAAGGAAGCAGGAAAGCCCCTGTTCGCCAAAATTGTCCTGTGACTTTCACATGTTTGTGGTGGCATGGGTGTGTGAGTAAGCTCACGGAACTCACACCCAGTTCCCATCCTTTGAGATAAACACCATGAGAGTTAAGCAATCAATGGTGGATGGGGGGGGGCAGGCTGTAGGAGACAAGAGGAGCTGAGTTTATTGGTGACTCGAGGTAATTGTGAAGGGGGGGCAGTAAATGACTCCTGGAGATACTTCAGTTTTCGAATTTTTTGGTGCCTGGTTTTGGGCATGTCTCTTACAATGCCGTTTGAAATGGTAAGATGGAAGAACAAAAAAATCTCATTTCTGAACAATGAAGTAACCATTCACAATGTTTGATTCACAAATGCTCCAGGAACACAAATAGCCTGCTATTCAATATATGGCCACTAGATGGGGATCTTGAGTCAATCATAACTGGCCCACTCCCCCACTCCACCTCCCCACCTTTTTTTTTTAAAACCCGGGTTTGAATACACATGATGCGAGTTTACAATTTTGGCATTTCATGTTGTTGCTGAACTTTTTGGGGACAGTAATTTGGAGTGAAATGCATTTAGTTTTAAATGTATGAGCTTAATTAATTTTTCATCTGGGGTCTCGGTGGGGTGGAAGGGCCCCCGCGTGCTGTGGCATGCTATTAATCCGTACTAAATTCTGGCAGAAGTTACTACTGCTTATTCACATTTCCCCCACAGGGTGTGGTTAGTTGCGGTGACTGTCACTGTACCTTATAACTGATTAAAAGCGGAAATCCTCCCTAGACTCTGCTCTCGCAGCAGCCGGCAACTGCACTCGGTGGTGGTTTTGTTTCCATAGGATAAGCAGGTTCCACGTCTCAGCTTACGAAAAACACTAGCAGCAAGGGCTCTCGCCGCTTGCTTTCTTCATTTTCAATGAAATTCCAAAGTGATTTTTAGATTCAACCACAATGTGACCTTATAGAAAGTTCTCGAAATCCGACATAAAGACCTTTTCTGTTGGTGAAGGCAGCCTTGCGACCGAGGGATAAAATTACTCTCTGCTGCAAACAGTGACCGAAGTGGCTGGCTTGTCCTCCCTAAGACGTTTCTAGCAAACTCAGGAGTTGGACGGCCTTGTTTGTAATGTGCTGACCGTCTACCTAGGGACAATGTGGCCATTTGGTTTTTGGCTGCTATCTGAAATGAGTTTGAGTGTCTCAGCTCATTTCATGGGAAACACAAATAAAGCCCACATAATAAAACATGCAATTTGGGACTATTGCCAGTCTCTGTTCAGAAGGTGCCCAGACCTCAATTTCTGAAAACGAAATTCTGTTCCACATAGATAGAAACTCCCGGACTTCCAGACCGGCTCCAGTGGAGTCACGGGAAGGAAGAGGAGGAAATTGTAAACCACGAGGCATCAGGCCAGAGGAAATGCCTCCGGTGACCCAGACTGAATGCCCTGTGGTCTCAAAGACCCCGTGTTCAAACTGCACCATGTCTATGTGTGCTTGACTCAAAGGCTCAGGCGGGGACTATCCTCTGTCTCTACCTTTCCATATTCTGCCTTGAAGCTTCCTTAAGCTGCGTCATAAAGATTGGTAAGGGCTTAACTTCATTCTGCCTTCACCTGACCCTGCCACAGTTCCAAAAAACGGGGATGGGGATGGGGGTGGGGGTGGGGGTGGGGATGGGGATGGGGGTGGGGGTGGGGGGCGGGGTCCTGGGAGGTCCGCAGCTGTGTGGGCCCAGAGAGCTGTCTGTAGTCTTTGCACACTTCACTACTCTAGTGAGAGAAACAGACCCCAGGGGCTGGCCGCAGCTAGGGCAAGGACAGGATCCCAGCGTGGACATTAGTGAAAGAGCGTTTTCATAAGTATGGGACTTCATCCAAGACACGTCTCGGATTTCAGACTTTGATCCCTTTCAGCAAGTGAAGATTATTTTCAGTTGTTTATTTCTTTTGCATGTCTTTTTCTTAGGCAACAGTAAACCATGTTCATTAGAGAGAAACATTGTAGTAAACAGACATTTCCTGGGTTGGGGGCAGTAACTGTCGGGAGGCCTATCATCTAGATTTAAACTCCGCCAGAGCCTCTCTGTACCCGCTTTGATCCGAGCTCTGTGGGTACGTACATAAAGTATTTGAAGACTAGTGGTTATTTTACAGTACAACTTTAAGGCTTTTGAAGACACGGGGTTGTCTTCTTGTTCTATATTTTACCAAGCATTTATTTATAGCTTTGTGGTTAACGGCTGCCTTGAATTCTGAGCTGAACAATCCCTTATTTTTGAAGAGTGTCTTCAACACGTCCACTTTATTGATGATGTAAACAACATTGAAGTTACACTCAGAGAGTCTTACTGTATATGTCAATATATCTAATTTGGACAACTGACGGTGCAGATATCACTTTCAGTGTGGAAGGTATACCCTTTACGGGACTATGGGGAGCAGAAGTTGGCTTGTCTAGAGAAAAGAAGAAGATTCTCCTTCCATGAGAAAACACCCTTCACATGCACAAACGTAAATATCCCATGTACACCGTTTTAGTGTAATGGAAAGTAGTTACTTTAATCCCTAGAGTCTCTGGTTTAATGGAAAAGCTAGAGGGGACACAATATGCATGAAACTGTTTTAAAGCCTTTGTTGGGCTTGGGATGATGAGAGTTTACGTAATTAATCACGAGGGGATGTTTTTAGTCACAGAAATGATCATTAGCACCGCACTAGAGTTAAGTAATCTTTATAGCAATATAAAAATGCCATTTTGCCCTTAGATCTTACCGAGATCTCGCTCCTCTTTTATGCTCTTTGGCATTGCGACACCCAGTAATTGAATGCAACTCAATAATGAGGAGGGAGAATGGAACCCGCTAAGCTAATGTGTCCATGGAAATTTTCTGAAGCACAAGTCCCGAATATCACCACCACAAATTGTGTTAGCCCAAAGCGAGGAAAAAGGGAAATTAAGTTGTGATAATTGTGGTGCTTAAAGAATTGCGCCTACTTCTTAAGTTAATAGCATTTGTTTGTCCCTGTTTTCCTGTCCTTTTAAAAACTGTTTTAAGCTGCAGATTCTCTCTAAACACCTTCAGTTCGCATGTTTTGTCCGTCACTGTGGTTGGTATAGGGTGTGCTGTACTTTTAAACATCCTTTAATAAATTACAATAATGTGAATGGTAAGTATTTTGGCAAACAGATGGCTCCTCTTAGATCTGTTTTGACGGTCATCACAGTGCTTAGCATCCTGTTTGTTCCCATGACAATACAGGTCAATGGTTAACAGCAGCCCTGGAAACAGGGGAGCTTCATGTGTATTGAGCGATCGCAGAGTCCCTACTGGTGATGGGGGAAGGGTTACGAGAGCACGTGACCGACTATTCTCCACAGGGTGGGTCCCCTAAAACCTGAGCACGTAAATGTCAAAAGAGCTGCCCAGGGGAAGCACAAGTGCTCTCGCTGTGTGTGTGACTCCTTCAGAAGCCAACAGCTTTCTTCCTGATTAGAAGACTCTGGTGGACTGGCTGAAAGGGACGACGCAGTGCGTCAGCTACTCTCCCCATCTTGTCACCATGACAAAATGCTTCTGCGTGAGGGCAGTTGTGGGTTGTTTTTTTTTTTTTTTCCTTATTTGCTCAAATTTAAGTGTGTTGTCTTCTAACTAAAAACCCGTTAAGAAGTTAGCGCAGACACGTTTGTATTTCTAGAAGCAGAAGCTTAGGGGTGGTCTAGTTGTAACTTTTCTCTCCTCCTCTTCAGTCGACTGACCGTGCAGTAGGGACACGGGCCTTATCGCAGGTGTCCCCTCATTATCAGTCTTAGCAAATGTAACTTATAGAAAATAGGGAACGCTGCCCAAAGTGTCATTTGATGAAGCACCTTTACATTTAAAGAAGCAAGAACATCTCTCGTGCTTTCAAAATGTAATTTAATTGGTTCTAAACATGAGAAGTTGGATTTTTATCTTAGTCTATAAAGGATTAAGAAAAAACACTATAAGGGCAGACTTCAACTCTAACTGAAAAGAATTACTTGTAAAATTTCGAAAGCAACGCTTTAATCTTTCACCAAACTATTAACAAGTATTATAATAGCCCTCTTCCATTGAATTTCTTCTTTTGTTACAGAAGCCTGGATCATTGAGATGGTCTTTCTATATTTAAAAATATGCTCTTATTTTTGAAGTGTCAGTTTTGCTGTGTAATGAAAATGGAATTGTTACATCTTTTTTTCTTTTGGGGAGCTTCCCCACAGGACTTCTCTGTAAGTCAGCAGACGTGTAGGAGAGCAGAGCAGGGAACAGGGCCTCCCCTCGTCCTGCGCTCCTGAGGAATCTCAGCCTTTGGGGAAAGAAGTGGCCTCTGGTTCTCTTTAACCTTTCCTGAAAAACACATATGGCTCAGAGATAGTCATATTTATCTTTCTGAATACCTTTTGAAAACTATTCTTAGGATTATCATATAGAAAAGAGTATAAATTATGTTGTCTCTATAATAAATAGATCTTTTCCCTTCAAGTGTGAATGAGAAACACTGGATGTTTTCTGTCTATTGTTTACCTATGTAAACTTCCACACTTCCCCTGCTCCGCCCCCATCTCCCATCTTTTTAATCTCAGGGTGACTGTGTCCTTACGAAAAGAGTCCATTGAGCCTGCTGCTGCCTTGCTGGGCTGGGTGAGCTACTCCACAGGGTGATGGAGAAATGGCAAATCCAGGTGCCTGTCCAGGCTAAGGTGAACTTCAAGGCCAGTGTAAGCACTCTAGTGAGACTCTATCTAAAGATACAACAGAAATCTCCAAACCAAAGACGAGCCACAGCGAGTATGTAAGACAAGAGGAAAGGTAAGGGGAAACCTGGGCTGAATCTCAGGGGCGTCACACTTTTCTCGCGTGTGAGACTCTGGGTTCAGTGGAAGGTAATGTCAGGATTTAAAACAACAACAAAGGCAAAATCAAACAAAGAATTTGTGAAACTGTGTGTGCTTCCTTCTCCCGAGTCATTAGAGAACAGGGAGATTTGATGGTGGCAAACACTGTGGGTCAGCCTTTCATCAGAGAGGAGGAAGACTACTGACACAAAAGCGAGATAAAAACATACAAAAAAAAAATGCAAAGTACACACGAGACCTTGGTTTATTCGATCCCACTAAAGCCGGTGACTCTTGCAGGCTGTGTGAGCGCATGAGGAAAGACTCTTTGGATGCTGCACGAGAGCTAGACTCAGTTTTTAAAAGCAAAAGAAGGCATGGGCTGGACTTAAAGTAACTCCCGCCCCACAGCTCCACCATGGAAGCGGCTACAGGCTATTTTTCTAAATTGCCTTTGGATTTCAGACCGTGTAAGAGCGCATGATCCCTTCAGAGAGGGACTTGTCATGCCTAGGGATACATTCCTGTCTGTCTGGCCTGTCTGACTCCACTGGAAGGCAAGACAAATGACATCTTTTGTCCTTTTCATCTGCAGATGAGTCTGGCACATAGTAGGGACTTCATGAATCTCCCTGCAATGGTGGCATTGACTGAAAAAGAAAATGAACGGAATTGAGAATGTATTCAGAAAGGAGGGCGGGGGGGGGGGGTGTCACAGAAATGGAGAGATGAACGCTTTCACAACCACACCAGATAAGGATGTTTCGTTTTTTCCAGTCTTGGAAGCTGCGACTTGGAACAATGTTGCCAAGTAAGGGCGGGGCGGGGCGGGGCGGGGCGGGGCGGGGCCATCAGTTATCCTAGTCTCTTCCTAGAAGTCCCAGGGCTGGGAGCATCCCGCTACTTCCTTGCTCCCTTGCTTCTCCGTTCCTCGGGGCCTCTCTCTTCTGGTTGCCTTCTGCCTGTGTGGACACGAAGCTTGGCTTTGTGGGTAATGAGCGTAAGAGTGAGTAGTTGAGAACGCAGGCATCAAACAGGTCTGGGCACCCGTCCAGGGCAGCCACCACCGTCTATCTGATGCCACTCAGGTGGCTCAGCCTCATTCTGCTCATCTGTTTATTTGGACTGATAACCATTATGCCCATCTCGTCGGGCTCCTGAAGGATTAATGGGAAGATGTCTGATATGAACCCTAAATGAGGATGACACTGTAGGGTGTGGCTCACCACCCACGGAGGGACCGACTTAGCCGAGGACTGGTTTGTGAGCAGCCCTTGCCAGTGGGCTAGGTTGTATTTCTTTCTGTGTCTTTTCTTTGTTCCTAGTCTTGAGCAGCAGAACATGAGAATGAGGCAGAGGAGAAGAAAGGATGCTTACCTTCCAAAAGGATGTGGCATCGTGAGTCGGGATATATTGGGCAGCGCCACTGACCTGTGCTCCCGGGATCCCAGAGGTTGGCTGTGTGTCCCCATTAACAATGAAATGATCGACATGCAATGAACCTTCTTTAATGTGGGCATTAAAATACTGGGCGTGCCAACATAGTCAATTTAGTCCTGAAGGCAGCCCTTCACACATCCTGTTTCTCCTTCCAAGTGGATTTCCAAGTGCTTAAGTGGCATCTGACACCCCATAATAGACTGGATCTTGAGCTGGTTGGGTACGGAACTGCACCATGTCGTTTTCCAGGCTTTGTGAAGAAAACCATGTGGTATCATGGGTTAAGGGGTCCCTCCACCATGGGAGTCAATCCTTTGAGAGGAAGAAGAAACACGTGGATACACTTTCCCTCTTAACTGTTAATAATGTATTCGAAAAATTATAATTCTGTATTAAAAGAGCTAAAGTACAATCATATGCCAAATCTATAACACACCCCTGTATTTCTATGTATGTATATAATTAGAACAAGATACTAAAGAAATTTCATACCCAGATTGGATACCTTTATCATTGCCCTTCCATAATCAGGGTGCAGATTAGTGTGTGTGTGTGTGTGTGTGTGTGTGTGTGTGTGTGTTTCCTCTCCCTGTGACTTCCCTGAGAAAAGAATAGGTTTCCCAGAGAAATTGACCAGGTACAGCATAACAAGCTACAATAAGACCAGCTACATACCACTGCATGAAGGCTGGATAAGGCAACCCAGTAGGAGGAAAAGGGTCCCTCAAGTAGGCAAAAAAGAGAAAGGAACACCCCCCTGCTGCCCCCACTGTCAGGAACCCCACAAGATCTACTCTGCCATAACATATTTGAAGAGGACCTAGGTCGGACTCACGCAGGCCCCCTGGTCTCTGCGAGCCACTGCGATTACCCGTCAGTTGATTCTAGTCGTTGAGTTCTTGTGTTGTAGTGCTCCTTTTGGCTCCTCCAGTGGATTCGTTTCTCTCCTTGCTCTTCACGGCAACTCTAAACTGAGATTCTCGGCCAGCTTCCATTGGTGGTCCTCATCCCTCCCTCGCCTCAGGATTCACTCTACATCCAAAATGCTGAGATCGGTTCAGAAGCCCAATTCCCTTCCCGCTCCTGGCATTCCTGTGATTTTCCTACACCGCTCCCACGAGAAGAGCTCCCCAAAGCGAGACTTTTCTCAGGGATTAAGCCTGAGGACCAGCTTTCTCCTGGTGATGGAGCAGTTGTATTAAGGCGAGAGTCTCGTTTCAGACCAAGCACCTGTTCAAAGGCGACGGCTCAGTGGCTCTTAGCACACTCACTGACGTGTAAACATCACCCTGCTCAATTTTAGGATGCTCCTGTTGCCCTTAATAGAAATGCTTCATCTTTTGCCTCAGCACCGGGCAACCACTCTTACACACGGATCTATTTCTTCTCTTTTCAGTTTGCCCATTGGGTTGAAGAGAAGGCCCAGTGGTTCAGAGAGTCTACTGCTTATTCAGATGACCCCAGTTTAGATCCTAGCGTGTGAGCTCACCAACTGCCTGCAAGTCCCATTCCTGGGGCTCTTGACACCCTCTTATGGCCTCTACAGGCTCCCACATACACATGCTGCACATAAATTCATGCAGGCACACACATAACCATAGAGCTTATTTTAAATTTGCCTAGACTAGACATTTCACATAGTGTTTGCTCCTAAGTTACACCATACATGATGGCGAACAACTAAAAGTTCACTAAAGACCAGGCTCAAAGACATGTTTCTAAAGAAAGCCCAGAAGCACAGAAGAAACGCTGTGCTGTTTTAGTTACACATTTCTGTATGCTAGTGAGGTAAACCACAGATACTGGTCATCGTGGATGGAGCTTGACAAAAGTGCTTTTGCATCTCTCAGCTACTGCAAGCCGAGAGGCAAAGGTGCTGTTTCCCTTACACGTTTTAGGGATATATTCTGTTTAATTTGGATGGTGTTCTGGAAGAAAAAAGTCCAACTCCCAGGATTATGTGTGGGCCGCTTGCCTTCTCTTGTCAGAACAGAGTGCTGACATAATTCTTTCCTTTTAGTAAAGTGAACTATTACAATTATTTCTTTCCTGAATGATGACTGAAACATGTATTTTAATCTACAGGGCATAGCAAATGACATTGACAGGTCACAAAGGACTTTCTAGTTAATAAATGTTTTAAATAGAAGGTGCTAAACTAAATAAATATGAAACCATGCTGCTTTGCATAGGACTTAAAAAAAAAGCGAAATTGGAGGTCGTTCTCTTTGCCAAAGCATTGGTTAATAAGGCGAGAGGGTTTTATACTATCGAGATCAGTCTTCTAGAATATCATGAAATGCTGGTACACACATTCTCTAAAGCGGGGCTATTCTCTCCATGGCTGTATGCCGGTGAACGGGAGTCAACAAATTAGAGTAAAGCTCAGCTTGACACATTCATAAAGTTTGTTTTCAATGACAAGAGATTATGTCAACCAAGATATTTTTCATGACTGCCAGCAAATGTCTATCATCAAAAATGGAGACATTAGATCAGTTTGGTAAACATTATCTTTCTTTTTTTTTCTCTTTCATTCTTTTATTCATTCTTTTGATTTTCTTTGTAAAGAAAAAAAATAAAGAGACATCCTGGTGCTGTGAGGTGTTTTCAAACTAAATAAAGGTAAAAGTGGCTGAGTTTTCCTAAATTGCTTCTGTGGAAAACCTTGAAATAACTTTCACGGGTAAGTAGTCTAAACACAGGACGAGCCCACCTCCTGGGCCTGCTCTGGCTTCCACCTTCGATGAGATGAAGCCCCGCAGAAATCAACTTTGGGGAAATACAATAGGGGCTTAGGTGGCCTAAACTGCGCCCAGAACCAACAATGCCTTGACTCTTTTCATTGTAGTCAAATCGGCTGAAAACACAGGAATTCTATTCCAGATCAGCCTCTCTACTTTTAAAAATTATAAAAATCATGTTTTAAAGAATTATTTATAGGAAGGAGTCAGGTGTTACTCTAGCTGGGTTAACACCGGCCGTGACCCTCCCTCCCTCTTTGAAATCGCAACAAGACAGACTCTGATATGATGCACAGATTTTTTTTTTTCTAACAACAAACCGAGTTTTGGAATTATAATTTAGAGTGTATTGGATGTATCACCGGAAGACAGGGTGGCTCTGCCGTTGTCAGGCAGCATTGTGCTGTTGCCAGTCCGAGCAAATCTAAATCTTTTCAAGCTTTGGTTGAGTGGGTTAATTCCAGGACCTGAATTACAAGAGCAATTTGAATTACATTGCAAATGCTGAATTCACTTCACTTTAGCAAAGTGCTTTCTTTCTCCCTTCTCAGACTTATATGAATTTTAGCTGTTTTGATGTTTTTTTCCGCATGTTGGAATATTTCAGTTAGCCGTGGAAAATAATTCTACCTAGAACTGTAGGAAGAGGACGCCCCTGCCTCTTTGTTGAACCCCTGTGTTTATTTATTTTTTGTTTGCCCCTTTTTTTGTGTGTGTGTGAAATATCTTTTAACATTTATCATACTGATTCAAGCCTTTAAGATGCTAACAACCCTGGAAACTTTCCAGGCAGTGTGGCATTGGTCCTTGAGTTGTGTAATAAGCCTTTGGTTAAAAAAAAAAAAAAACCAAAAAACCAAAAACAAACAAAAAACTGTCACAACATTCAAAACAACCCAGCAAACGAAGGAATGAACAGGTAAGCGAAGAAGGAGAGCTACAAACTGGAGTTCCTGATTTGGTGAATACCATCAGCTTTCTATTAACAAAGGCTAGAGAAGAAGTACTAACTATAGCTTCACAATACTTAGTATTCATTTCTACAAATACACACTCTATTGTCTTATGCATTTCCTTAACCCATACATGAATCTGCAGGGAAACACTGACTTCTCTTTTCAATTTTATTTTACGTTTTTAAATTTTAATACTGACTTTACGGTCCAAGAACAGGTCAACTGGATTGTTCAGACTTCATTCTCCATCCTGACTCTGCCCAAACCACAGGTCTTTGGGTCCCTGAGGCCAGCCCAGCCCTGCATTGTGGAAAGAACAGGTTGAGGTGGGGCGGGGCCTCTGCTTTTTTTTTTTGGGGGGGGGAGATAATATGAAGCATTTCAACAGTCAGGAGGGATGACAAACAAGCCGCCTGGTAATTATTTAGGAACATACCAATTTATGTGTAGCATACAGTCTGAGATCAGGCTGATCGAGCGCGACACTATAGTTTTCAGGCTGCAGAGAGATTTATCTTGCAGTCTTTACAAAAGAAGGCTGATTGAATAATTGTCATCTGAAGACAAGAAAATACAGGTTAATGTTGGGAGTTCAAAAGCTAGACCAAATTTTGAAGAGAACCTGCTAAACGGAATAGGTACACCACCGAACAGTGTAGCGATCAAAAGCCTTCAGCGAGAACCGGAAATGGCTAATCAATCTATACCACTGGGTAGCTTGCCTTCGGGGCTTTGCTCACGGCTGCCCGCTCTTCCCTCTCGGTTCTGAATTCTCTGTCTACAAGGGAGCACTTCTCTGTCATGGGCCTGGGGTAACCGTGCCCCGTGTGTCCTCAGACACAGTCGCCACCGCCAACCCTGGGGCAGCGAGTGTTTGATTCCGCTCTTCTTTCATTCCTCTGGTTTTTGCAACATCACGTAATTTAATTAAGACAGATTTATCCACTCCAACCATACACAAATAATGGAACATTCTGTTGCAACAATATTTACAAAAAAAAAAAAATGCAAGCTAAAGGCGGAAATAGATCACAATGTATACTTTTAAAAAAATAGTTTTTCAGAAATATTTAAATGAAAACTATGCTTCCCTCTGAAAATGAAAGGGAGAAGAGCCTCCGAGAAAAATTTTGCTAAGAAAACGACTGTGTGGCTGGGAAGATGGCTTAGCGGGCAAGAGGGTGCTTGACTGAGTCTGAATCTCTAGCACCCATGAAAAAGCCAGGAATGGCAGTACCTGCTTGTAACTCACTGGGGCTGAGGTAGCGTGGTGGGAGGAGACAGGTAGATCTCCTTCTCCCTAACCAGCTAGCTTAGCTCAAACAGCAACCATCCACGTCCCTGAAAGGCCAGGTTATGAAAAGAAAGACAGGCAGCGATAAAGAAACACACTAGGTGTCCTTCTTCGGTCTTTGTATGAATGCATCAAATACACATGCATGCACCTCTCCTCTCTCTCTCTCTCTCTCCTTCTCCGCCTCACCTTCCTTCTCTGACTACTAAAAGAAAATAAAATGGCTGCTTCCTGATGATGAAAAAAAATCATGAATTACAACCCTTAACCATGCATATTTGTTTTCTTTCCCAAATCTATATTCCATAAGCACTTTCCCTTTATAAATGGAGATTTTTATTCTCTCTACAATTTATGTGGGCACGAAAATTATACCAGCGACAGCTTATTCATTTCTACAAATACATAAGCTGGATTATCTTTTATGTTTCACTTAACACAAGCAGAACTTTCAGACCATCTCCAAACATAGGCATTTTGATCTTTAACTGGAAAAATATGTATATCTATAAAGTTAGAATCTTATATTAATGGAAAAACATACTGAAATTTGCTCTCTCTCTCTTTTTTTTTGTTCTCCCTCTTTTAAGAAAGTGTCATTATGGGGATAAAAACAATTCAATATTCAGGCCATAACTTTGCAAACAAAGTCAGGGGTTGCAAAATTTAAAGTTCTCCTAACAGCATTAACTTAGCCATGTGGCATATATAGTACATTAAGGGGCCACATTTTGCTGTCTTCCCTGTAATTGGAAATATTCTATATGTACAATTGGAGTGAGCTAATGTTTCTAGCAAACCTTAACTTTTACATTTCTTGACTTTTTTATGTTTGAATTTGTAGCCTGGGCATTTGCATTAATGTAGTTATTTGCATTTCATTAAGGCCCCTGTTAGTTCCTCAAGGGCTGGAGTCTTTAGGGGAGTGTTTCCTAAAGGCTTGTTTAAGTGACCATCTCACGTCCTTTGCTCTTCTTTGGTTTGCGTATTTATGATCAGCAGACGGACTAGTTTGCATTTTAAAATTTTGTGCTGACTCATAGCTGATGGTTTGGGTTGATTGTCCATGCCCAGGATCTGAGCAACTGAATGAGGTGGGGGTTAGATGAAGCATTTCTGCAGAAGTTCATCAGCAATATAGGAATAAGAAAAACGGTGATAAGATCAGAAAGTTGTTCGGAATAACAAACAACTAATAAGGAATTCGTTTTGGAAATTGAAGGCTGCCTTGCTGTCAGACTGCTCTCCCAAGTGTTCTCAGGGTGCTAGCGTTTGAAGTGCTCAGGAGTTGAAAAGAATAGTTCCTTAAATCTGTATGTAAAAGAAACAAGTAAAAAAAAGAGAAATTTGTGTGTGTGTGTGTGTGTGTGTGTGCGCGCGCGCGCGCGCACGCGCGTGCGTGCGTGCATCTGCACACATGTGAGTGAGCGAGCACGGGGCTGTAAACCCCTTCAGTTCTTCCAGTCCACCCTCCAACTCCTCCATTGGGGACCCCGCACTCAGTCCAATGGTTGGCTGCTAGCATCTGCTTCTGTATGTGTAAGGCTCTGGCAGGGCCTTTCCGGAGACAACCATAACAGGCTCCTTTCGGCACGCACTTCTTGTCATCCATAATAGTGTCCGGGGACAAACACCGTTCTTGCAGAAAGAAGTTGCATCCCCGCTCTCTTCACCAGCGTCCCTGTTGTCAGTATCCCCAACAGACTGGTGCTTCTGTCACAGGAGCGCCCCCACCCCAGAGCATCGTCACCCATCTCTTTCCTGGTCCGTGGATTTGAGCGAACAGATCATGGTGGATATCCCACATCCTGTATCACACAGCGAACTTTGCAGACCTGAAATATTTGCCTTCTCTCCCGTGACAACCACTGGTCTTAGTGTCTCGTCTTTCAGGTTGTTACCAGAGTAACACACAGGTGGAATGCTCGACGGGAGCTAGACCGCAGCTCTCAGTGGGAGGCTGGAGCTAGCGGAGCTGTGACTGCACACGGTCCTGCCAGGGGCCAGGGAAGCCACGCTCCGAATCAGGAGCAGCGAGTGGTACGGATGGGGATGGCAGGAGACTTGGTAAGCAGGGGAGGGGCCTCTGAAAATGATCAAGTCGTATTCAGGTCACAGTTACCAGTGTACAGAACGAGTATGGCGGGGTTAGAGACAGAAATGCACACAAGCTCGGGAGAGATGGTGGAAGGCAGTTGACTGACCACTGGGACAAGAGGTGAGGGTCCAAAGAGTTTCTTTGGGACTCTAAGGTAGACAGAGATCAGACACATGGGATGAGAACCAGATGAGGGCCTGTTTTAAAAAACAAAAAACAAAAAAACCCCCAAACAAACAAACAAACAAACAAACAAAAAAACCATTTCCTATATTGAAAATAACTGACACTGGGTTTCTACCAGGCTTAAGAAGATTCTATTCTCCAAGAGAAAAAAAAATTCTTATTTAAGTACAAAGAAGAGGACTCTACAGGAATAGTGCTTAACTGACATCCTGTAAATGCGGAACTGAGTGAGAGAGACTCATACCTGGGAACTGAGCAAAAACCAGGTTCATGTAATTTCAGCAGAGTCTCAGACTTGGTCTTGGGTCTGTGTGATTGGTAGGGTTAGCCCACGGTTTCCCATAAGTTAGAGTAATATGAAAAACCACTGTTATGCAAAGCATAGTGTGGCTCAGAAGTAGGTCAAGTGACTTATTATTTGCATGAATTATTTCTTTAATACTAAAAAGCCAGTCTTATGAAATATATATCATTCCTGCCTCCAGTGCTCTACTTCTGATCTCTAAGGCTTTCCAGGAAGGGTCTTCTGTTACTGTTTTCTGCACATTCTCCATCATAAAATATTTTTTTTCTTTCATGATGGATTTTAAAATACCAGGGCCATGTCATTGAGCATGAAGCTTGTGGGAGAAACACAGTCCTTGTCATAGACCCCGTGAACAAATAGACTACTCAATCTACATTTTACTTGTGATGAACCAGACCTTGGAAAAGTTAAGTCTTTTAAACCGAGTCTGCAAGTTCAGGGAAAGCAGATGCGCGGGTGAGAATTTAAATTTTTATCAAAGCCCTGCACCATGGGTGTTTACTTGGTAGGATGCATACACTAATACTATGCATTGCACCATAGAGACAACGTAATGCCAGAGCACATTAGAATCTAACTTATTTTTTTAATATTTATTTTTATTTCTTATGTATGGTGTTTTGTCTGCGTATTTGTCAATTTACCACATGCATGCAGTTGCTCGTGCTGGCCAGAAGAGGGTGCTAGATCCACCGGGACTGGGGTTACAGGTGGTTGTAAGATGCCCTGTGTGGGCACTGGGAACTCCGAGTTTGGATTTTCAGCTGAGCCCTCTCTCCAGCCCCAACTCTAACTTCTTTTTAACAAAAGAGAAAACAGAGTCCCTCAAAACTTCTTTGTTTGTTCAGGATACAAAGTTCACTTATTAACAACCCTGGTAGTGTAGCTTACTTTTCTGGTTACTGATCTACCCTATACAGTAGCTACTTAAGTTTATATATATTTAAAAAAATTCTTTTTAAAGTTCAAACAATTTATTTCTTTTTTATAGAAACAACTGTGACAGCTCTTTTCTTTCAAATACTGGGGTGAAAGATCTTACTGCTGAGCAAATGTGTTTTCAGGGCACCCCCTTGCTTGGAAATACATACAGGATTCCAGAGGCTACTAGCAACACACAGTAGCTGCCATCGTTTGCCAGAGCACATTAGGACATGTCACACATGGGTCTTAGCCTGATGCAACATGAGGCTCTCCTCATCTCTGCCTTGCAGAGTCGCTATGAAGCAGCTTCATGAGCTTCATGAGGAGAAACAGAGCTGGATTTGGTGACTTCAGAGCTCACCTTTGAGAAAGATGCTTGTACAGAGCTAGCTCATTCCAGGCGCACAGAAAGGGCATGGCTGCTTCAGTCCCAAACGTAGCAGTTTAAGAGGCAGGATGAGGAACACGGATTGTGAAGTGCACATACGCGTGGCAATCAACACTGAAAATCTCCTAGTGAAATATCAAAGCATGATTTTCCAAGCTGTCAGCCCTCTATGGATCTTTAAAAGTTCTCATTTCCTAGACACGAAAGGTAATTAGGGAAGCTACCATCATCGCTGTAAGAGTTCACTGTAAAGAAACTCTGAATTTCAATGAGATTCCAATTTACAAAGAATTCACAAAGCAAGATCAATGCTTTAAAAAAAAACTTTTTTTTGTACTGTAGCATGTATGTGGTATATGTTCATGTGTGTGTTCAGGTATGCATGCACACGTAGAAGTCAGACGAGCATGCTGGGTATCTTCCTCTGTGGCACATTTATCAGGGATTTTTGGGTGGAGTCTCTCACTGGAACTGAAGTTTGATGTTTTGAATAGGGGTTCATTGTCCAGAGAGTTCCTGGGAGCTACTTGTTTCTTTCTCCTAGTGATGGTGTTACAGGTACGAGTACCCATGTCAAAGCTTTTAAGTGGGTGGATAGGATTTGAACCAGGATTCTCTCACACATTCTTATCCATGGATCGGCCTCCTCAGCTTCTGAAGACAGAGGCTTTATTACTTATAGGATAATATATATTGTAGTGGCTATTCCTGGTTGTCAACTTGACTATATGTGGAATGAACTACAATCTAGAATTGGAAGGCTCACTTATGATCCTAATCTGGAGGCTCAGAGATATAAGTTTCTGACCTGGACTTAGCATGGAGATCTTGAAGCATGGATTCCAGTTCAAGGTCATCTGGGATTAAAGGTGTGGAGACATACACCTTTAATCCCAGATTTCAAGTTCATCTGGGACTAAAGGTGTACACCTTTAATCTGGGCTACACCTTCTACTGGAGACATATATAAGGACATTGAAAGAAAAAAGACTGTTTCTTCCTTGCCGGCTTGCTTCGTGGGACTGAGCAACTGCAAGATCCTTGGACTTCCATCCACAGCTGCTGCTGACTACTGTTGGGGAGTTGGACTACAGACTGTAAGTCATCGACAAATTCCCTAAGTACATAGAGACTGCCCATACGATCTGTGACTCTAGAGAACCCAGACTAATACATATTATGAAAAACGTTTATATATATATATATATATATATATATATTCTCCAAAGAATTATTAAGCCATAGCAAAACTATGCTGTATATAGAGAGACATTTTCTTTTCTTCATAGGTAATGAGGAAAGATTTGATTTTTAATGCTTGTTAAAAACTAATGTTTTTTATATTGGTCTTTAAGCCACAGACTATCGAGGGTAGAAATACATAACACTTCTAAGAATTCTATGCAAAAATTACCCAAAGAAAAGTGGTTTTCATTTATGGAAATGGTTCATTACATTTCATGTGTCTAAATCTGTTCTAGTAGCATTTCTATGCACAGCAGGTAGACTTGTGGTTTTAAGAAATACGAATTGAGTTATTACTACTTTTAAAAGAATGTCCTAAGTATAGATTAGGCTTATGGAAATATGATATATCCAAATTAACATTAGATTGAAGGAAATTTCAAGATAAAATGAAGATCTTAAGCATATACTTGGCTGTTGTAGATGTTTCCAGGGAGAGCCCTTGACCCTTTCTAGAGCTGGCAATTTAAGCCTGGGGACAAATAGCTGCTTTTTTTTTTGACAGTCATGCGAAGATTGCATTGGGAACAGCAGATGTGAGACCCTTTCTCTGTCAGAACTTAGAATTAAATGCACATCAAAAGCATTGCAAGAAGAGGACGATCAGTGGGACACAGTCAAACACTCCTAATGAGGAGAGAGACTGCTGTATAGCTCCTGTGATGTGTGTCAACTTCGTCTTGACACAGCCAATTCTCCAACTCTCTGCAAGATAGAATGAGGGGAATAGGGATAATTGAAACCCTCAGATAATCCCCAGGTTCCATTTTAGCCCTCAATTGTGGCCGACTTCCTCATAAACCTTTCGGGGGGACCAGGAAAGAGGGGCCTTTCCTCTCCACGATGTTGATTCATCACTTCTCCCTCAAACCAACTGATAAAGCAGGAAATGGATAGACAAAATCTGCATTGCTCAGGGTCCCAGCAGGAAGCAAAAGATGTCCTCTGCAGATGGTCAGAAATTATGCAATGAAAAGAGCATTTAAAAAGTTTGTGTGTGTGTGTGTGTGTGTGTGTGTGTGTGTGTGGTGGTGGTGGTGGTGAAGGGAAAACATGAGATGAGGAAAAGTAAGAGGGTTGGCGGTGGCCCTGCCATCCTCTTTCTGGGGACAAAGAGCAAGAGGAGTGTGATGGTTGGTCTTGATTGCCAACCAGAAGGGTTGAGAATTAACCAGGAAACACACACATCTCTCAGTGTGTCTGGCAGCGTCTCCAGAGAAGATTAACTGAAGAAGAGAATGTTTGTCTTCAAAGTGGGCAGTGCTTTTCAACAGGTAACCCAGGCATAAAGAGGCTAAGGGGAAAAGCATTGCATGTGTCTGGCTGTCTCTGCACCTTCCAGAGTATGTCTATTGTTGTAGCCATTGCGTCTTGCACTGACACTAAACTCCAGCATCTCCAGCAGAGTGGACTTAAAAGCCGTAATCTCCCTGGAGCTCTGAACACCCGTGTTTCTGGACTGAGCAGCTGTGGGTTCTCTCCCCTCCAGCATGCAGTTGGCCACTGACCTTGTCCCTCTCATGTAATCCAATCCAATAAACTCCATTTTATAACACGTATTCATTGTTTTGATTTTATTCTTCTGGAGAACCTTTAAAAAGAGGTGACTAGAACCAAACAAGACCCAGGGGTCTTGATGGCATTCGCGGTCTTACCAGTAGCATAGTAGCTACTGGCTACCACAATTCCAGACCAGGTAGCATGATCTCTCACTGCAAGATCTATGTAGAAGGCAGAGAGTCTAGTGAGGCTGCCTACAGATCCCAGGGTCCTGAGCTGCAGAGCAGAGCAAAGAGGCTGGAGAGAGGACCAGAGAAGGCAAACAGAAAAGCCAGCCTACAAAGGAGGAGGGAATGAAGAGCTGCCCACCATTGTTACAGCTCCTGCATTCCAAAGTAAGCCTACCTGCTCTAGGAGAAACACTTTTGCAAAATAAAATAAAATAAAATAAAATAAAATAAAATAAAATAAAATAAAATAAAATAAAATAATAAAATAAAATAAAATAAAATAAAATAAAATAAAATAAATAAAATAAAATAAACAACAGCATTATTCTAGGAAACAGCTATTTGTGATATTTAATGTGTAAATACTTGGAAACTAGTTTTCACCTTGCATATGGCTGAGTTTTATGATGGACGTATGTCTTACTCCCAACCCTCCTGAAATACTCCACGATCGTGTTTTAACACTTTTTGCCTCTACTAGTAGTTAGAAGCCAGAATAAACTCACCTGCTGCTCTTGCTGATTCTACAGTGCTGGGGTAAATCCTGATTGCCCAGAGCAGTGACCCCAGTGACAGGACCCCACTGCAAGTGACAAGTCAAATTTGGAATTGAAAAGGACTTTAGGGTTTCAGGATTACTTTGACTTTCAATTTGTTTGATTGAGCAATTGTAGCTTTCTTTCTTTCTTTCTTTCTTTCTTTCTTTCTTTCTTTCTTTTTTTTTTTTTTGAGACAGGGTTTCTCTGTGTGGTCCTAGCTGTCCTGGAATTCACTCAGTAGATCAGGCTGGCCTCAAACTCAGAAATCCACCTGCCTCTGCCTCCCAAGTGCTGGGATTACAGGCGTGCGCCACCACGCCCGGCTGTAGCTTTCTTTTTTAAATTAATTTGTCTATTTTAAATTCTGATTACTTTCTCCTCCCCCCTTTCCTCCAGTCCCTTCCCCAACCTCCTCCATTCCTCTTCAGACAAAGGCAGGCCTCCCATGGATATCAACCAGCCTTGGCATACTGTGTTGCAGTAGGCATCTCCTCTCCTATTAAGTCTAGCCAAAGCAAGCCAGTAGAGATGAAAGCGTCCCCAAAGCAGGCAACAGCATAAGAGACAGCCCCTGCTCGTACTGTTAGGAGTTCTACAGGAAGTACAGACTACACACCAGTTACATACATGCAGAGGGCCTAGGTTGTCAGCTCAGTCTCTGTGAGCCCCTATGGGCCCAGGTTAGTTGATTCTGTGGGTTTTCTTGTGGAGTCTTTGACCCTTCTGGCTCCTAAAATACTTCCTCCTTGTCTTCCCTGGGATTCCCTAAGCCCCACCTAGTGTTTGGCTGTGGGTCTCTGCATCTATTTCTGTCAGTTGCTGGGCGAAGCCTCTCTGATGACCATTAGGCTAGATGCCAATCCATGAGACAAGTAGAACAGCTTTAGGAATCAGAGAAATTGTCTCTTTCTTAGGGCGGCATCGGACGTCTCTCCTCTCTGCTCAAGGACCTGCCATTGACCTCACTGTCTTCTCTGCTGATCTCCCGGATTCTGCTGCTGCACCTTCCCCGTCTCCTTGTCTGTTGTCCCAGCGCCTGCACCAAGCTTCTGTCTCCAAGCTGAGCTAGTCCAGCTTCCAGCGACGCGAGTTTGCACCCAGGCTGAGCAGAAGCCGAGCCGCTTCTCCACGGCAGAGGCTCCTGACGGTGGTTCTCTTAGATTAGTTCCTCACTTGCTGGGTAGAATGTTCCATAGCTTCAGTCGCCCCTGCACAGTCTAGTATGGGGGTTTCTAAACCTTTCATTAGCACCACTGAGGGCAGTGGGCCATCAGAGTTATCCAGGGCTTCCCCTCTTCCTGGTCCCAGTATGTTTATCTTCCTTCTCCCACTTTGCTCAAGCCCCCCCCCCCCTTAACCTGCAAGTGAACCTACCTAGTGTGTAGCAAACTCAGCCAGATGGACCAAGTCCTTATTCTCTACAATTGTTATGTCCATCATACTACGGAGCAGTTATTTTTTTATACAAAGACATGCCAGGAAGCCTTGACCTTTATATTTGCTGTGAAAAAAATGTCATCTGGGTTTAGGAAACTTCAAACCTGTCTTTGTCGGTTTCGTTAGCTAAGGGCAACCTCATTTAACTTGCACTTTTACATCTACACGAGTGCTTTTAAAACAGTTGAGTGCGTGCTCTACAGCTATGTAAAGAAACACATTATCAAAGCATTAGGAAATGATTAAGCTGAAGAAAAGGAAGGGAACAGGAAAAAGCCATTCTAAAAGGACTGAGTGCTACACACTCCAGATGTTATCTCGGTGCTTACTCAGGATCTTTAAAGCAGCTTATTACCAAGTACCTAAGAAGACAAGTGTGGATGTGTACAGATCAGAGGCATGCACGCTAATGCACCTGCCAGATTTTCCTATCATACAAAGTGTGTCAATCAGCACTCAGACCTTGCATTTCAAAACGTGTTCTTTCGGGTTTCTTCTGTACTGTATCATTCATAACTCAATCCTCCAAGGCAGACTGTTCACACGTGTGCATGGGTATGTGCACAGACAGACAGGCGTCAGACAGACAGACAGACAGACAGACAGACAAACTTTAGCTCTTCAAGCCATTGCCATGTCTTTTTCTGGACACAAGAAAATATTCTGAAATAAGAGAAAGTTATTGTGATGGTTAATCTTGATGTCAACTTGACAGGACTTAGAATCGCCCAGGGAATAAGCCTCTGAGTGTGTCTATGAGGTTACTTCCAGGGAGGATTAATTGTGATGGGAAAACCCACCCCGAATGTGAGCCGCACCAATCCGTGGCTGCAGGCTTGTGCTGAAGAAAAAGGAGACTGAGTCCAGCAGCGGCCCTTAGCTCTCTCTGCTTCCCAGCTGTGGCCTAGATATGAGCGGATGTCATGCCTTCCCTACCGGGAGAGTCTGAATCCTCAGTGAACCAAACCAAACCAAATCAAACCAAACCAGACCAGACCAGACCAGACCAGACCAGGCCAGGCCAGGCCAGGCCAAGCCAAGCTAAGCCAAGCCAAGCCAAGCCAAGCCAAGCCAAGCCAAGCCAAGCCAAACCAAACCAAACCAAACTATTTCTCAAGTTGCTCTTGTAGAGAATTTTGTCACAGAAATGAGAAAAGATTTCACGAATATTCCAGTTATTAAAATGCTGCCTCCGTGTGAATTGGTATGTACCTCTCTCCTCTCTCGCCTTAACACATGCTGTGTTGAAAAGATGGGTATGTGGTATTGTCATGAGTGTTTGGCAAGGGTTTGACAGCCCTCCTCACACCCGTTACTTTGGGGCCTAGCCAGCCTGCTCCAAAGTCTCTCTTTAGAACAACTATGGTCTTCTTTGAAAGCACTGTCACCTGACCTGCTTCCCATACAGGGCTGATTCTAAAAACCAACAGGAGCATAGTCTCACTACCCTCTGAAATTAAGTGCTACTTAAGTGTGAAAAGAAGCATCAAGAAGACTATGTTTTAGTATCATCATAGACAAAGTACTTGATACCTGCCTGTTCGGGCTTATTTGTGTGTGTAAAGAGAATATTCAAACGTAGAGATGGCTCAAATGGTGTTAAATTTAGATGCTGCACGCAAAACAGCACAACCCAGCAAGCAGGAAATACTCTACGAATATCCGGTATTACATGACATCTTTAAAGAGGTTCATCTCAAGCCCCGCGCTTTACACTCTGCGATTCGATTTTTTTTATTTCATCTAGATTTACAAAATCTAGATGAATAAATGCTTAGAGTTGGTTCCTCAGTCATGTCTCTTCTTAAATTTATTTATCTCAGCTCTTTCCGATTGTCCCCATTAGGCTGAATTTGAATGATAAAGAGTAACAAATAAAGAACAAATTTTAAATACCAAGGATGCTTTCAAATTGCCTGTTTTGTGTTTAAGGGTAGTTTAGTTTAGTTTCTGGTACATATGTTATGATGTCCTACTAACCAAGAGTAGTCAAGTTACACTCAAGCCAAGCACCAGAAGACACAGGGTGACTGTTGTTTTGTCACTTCCCATGTGGTGAGTGCCTTAATTTTGGACATGACACTTGGCCTGGAGCTGCCACTTGTCCTTTGACACAGTAAGAAGCAGGGCTGAACCTTAAACATCTCCTTTAGCTTTTGCTATTCTGATCCTTCATACCGTTCTGACCCCCCCCCCCGGATTCCCAGCCTGTGGGGTTCGTCCTCAAACAGAAAAACTAAAATCTCAGTTGACAGTTAAACATGTTACCTGCATTTAGCCCAACTCTTCTCCTTGATGTGTGACTGGAAACTCACCTGCATGCATCACAGCGTTCCATGGAAAACACATCAGGATGCCGTGCAGCAGAGTTAGGGAGGCACCATCGAGCAGCGTCTCCTCTCCATGGGGCTTCAAATCTATTCCCTCGGTGTCCTGAATTTGCATTAATCACATTCTGGAGGCGGCTGTCCACTCTGCTCATGGTCGGGGGCCAGTCTCAGATAGGGTACAACCCTCAAGTGAACACAACACTAGTCATTCCTGGGCGGAGAACACAAACTTTGGCAGAAAATAAATGACTAGAAACATTTTTATTAAAGAAGAGTAGTTTTGAGGGTGTGATAGCTCCTGTGCGAGCTTGTGCAGTTAATCATTCCTTGTTTGAGGTTTGGACTCTCTTCCCTTTGATGTAATTAGCCATTAGGGTTTCTGAAGTACATTTTTCATGTCAAGGACACAATTGGTTTCAAAGGAGAGACAGGGTGGGGCTGAAAGAGAGGCCAAGTCAATCCTCACAGCAGCAAAAGACACAGCAGGATACCAACATTTCCTGCAGGAGCCTCTTGATGAACGTGCATTAGGATGTGACATTATTTTCACTCAAATATAGCCGAGATTCACATGCTGCTTTGCTGCATTGTTGGGGTTTTTAGCAGCTTCTGGTAGCCGTGGTACCTTGTGCATAGTATATTTTCATTAAATGTGGACTAAGTAAACAGTTTGAATAATCTGTACTCTCAGTCACTTGGTTTGGCATCTTGGTCAGCTCTAGTAAAGCCCGTTTTGAGAGAAAGAAAGTAACAGGTAGCTAAGCCGTCCTGTGGGGCTGTGTGACCGAGATCTAGAGATCTACTTCAGGGGTTTGAATGCTCTTAGCACTCTTTCATGGGAAACCTTAAAGTATAAGCAAATGAGTACGCTATGTCGACTTTCCAGATGAACCAGGAGAAGGGGTTTTGTTTTCTTCCCAGACTCACTACTGTACAGCCCACAATGTGTGTATGTGCAAAGGTACTGTGTGTGTGTGTGTGTGTGTGTGTGTGTGTGTATGTGTGTGTGTGTGTGTGTGTGTGTGTATGTGTGTGCAACTGTGTGTGAATTTGGAGTGTGTGCACATGTGCCCAAATGTGGTGAGCTTACACAGTGTGCAAACAAGGAGTTTCAAGGCTGACACTGAGCCGAATCCTGTTTTCTAAGAGCCCAGTCTAAACCAGCAGGTGAGGTATCGCTACAGCTGTAGACAAAGGCGCAGTCCCAGGAGCCATGCAGCAGAGGAAGGCTAGCTCACAGTCAGATCCATAGAAATTATCCATCCAGAGGATGTCCTTGTCAGAGTTGGTTTTTTTTTTTTTTTTTGTTTTGTTTTTTTGTTTTTTTTTTGTTTTTTTTTTTTTTGTTTTTTTTTTTTGAGTCCTACCTTTTTCTACTATTATCTAGAACAAAAGCCAACAAGAATGTAGACTGAAGTTAAGCCCAATACTTTTATCAATGCAAATTTGCTCTTCCAACAGAGACACTACAAACTTGCAAATAATTATACTTCACAATATGTGAATTTGAGCAAGGCGCTTGTTGATCACAACTACACTGAATAAGTTTTAGTTCTTCTTTGCACTAAATAGTACTATATCTTACACAGGGTATCTTGTCTTTAGAAGCAACACTGCTGTGAAGCAAACATAGATTTTCTCTTCCCCCCCCTTTTTTTGAAATTTGATATTTTCTTTATTTACATTTCAAATGTTATCCCCTTTCCCGGTTCCCCAACCCCAAACCACCTATCACTTTGCCCCTCCCCCTGCTTCTATGAGGGTATCCCCCCTTCCCTGCCCTCAAATTCCACTACACTGGGGCATTGAGCCTCTATAGGACCAAGGGCCTCTCCTTCTATTGATGCTGGACAAGGCCACCCTCTGCTACATATGCAGCTGGAGTCATGCATGGGGCCTTTCATGGGTACTCCTTGGTAGGTGGTTTAGTACCTGGGAGCTCTGGCAGGGGTCTGATTGGTTGATATATTATTGTTCTTCCTATGGGGTTGCAAACCCCTTCAGCTGGGAGCTCGGGGGTGGGGGGTCTGATTGGTTGATATTATTGTTCTTCATATGGGGTTGCAAACCCCTTCAACTCCTTCAATCCTTTCTCTAATTCCTCCATTGGGGATGCCATGTTCAGTCCAACGGTTGGCTATGAGCATTCTGTATTTGTCAGGCTCTAGCAGAGCCTCTCAGGCTCCTGTAAGCATGCACTTCTAGGCATCCACAATAGTGTCTGGGTTTGGTGTTTGTGTATAGGATGGATCCCCAGGCAAGGCAGTCTCTGCATGGCCTTTTCTTCAGTCTCTGCTCTACACTTTGTCTTCATATTTGCTCCCGGGAGTATTTTGTTCCCCCTTCTAAGAAGGACTGATACACCCAAATCTTGGTCTTCTTCTTGAGCTTCAAGTAGTCTGTGAATTGTATCATGGATATTCTGAGTTTGGGGGCTAATATCCACTTATGAGTGAGTGCATATCATGCGTATTCTTTTGTGATTGGGTTACTTCACTCAAGTAAAGTTTTCTAGTTCCATCTTTTGCCTTAGAATTTTATGAAGTCATTGTTTTTAATAGCTGCGTAATACTCCATTGTGTAAATATACCACATTTTCTGTATCTATTCCTCTGCTGAAGGACATCTGGGTTATTTCCAGCTTATGACTATTATAAATAAAGCTGCTATGAACATAGTGGAACATGTGTCATTGTTATATGTTGGAGAATCATTTGGGTATATGCCCAGGAGTGGTATAGGTGGGTCCTCAGGTTATTCTATGTCCAATTTTTTTTTAAAGAACCACTAGACTGATTTCCAGAGTGGTTTTACCAGCTTGCAATCCTACCAGCACTGGAGGAGTGTTCCTCTTTCTCCACATCCTCACCAGCATCTGCTGTCACCTGAGTTTTGGAACTTAGCCATTCTGACTGGTGTAAGGTGGAATCTCAGGGGTTTTTTGATTTGCATTTCCCTGATGACTAAAGATGTTGAACATTTCTTTAGGTGCTTCTCAGCCATTTGGTATTCCTCAGTTGAGAATTCTGAGGAATTTTGTTTAGCTCTGAACCCCATTTTTAATAGGGTTATTTGGTTCTCTGGAGTCTCACTTTTTGAGTTCTTTGTATATATTAGATATTAGCCCTCTATTAGATGTAGGGTTGGTAAAGATCCTTTTCCAATCTGTTGGTTGCCATTTTGTCCTATTGATTATGTCCTTTGCCTTACAGAAGTTTTGCAATTTTATGAGATCCTATTTGTCTATTATTGATCTTAGAGTATAAGCCATTGGTGATCTGTTCAGGAAATTTCCCCCTGTGCCCATGTGTTCGAGGCTCTTCCCTAATTTTCCTCTATTAGTTTCACTGTATCTGGTTTTATGTATATGTAGATCCTTGATCCACTTGCACTTGAGGGTTGTAAAAGGAGGTAAGAATGGGTTGATTTGCATTCTTCTACATGCTGACCTCCAGTTGAACCAGCACCATTTGTTGAAAATGCTGTTTTTTTCCACTGGGTGGTTTTAACTCCTTTGTCAAAGATCAAGTGACCATAGGTGTGTGGGTTCATTTCTGGGTCTTCAGTTCTATTCCATTGATCATTGATCTACATGCCGGTCACTGTACCAATACCATGCAGGGTTTTTTGTTTGTTTTTTTGTTTTTTGTTTGTTTGTTTGTTTTGTTTGTTTGTTTTTTGGATTTGGTTTTATTTCCAGACAGGGTTTCTCTGTATAGCCCTGACTATCCTGGAACTCACTCTGTAGACCAGGCTGGCCTTGAACTCAGAAATCCACCTGCCTCTGCCTCCCAGAGTGCTGGGATTACAGGTGTGCGCCACCACTGCCCGGCTTAACGATGCAGATGCAGTTTTTAACACTATTGCTCTGTAATACAGATTGAGGTTAGAGATGGTAATTCTGCCAGAAGTTCTTTTATTGAGAATAGTTTTGCTATCCTGGGTTTTTTGCTATTTCAGATGAATTTGAAAATTGCTCTTTCTAACTCTATGAAGAATTGAGTTGGAATTTTGATGGGGATTGCATTGAATCTGTAGATTGCTTCTGTCAAAATGGCCATTTTTGCTATATTAATCCTGCCAACCCATGAGCATGGGAGGTATTTCCATCTTCTGAGATCTTTTTTGATTTCTTTCTAAAGAGACATGAAGTTCTTGTCATATAGATCTTTCATTGCTTAGTTAGTGCTTAGAGTCACACCAAGGTATGCAATATTATTTCTGACTATTGTTAAGAGTGTCATTTCCCTCATTTCTTTCTCAACCTGTTTACCTTTTGAGTAGAGGAAGGCTACTGATTTGTTTGAGTTTATATATCCAGTCACTTTGCTGAAGTTGATTATCAGGTTTAGGAGTTCTCTGGTGGAATTTTTCAGCCACTTGAGTATACTATATTATCATCTGCAAATAGTGATATTTTGAAATTTTCCTTTCTGATTTGTATCTCTTTGACCATCTTTTGTTGTCTAATTGCTCTGGTTAGGACTTCCAGTACTATATTGAATAGGTAGGGAGAGAGTGGGCAGCCTTGTCTAGTCTCTGATTTTAGTGAGATTGCTTCAAGTTTCTCTCCATTTAGTTTGATGTTTGCTATTAGTTTGCTGTATATTGTTTTTACTATGTTTAGGTATGGGCCTTGAATTCCTTATCTTTCCAAGACTTTTATCATGAAGTGGTGTTTTTGGTCAAATGCTTTCTCAGAATCTAATGAGATGATCATATGTTTTTTTCTTTGTTTGTTTATATAGTAGATTATGTTGATGGATTTCCATATATTGAACCATCCCTGAATCTCTGGGATGAAGCCTACTTGATCTGATGGATGACTGTTTTGATGTATTCTTGGATTTGGTTTGCAAGAATGTTATTGAGTATTTTTGCATCAATATTCAGAAAAGAAATTGTTCTCAAGTTCTCTTTCTTTGTTGGATCTTTTTGTAGTTTAGGTATCAGAGCAATTGTGGTTTCATACAACAAATTGGATAGTGTTCCTTCTGTTTCTATTTTGTGGAATAGTTTGAAGAGTATTGGTATTAGGTCTTCTTTGAAGTCCTGGGCTTTTCTTTGGGGGGGGGAGACTTTTAATGATTACTTCTATTTCTTTAGGAGTTATGGGACTGTTTAGATGGTTTATCTGATCCTGATTTAACTTTGGCACCTGGTTCTGTCTAGAAAAATTGTCCATTTCATTCAGATTTTCCAGATTTTTTTTTGAGTATAGGCTTTTGTAATAGGAAACAATGATTTTTTTTGAATTTCCTCAGTTTCTGTTGTTATGTCTTTCTTTTCAGTTCTGATATTGTTAATTTGGATACTGTCTCTGTGCTCCCTGGTTAGTCTGGATAAGGATTTATTTACCTTTTTGATTTTGTCAAAGAATTAGCTCCTGGTTTTGTTGACTCTTTTTATAGTTTATCTTTGTTTTTTGTTTGTTTGTTTTATTTCTACTTGGTTGATTTTAGCCCTGAGTTTGGTTATTTCCTACAGTCTACTCCTCTTGGGTGTATTTGTTTCTTTTTCGTCCAGAGCTTTCAGGTGTGCTGTCAAGCTGCTAGTGCATGCTCTCTACAGTTTCGTTTTGGAGGAAGTTAGACCTACAAGTTTTCCTCTTAGCACTGCTTTTATTGTGTCCCATAAGTTTTGGTTTGATATGCCTTCATTTTCATTAAATTATAAAAAGTCTTTAATTTCTTTCTTTATTTCTTCTTTGACCAAGTTACCATTGACTAGAGTGTTGTTCTGCTTCCATGTGTATGTGGGCTTTCTATTTTTGTTTTGTTTTGTTTTGTTGTTGTTATTGAAGAACAGCTTTAGTCCATGGTGATCTGAAAGAGTACATGGAATTATTTCAGTCTTCTTGTATCTGTTGAGGCTTGTTTTTTGATCAATTATATGATCAATTTTGGAGAAGGTACCATTAGGTGCTGAGAACTAGTTATATTCTTTCTTTTTAGGATGAAATGTTCTATAGATATATGTCAAATCCATTTGGTCCATAACTTCTGTTAGTTTCACTGTGTCTCTGTTTAGTTTGTGTTTCTATGATCTGTCTATTGATGTGAGTGGGGTGTTGAAGTCTCCCACTATTATTGTGTGAGGTGTAATGTGTGCTTTGAGCTTCAGTAAAGTTTCTTTTATGAATTTGGGTACTCTGTATTTGAAGCATAGATTTTCAGAATTGAGAGTTCTTCTTGGTAGGTTTTTCCTTTGATGAGTATAAAGTGTTTTTTCTTATCTTTTTTGATGACTTTTGATTGAAAGTTGATTTTATCTGATATTTGAATGGCTACTCCAGCTTGTTTCTTGGTACCATTTGTTTGGAAAATTGTTTTCTAGCCCTTTACTCCAAGGCAGTGTTTGTCTTTGACACTGAGATGTGTTTCCTTTATGCAGCAAAATTCTGGGTCCTGTTTCCATATCCAGTCTGTTAGTCTATGTCTTTTTAGTGGGGAATTGAACCCATTGATGTTAAGAGCTATTAAGGAATAGTGATTGTTGCTTCTTGTTATTTTTGATGTTATTTTAATGTTTTTGTGGTGATCTTCTTTTGGGTTTGTTGAAAGATTACTTTCTTTTTCTAGGGTGTAGTTTCCTTCCCTATGTTGGAGTTTTCCATCTATTATCCTTTGTAGGGCTGGATTTGTGGAAAGATATTGTGTAAATTTTGTTTTGTCACGGAATATCTTGGTTTCTACATCTATGGTAATTGAGTGTTTTGCTGGGTATAGTTGCATGGACTGGCAGTTGTGTTCTCTTAGTGTCTATATGACATCTGTGCAGGATGTTCTGGCTTTTATAGCCTCTGGTGAGAAGTCTGATGTGATCTGGATAGGTATGCCTGTCTATATTACTTGACCTTTTTCCCTTATTGCTTTTAATATTCTTTCTTTGTTTTGTGTATTTGGCATTTTGACTATCATGTGATGGGAGGTATTTCTTTTCTTGTCCAATGTTTTTGGAGTTCGGAAGGCTTCTTGTATGTTCACGAACATCTCTTTCTTTAGGTTAGTGAAGTTTTCTTCTATAATATTGTTCAAGATATTTACTGGTCCTTTAAGTTGGGAATCTTCACTCTCTTCTATAAGTATTATCCTTAGGTTTGGTCTTCTCATTGTTTCCTGGATTTCCTGGGTGTTTTGGCTTAGGAGATTTTTTTACCTTTTTGCATTTTCTTTGACTGTTGTGCCAACATTTTCTATGGTATTTTCTGCATCTGAGATTCTCTCTTCTATTTCTTGTATTCTCTTGGTGATGCTTGCATTCATGACTCCTGATCACTTTCTAGGTTTTCAATCTCTAGGGTTGTCTCATTTTGTGATTTCTTAATTGTTTCTATTTCCATTTTAGATCCTTGATGATCTTCTTCAATTCCTTCAACTATTTGCTTGTGTTTTCCTGTAATTCTTTAAGGGATTTTTGTGTTTCTACTTTAAGGGCTTCTATCTGTTTACTTGTGGTCTCCTGTATTTTTTTAAGGGAGTTATTTATATTCTTCTTTAATTCCTCTATCACTATCGTGAAAAGTGATTTTAGATCTGAATTTTGCTTTTCCAGTGAGATTATTTATCCAGGACTTTCTATGGTGGGAGAAGCAGGTTCTGATGATGCCAAGTAGCCTTATGTTCTTGTGCTTACCTCTCACCATCTTGTTATCTCTAGTGCTACCTGCCCTTGCTGTCTCTGACTGGAGCCTGTCTCTCCTGTGATTCTTTTTTGGGTCAGAACTCCTCAGAGTTTTGCTGTCTCTGTGATCCTGTGATTCGGTGATTCTGTGATTCTGTAATCCTGTGATCCAGAGATCCTGGGTGTGTCAGAGCTCCTGGGAGTCCAGCTGCCCCCAGGAACCTGGAATCCTGGTGTGACCAAGTTCCTGAGATCCTGTAATCCTATGATCCTTGGTGTGTTAGAGTGCCCGATTGTAGAGCTTTCTCTGGGTGCTGTGGGACTGGGTGTAGAGCCAGTGCTCAAGGTCTGCTCAGGGCACAGGCTCAGAGTGGAAGGAACCTGTCCCACTGGATTGATGGGAGGTTCCTGCATTCCTGGATTCCGCTGGTCCCAGATACTCCTGGTGTTGGGGCAGATGTTGTGGCCTCCTCACCTGTGATCCTGGGTGTGTTAGAGCATCTTGGCGTTCAGCTTCTTGTGGATGTTGTGAGACTGGTGGAGAGCTAGCACTCAAGGCTCCAGCTCAGACCAGAAGGCCTTGCCATAGTTCTTTGTCATTTCACATCATATTTCTGCCACTCTCTGGATTTAAACTGGTTAGAACTTTCTTCAGCACAATCTTGTGAGTCATATTCCCACATATACATAAACACATACACATGCATATGTGTCTGTTTGATCACATGCGCCTTTTAAAATTTTAATTTACTTTTATTTTCTTCTAATTTCAACTTTCTTCCTCTAAGCTACTGCCTGGTTTCAGTTACTCTCACGAATTGCATGTGTCTGCTAAACCAATGACTGACATTTCTCCACACGTTTATATTTATATCCATGTATGACATTTTATCTGCCTTTCTGACAGAATGTTCAAATACAGCATCAAATTTTAAGACTCTTGAATTTTCCTCATTTCAATACTTTGATACTTATACATAATGTTTAAATAGATACATTGCAAGTTCATTTATTTCCTACCGTGTCAGAAGCCCTTGTTGAGACTACATCTTTCTTTCTGTTTTCCTTCCACTAGTGATATATTTAATTTCTTTGTAATTTCTCATCATAATAGACAATGTTGTAACAAACATGAGTGTGAATAAAATGTGTTGGAATGAAATCCAAGAATCTACAACTATGTCTATGAGTAAGCACATAAGGATTCTTTTTAGCGAGGACTTGTCTTTGTTTTATGTTAACAGCATATCATAGACTGGATCACTTCTAATGATCAGAAATGTGTCACATCACTCCAGAGACTGACAAGTCCAAGATGAAGAAGCTTGTTCCGGAAAGACCTCTTTCCTGTGCCACAACATTGCAAAAGACATTATATGGAGAGAGAGAAAAAAGAGGGCCAGATTATGATTTTATAAAGCTCCAACTCACAAGACAACTCGTCCATTTCTGCAATAGCAACCGATCCCTTTGTCCCTCCTCCCGTCACGATCAAGTGACCTCTCGGCAGGCATCACCTCCAAACACTGTTGCATTAGCGCCGCGCTTCCATCACACAAGTCTTGAAGGACACAGGCTGCTGTAGAAGAGTCCCTTTCAAGAGTAATAGAGACGGCGTCAGAGGATACATGCTTTTAGCAGATCTTGCTAAAGTGGTCTTCAAAGCACTTCTACCCATTCTTGTATCCAATATTCACCCAGGAGAGTGCATTTTCCCCTACATTCAGGCCATCTGTGATGAGTATTTTCATTTGCTAGTGAAACGGAACCTAATTTCAAAATTGTAATCATTTGAGTTCCCTTGGATCATCGGCTCACTGCCCTGTTAGATTCTATTAATTACTCTCCAGTAGTTTATCTTGTTAAATGTCTTCTTTCTGTAGCTTGTTACTTTTCTTTGATGTTCACTTAGGGTATTCTCTGAAATACCTTATGTTTTACATTTTTTTAAATGAATGGAATCTGTTAGATGTATGATAATGAAGTCTAACATTTTTTCTCTGAAAGTTACTGATAGTCTTTAGATTTCATTCAATTTGTTTTTTTTTTTTTTTTTTAAAGAAGGAAGCAGAGTGTGTTGGCTAAGAACGCAGATCCAAGGGCTAGACTGCCTGTGTTAAAATGTAAGATATGACCAGTCACAAACTTTGTCACCTTAGCTAAGCCACCCATTCATGAGAGAAAGAAAAGAATATTATTATTATTATTATTATTATTGTTGTTATTGTTATTATTATTATTTTTGGCTTCACAGTTGGTGTTGGTCAGGTCTAAATTAATTAATATGTATAATCATTTAAACTCTTCCTAGACTGTAGTAAAACTACATGTGTCATATGAATTTTATATGGAGTAAATACAATCGGCAGTAAATTTAAATTATATGTTACTTTGGGTATATGGCAAGAGGAATGGAGGATATACTATCAGAAAGATAAAACGACAGCTAGCTAAGTCTTAATTATATTCTGTATACATCTCTCTGCTATAAGAACTACAAACAGCCCGTTTTCTCACTCACAGTGCCCACCGCTGTGCTTGTTTTCAGGTAAGCGTCACTAGGGATCTGCAGAGGAAATAGCTGGGTGAACTCCCTGTGTAGACATTCGGCACAGCACTCCACTGTTTTCTGTTAGTATTTTCTCAAAAATGAAAATTGCTTTAATATCGGCACAAACAAACCCAGGGGGATCAATCAGCTGCAAAATTATTATGCAAAGCATTCCTGAGCCAAATATAAATGACTTCGGATTATCTGATGTTGTGTATTTTCTGCATCACTGCCCTCACCATCAATGTGAATATTCAACAGATAGGTGTGCTACTCAGCCAAGTGCCTGCCTCACCATCAGGGAGTCAAAAAAGTAAAAAGTTTGACAATATTTTGGAATAGCCTTTTCTTTGCTAATTCTACTCTGCTTGGTTCTTGAGTTGGTAACATTTCAAAAAATACAGTGTTTTAAAAATGGAAGGTTTTGTATTGAATTTTACTGCTACCTCGGTTTGGGAAGGCAGATGTAGTATAGTTTATTGACCAGATTTCTGTCTATCCAGTCAGCTGCTCATCCAGCTACACTAGAGATATTTAGTGAGGTACTGTGATGAATCTGTAGGGATTCAAAGATGCTGGTGTGTTCCCCAAAGTGTAGGAAATGACAATACCCATTCTTTGGAAAATGAATAGGTTCTAACACGAGTCTCTGTCTCCAAATTAAAGCAATAATAGCCAAAAAGAGTCTTCCAGAAAATATGTAACTTTCATTAGTATTGATGGATAAACGAATGTAAATTCTGCGGATAACAGTAAGTCCTCTATGAAAGTTAGCTTTCATTTTACAACCTTGGATCTCAATGAATAAAGAATAAGATTCAACTTAGAGAAAGAGGTAATCCTGATAGGATGGGAAACATACCAACGATCCTGGTGAGTACGAGGTCTTCGCCTGTGGCCATGATTCGCCTTTGGGTTTTATGAACACACATGCATATCGGCATCATAGCTAGCAATCAGGGGGTGCTTGCAGTTGAACGCATTTTTTATGTGTACTTGCTTTTACTTGTATTGATTCCTTTGCTATATCTAGCAACGGTTCTCAGAAGAGAACTCTTTCTTTAAATTTACAGCCTGGGAAACTGAGTCATGGAGAAGCCAGACCATGTTGCTTGTAAGATGGTAGCTATTAATGAAGTCTCATTCACACACTGAACCCTGACTCCAGAATTTGGTCTCAGGCAGCCTTTTCTTTCAGAAAATACCGGAATGATGAGCTTGTTTTGTACTCAGTGAACAACTCACAGGCCTGGGGTTTATCTCTTGATTCTAAGACCCTTTCTGTGAGATGTAAGTCTCTGACATGCAGAATGGAGATGTCAGGTTTATACCCCTGGGACAAAGCGGTAGCTTTGCTGAACTGGAACAAACTTTACCTGTAAGTGATGAAGATTTAATTTCTTACTTTTCTCCGTCTCCCTCCTCCTCCTCTTCCTTTTCCTCTTTCTCTTCCTCTTCCTCTTTCTTTTCTTTTTCCTTCTTCTCTTCTTCCCCTTCTTCCCATTCTCCCTTCTTCCTCTTCTTCCTCCTCTTCCTCCTCTTCCTCCTCTTTCTTTTCCTCCTCCTTTTCTTCTCCTCGTTTTCCTCCTCCTCTTCCTCCTCCTGCTGCTGCTGCTTCTTGTTCTTGCTCTTCTTGTTCTCCTTGTTCTTGTTCTTCTTGTTCTTCTTGTTTGTGTTGTTGTTGTGTTGTTGTTGTTCTTTTTGTCCTCCTCCTTCCTTCTCCTTTTTTCTCCTCCTCCTCCTCCTCCTCCTCCTCCTCCTCCTCCTCCTCCTCCTTCTTCTTCTTCTTCTTCTTCTTCTTCTTCTTCTTCTCCTCCATTGAAGTGGGCTGGAGAGCACTTGCTGCTGAGGCAGAGGACCTGGCTTCTCTTCTACATAGTGGCTCACAGCCTTCTCCACCTGTTGATCCAGTGCCTCCTTCTGACTTCCACCAAGCACAAGCATGCATGGTATACATCTTTACATGCAAGCAAACACACACACACACACACACACACACACACACACACAAATAAAATAAATGAATCTGAATTATTTTATTTTTATTATTTCATTTTTATGGCTTTTTAATATTTTTAAATAACATTTTTATAATTTTTTTTAAATTGTGTGTGTATGAGAGTGTGTGTTTCTGTGAGTAGGTATGCAGACATTAGTGTGGGTGCCCTTAGATGCTAGAGGCCTCAGATCCCTTATGGAGCTGGGATTACAGGCAGTATGTATGCAAGCTAACCGACCAAACTTTGATTTTCCATGAGAGCAGTGTTCACTCTTATCTGGCAAGATGTCTCACCAGCCCAAGGGCTATTTTGTTAGACTATACACATCCTGAAAGCAATATTGTTTGGTTATAGTGTATAGCAAGGTGGACATCATCTTGGCTCTGAATGAGTATATTGATTTTTTTTGTCGTTACTATATTCAAATTTATCTTACTTTGGATATTAAAAAGATTAGTTGAAAGTATTTACACTTTAATATCATCATAAAGTTTGTTAATATTATTTGTTACTAAGTTATGTGTGCATCGTTAATAAAATCTGGCTTGCCCCAAACACTTTGTACCACACTCTGCAGGTATAGCATTAAACTTTCCAGTACATACTTGGACAATCGTCACCAGCATCACTTTCAGTCTTGACTATCTCATTGAGGCCAGTGAGACATGGGTAAGAAAAATGTGCACCATGGGAGTCCTGCCTCACAATACCTCTCCAGTGACCTGTCCTTTGCCTGCTGACTAGATGCTGACACCCAGAGTGACTCTGGAAACTATGAATGGAAGATAACCGTGTTATCTTGGAATCCCGGGCTGAGTGGGGCCTGGCAACCATCTGTGGCCACACTTAGCCCGTTGGACTTCGTTTGGCAGATAAGATTCTATAGCGTTGAATTATTAGGCTTTTTTGAATTGATCTGCTTTTTGAAAGCTTCAGAATGCCAAACAGGCTTCCTCTTTTCCTTACAGTGTAAGCCTTCCTTGTATGTATGTTTAGGTCAGGGCCATGTTATAAAGGGTATTAAACAATTGTCCAAAGAAGATCTGGGTACCAACTGCATACAGAAGTAAATAAAGAGTATGAAAAAAAAAAAAAAACAAAAAACGGGAGAGATTGGGAGAGAAACGTGGACTCCTATTTGAAGCACATAAGGAGCTAGTGCCCAGATTTCTCTATGCATTTAGCAACCACACAGACTTGTGCAGCATTAGAGAGACCTTAGAATCCAGAACCTGCTTCTGAGAATGGGGAAGGTATCTTCCAATCAAGGAGGAAGCCTAGGAGACAGGCGTCAGCCCTCCCCGAGGGCTAGTCGCTCCATTGTAATTGAAATGCCACCATTTTCTCAGCGTGTTGGGGCCCCGTGACTCAGCCATTTTCATTGTACTCTTTCTCGCGTGTCAATTTCTGTTCTACAATGATAAAATATTTGAAATTCTGGTATTGAATTTCATCACCTCATGAGACTTTCGCATTTAGAGACAGGGCTCTTTTTGCTCTGCCAAAGTTTCGGCTTCTAACATTCAGATGCAGAGATTTAGAACCAGTGGCAATCTGGACAGCTGTCAGCGGGTGAGGGCTTTCCGCAGCCAGCTCTCATAAAGCACATGTCCACACCACACTGCCACTCCTAATCCACAAAGAAAGCAGAGATCTGACCGCGATCATCGCCGGACTCATGTCCAAAGGCACATATTTTATTCAAATAACTGCACAGTGCTCTGTGGGAAATACTATTTTCATTATGTTTGCAAACATGTTAGCATTCATTAAAATGTACACTGCCTTCAAGTAAGATTCATGGTGAGCGCTTCCCGTTGAAGGACACATTTGTGAACAGTTTTGGGGAGGCAGACGTTTATAACACTGAAGGTTTGAAGTGTGTAATATTTTATGCTGTTTTCTCACTGGAGAGCTTCAGAGTGGAGGACTGTGGGCTGCTTTGCATTTCTATGCTGGTCTCAGAGGGCCAGGACTTCCACGGGCTTTGAAGTGTGTCTGTGTATCCTTGTGTGAGTGCTTTTGCGTAGCTTGTCTGTCAGCTTGTCAGAAAGAAAGGGACCCTGAGCTCCAGCTCAGGTGGGGTCCAGAAAGTGAGTTTTGCCTTTCTCAGCTGGAGCCTGGGGGTAAGTAGTAAACAGTTGTAGGCTTTCTTCACGGAAAGCAGGCTGCATCTGAAGCTAACTCATTAAGCAAACATTTTAGAAAGACACAGTTGTAAGCCATAGACTTTGAGATCTAAGAGAAACCTTATTCCCATCCATCCCAGAATGGTATCGACATTTTTTTTTTTCTGTTCTAAGCACGCCATCGCTGTCATAATCTCGGAGGCATCCCTTTTCCTTCTTTATCTCTTTATTATCTCTTCTTCATTTCTCTTACGCTGTTCTCTGCCTGTGCTTCAGTCTTCCTGTTACCCCATCCGTGAGGAAAATGCTTTGTCCTTTCTCCTCACAATGCTTTCTTGGTTCCCTCTACATATTATCCTGATCACAACAGACATGATTCTAAAAGCTTGAAAGCAAAGAGTGCTTAAGAGTCGAACTTAATTTGTACGTAGACTTGGATTATGTCTCTAAAGTTCTTTATAGTAAAAGAGTATTCTAGCTTTAGGGAGATGGCTAGAGCAGACTTTTCCAGACACATGGTCATGCATATAAAGGCATAGCTTAAAAAACTATGCCTAACGTTTAACTGCACTCTCCCTCTAAAGCGCATGTGACGCTCATAGCCATGGGCGTCATGGACAAGCACTCTTTGTAATGTAGCCGGAGCATTTCCCAAAGTTCCTGTGTTAGGGGCTTGGCTCTCGGCTTGCTGCCTTTGAAAAGTGGGTCTATTGGGAGGTTTCTGGGCGATGAGAGTAGGTTCTTAGGTGATTGTGGGAGGGGGTCTCTCCCTTCTCTTTTCATTGCTAGTCATCATGAAGTAGTAATTCACTCAGCTTCGCTCTGCCTGCCCAGGCCTTGCCACAGGCCTATAAATATTAGGGGTTAGAGGCCACGGATTGAAATCTTCCCAACTGTGAGTCAATATAGACCTTTCCGCTTTTCACCTAGTCTTGTGTGTTATGTTATAATTATGGAAAACGCACAGACGGAGCACCTCCACATCCATGTCATTGTAGTGCAGACTGAGCAAAGGACTGGAAGTCTAATTATTTCAAAATGACTGGGGTTGAAGGTGAGCTGGGTCACCAATGGCCTTAAAAATTTAGGTTCAAATCTATGAGTTAGTTGCCATCATATATTCAAGCGTAATAAGGTATTTATTTGTAATAACTATGCAAGGTGACAGTTGCATCTTTTACTCAAGGAAACCCCTGAAAACTACAGCCATACTACTATGTTATGAATTCACATCACATTTGTGAACAGCATTTAGGGACTACACCTGTTTCCGGAGACAGTCTGATGATAAACAGAAGAAAATTGGGCTCAGGAAACCGTTTCTGGGAAGAAGCTAGGATTCATGGATGAAGTAAATGCCTTAAAGACTACCTTGTTATGTTTGTTCATCCTCAATGATTTTATTTCTCAAATATCCTGAAGGACTGTAAATAGACTGAAAAAATTGTGTGCTTCTTTATCAGTTATTGGTCAAAAATTATAGTCAGGGTGCTGAGGAAGTCAGCTAAGTCTTTCCTCTCATTTCTAAAGGGGATTAAAAATCTGACTTAAATAGGTTGTTGGGAGGTGTAAGGGGTGTGACCTATGTAAGGCTAAGACTGCACACGCAACAGGAGGGGTATGTGAGTGGCTCCTCTTAGACCCATCTTTTGTAGCCATTCATCGACTGCACACCACTGATTACACCTCTGTTTCCTCCTGTCCCGGTAAACCTAGAGCCAGACACAGTGTGGCTGCACCTCCCCAGGATTGGCTTTCCTATTCAGAGATTTAAAATAGTTTGATTATCTGTTGTCTGTGTGTCACAACACAGCTCCTCCTCTTCCTCAGTGCTCATGGATGTCATGAAACTTAGTCCTGTAGTGGGAGCTAGCCCCCTGGGATGGGTAGAGACCCAACACCGTCATTTTGGTTGGAATTTATTCTAACACAAGTATGGGCTAGTGACATCCAGGGATCAGACATTCTGGCCCAATCTGAAGTTGGCTCCAACAGCAGAAATAGAGAAGTAGAAACACAGACTACAGCAGATACAATGTTTCTACTATACAATGTGTATCTACTCTAGTACTTAGCATTGTAGTGGGACTGATCAAAGAAGATTTCTGGCTCTGTTTCTCACTGAAGTAGAAGGTAACTGAAGCCCAGAGAAGTTAGGCAAAAATTCCCAAGTCGATCAGCTGGATAACCTGGACACTAGGACTGACTCCCAGTGTCTGCTCAGATTCTCTTTCTCTTTGCTTTCTGCCCTTCCTTACCTCCTTCGTCACTTTGAAGCTGATGTTCTTTGAAGGCTGATGAACAGGGATCCAGGATCACAAAACACGATCAGCTCAATGTTTCTGTACATAGATATTCATGGTCCTGGTCTTCAGCCTCCCGCTTTCTGTTTTACACTGACTCTCAGATATCTAAAAGCTATCTGCCAGGAGTATTTTATTCACTGCAAAATATCATAGTAATTTTATACCCAACTAATGATAAAATTATAGATAACCCTGGCCCATCAGGTATTTATTGAACATATGACAGACACAGTGCTAGTTGCTATGGAAATAGCAGTGGACAATATATAGTATCTGTCACAAAAGAGAAGCTCATAATCCAGTGGGAAAAGAGATTCATAAACAAATAATTATAATTATATCTGAAATAACTATTATAATTTACAATGTAGAATAATTTTAGTAGTTGGAATATGATTGCAAATAACTATATTGATTAATATGATTTTTACTATTTACTCCTATAGAGACAAATCTATTTTTTATTCACCAAGTTTTCTCCTCTCTCCTCATCTACCATGTAACAAAATTATAATTATATTTATTCAAATTATATCTAAGAAATTTATAGACTACCTAAAGGGGTATTCAGAAGACAAAAGCTACCCAAAGATGGATAAAGAAACATTTTGCTATTGATTTTTTTGGTTAGAGTTTGCATATTTTCATTTTTAAGAAGGAACACTCTATTATATTAGCTAGAAGCAGGCATTTGCCTTTCATTTTATTTTTTAAGATTTATTTATTTATTATATATAAGTACACAGTTGCTGTCTTCAGACACATCAGAAGAGGGAGGCAGATCTCATTACAGATGGTTGTGAGCCACCATGTGGTTGCTGGGATTTGAACTCAGGTCCTCTAGAAGAGCAGTCAGTGCTCTTAAGCACTGAGTCATCTCTCTGGCCCCAGGTATTTGCCTGTTAAAAAAGATTTATTTTACTTTAATGCTATCTCTCTCTCTCTCTCTCTCTCTCTCTCTCTCTCTGTGTGTGTGTGTGTGTGTGTCTGTGTGTGTATGTGCGCGCGCGTGCACGTGCATGGGCATCTGCAGTGTCCACAGGAGGGCATCAGAGTCCTTGGAATTGCAAGCATTTTCAAGCCACCCAATGCAAGTGCTGGGAACGGAAGTGGGGTCCTCTGCCAGAATTAAAGTAGTACATTCTTTTTCTTTCTTTCTTTCTTTCTTTCTTTCTTTCTTTCTTTCTTTCTTTCTTTCTGTCTTTCTTTCTTCCTTCCTTCCTTCCTTCCTTCCTTCCTTCCTTCCTCCCTCCCTCCCTCCCTCCCCCCCTCTCTCTCTTTCTTTTTTTCAAGATAAATGCTTTCTCTGAATAGCCCTGGCTGTCCTGGAACTCATTCTGTAGACCAGGCTGGTCTCGAACTCAGAAATCTGCCTGCCTCTGCTTCCCAAGTGCTGGGATTAAAGGCGTGCACCACCACTGACCGCTGTACATGCTCTTTACTGCCGAGCTCTCTCTTCCCCCGCTGCTCCATTCCGTTGCTTTTGGTGAGAAGGTATACAAGCTTAAAGAAATGTATACGAGTGTACGGCGTTGAAGAATGGGCATGTGACCATGCAGTGGCAAAGCTGGTTGCAAGAACATGTCCCAGAATTTTCTTAGCTATGTCTCCTACTTAGAAAAATGTTGTTAAGATTAGAAAAGTAGACAAAGCAGTCACAGTCATGTTCTGAAGTTCACTGAGGGTGCGTACTCAGGAGAGTGGTGGCTGGAACACAGACTCACGCTGGGCATGGCAAAGGCTACCAATCTCCTCTCACCATGTCAGCAGAGAGTCCTAGGCTGAGACCGAGTTCCTTTACAGATTACCTCTGCATGCCATCAAGGCTGCAGGCAGCCCACATGTGCAGTTTGTCTTCGCCGAACCCTGGAAATTTCTCTCTGATCATAGGCTCTTCTGACCCCCAGGGAGCTCTGGACAAGACTTCATCAGCTGTGTGTAGCATAAGGTCCGTTTTATTTTTACCATGAATCCACCATCCCTGTCAGTCCCCAGGCTGTTTCTTGCAGTTACTTCCTTGTCCAGGTGAAGAACTACATAGTCGGGACGTTTGCGGTTCGTGCCTTTCATTTTCAGTCTCAGCCCTTCATCCTAACTTCTTCTTCTTCTTTTTTAATATGTGATTTTCAGCACCTGTATAGTTTTTACTATTGGGACTTTCATGTCTTCTACCAACTGGTGAGCTTGTGATCTGTATTTTCGTCCACATCATAGACTAAGTCATTGGACTGATTAACATGGTTTTAGTAAGTCACGTAACTATCATCAATTCATTCAATGATACGCTACTTTCTCTTTCTCACAAAGGCTAATGGGAGAATCTATCAAGAGTTTGATCAAAGTTTGATAAGCTTTATTTTTATATATTTTTATGACTTCATAGCTTAGTAATCTGTCTGTGACATTAAAATAATGCAACCTTAACACAGCAGGAAATGAACCCCATGTCCTAGTGACTCACTTGATAATCTGTTATTTAGTATTTTACCATTTATAGGTACATCTTGAACTACAATGAGCATTTGATTTCCTGGCACATAACTCTATGGTCTATACTCCTATTTTCCACTCTCTTTTCAGAAATGAAAATGTTTGATCTTGGAAAATGATTCAGTCAGTAAAATTCTTGTCCACTAGGACAAGATCCTAGTGGATCTTGTGGATCCTAGTGGATCCATGTTTGAATCTCCAGTGCTCACATAAAAAATGTCCCAGTGTTTTATATCTACAGTGCCAACCTTGGGGACAGGTGCAAACAGGTGGGTCCCTGGAACTTCCTGACCAGCCTGGCCAGCTAAGGGAGCCCTAGTGAGTACCTCAGAAGGTAAGATGGAAAACGATAGATGAACACACCCAGCTTTGGCCTTTAGTGTCCACAAACATGGGCAGATACATGCTACATAGTCAACACACACACTACATTAGGCACACATATACACCATGCATGGACACACATATATATACTACACATGTATACACATACACGCACAATACACATACACACATGAAATAAATTAAAGTGCTATGTTCCTGACTTAACAGTAGAAATCTCACTTAGGAGTGTTTGTCACTTACTAGGTGGTGGCACTCACTTTTAACCCCTGCCATCAGGGTGGCAGAGGCAGGCAGATCAGGAGGATCTCAGTTCCGAGGCCAGCTTGGCGCACAGAGTGAGTTCTAGAATAGAAGAACTCTACACAGAGAACCCCGCCCCCCTCACACACACAGAGAAATATTTATCACTGCTAGTATATTCTCTCCATCTCATCGCCTACTCCCCAAATCTCTGGGGTGCTGCTTGTTTAAAACAAAAGCTTTCAGAGTTTTCGAATATCTCTTGCTGATTTTCTCTTTTACAGAGAAGGAGGAAAAAAGTTTAGAATTGAGAATTTTGCATTTCTCTCAGACGTGAGCTAAGTCCTCCAACCCTGAGAAGAGTGTTCCCTTTTGTGTTATATTTTTTCTGCAATGTAATATTTGTTCAATGTTTATATAGAAATTACATGAGATGCATGAAATGATACCGTTTCTTCTAGTGACGTTTCTTTCTTAACAGAATATGTTCTTTGGATTTAAACCCATCTGATGGATTTATGATATGGACTTGTCTGGTGCCATAACATTTATACTTCTTGAGCAATGCAATAAAAATGTAAAATCGGCTTAAATAAAACTGAGAAAGTTATTATTCTGAGAGCAAAATGCCTACCGTCACTGAAAAGCTATTGAAAAGGAATAACAGTTTTAGAGCATTAAATAATAAATACATTATATTAATTACTCTTTAAAACTAATGTTTCAAGACTAGAATAATATTGGTTTGTTTCTGCATCTACTACCCTCCCTGTTTGGGCTCCTCAATCTTGGGTGTTTTTGACTCTAGAAGGGAGCATTGCATTGTTCTCTGACTGGTCTAGTCAAGAACAGCTGCATTATTTGTCAAATCTTATGAATTCTGGGGACCCTTTATTGGAAACTGTGACTTTAAATTTAGAATGATCTTAGAGTCTGGCTTCTCAGTAAGCAGTACAGGTGGTTGTAGTATCTAAATCACCTGACAGAAATAATGTGAGAAGAGAGAAAGTGTCTCTTCTGGCTCACACAGTTCCAGGGTCTCTGAGTAGATTTCTTTCTATATACACATTAAAAAAAACAAAGCCAAACTTTCATTCTTGTGCATCTCTGCTGCTTAAAACGCATCTCATAGCCAGGCAGTGGTGGTACACACCTTTAATCCCAGCACCTGGGAGGCAGAGGCAGGCAGATTTCTGAGTTCGAGGCCAGCCTGGTCTACAGAGTGAGTTCCAGGACAGCCAGGGCTACACAGAGAAACCAAAACAGCCAACCAAACAAACAAAAAACAAAAACAGAAAACCAAAAACCAAAAACCAAAACAAACAAGCAAACAAACAAAACCCAATACAAACAAACAAAAAAAAAAAAAAACAACTCATCTCAAAATGTGGAAATAGGAACACGGAAATGGTCGGGAATTGTCCTAGAAATGCGAGTTCTCAGCCAGTGCACTAGATTACTAAACTAGAAATGTGGGCTGAGACCAGGAAGAACAACCGGTGTTTAACATCATCCCTTAGCAAACCCGATGCAATTCAAGTTGAGAAGCGCTACCTTCCACGCCTTCTTTCTGATTCCCCCTGCAGTCTTTCTCGTCCACTCTCTCCACCTCCACGTCCCTCGTGGTGGGAGTCATTCGAGAATTCTCATTTTCTGTGTTCCCTCTATATAAGACGCCAGAAAACTTCGAAGCCTTGCTTACTTCCAGCGATTGAGTTACTCTCAGCCCCATTCCCGTCGCTGCGGCGTAAGCGTCTTGCTTTCTCTTGCACGGATCGCTACAACACGGCTGTAGTTATGATTCTGCTTTCAGGGTGGAGCGTCTATGGACAGTTCTCAACACCGACCCTGGAGTAACACTTTACGCAGAAGCCTCACTGTAGCGCACATACAGAGCTTTTTACTGACACATTAGATGCACTGTACTCTTTTTGCAACTGTTATTAGCTAGAGCCACAGAACCTCCATATCATGAATTCCTGTCACAAAAGATCCCAACTAAAGACCAAAACTAAGATTCTGTAGGGGCCTCTGTTGATTTTTTTTCTTGACATTTTCTGCTTCTATGTTGATATTTTTACAGCTGTTTCTGAAATTTTCACTACTCTCTAAAATTTGATAAAAAAAAAATCTAAATACGAGTTGCCAACCACACTTTCTCACGTCCATTAAATTTTTGTTCTCTTCTTTTGATCAGAATTCTGTTCCTATCAGGCTCCCTTCTTTTTTTCCCCCCAGAATTAATTTATTTCCGTCCTGTTTATTTGGTATTAGATATTGTTTCATACTGTTGTTTTCAATTTTTTATTCGATATATTCTTTATTTACATTTCAAATGATTTCCCCTGTCCTGGATCCCCCCTCCCTGAAAGTCCCATAAGTCCTCTTCCTTCCCCTTGTTCCCCCATTCTCTCCTTCCCACTTCCCTGTTATGGTATTCCCCCACACTTCTGCACTGAGCCTTTCCAGAACCAGGGGCCACTCCTTTCTTCTTCTTGGACATCATTTGATATGTGGATTGTGTCTTGGGTATTCCAAGCTTCTAGGCTAATATTCGCTTATCAGTGACTGCATACCATGAGTGTCCTTTTGAGACTAGGATTCCTCACTTAGGATGATGTTCTCCAGCTCCATCCATTTCTCTAAGAATTTCATGAATTCATTGTTTCTAATGGCTGGATAGTACTCCATTGTGTATATATACCACATTTTTTGTATCCATTTCTCCGTTGAGGGACATCTGGGTTCTTTCCAGCTTCTGGCTATTATAAATAAGGCTGCTATGAACATAGTGGAGCATGTGTCCTTATTGCACACCAGGGAATCCTCTGGGTATATGCCCAGGAGTGGTATAGCAGGGTCCTCCAGAAGTGCTCCCTTCACTTCTAAGTTTCTTCTTTCCAACTCTGGGGTGAGCTCTGCTCCCGCCAGCGCCATCTCCTGGCTCTCCCTTAGACCTGCTGGCTGCCTCAGTGCCTTTGTTTCTTCTGTCCCTTCCCCTGTGCCTTCTCCTCAGACAGCTGCCTAACTTGCCACCCACCTCCATCCGCTCTTCACACAAGCGCCATCTTTTCAGATGTGTGTCCCCCTGGCTGCCTCCCTGAGAACCAACACCTGCTTTCAGCACAGGTGGGAGAATCCTTTTCATTCGGAAGGAGAGACGATGTATAATCAATGAAGGAAATGGAGCGAGGTTTCACTGGCTTTTAAAATTACACTGAATGTTTATTTTATGCAAAGGGCATAAGAAAGGAATAAGGAAAGGAATGGTTGTGTTGACAATCACAATTTTAAATCCTTCAAGGAAGACTACCCAGTTAGCTGGACAGTGGTGGCTCAGGTCTTTAATCTCAGCACTCAGGAGGCAGAGGCAGGCAATCTCTTGAGTTTGAGGTCAGCCTGGTCTAGAGAGTGAGTTCTAGGGCAGCCAGGGCTACACAGAGAAACTAAGTCTCAAAAAAACCACAAAAGAAGAAAAAAAGTAAAAGAAAAAACCCTACTTACTGATGAAGGCCATCTGAGGCTGACGGACTCCTGTAATAGAGTCCACAAGTTACCATGTTCTTTTAGAACTTAGATTATATATATATATATATATATATATATATATATATATATATATATATATAATATATATATATAATATAGATATATAGATATAGAATATATATATATATATATATATATATATGTATATATATATATATTTCTATCAGACAGACAAGATTGGTCAGGATAAAAGATGATTTAATTTTTTAAAAAAATGTTTTTTTTCTCTAATTTCTGCCCAAAATTCTGGTAAGGACATTTGGGACAATCTGTACATTTTCTGGTATAAAAACATTATGATGAGAATTTTGCCTGTTAGGGGGGCCTATTTACTATTAGAAAGTGATGGGCAAAAGAGACCTTGAAAGTATAAAAATAATCAAGTGGAATTAATAAGACAGTAATGGTTCAGTGGCTCTCCTTAACCCTTTATTAGGACATATTGATTGTTTTTCTGAATGAATGCCTGGAGGGGGGGTGGTAAGAAAATCAATTTTATGTAGGAAACATTCCAGTTTTTAGTATGAAGAAGAAAGGGAAATCAGCTGGAGCCAGAGAGATACTGAAAAGGCTTGGCAGAGCTGACTAGAAAAATAAAACGGACTTCGCCGCCGTCTCTGTGACCTAGGCTGCTTAGCCACGGGAGTGTTCTCTTGCCTTAAAGAAAACATCAAACTCTTAAAGAACAAAAATAAGATAACTCTCTTAGGGAAAAATGGATGGGACAATTCAGGAATAAATGTAGTTGGAAATGGCAGTGGGAACACAAAGGACAAAATTGCCCTTTATCCAATTTAGAGAGTGAAAAACAGCCAGGATTGCTCTGAGAGGCTTGGCTGGAAGAAATTTGAAGAGATGAAATTGAAGGTTGAAGTTCTGGCCACAGTGCTCCTGCAAATGGACTTTATATATTATCTGGGCATACGCTGAGGCAAAGCAGGCAGGCTGGCTCTTCTGTTGTTTGCCTTAAACCACGGATGCAGTTTATCCCCCACTCCCATTTTCTAAGGCTCTACAGTGATACTAGTATATATATATATATATATATATATATATATATATATACACACACACACACACATACACGTTATTCTATGTCCAAAGTTACGTTTCTGCTTTAGGAAGGTAACGGATAGCCTTCCGTTGTCCAGTTTTGCCTCAACGGGTTTATCTCACAGCATTAGTGTGAATCTTCACAAATGTAAATCTCATCCTGTCTCTTCCCTAGCCAAAGCCTTCACAAACTCTTCATCAAATCCAGCAACGCTTTCCAACCTCTTTTCCCAGAACTGTCATAAGACGAGAATAGACCTTAAAGACAAGTTGTGGAAAATTCCAAACTGAGATTAGCAAGTGTCTCTGCCACAGGTTTTTCTCTGGGTTTTCAGTGCTGCTGTTCACCAAGAGACGAGCCAAAGGGCATGGGGTAGGAAGCGTAGCTTTTCCTGAGCTTGTTTGGTTATGGAGTTCAGTTTCTCACATGGAGTGCCGTGTAGGGTTCGTTCTGAGCACAGAACATTGTTTGGAAATGTTGGTTCATCGTTGGTAGGGTAACTTTGTACGTAGAACGAAGAGTTAGCAGAATGACTAGGCCTCCCCCATCATTTGTGTGCACGCCCCTGCATTCTCTGCTTACTCTCTTGTCCATGTGACATTTGAAAACTTCCTCAGGTCTAGTCCTCTTGAATAAAACTTTATCATTTTAGTTTTGGAATAGGAACTACATTCTTCCAGTAATTCCCAAAGCTCCTATTTTGCATGTATTATCTCCAGTTTGTGGAGTGGCTTACTTGACAATTAACATTGTGTATTGTGTTGTGTTAGGATTTTCTTTTTTCTTTTTTTCCTATGTGTTACTGCTTTATTTTTTCTATATTCTTTGTTTACATTCCAAATGATTTCCCCATTCCCAGTTACCCCCTCCCCATAAGTCCCATAAGTCCTCTTCCCTATGCCCATTCCCCAATCACCCCCTCCCACCTCTCTGTCCTGGTACTCCCCTACAATGCTGGATCAAGCCTTAGCAGGACCAGGGACCTCTCCATCTTTCTTCTTGGGAATGAGTTAATATGTGGGTTGTGTTTTGGGCATTCAGAGGTTCTGGGTTAATATCCACTTATCAGTGACTGCATTCCATGGGTGTTCTTTTGTGATTGGGTTACCTCACTTAGGATGATATTTTCCAGTTCCAACCATTTGCCTAAGAATTTCATGAATTCACTGTTTTTAATAGCTGAGTAGTATTCCATTGTGTAAATATACCACATTTTCTGTATCCATTCCTCTGTTGAGGGACATCTGGGTTCTTTCCAGCTTCTGGCTATTACAAATAAGGCTGCTATGAACATAGTGGAGCATGTGTCCTTTTTGCATGCCGGGGAATCCTCTGGGTATATGCCCAGGAGTGGTATAACAGGGTCCTCTGGAAGTGTCATGCCCAGTTTTCTGAGGAACCGCCAGACTGATTTCCAGTTGTACCAGCTTGCAATCCCACCAGCAGTGGAGGAGTGTTCCTCTTTCTCCACATCCTCTCCAACACCTGGTGTCTCCTGAGTTTTTAATCTTAGCCATTCTGACTGGTGTAAGGTGAAATCTCAGGGTTGTTTTGATTTGCATTTTCCTACTGATTAATGATGTTGAAGATTTCTTAAGGTGCTTCTTAGCCATTCGAAATTCTTCAGGGGAAAATTCTTTGTTTAGCTCTGTACCCCATTTTTAATAGGGTTATTTGGCTCTGGAGTCTACCTTCTTGAGTTCTTTGTATGTATTGGATATTAACCCTCTGTCAGATGTAGGGTTAGTGAAGATTTTTTCCCAATTTTTGGTTGCCGTTTTGTCCGTTTGACAGTGTCCTTTGCCTTACAGAAACTTTATAATTTTATGAGGTCCCATTTGTCAATTCTTGATCTTAGAGCATAAGCTATTGGTGTTCTGTTCAGGAACTTTTCCCCTGTCCCCATGTCCTCAAGGGTCTTCCCCAGTTTCTTTTCTATTAGTTTCACTGTGTCTGGTTTTATGTGGAGGTCCTTGATCCACTTGGAGTCGATCTTAGTACAAGGAGATAAGAATGGATCGATTTGCATTCTTCTGACTTCCAGATGAACCAGCACCATTCGTTAAAAAGTCTATCTTTTTTCCACTGGATGGTTTTAGCTCCTTTGTCAAAGATCAAGTGACCATAGGTGTGTGGGTTCATTTCTGGGTCTTCAATTTTATTCCAATGATTTACCTGCCTGTCACTGTACCAATACCATGCAGGTTTTTGCAGGTTTTTTTTTTTTTTTTTTTTTTTTAACACTATTGCTCTGTAGTACTGCTTGAGGTCCAGGATACTGATTCCCCCAGAAGTTCTTTTAATGTTGAGAAAAGTTTTAGCTATCCTGTTTTTTTTTTTTTTTTGTTATTCCAGATGAATTTGAGAATTGCTTTTTCTAACTCTATAAAGAACGGAGTTGGGATTTTTATGGGGATTGCATTGAATCTGTATATTGCTTTTGGCAAGATGGCCATTTTTACTATATTAATCCTGCCAATGCACGAGCATGGAAAAACTTTTCCATTTTCTGAGGTCTTCTTCAATTTCCTTCTTCAGAGACCTGAAGTTCTTGTCATACAGATCTTCCACTTATTTGGTTAGAGTCACACAAAGATACTTTATATTGTTTATGGCTATTGTGAAAGGTGTCATTTCTCTAATTTCATTCTCAGCCTGCTTATCCTTTGAATATAGGAAGGCTACTGATTTGCTTGAGTTGATTTTATAACCAGCCACTTTGCTGAAGTTGTTTATCAGCTGTAGGAGTTCTCTGGTGGAGCTTTTTGGGTGACTTAAGTATACTATCATTTCATCTGCGAAGCTCATATCCCTGAGTGCCTCCCAAAAGAAACTGGAGAGAACATACACTAGCAGCTTAATGGGACACCTTAAAGCCCTGGAACAAAAAGAAGTTAATTCACCCAAGAGGAGTAGAAGACAGGAAATCATCAAACTCAGGGCTGAAGTCAATCAAGTAGAAACAAAGAGAACCACACAAAGAATCAACAAAACCAGGAGCTGGTTCTTTGAGAAAATCAATAAGATAGATAAACCCTTAGCCAGACTAATCAGAGGTCACAGAGACAGTATCCAAATTAACAAAATTAGAAATGAAAAGGGCGATATAACAACAGAAACTGAGGAAATCCAAAAATTCATCAGATCCTACTACAAAAGCCTATACTCAACCCAACTGGAGAATCTGGAGGAAATGGACAATTTCCTAGACAGATACCAAATACCAAAATTAAATCAGATCATTTAAACAGTCCCATAGCCCCTAAAGAAATAGAAGTGGTCATTGAAATTCTTCCAACCAAAAAAAAAAAAAAAAAAAAAAAAAAAAAAAAAAAAAAAAACAAAAAACAAAAAACAAACAAAAAAAAAAACCAAAAAAAAAAAACAAAAAAAAAACCAAAAACACGGGACCAGATGGATTTCGTGCAGAATTCTATCAGCCCTTCAAAGAAGAGCTAACGCCAATACTCTTGAAGCTATTCCACAAAATAGAAACAGAAGGAATACTACCCAACTTGTTCTATGAATCCACAATTACACTGATACCAAAACCACACAAAGATCCAACAAAGAGAACGTCAGACCAATTTCCCTAATGAATATCGATGCACAAATACTCAATAAAATTCTTGTCAACCGAATCCAAGAACACATCAAACCGATCATTCACCATGATCAACTTGGCTTCATCCCAGAGATGCAGGGATGGTTCAATATACGGAAATCCATCAATGCAATGCACTACATAAACAAATTCAAAGAAAAAAACCACATGGCCATTTCATTTGACAAAATTCAGCATCCTTTCATGCTAAAAGTCTTGGAAAGAACAGAAATCCAAGGCCCATAACTAAACATAGTAAAAGCAATATACAGGAAACAGGTAGCCAAGATAAAACTAAATGGAGAGAAGCTTGAAGCAATCCCACTAAAATCAGGGACTAGACAAGGCTACCCCCTCTCTCCATATCTTTTCCATATAGTTCTTGAAGTTCTAGCTAGAGCAATTAGACAACATAAGGAGGTCAAAGGGATACAAACTGGAAAGGAAGAAGTCAAGCGTTAGGATTTTCAAGGAAGAAAATGAAGTGGGGCTGAGAGCATTTGGCCAATTTCCTTTACAGAAACAGCAGATACCACTGCTTTGTCTTCATTTTGAGATTGAAAAAAAAAGAAAGAAAATATAATATAAAAGTAATAATTTGTAAGATGTACAGAAAAATATTTTTGAATACAGCTTATCAGGATAAACAAGAACATGCTGCATGATACATTTAATTTATGGGAGGCACAAAAAGTTAAGATGCTATATGCCATGAAGCAAGCTCTCAAGTGAACCCAAATGTAGTAAGAGAGCCTGCATATGAATATAACATGCATGAGCAAAGGCTATTCTGGAGAAAAATATTAAGACATTTTCTATAAGATAAAAAGAACATAGAGACATGTAGCAATCACTAGAAAGTATTGTTAATGGGACCTTGCTTCTGTTACACTTTTGTCTGGACAAGGAGTTAGGCTAAATAATCCTCACACGTGAGGACTCATAATCCTAACTGTGAGTCCAGAGAAAACTGTGAGTACCAGAAGCAAGGTCCACAAATATCATGACGAGATGCAGTGAAGTGTGTGGAAAATGACAGTGTATTGCACTCCAGCAAAATTAACAAGGATTTTCAGTCAAGTCCTATAGAAAAATCTAAAACATGCATTATGAAAGAATCTTACAGGAATCTAAGACAGAAATAAACATTATCTACTAAAGTACAAAATTTCAGTCCAGGTGTGGTTCCTTTAGAACATTAAATTCACAGTCACAATGACATGACTTGTGTATAAATTTTAGAGGCAATGTTGAAGCTCAGAGGATTCCTCTCTATTTTTAGTGCTCCTGGCCTAGGCTCTCTCTTGGCTCACCTCGTTGCCTGTCCTCTAAGAGGTCAGGGTGGACTTTCATGCTGGTCTGTCAGATCCAGCATGCTGTTTACCCTCCCCCACCCCTTACCAACTCCAGTGCATCTGTTGGAGATTTTTTCCCCACAATGCTCTTTTCCTGAGATCCAGCTCTGAACCCAGTGTCGTTTTCATAAAGAGACCCAAGGCCATCTCCTGGTGAATTTTTCCAGAGATGCTGTCTCTGTCTTTCCATGACTGTTTTCTTCCTAACGCTGACCTTTCAATTTTCTAATGCATATTTCTTAAGCAGACTAGCTCTAGTTCTCAAGTCTAACACTATGGACTATGTACATCTCAAGTTCCCAGTGCACAGAGGATTGGCCAGCTGACTCTTTTTTTAACCTCTCTCTGATTATTAGAGTTTTAATAATATAGAATAAAAAATAGTGATCATTATTTGTAGATGAAAACAAATTGTACTTTAGATATTTTTATTTTCCAATTTTGCATTTTGTATATTTTCTCCTATAAACCTGTTCATTTTAGAATCTATGTTTTAAGATACCATAAAACCCTGATAAGATGTAAATTGGATGATATATTTTCGAATTTACCTAGATGTTAGTAATAAAACATATAGTAGTTTATACTCAGCTGGCCATGTTTAAGCAATGGATAATAATTAATATTTATGGTCTCAGTGATGACAATAAACATGGTAATTAGAAAACGAGTGCATGTGCTTGGTGACAGTGGGAATTGGGGAATGTCTGTTGTTTTCTTTGTTTCATTTCTTTTATTGCTTATCTTTGCCTGTCTTTCAGTAAAATAAATGCAGTATTTTCTGTTCACATGTGGCAGTACCTTTACCATGAATGTTCTAATATGGCCTCTGAATGTACCTGGAAATAGATGTAATGTACTGAGGTGAAAAGAAAGCCGTAATCCAGAGATGAAAGGAGAGACAGCAAATTTAGAAAAAAAAAAAATCTAAAAGCCTGAAACTGGAAAAGAAACAGTTTTTTCCCCTATACACAAAGAGCCCAGCGCCTGATTTGCTATGAAAGCATCCTATCCAGATCCACAATGCTTCATTTGGTAGATTTTTATTAAAATCGGTTTTAGATTTACTATTTATCCATCATTTAATTAATAAAACATTTGTTTCTATGCTGTGTCAAGCGTTGCACTAAGAATTTAGGAAAGGACTAAGGACAATAAATGGTTAATATTTTAGAACCAAAAAGTCCAAACTCATCCAGAACTAGAGAAGACAAAGCAGCTGGCTCCTCCTCAGAGTGACCCCGGAAAATGAAACCCGAAGTCCCTTTTTGTGTTTCCCCTCTGGTACAGTCTCCGCTTCTGAAGAGTCAAAGCACGGGAAGGCATCCATTGTGGGAAGCCACCTATTTCTTTTTGTGCCTTTTTAGTGTTTTAGTTCATCATCTCTTGCTCACAGAGAATCAACTTAAGATGATTTTCTTTCTGGGAGAGGGTGCCCTGGGCTGGAAGGGTGCGGTAATTCATTACACGGCAGGCTCTGTCTTCCCTCCACTTTCAAAATGAACTCTGCTCTGACTTTTTTTGACCTGCCTCCACTCTGTTTCAGATTTGTATACTCGTGTTTCATGTATCAGTGATGATTCCAATTACACGCTAGGTAACAAGAGTTTAATAAAATGTGGCAATAAATTGTGGAAAGACATCATGCATGGGAAAAAAATGTATTAAGAAATGTGTTCCAGGTAGGGCTCCCAGTATTAAATGACTAATCACTTCCACACATACACACAAAGTGGAGGTTTTACTTTGTGAAACTTGGCCTTTCAAAGCTAGAATGCCAAGCAGCCCCTTCCCGTCGGGGCCCCCAGCCTGTCAGAAATATGTGGCAGTCATTTCTTTTTACAGAGAACTTTTTTTTGTTCTCAGTGGCCCTTCAGCTGTAAGGAAGAAGAGTGTCTTGCTCAGAGCACGTGTTGCGCTGATTTTATTGATCAGTACTAATAAAAGGTATGGGTAACTGTTTTCAGGAAAATCTAGTGTTTGAAAGGCCTGGAAATGAATCCACTTATTCACTATGTGAACGTAGGGAAGATTCTTACTGTGGGGGGCATGCCATGGTCACACCCAGGATCCTAGGCTCAGGTTTATGTTTAATGACACCCTACCCAGGGCAAGTCTCAGAGGTATGGCAAAACCTTTCTCTGGTCCATGTGTAGATGTTAACAGTGTGCAGACAATGTCCACCATTGCTTTCTCCCTCTGCATAGTTGTAGCCTGAAGACATTTATCAACTACAGAGACTGCTCCTACCCAGGTTAGCTAATCCTGCCTCCTTGACCAGGTGTACCTCATAAATTTCTCCTTGCTCATCTGTCTGCAATAACCACTGAGCTTTGTCCGAGTGTATGCAACAAGCCTGCTCTTTGTTCCCATGCATGCAACAGCCCTGCTTCTATTCAACTCTGCACGACAGACGTGCTGTGCTGTTCTGTTTCCGTCTGACAGTCCAGTCATTCTAACTCAGTTTTCTTAGTGTGTAAGTGTCTATAATTTCTTCTTTCCCCCACTGTCCTTAATCAGGTCGAGTTCCCTGAGTTGTAGAAGTACTCAGCGTCTTGCATATCTCTTGCTTTTAAAACTTGAGATAGGGTCTCTCTGTATAGCCTGGGCTAATTTCTAGCTCATAATCCTGTTTCTTCTCTTGGAGTGCTGGCATTACATGTGTACATCACCAAGCATACCTAAACCTCAGTTCCTTACTGTCAAAGAGGAGCAGGGATACATTCTCTACAGAGAAGGTATAGAATATTAATAATTAAAAAAAAAACCAAAAATATGGAAGGCAAAGCATTTAGCCCAGTGAGCGATGGAGGGGCAGTGCTCTGTGAGAACACTACTATAAAAAAATTCTAATTTAAAGATGTTAGTAGGAATTACACTGGACTTTTTTTTTGTTGTTGGTTGGTCTAAGGATTGACTCTAGAGTCTCATACATTGAACATGTCTTCTACTCCTGATGCATACTGTTAGCCTCTGGAATACCTACAAATAACAGTTCCAAGAAAAAACAGACATATTATTTGGGAACAGAGAAGATGCGTGTTTGGCTTTTTGTCATTATTTCTGTGTCACACCTGATGGCATTTGATAAGATCCACTTCCCTATCCATGGTAGTGTCTGTTGGGATAAATCACTCACCATCACATCATCATTAACTGTTATGAGAAGCCCTTAGGTTTGGAATCATTCCTGAGATGAAAATCCCAAGTGTGACTTCTCATTTCATTTTGGTAACCAACATCCAGAGACAACAGGGGGTAAGGAACCCACTGACAGATATCTGGCTTCGCCTCCCTACTTCTCACACTTCAGGAACATTCAGAGAACCTACAGAGACGCCAGACTTGTTTCCTATGCTTTGCTCTTAGTAGCAGGTTAGCAGGGAGGCATCTGGACTGTGGACTCTGAGAGCCCATCACCTACATATTATTTTAGCTACTACTTTTCTCATTGTGATAAAATACCTGGATAAAGCAATTGAGTGGGGGTAAAGATTTATTTTGCCTCGTTTTTTAAAAGGTTAGAGTTCATATGGTGGTGGAAAGTATAGTAACAGAAGTGGCCCATGGATGTGATAGGAGCTTTGAAGATACGAGACTTGCCCGAACCTTGGGTGGTTTAAAGTCATAAGATCTCCTCCTTTCTGTGGTGGTTTGAATATGCTTGGGCCAGGAAGTGGCACTATTAGGAGGTGTGGCCATGTTGGAGGAAGTGTGTCACTGTGGGGGTCTTTGAGATTCTATGCTCAAGCTCCACTAAGGGATGAAGAGACCCACCTCCTGGCTGCCTACAGAAGAGAGGGTCTCGTCTTCTCTGCTCTCAGATCAAGATGTAGAACTCTCAGCTCTTTCTCTAGCACCATGTCTGCCTGGACGTTTTCTTGCTTCCTGACATGATGATAGTGGACTGCAACTCTGAACTGGAAGCCAGCCTCAGGTAAAGTTGCCTTGGTCACAGTGTATTTTCACAACAATGGAAAACCAGCAACCCACTCCCTTCAACTAGGTATCAATTTCTAATGGTTGCAAGACTTCCCGGAACTGGGTCATCTGTTCAAACATATCCAGCCGGTGGAGGATGCTTCATATTTTAGCCATGATACTTTGTGCTTTGAGAGGGTTATTTAGCTTCTCTGTGCCCTTTAGTTCCTCTTTGTGTGGTGGCAATATTGTAGAATGCAGCTGAGCACATGCTGCAAAATGCCTAGAGCCGTGGTGACTAGTTAGCGGTAGAACCCATCATAGTGATGGGTTGTCACGTTGGGTTGTAAGTCTGACAAATGTTCATAAAACAGTTAACCTTTGTCATCAGACAATGAAGACATAAAATGATTACCCAGTATCACAGTTTTGAATTCAGGAAACGGAGACAACTGAATCTAGATTTTCTTCATTACTGCACAAGTAATACACAAATCAGTGAAATAGGAACAAGAGTAATTATCAGTTGTCATGTGCCATTTTCATGACTAGATCACATTCTGAAAATAATTACACTTCAGAAACAGAATTATTTTTTTCCAAAAGAGTTAGGAGCTTCTACTCATAACTAATAATCCTACAGAAACAATATTATTGAGAGTTTACTATGAGATATGTTTATTGCTAATGGTTTTGTGAATGAGACTTAACACTTAATTCTCAGAACAAAACCAAATGAGGTAGATTACTATAGTTCTTGCTATTTAACAAGAGGAATTATCATTTTCATTGTCTTTTCTCGGGTAATTTTGAGATCTTCTTTGCCCCATTGAGTCAGAGATTTGGAAAGATATATTTGTTCTTATATGAGAAGAAAAGGAAAGAGAAAGGGACAGGAAAAAGATGGAATATGCCAAGATCCATGGGAGAAAAGGAAGCTGTAACATATGTCCTCTTCTTCCTTTCTTTTCCCTTTTCTGTTTTTTTCTTTTTTTCTTTTTTTGTTTTTTGTTTCTGAGACTTTCTCACTCTGCTCAGGTGACCTTGAGGTTGTGGTCTGCCCATCTCTGCCTTCTGCTGGCCCAGATTCCAGGAAAAATACTACCTCTTTATGGTTCTAGTGTTCTTTATAACCACTGTAATGAGGTTAAATATATTACTACCATTATGAAGCTAGTACCTTTACCAACTGAGCCATCTTGACAGCCTGGAAGATGATTCATTAATGTCTTAGTTCAGAGAGTCAGTTCCTTTTCTGGAGCATTAACTTTCTCTTGTTTTGAGTATTATTTAGTAACATTGATATTGTGGATTTCAGTTTATTCTTTTTGGTGAAGTAAGTCAGATGAATTAGGTGCTAATAATGACAATGAGATTCAGACTTAAGCTATAATTGTATGATTTTCTTATAAAAGAAACATTTTATAACATTTATAACATTCTTATAAACATTTTATAAGAAATGTGGAAAATTCATACACGAGACAATAGTTCATAATGATTGTAGTTTATTGCATTTCATTGTAATATTTTTATTAGGAAAAATAAAATTTGGCTTTATTTTGATGTATCTGAGTTGAGTATTTTGAAAATCTTTAAACCATAAATCATGGATATTTGTGTTGTCAAAAATATTCTTTGTATACAGAAAGATTTAGGAGAGTAGACTTTGAGTAGAAAATACAGAAAGATTTAGGAGAGTAGACTTTGAGTAGCAAATTCTTTAGGATATTTGAACTATGTGTAAATTTCAAACCCTGACTGTATACATGTGTTGCTTATAATAAAAGACCATATTTTATGCAGAGAGTTATACAAACTCACATTCTGGGTTTTCACATCGGACTTCTACATGACTTCTTTGTATGATTTGTGTGCTTTGCTGGGTTTTTTTCTTAGTCCTGTTTTTGCTCAATAATTCTAGGAATCTGATAATTGTAAAAGCCTTTTATCAGACAAGAGGTTTATAATTCCGTGCACCTAGGAGGTGTTTCTAAATCACTTTATTGTCTGACAAGTCTTTACTCTACTTGAGAGGCTGTCAACCACAATCCACACATCTGAACTTCATCCTTGTTTGAGTTTGTAGTGACAGTGTGCCTTTGGGCCAGTCACTAACTTCTGAGTTCCTCACAAGTATGACAGATCATGTGACTTTTGTAGGAGATTCACGAACATTTAAAGAAGAGTGGTGGGGCGGCTACCCTGTATGATAACAATATTCATTGATCTCATCGCCTACATAAATAGAGATTCAGAGCTTGTCTTTCCCAGATATGAAAATTAACGGAATTTCTGCGATTAGAGAATCTTCAACTGAAGAATTTAAAGACTGATGAGGGGGAAAAAAGAGGTTGTGGAGCCAGTCTATGGGGACTGCTATGCTGAAGAAACTTCCTGAGGAGCCACTTGCATATCCACGTCTACTTGTTCAAGCCATTTCACACCTTCCCTCCCCGTATGCGGCAGTAGTCACTTCTGCTCAAGACTTGTCCATTCCTTGATGAGGGAAAATATAAAAATGTTTGTAGGAGTTGGAGTGGCCTGGGCATATACCCAGAGGATTCCCCTGCATACAATAAAGACACATGCTCCACAATGTTCATAGCAGCATTATTTATAATAGCCAGAAGTGGGAAGGAGCCCAGATGTCCCTCAAAGGAGGAATGGATACAGAAAATGTGGTATATCTACACAATGGAATACTACTCAGCAATTAAAAAAAATGAATTCATGCAATTTGTAGGCAAATGGTTGGATCTGGAAAATATCATCCTAAGTGAGTTAACCCAATCACAAAAGAATACACATGAAATGCAATCACTGATAAGTGGATATTAAAGAGCCCAGAAGCTCTGAATACTCAAGGTACAATTAGCAAATCAAAAGATTCCCAAGAAGAAGGAAGGAACGGACCCTGGTCCTGAAAAGACTGGATCCAGTTTTGTAGGAGAGTACCAGAACAGAGAAATGGTGTGTGTGTGGGTGATTGGGGAACAGGTGGAGGGAAGAGGACTTATGGGACATATGGTGAGGGGGGAACTGGGAAAGGGGAAAGCCTTTGGAATGTAAACAAAGAATATAGAAAATAAAAAATAAAAAAATACAAGGAAAAAAAAAGGAGTTGGAGTGGACAGAATGGTCTATTTTTTTCTTTCACAGGAGGCTGCCAAACATCACTAAAATATTTCAAGATCATCAAATTAGGAGATAGAAAATGCAGAATTTTCACCACTGCGGGCTGCTGCCAAGACTAAAATTTCTTTTGTGCAAAAAGAAAAGTATCAGGACCTCTGTGATCTGAGAATATCAGTGACGAAGGAACAAGGATCTTTTTAGTATGTACTACACACCAGTAACTATTTTGAAATTCAAATAAAGTGGCTCTGGTTATAGGAATATTATGTGACTGTGATCTTGTTTTTCATGTGTTTGGTTTTGGGGACGAGAACCCAAGCTCCATACGTGCTAGGTAATAGCTTCCTGAGCTACGGCAATCTCAGGTCCCAAATTATTATTTTTAAGAGCTTAAAAAATTCCGAGGGAAGAAGACAGGGCAGCGAAGAGCAGATCAGGGGTTATCGGGATTGGCATTTGGGTGCCTTCCTCCCTCACCTTTTATTATTAACAGATTGATATCAGAAGTGACCCTACAGCGTTCAGACCGTGCAAACCGTTAGGAATTCTGCTTTTACCATTTGACATCACCTTCCTGTATTGTTTGGGCTAGAATCAAACAGATACTAAAATTTAAGAAATTATGATTTGACTTTTTTTTTTAACTTACTAAGAAATGAGGCTTAGCTAACTGAAGGTGCATGGACAAGTTAGATGAAAATAATTTTTCTAGAGAAAGCTCAAAGTTTTCAGAATTAAAAAATTAATTCTAAAAATTAATTCTCAAATATGTAAGTCCATGAAGTACTTTCTCTCTGTTTATTATATAAATATATTTTATTGACCCTTGTTTGCTTTTTTTACCACTGTATTTTAATTACATGTTTTCCTTTCCCCTTTTCCCTCCAAATCCTTTGATATGCAACTCCCTGCTCTCCTTCAAGTCCATGGCCTCTTTTTTTTCCCCATCAACAATGTATTTGTATGTTTTGGGAAATATTTTAAAAAATGCAATTCATGCTGCACTGGCAGACACTGGCAGGCCCCAGCAGGCAGGCTGGCCAGCCAGCCACTGGCAGGCGTGTCCGGCCTGCTGTTCTCATCCCCTGGAGACTGACTTAGAGCTCCAAAATCTCTCCACCCAGCTCGCTAAGTTCCCACTGGTGGGTCACTACCACTTCAGCCCCATGCTTCAAAATTCCCACGGCCTTTTGGGGTGCCCTTCTGGCAAACCCACGCTTTACTGCTGTACCTTTCTCTCTGGAACCCAGTTGAGCCACGGCATGAAGGAAAACAGCACACAAACTTAGTTCAGCATCAGTGGTAACTCAATCACTGGGTGCATCAACGAGAATCCTAATCCTGTATGCCATATTAAATCTAAATCTTTCGGTGGCGAATCCTGGCGGATTCACCATCTAAACCGGAGTCACTAGTAGCTACATCTTGTCCTCCCACTGTCCCTGTCCAAATAGTCCCAAATCTGATTTATTGAGTCATTTATTGTTACTTGTACATATGTTTTAGTAACACCAAAAGCTATAAGCACGATGCCCAGCAACATGGCTGCCAAAACATGGCTGAGTAAGGACGTCATTATCTTCAGAGACTTCCTAAAGTTACCAGGAGCCTACTGTGGAAGGCAGAGGCAAACTGACTATATCAATTAATTCATACAGTTCTGCCTTCCTGTCTGGAGGACTCCCCAGTGGGCTCTGCTGGACTATGAAGCGGAGGTTCATCATGGGCTAATTTTCTCTGCAATGCCTTTCCCTTGTTCTCTGTTGTCATTCGATCAACAGTGTTTAAGGGGATATCTATGCCAGGCCCTTAGATAGGCACAGTAAGTCACACCTGAAGAGCTATTGCAATAGCTATTACGTCCATTATTTATACTCCAGAAGGGAGAAGCCAGAGAGCCGGTCTGCCTACTTAACTGAGTACGGATGACAGTGGGACACATAGGATGACAAGCAGAGGCTCAGTCTTGGGGCAGGCGTTGGTGGCGCTCTGAAAACCGGGCAAAGTTTTGTCTGGGAAGAGATTTTTGTCTGTCCAGGAGAAGATCAATTGAGGAGAAAAAATATAATATCAGAACAAAAAATGTGTCGGATCCTCCCCAAAATGGAGCGGTTGGAGCTTCCTAGTCACTGGAGGTAAACGTTTGTGGGTGCTGTCTCTCCCTTGTTCTATGTTAGATCAGAATCTAAACATTGCCATCAAGGGTTGGAACATCCAAGTACTATTGGAAATTGAAATTTAAATGGGTCTAAAAAAGGAAAAAATGTTAAGGAAGTAAATACAAAGAAATGAAATGTCTGTCAAGACAAACGCCAGAGAGAGGCGGAAACAGGAAGGGCTGTGAAGGCCAATACGAAGGGAGGTCTCCCTTTCATTTCCAGTGTTTATTTGGAGGATAATGTGAACACACTCCTAAGTTTCAGGCTGCCTCCTTGAAAAGGCCGTTTTTGCACAGGATTGCTTTCCCTCAGAAGACAGAAGCTGCTAGTGCTCTTGTTTTCCCTCCGAATGAATTGCCAGCATCTTATTCACCAGTTTCACAAAAGAGCTGGAACCTCACGGAGGCAGGCTTCGGAATCAAATTAGCTTTCAGAACCATTTAGAGTTCTTCCGTTCTATTAATTCAGCAGACAATCAAGTTGTTCACTTGTTGACTTTTATCCACACGCACTCCATCACATCAACTATCAAGGAGAGATACCTATTAGTTGTTAATTTCATACGTTAGATAGGAATCCCAGAACTCTTGTTTATATCTGTGCGATAACCTTCTAATCTTTGCCAGGGTCTTACTAACAGCGCCGTTAACTGCTGTGCCATCTATCTTGATTAACAGCACTGAGACTCAGAGAGATGCTCCGTGGCTGATAAGCTGGGCAGCCCAAACTTCTGAGGATGCCTGGAGCCCCACAGAAAACGCGCTCCCGCCGCTGCTCTCACAGGCGCTTAGGGTTTCTTCACATCACGCTTAAAAATTATTATTGAGAACACACAAGGCGAACATGCTTTACTGAGGAGTTTCCAATTAATAACTGGTGACACAATTCTTTACCATGCTTTTTATCTTGTATTTCACATCCTCTGGTTTTTGGAGATTTAGACATGGGAGTTTTTCCCACTTTACACTGGATTGTTAAGTATAGTAATGGATTGTAGCCACCCAGTAAATATGTATTAACTTCTAAATGTGTGATTAGTACCTACTAGGTGTGTAAAAAAATGCAGATTGTTTTATGTACCATAGACTCTTATGTGTTTTAAACCATAGTAGGATTATCTTGGATTTAAGACCACCCCCCCACCCCGTGTGTGTGTGTGTGTGTGTGTGTGTGTGTGTGTGACAGAGACAGAGAGATACAGAGATGAGAGACAGAGAGACACAGACAGACAATGAAAGAGAAAGAGGACCAGGGAAATAAAAACTCTAATTGCCCCATATGATAGCTTTCGGGTTACATAGAATTCATTTTTATCATTTAAAAAAATATTTTTACTCATGTTTGGATGTTATGCCTGCACGTATGTACCATGATTGCTCAGTGCATACAGGAGCCATGAATCACATGGATTATAGTGACAGGTGTTTGGGAACCTCCATGTGGAAGCTGAGGAACAAACCCAGGTTCCCTGTAAGGGAAGTGACTGCTCATAGCGACTAGGCCATATCTCTAGTCCCACTTATACCATTTATAAGTTAGCTTCCTTAGAGCAATATTTCCATATACAAATACTGCGGGCCATTTGCTAAGATCAGTATGAGTCTTGTACAAAGAATCCTTCAGACACCAGCAATGAAGTTCACAGAACAGAACACACAGGCATGTCTAGCATGATCTCTGATGTGGCACATCACTAGACATACACAATGAACTATACGAAAGTAAGCAAGGGAGACTAAAGTCATGCATTATCTATGAGGACTTTATCAGCATGTTTTAGATACTGTGATAAAATATAATGTAGGCTAAAGGAAGATCTCAGTGGTTCTTCATACAGATATCCATACTTGTGTTTCAATTCCCTTGACTATTCTATTGACTGTCCCTTCACTTATTCTAGTTCTGAATCCAGAGTCACTCCCCTGAGTCACAGCTCTGGGTATCTCCAGACACATATCCCAGTGAACCTTCAAGATGAGCAGGCCTCATTTTACAGTCATCGCTAATGTTCTCCAGCTCGCACCACCTGCGAATTTCACTGGCCTAAGACAAGCCTCGTTCATCCGAGACTCCTACGATGAACTCATCATGGGTCCCTGGCAACTCTCCTAGACATCTTTTAGGACTATTCCTTTTCTACATTGCCGTGCCAATTTCCCCAATTCAATCCTCACTGTATCTTATTCTACAGAATGCAATGCCTGCCTATCTGCTTTCCCTAGACTTTGTTCTAGTCTAATATATCTTATCTATACATGTAGATATTCTTTCTTCATTTTTTGGAGATGGGATCTTGCTATGTTGCCCAGATTGGCTTTGAATTTCTAGATTTAAGAGATCTTCAACCTTCAGAGTACCTAGGCTTACAGGTGTGAGACATGATACTGACTTGTTGATTACTATCATAATGCTGGTTTATAATGGTTGAACAATTACTACTGGTAAACATTATTCATAGTTCATTTTGGAGTGACTTTAAGGCCCTTTAGTTTGATATTTTGGTTCTTGACATGATCAAATTTCTCCTTTATTTTGATTCCCCCACATGTATGTTCTTCCTTATATATTTATTTCATGGACTTCTGCATTTCATGACTTTGGTCATGAACATTCCTTTTTCTTCCAATTCCCTTCTTTTATATATCTATGAGTTAAAAAACTGATATTCTAACTAAATTCCATTTAAATTATTTTTCCCTCCCTCCTTCCTTCCTTTCCTTCCGTTCCCTTCCCTTCTCTTTCCTCTCTCCCTGCTTCCCTCCTTCCTTCCTTCTCTTCTTTCCTAAAACAGAAGAATTCATAGGCATTTATAGTATCTCATGGTCTAGGGGGAAATGGCAATAAAATAATGGGATCAAACAAATACAGGACTGGAGACAAGGAGTCTCTAATCCTTGGCTCACTTGAGAACTAAGCACAGATCCATATTTTGGGAGATGCTGCTACTATGCTAAATCTCCAAGTACGATGAAGAACTATCTGATCACAGCTTCTTGAACTCTTTCAGTTCACAAACCATTTTCACCAAGGACATTCTTTTACATGACCCAAGGTATATTGGTATATATAGTAAGTATACAACTTAAGTATTTACTGAAAATATATTATAAATGAATAATTATAACACAATTATTTGATGTGCATATAATGCTACCATTTTTTTAAAGAAGAAAGAAAAGATGAATATTAATTGGAATATTTGCTTGCTTATTTTTACCCAAAGTTAATGTTCTGAATATTTGATAACACAGGAGAGAGTAACCCTCAATGTTTTTCAAGGTTTATCAATATTTTGAATTTCAATTATCAATACAGGGAAGACCACTTTGCATAATCACAATGAACAATATAGGCAATTCCAAAATTCACAGAAGTTCTGTAGTAAGACAAAATTCAGTTAACATTAATAAAACAAAACAACAAGCTCAAAACAGCTACCAAAGCAGAAATATATAAAATCAAACACCCAAAGATAGATTAAAATGATGCACAATGAGAAATGGTGGTATAAAAATTTGGGGTTTTCTGTTACAAAATGAACTACTGTGTAAGAATAGGAAGCTCCGCTTACTTAAAACTGACTGGAGTCTGTGCCAAGCCAGCATGGGCAGTGTGCTTTACATTGTGTGGTGTGATGCAGGGGAAACACTTGGATCGTGTCTAAGAGCCAGGCTGCAGTGAAGACGCGGGTGCTATCATGGAGTCCGGCAGCAGTGAAGACAAGCGGTGCTGTCATGGGCAGTGCTGGTAGAAGCACCTCAGAGTCTTTTTTTTTTTTTTTTAAATTTTGAATTAATTTCTAGCTGTTGCTCATTCAGAAAGTTTTTGCTATTGAAAAAAAATAGCGGGGCCATGTGTACTAGCTGAGGAATTTACCCTTGTGAATTGACCTGCTATTGGGCCAAGCTTTCATTTTCTATCTTATCATTGGCCTCAGGAAGATGTAGTTCGTAAACCATTTGAGGGTTCTTTTATAGGTTTCTCTTGCACCAATTTTGCCCAAACTCCTAAAAAAAATCTCACCACTTCTGGTAATGATTGGAGAGGGAATATTGGGATAGTCTGGGTTTCAAGTGTCACAAACATTTGTGAATCCAGATTTCTAGGAGAGCACTGTCCTAGAATATCAGACCCCAGCCTTGCTAATGCTAAAGTGAAAGCAACCATTTGGTCTTGTCAAGTGAATGTATCCTCTTGGTCTTCTCTGTTCTATGCGTCTACTCCTCAGCCCTTCATGGGGAGAAGAAGTTATGTGAGAGCAGGACTTTGGCGTCTGTCTTTCCTCTCGTATCACGGTGCTTTATGGAGTGTATCACTTTGTATCTTATTCTTATGTAAATGTGTTATAGAGTCACTTCTACCTTTCTGCCATTACTTCCCCTGTATTCTGCGGGCTTTGCTCATTTTTAACTGACTAAATTTATTTTTACTTTTAGTGATGTACTCAGATCATTGGATGGTTTGAAAGACTGGGACAACCTATAGTATTCCAACTTACAGGTGACAAAAATGAAATGCTGGAAGTTAGAATGGATTTTGTGTGATGGCAATAATTATGATTTGAAGTCAAGTCCAACACATGACAGTGTTTTACCCCCTCCCCGACTCAGTCTCTTTCCATACACTGTTCCCTTCCTTACCAATATAGCTGGGTGGCTCTATAGTGACTTCACTAGATTCTATTCGTATTGCTGTATTTGGGGGGTCTGTGTTTCAATACACAGAGATAAAATGGCACCTTTTAGCATTTATTTGGTGGGTAATGGTGGGGAAGTTCAAAAGGCCATGGAGATATGCAACGTATTTCTTACTTTTGAGATATGCCTTGAGGATCTGCGGTGAGGGAATACCCATCTAATAACCCATTAGATGTTATCTATTGATGCCTCGGTTTACTTTGAGCACCTGAAGTGCTTTGCTTTATTGGTGCATAAATCATATTCACAGCACCTTTATTAGTTTAATAATAGTAATGTTCTTCCCAATGGCAAGAAAGGTACCAATAGCAAGTCATTTAGATGCCGCCCCGCCCCCCACCTCATATGTGTTTCTGCAGTGAATATAAAGTTTGAATGTGGACTGTGAGGAAAATACAAATGATTTGAATTGCAGATAAAACCAATTTGAATGAACACTCTGAAGTGCTAAGACTCGAACCTACGGACACAGCTGGCGGCCAAATACCCTGAAATTGAGCCAATTAGTCTACTTCCTGTTTTATACATAGGGGCTCGCTGAAAAATTTACTTATATTTTCCAGTTGTAATTTGATCATTCCCTATAAGAGAAATAAATGTAATAGTATGGGTTTAATCTTTTTTGAGATTCTCAAAGATAGCATGCTATCTAGCAACTTGTTAATTCCCCAGACTTTAAAATATTAGACAGGATTACCATCCTCAAGTTTACGATCCGATTGAAGATAATGTGCAAGTTAAAGTCCTGAGATAAGCAATATTAAAAGTATACCTGAGATATCAAAAGCCAGTTTCCACACTTTAGAATAAAGTTTACATTTATCTTAATAAAATATTAGCTTAACTTCTTATGATTCAGTAACTGCCCCTGATTTCCTGTTAAATGCCAGGGAAATGGAGTCATTGTGAGTTCTTGGTCCATTTTGTAAAGAGTGAATGATAACTCTTGGAAATGTGGAAGAGAAGGAGAGCTTTATCGACGGAGCTGGGTGAAATGTCGTCCCTGGAGCCGCTCTAGTGTGGCCACAGAGCCGAGGTCTGAGTGTGCCTGCCTTGTTTTCTGCTCAGACTCTAACAATCACAGGAGGAAAAATATTATTTCTATTTGTGCATTTTTGATGTTTATGATTGTAGGTGGGGGTCCCCAATCTGAAAACTGGATCTGAAGTTTCTAGTCTTTGATAACTACCTTTTAATACATTCCTATATTTCCAGATTTTTTTGATAAAGGCATTTTAAAAGTTGAATTCCAACATAACAGTCTCTCCATGGCCTTTCCTGTGAATGTCATTTTCTATGCTCGATCTGCCGGGCACAAATGCTAATAACATCGGTCTCCCGCTCTAGGCAGGGTACTCGGCTACTTTTCTAACATTTCCTTCCTGGAAAATAACATTGAGTAGATTTTTTCCCCCTTTGGCTTCAGTTGTTTGATTTGGCAAGTACGTTGTTTAAATTTGTTCTCTCCTGTTGAGAAGATAGGAATACTATGCACAATTAGAAAAATCTGTTTTATGCCTTTAATAATTTCCCCTTGCATCTGTGTGTGGGTGCTGATAGTGGATATTCGATGTGATATCCAACCACATATATTTGATTTCCATTGGAAAAAGGTGTTTTATAAGGCTTTTACCTATAAATATATCAATATTGTCTGTGATGTATTGTCTTCTCTAGGAGATCTGTCCACGAAGCAGCTCTGTGCTTTTCTTTCTGTTTCAAAACGTATTGACTTGGTCCTTGTTGTTGATGAATTTTGCACTGCTCCAAAACACCAAATAAAACTTTCATTCTCTGCTCCTCGGTATGTCTTTTGATAAATTAAAATCACGAAACCCTTCCTCTTTAAAAATTCATCCCATCCAGCAGTGTGCCCATCTTAGTTGCAATAGTTTTATTAAGAGCATAACATTGCAAACTATCGAGGGAGTGCCTCAAAGCCGGCTCTCTGATTGACAGCCACAGACTGATCCCCTTGAGCACAGCTGGCTCTAAAAGGGAAAACTTTTATTTGCTATGGGGAGGTATGAGAGGAAGAACATTAACATCCGTTGATTGTGTTGTAGGTCACAGGCATTACGCAAAGGCTCCTTTCAAACGTATGCTTATAATAACTTCATGTACAAACCAAGAAGACCAAGCGTATGTAAGTAGAAGTTAGAATTCTAGGCCTCTAAACTCAGTCTTCTGAGTCACTAAACTCGCTTTCTTCAATATATTACACCACCATGCAATACCATCAAAATATATTGTACCAGAAAGACATACCCAGGTCTGAACCAGTTTCATAGCTGTAGATAAAAGGGAAACATTAACTTCTGGGTCACTATGTATAAATTTGTCACATGGGCTTAAAGTATCTTCTAAGAGGCCTGCTCTTTTCCAAAGAGATGGAGGAGGAGTGGATCTGGAGAGAGGGGAGTGGTGGCGGTAGGAGGAGTGGAGGGAGGGTAAGCTGGTCAGGGCGAGAGAAAGATTCATTTTCATTAAAATAGTAAATTAAAAATTAGTGAAATACTTATAAATAATTAAAAAATATTCCAAGTTTATTGTGAAAATTAAATGAAGTGCTATATATAAAAGTTATCTGTAGAAACAACACAATCAACAGGTATTTTTTTTAATTTTCTATATTCTTTGTTTACATTCCAAAGGCTTTCCCCTTTCCCACTTCCCATTTATTTGTACGTTTATGTATTATGACAGACACTTTTAATATTTATTAAATTAATCACTATAAAATATGTGGTTATCTTTATCTCTATTTTGCACAAAGAACAGAAGCTCATATAGGTGTCACTTGCCCAAGATGGAACATTATTAAGCTGAGAACCAGGACTCAGAGCCACATAATCACATTTCAAAGCACGTGTTCCTAACAACCAGTACACACTGTGCTATAAAATCTTGCTATCAATAAAGTCAATTCGTTGGGCCTGGAGAGGTGGTGGCTCGGTGGTTTAGAGCCTTGCAGAGGACTCAGGTTTGATCTCCAGCTCTGCATGGTGGTGCACAGCCATCTACAACTTCCGTCTCAGGGGATCTGACACCCTCGCTGACTTCAGAGGACCCTATGGACGCGTGCAGCACATGCACATACGTGCAGGCAGAGCGCTGATAAACATTAATTAATAAAGTAAAATTAAGGGAGCAAAGATGGCAGCAGGGAGCCCCTTCAAGTGCTGACCACCCTGCAGGCCACAGGGCAGGCTGGTACATAGTTTCTGAAAGGCGAAGGACACCATCAAAAGGACAAAACAGCAACCAACAAATTGGAAAAAGATCTTCACCAACCCTACATCCCACAGAGGGCTAATATCCAGTATATACAAAGAACTCAAGAAGGTCGACTCCAGAGAACCAAATAACCCTATTAAAAAATGGGGTACAGAGCTAAACAAAGAAATTTCACCTGAAAAACTTTGGATGGCTGAGAAGCACCTTAAGAAATGTTCAACATCCTTAGTCATTAGGGAAATGCGAATCAAAACAACCCTGAGATTTCACCTCACACCAGTCAGAATGGCTAAGATCAAAAACTCAGGAGTCAGCAGGTGTTGGAGAGGATATGGAGAAAGAGGAACACTCCTCCACTGCTGGTGGGATTGCAAGATGGTACAACCACTCTGGAAATAAGTCTGGTGGTTTCTCAGAAAACTGGGCATGACACTTCTGGAGGACCCTGTCATACCACTCCTGGGCATATACCCAGAGGACTCCCCGGCATGCAACAAGGACACATGCTCCACTATGTTCATAGCAGCCTTATTTCTAATAGCCAGAATCTGGAAAGAACCAAGATGTCCCTCAATGGAGGAATGGATACAGAAAATGTGGTATATTTACACAATGGAATACTCCTCTGCTATTAAAAACAATGAATTCATGAAATTCTTAGACAAATGGTTGGAACTAGAAAATATCGTCCTAAGTGAGGTAACCCAATCACAAAAGAACACCCATGGAATGCAGTCACTGATAAGTAGATATTAACTCAGAATCTCTGAATACCCAAAACACAACCCACATATTAAATCATTCCCAAGAAGAAAGATGGAGAGGGCCCTGGTCCTGGAAAGGCTTGATCCAGCATTATAGGGGAGTACCAGAACAGAGAAATGGGAAGGAGGTGATTGGGGAATGGGCAGAGGGAAGAGGGCTTATGGGACATATGGGGAGGGTAGAACCTGGAATGGGGAAAGCATTTGGAATGTAACAAAGAATATAGAAAATAAAAAAAGGGAAATTAAATTTAAATAAAAAATATGGCCACTTATTTGCCTTAGGTGAGAATAAATGTACAAATAATGCGATAAATTAGGTGGCGATCTTGTCTTACTGAGCCGGAAAAATGAAATCGGAAGTTCTGAGCATCGTCGTGCACACAGTGTACCACAGTGACATGCCTGCTGATGAAGGTCAGGATCCTGGCAGAAAGAAATTGGCCAGGAGACACAAACTTAAAAGGCCTGTGGGATGGGTCAGCAGGCTAAGGTGCTTGGCACCAAGGGTGAAAACCTGAGCTTGATCCTAGGACGCACTGGGTGCAAGGAAGAAACAACTCCCACAACTTGCCCTCTAACACACGCGCAATCACATACAAACACACACACACAAGAGTGAGCTCTTGTAGATTTATGTTAATAAGACCCAGCTGTGTGTATGTATATGTATGGATGTGCCTATATGTGTGCATATGTATATATGTGTGCATGTGTGTATGTGTGTATGTGTGTATGTGCGTATGTATGTATGTTTGTGTATGTGTATTTATATATGTGTGTGAATGGATGATTATGCATGTGTGTGTGAGCATGGATTATATGTGTGAGTGTGTATATGTGTGAGTGTGTACATGTGTCTGTATGGGTATGTGGATGTGCCTGTTTGTATGTGTGTATGTGTGTGTATATGGATATGTATGTGTGCATGTGTGTGCATGGATGATTATGCATGTGTGTGCATGGATGTATATGTGTGAGTGTGTATATGTGTGAGTGTGTATATGTGTGAGTGTGTACATGTGTGTGTATGGGTATGTGGATGTGCATGTGTATATGTGCGTATGTGTGTGTATGTGTGTATATGGATGTGTATGTGTATATATGTGTGTGCATGTGTATATGTGTGTGTGTGCATGTGTATATGGATATGTATGTGTATGTGTGTGCATGTGTATGTGTGTGCGTATGTATGTTTTTGCTGTATGACTTGTATGTGTCCACTTGCAACCCTGACCCCATAGCTACGACAGCATCAGAATTCTAATGCACTCTTTTATCTGGCCTGGATACGGCCTTAGGGCCTATCTCATCACTTTTAAGTGATTTCACTACTAATTCTTCTCTAATATTTATAATATTCTTATTTTTGCTTGCTTTAAATCGAGTCTAGCACAAAGAGACCTCAAAGTGAAATGAAGTGGCTCAGACCACACAGAGGTGTAGTTTTTCTCTCATAAAATAATTGGGAAAAATCAAACATTAAATTCATTCAGAAATCTGGATTAATAGGCATGCTCTGTTAAGGTTAATTCTTTCTTTCCAGGACTGCAGCTCAAAAAAGGGCTGATCATTCTGAATTTGAATAGCTGTATGTGGAAATGGCAGATATCACTCCATTTTTATTGGAATGATCATTGGGACATAATAAAATGATCACATCGAGGCCCTAAAATCATGTACATTTCTGTCACCAAGACATCCCTTCCCCAGATACAACTATATTACCATAGAAAAAAGGAGACTGGCTTCTCATAGATGGTGGACTGTTTCTGTCTTAGAGAGGATTAGATTTGATTTACAGAGCAGAGAGAGGATACTGTAGGGACTGAGAGGTCATGCTGTCAGCAGGCTGTGGAGATGGTTCATGTATGAAGACCCGTGGTGACCTGCTGGTCTTCAGTCTGGCTTCAGGTTCATGGACATACCTTATCTCAAAGGATTAAAGTGGAGTAATGGCTCAGAAAACTCAGTATGTCCCTTTGGCCTCCTTGTATGCATAGGATTGCACAGCAACCCTCACACATGTATACACATATCACACATATTTCCATGCAAACATGCACATGAAAATGATTAGATTAAGAATCTAAATTGATTATAATGATTAAGGCTGGAGCTAGACAATGTGATTGCATACCTAACTGCCAGGGAAGCCACGCCTACGCCTACAAGTGCAGCCATGGTACACCTGTCATGGGAGTATCCAACTTATTCCTGATTGGAATCGAGACTCTTCACACAGTTGGTACATAAAACACTAAGCATAGTCTAAAGCCCATGGCTGGGAAGGTCATAGACCCCAAGGGAGAACCCATTACGATTGTTTTGTTAGGTGGGCACATTGTCAAATTACATTTTACATATTGTGTTAAACAAAATAAAATGAAGGATGATAGGGATTTTGAATAAAAAATTGTTTCTGTAGTTCAGATATGGCAAGTATAGTTCGAACTGTTGGTTAAAATGGAGAGAAATAGATATTTGAGGTTTAATTTGGAAATATAGTCGCCTGTACTTGGGATTGTGTTAGAAGTATAGATTATGATTACATAAAAGGAAAGAAAAATAGAGAATTATTACTATGGTTCTGAGAGAAATGACTGAGTAGGTAGTACTGCCATGGACAAAAAAGAAGAGGCTTTTTTGGGGAGAAGAAATTCTTATGAGGAAATCAATGACTCCATTTTGTCTATCCCACTGTTTGAGATGTGTGTCTCCATGTAACCATCATAGGTAAGTGGCTGTGATGGATACTTTATGTCAACTTGACACAACCTAAATTCATCTGAGAGGAGAGAACCTCAATTAAGAAAATGCCTCCAAGCCGGGCGGTGGTGGTGCACGCCTTTAATTCCAGCACTTGGTAGGCAGAGGCAGGTGGATTTCTGAGTTCGAGGCCAGCCTGGTCTACAGAGTGAGTTCCAGGACAGCCAGGACTACACAGAGAAACCCTGCCTTGAAAAAAACCAAGAGAGAGAGAGAGAGAGAGAGAGAGAGAGAGAGAGAGAGAGAGAGAGAGAGAGAGAGAGAGAAAATGCCTCCATACAATTAGGGTGTAGGCAGGTATTTTCTTAGTGATTTACAAGAGTGCCCAGCCCATTCTGGGTGGTGTCTGAGCTGGTGGTTCCAGGTTCTCTAAGAAAACTGGGCAAGAAAGCCATGGGGAGCAAGACAGTATGTAGCACCCTCCATAGCCTCTGAATGAGCTCCTGCCTCCAGGTTCCTGACCTGTTTGAGTCCCCGTCCTGATTTCCTTTGATGGTAAACTATGATATGGAAATGTAAGTCAACTAAACCCTCTCCTCCCCAACTTGTTTTTGGTCATGATGTTTCATCACATCCATAGAAACCCTACCTAGGACAGGAACAAAGTCACACAGAAGCTAACTGGAAAGCTGACTGCTATGCTAGCCAGCTTTATGTCACTGTGACACATATGCTTCAGCTTGTGAAGGAAGAGGAAGAGCCACATGACGGAGCAGGAGACTGGGGCACACAGAGCACGTATTCTTGAAGGAGACACAAAGAAGCACAATGTATTTGAGAGTGGGAATGTTTTGTATCTCATTGAGGCTGAAGAAAAGGATGCTTCTGGGTATGTTGAACAATATAACATTCCATTCACAGGCCAAAGTCTCTCTCTCTCTCTCTCTCTCTCTCTCTCTCTCTCTCTCTCTCTCTCTCTCTCTCTGTGTGTGTGTGTGTGTGTGTGTGTGTTCACATGCATATCAACATAAGTGTGTAGAGTGTGCATGTATGTGATTATGAATGATTGCTAGGGCCTGAAGCTTAAATGACTGCAAAGATGGATATGTTAAAAAGATGGCTGTCAGCTTGAAACAATTGGGAGGTAGTGGAGACTTAAAAACAAGGCCTGGGAAAGCTTGTAGGACACCTGCGGGTGTGTGTGTGTGGGAACTCTGGTCTTTTCCTCTTTGTCTCTTTAACCTCCAATTAACAAGGTCAACAGTTCTGCTCTACCATGGTTTATCCCATAATGCCCTGCTCTAGGACCAAGGCAAGAGGACTAAGTGACCTGGGACTGGAACGTCTAAATTACATTCTCTTAATAGATAGAGCTTCCTAATTATATACTTGATTTTTTGGGGGGGCAAAATATGGTTCTGTTTTGTAGATTGTACCATCTAGTAAGAAGCACAGAGCTGAACTCAGCCTCAAGATGCCTTCTGTATATGCAAATGTTTACTTATTTATATATAATATATTATATGTATGATAAAGGTAGATGCTCTCTTTTTTTGAATAGAACCAGCAGTCTTATCTTTTCAGTCCAAATATGAGCATACATAAAATTTTACATGGAGCATGGAGACAGATGAACACAGACTGTACATGTAGTCGAAAACACCCCAAATATTTGTTGCAAATCTCTCTCATGGTATTCATATGATTTGTTTCCATTTTGTATTTATTGTTTACCATATTCTAAGGCTTGCAGTATCCCACATTCTTCATCTCAGTTAATTCACATAACAGCAATAGAAGGCATTTTAATAGTTAATTCTCCGAGTTTCTTACCAACCTTCTTAGCCTCCAGTTAAGATTTAGGAGGGATTCTTGGTTTTGCTAACATGCTAAGCAAGAGTAAGCCTGAATATAAATGTTACCTACTTTCTATTTCTCCAATAAACAAATGAACATTTGTGTACTTACAGTGTCAGACTGGTACAATCTTCAGGGGACTAAAGGTTATTCATTGAAACTCTTGCCATCAATTCTTAAGCATATCATTAATTTTGGTTTTTTTTTTTTTTTTTTTTTTGGTGGTAAAGTACAGGGATTCTGGAAGGACAATTATTATTGGCCAGCCTTATAAGTCTGAGAAAGAGTTACTTGCTCTGAACTACCAGAAAAACAACTGGTTGAGCCCAACCTCAACTTGGAAGGCTCACTGCACAGTGATTCGAGCAGAGGCAGGGAGCTCTGAGTTTGTCAGGTTGTGGGGACAGAGTGTCTCCACTGTCCGCTTCCTCAATCTGAGGCCTTAAATAATGAGAAACCGCAGCTAATACACTTCTAAAAAGATTTATTTTATAACTTATCTATGGGATGTGTGATTTTTTGTGTTCATGTGCAGGTGGGGGTGCATGTGTGTGTGTGTGTGTGTGTGTGTGTGTGTGTGTGTCTGTGTGTGTGTGCCTGTGTGTGTATATGTGTATGTGTGAAGGTGCCTCTGGAGGGAACAGTTGTCACCTGTTCACTGTGGGTTCTGGCGATGAAACCCAAGTCCTCTTGCAGAGCAGGACACACCCCTAAGCCCTGAGCCATCTCTCCAGCCCAGACCACACTCATCCTCTTGTGAACCTTCCTTCTGAATCTCTCTATCAAGAACTGTTTCCCCGGTTTTGAAGGATCTCTTTTTAAAGCTTTGCAGCTGTGCTCATAACTATATTGTGGTTCTCTAAAGCACAGATCGCAGCTCCCACACTGAGTGCATCATTAATTTGGGAGAACAGAAACAAAATCTTAGTTCTGTAGTCGATGGTCTCTCCCTCTCAGCCGAACTTGTCAGTTACAAGGCGACTGATAGCAGGTTTGAATTTGCACCCCTTTCTGTGTCAGAGGATGGGTTTGCACCAGGGGCTGACTGACTGCTTTGCTTGCTCGGCGTACATGACTGCTTCTTTATCACTAATTTAAAGATCGTACTTGAAGATAGGGTAATAGATGGGTTGCTATATTTTACTTAGTTTACGTTTACTTCTGAAATGCTTGCAGTCTATAAAATATGTTTCAAACCTTTCTAAGAGGACAAAATAGACACTCTTTAAGCAGTTTACAAGATGCAGATCATTATCTCCTACAGAGGAGAGAGAAGAAGAAAGCTGTAAATAATAAGTTATGAATAGGAATGACACAAGCTGCCTAATCAATGCCTTCCAGAGCTGGCAAGTGACACCTCTTTGTTTTTTTCTTTTGCTTTTCTTTTCTTCTTTTTTTTTGCAAATAAAAACCTCCTCACCATCACAATATAAACCATTATCACTGCAGGCAAGGTATATTTAGAAATGTACAAAATGTACATTTCCTGCCAGCCTCTAGATCAGTAGGTGGAGATCTAAAGTCATGCAAATATTACAGTAAATGCAGGCAACCGATTTCTAATTATTCCATATCAGCAGATTTGTGAGGAATATAATTTATTAAAAAAGAGCAGTTTATGATCAGCGGACCTTGGTTATGACTGTTTAGGAATTCAGTGCATTTTGATCTAATCACAAAATCAAAATATTCATGAAACACAATGATATCTCCCCAAAGCAGCCGGGCAGCCATTAATTTTGAAATTCGGGTAATTTATTAACACTTATCTGAAACTGTAAAAGCTTACCTCTGTGTTTGTAATACGGAGAAAAGTGAAAGCAGTTTTAAAACTGATTCCTAATGATTTATAATGGTTTGCTGTAATTTGAGCCAGAAATTCAATTAAAATGTATGTCTAGTTTTGTTTCAAGATCTTTAGTTAAAAATTCTATTAAAATTCTATTTCCTTCTTGCATTAAATGTATCTGTTATCTGCATATACAAGAAATATAAGAAAATTCTATCATTTATTCCCCAGTCTCCATAAATGCTTTTAAAAGCATTCATTTTATTTCATAATTCTCCCATGGAAGCCTCTGCAGTTTGTGTAGAGAGGAGGAAGATTACCACGTGTGCCATTTTCTTGCTTAGGAAAGACATCCAGCATAGAATACTTTAGGGACAAGCTAAGGGATACATGGTAGTTTATCAAACTAACAAAGACAGTGAAAAAACACATTTGACTCCAAATTATTAACTTAATGGGATGTCTCTGGGGTCATTAAAAACACATAACATTCCAGAAATACAGGCAGAAGTGGGCAAAATGTGGGAAGCCAGAGTTTCTGTATTCCCTGAAACAATACAAATAGATTAAAAATTTGAAGACATTCTCTTAGGTACGAAATGACTTATTTTTTTTTGAAACACAATGAGATTGATGAGTTAGCTGAGAGGAGTCCAGTTGATTTTTGATCTGTGTTTTCTTAAGTTATGGCAAATCTTCCAGTAATTATGAAATGTGTCATTAAAATATGTTTCTATTTATTTGGTCAGAAGACTCTGTGATCTAAAATGGTTGTGAAGTTCATAATTTAGTCAAGGTATTGATGGCTATATGAAATTCTGAGTATTTCCATCATCTCACTAGTGTGCGCATTAAACTGGGGTACTGTTGTCTGTGTTTTGCTGGAGTGGTTGCAAAAGAGGTACAAGTCTCATAAAGTCAGTGCAAGCATAAGTGGGAAGATCAAGAAGTATTGGGGTGTTCGTGGCTGATCTACTTTCAGTTTGATCTGGTGGGATGAGGGGTGTATGTGCATGACGGGTACCCCATAAAGCACGTGCACACACACCCCTCAAAGATGATTGATAAGCTGGTGGGACATTTTCCTCCATGGCTTTCTTGTACTTGAAAGTTACAAAGCATGGCTCTTCTTGTGTTCTCCTTAGTGGAGCACGGTGGAGGAGGACGGAGAGATGGATGTCCTGAAAAACAGAACACAGAGAGAGACAAGAGGAAACCCATTCACCCAAGGAAAGAAGCACAGACAGAACGAGAAGATAAAATGGATGAGTGAGCTAACAAGGTGAGCTAAGACATCGCGAGCTAGAGGATGGGGACTGGAAAGGGGAGAAAGGACTAGAAAGGACTAGAAAGGACTAGAGGATGTATCTACCCGCAGGGCTTCTAAGGAAGTTCTGTGTGTGCAAACTGTGATCACATAAAGTGGGAGACACAGAACTGTGTCGTGCTATTGGAAGGGTATCCCAAGACGTGTGTTCCCTTGGATTACCTAGGCAGTATATTGACCCTTCACTCCCTTTCTGTCATGGGCGGGCCAACTGACCACCTCTGTGCATGTCATTGAGCATTTGTGTGGAGAGCTAGAGAGGTGGCTCAGCAGTTAAAAGTACTTTCTACTCTGCAGAGGACCACTAAGCTTCCTCTAAGACAGCTCACAATGACTGCAACCTCATTACCAAGGCATTCAGTTTCCCATTCTGGACTCTTCAGACAATGCGAACACGTGGTATTTTTGCACATATGCAGGCAAAACACTAATAACTTCGTGTTAAAAAGCTTTTCATGGGTCAGACTCGTTATCCAGAATGATATTATTTTGATATAATCACAGTATCTAGATTTAAGGTTTGTTGGTGTACACCACCCTTTTAAGAAAAGCATTCTATGCTTAGAAGGAGGCAATAGTGGGACTCTCTGTATTTCTGGGGATGTGAGCCCTGGTTCTCAACTAATTGTTCTGCATGTTGCTGATGATCAGAAGGTTTGGGGGCTCCTACACTAACTAGTCCTATCCCGGGTAGGAGAACACTGGGTAAGAAACTTTTGAAAATGTGCTCATTTCTCATTCTAGATTCTGAAGTCCAATAGATTGTGTGCATTTCTTGAGGGATAAATGAGTTACGACCCGCCCAATCCCTGTTAAAAACAGATAGGCAGCTCTCAGCAAAAATGGTGTGATAGCTGCCCCTGAAAGTTCCACGCAGTGGGGGCAACAAGAGGATATTTGCAGAAATGGAGTCTATGGAGATCAGACAGAAAAACTTCACAGGTAACCAAGGCAAAGAATGGTTGTGGACAAGAGAAAAGCCTGCTAGGCTACCTTTCCCCTCATTTTTTTTCCTCTTCTCTTTGGAATAAAGAATAAAATGAAAATTTATACATAAAAAGCATAGAGATTTCTGAGTACTTAGTCTTTTTGTTTGTAAGAAATTGTCTCTGCTAATGAAACGTCTTCCCCTATCCTCAAAACAAAGGTACTTTTTATGCAAGGCAGATGGCATATAAAAATAACTAAAGGCTGTTTGTGGAAGGGTGTGGCTAACGAAAGGGTTTGCACGGCCAGGGTTTCATTCCAGAGGCTTACCTGGGCGAGACAAAACCAAAGACCTTGAAATGAAGTTACTGATGATTAATGAATGTTGAAAAATGTCACATTGGAGAACTGGGACAGGGGATGAGATAATTTGATTCTCCTTACAAGCGTCTAATCGACATTAAGGTTCTGTGATTTCGAGGGCTTCACACACACTGGGAAATAGTTAAGGAGTTTGGAATCTAAGAAATGTGAAACAAATGGCTAAAAACAAAAACAGTTTATCCAGGATTAAGTGTCATAGCAACAAAGAGATGCATGTATACATACAGCCTGCTTTCAGCTTGTGTGTTTGCCTTTTAATTCATCAGTTCTTGCTTCAGAACATTGCACTATTTTTTTTTTCACCAAACTTCATGAAAAGGATGTTTTTACACTAGGTACTTCTGTTCTGCCCACATCAAATCTCCACAAATGATTCATTAATGCTCTATGCTGCTCTGTGCTCTAGTGAGACCTTAATGAACTCTCCCAGGTCTTGGTTATAAGAGTCATCGTGACCAGCTGTTAGGTGTGGCTTTCCTGGGTTCTGTTAACTGTCCCTACTGCCCACTCCTGTTTAGCTTTAAAGCAAACTCTCCCATTTGTCCTTGAGTCTCTGTCCTTCGTGGTGTCCTTCTTAGGTTGTTCTGTGACTTTTAGGATCCTGAATTTGATCCACATCCAGAACCAGAACCGAGGCCTCAGAGATTTCCTTGTCCTGAGGGGTGCTTTCTCGGGTCTATTTTGTTTTGCTTTTGAGGCACAGACCCTGTGAAACCCCGGGCTCTGGCTTTGAACTTGAGACCTATCATATTGGCTTCTTGATTGCTAGGGCTTAGGTTTGTGCCACTGTACCCAATCTTCAAGAGTCTTGAACTTAAGAAATTTGAATTTGGGGATAATAAAACTAAATGAAACAAGTGAACCTTGTTCTACAATGTATAGAAACTTCCTGATTACTTCTCTTCCTTTGTCGTGGTGTTTGGGACATTTCCCGGATCATAGTGACTATGTATTTGTCAGTGTCTGTGACATAAAAATCCCAACGTGCTCGTTATTATTTTCATGTTTATAATTTGTCCACTCAAGTTTCCTTCTTATATGCTTGTAGTATTCATGTCACCGATTTAATTGACCACAGGTAGGCTAATCAGTTTTCATCAACATTACACAAACCAGAATCACCTGGGAAGATGGAGCCTCAGCTGAGAGATTGCTGCCATCTGATTGGTCTTTGTGTGTATCTGTAGGCATTTCCTTAATTAATGATTGGTATGGGAAAGCCCACTCCACTGTGGATGATGCCACCAATTGGTCCTGGAATATATAAGAAAGCCAGCTGAGCAGGCCATGGAGAGCCAGTCAGGAAATAATATTCCTTCAGTTCCTACTCCAGTTCCCGTCTCCAGGTGTCTGCCTTGACTTTCGTCTGGAATACTCAGGAATGCGTAAGCTGCGACAAACCCTTTCCCTCCCCTCTTGCTTTTGGTCCACGTTTTATCACAACCACAGAAAGGAAACTAGAGCACCAGCTATCCACCCTGGTAGCTCAGTTGCTAATAGTATTTTGTTACTTTAATTTTGGTGAAATTTTCAAACCTTCCAACTTTAATAACTTTAAACTATATACATCACGTTCGTTTTTCAGATTTTACGTCATTTTAAAGTTTATGAAAACCTTTCAACTTTTAATGACTTAATATTATTTGTTCTTTTTTTTGCCATATTGTTCTTATATTTAATTCCTTAATTCACCTGAAAGTTTAGGATATAGTGTCATGAAAAACATTTTTATCTTAAATACTTTAATCTCTTTCTTTAAAAAAGCCTTTAACATTATACTCTGATCTGGGATACACTTTCATATTATTCTAAACCTTGAAATATGTTTCTAATTCTGTTTCTGAGCTTATTTTTCTTGGTCTCTGTCTGTCTGTCTGTCTGTCTGCCTGCGCGCGCGCGCGCGTGTGTGTGTGTGTGTGTGTGTGTGTGTGTGTGTGTGTGTGAATTTTCTTTGTGCACATGCTCAGGTGCATGCGCGCTTTGACCCGGAAGTCAGAGCCGTGCTTCGGATATCTTCCTCGACCACTCACCACACGCCCTGTTTGAGTCTTTCTCTGAGTCTGAAGGTCAGCAGTTCACCTAGGGTGGTGGGCAGTGAGTTTCAGGGATTCATCTGTCTCTGTTCCCATCACAGTTCTGGGGTCCAGTCATGCTCCTCTGTGCCAGATGAAAGGTGCCGGCCAAGGATCCAAACCCAGGTTCTCATGCTTCTGCAGCGCGTGCTTTACTGAAGGAAACATCTCTGCAAGCTAAGCTTCCTTTCTGTCTCTTTCTCTGCTTTTATAAGTATCCTTAACCATTGTGACTTTATAATGTTTTGAGCTCTGGGAGGCTACTTTGGTTTTAAAGTCCTTTTCACCACCAATGTTGAAGTGTAACTGCGATTTGACAGTGGTAAACAGGAAAATCCTTGAGAGGTGAATTATACCATATGGGCTCTGCCATTAATGTCATTAGAATCTTAAGCGACTTACCAGCCTGGGAGTTAGACTCCTGCAAGATGGACGAATTCAGCCTGGCGGTGCTTATGGTGCTTATGACGAGACACCATGAACGAATTCAAGAATTGCTAGTGCTTTGCTTTTGGGCGCCATTGTTTGTATGGCTTAAGTCATTTAGTGTTATACACTCAGTGCTTGCTGAACACTTCAGACTTTCTTTCCTGTTAAGGCTGAATAGTGTATATGTAGCACATTTTGCTTATCCTCGATAGACAGGCTGGTAACCTCTGTATTTTAGCCTCTGTGAACAATGGTTCAATGAAGACAGGTGTATAAATGCCTTTTTAAAATCTTGGAATTCTTGGATATATAGACACATTTGCTGGATTGTATATTCAGCAATTCTCTTTTTAATTGAGTGAGAAATCACTGGGCTGTTTACTATAGTGACTGGACCATTCAGATTCCCATTAACATGGCACAGATTTTTTTGATTTCACTACAATTTCACTACGATTTGACTTCAAGAATTATTATTGTATCGATTTATTTTTATAACAATCATGACCAATATTTCAAAGAGATAATTTGTCATAGTTTAGATTTGTATTTTCCCTATTATTAATAATGTTTAAAATATTTTCCGGGCTTGTTGGTCATGTGTGTATTATCTTTAGAGGTGCATCTGCTCAACTCCTTTGCTCATGAAAGGATTTGTTTTTAGAACAACAGTTCCCTTTTTCATGTTTTTCAAAATCTTAGATTCAATGTACAGCTTATTTTTTCTTTCTCTATGAATCCATTTCTGCCTTTCCTAGGTAGAACTGGTGGCTTGCTTTTGTGTATTTCATGCACATGCTAATCTCTTTAAATATTGTGGCAGTACATGCTAATTATCCAATTCCACAAACGTGTTTCTTCTCTCCAGCACATGGGGTCAATGCCTATGCCTTACTAACGTTTATACATGTAATCTATTCACCATATTTGGCACATAGTAGGTCCCCAGTAAATGCCTATTGATAGGTGATTAAGTCAAAATATCATCCACTTGTATAATAAAATGCTGAACTTTACAGATAATTGTATATTAAGAACAAGGCTTATTAGGAAGTTAATAAGTCATTTCTGTTAAAAGGACTCCCTGTTTTTTTCTTACCAAAAATAAGTGCTGACTTTTAACTCTGGAGGAACATTCAAATCATCTCATTGCCTGGTTTACTCTCAGAGATGCCAGATGAGGTCTTGGAACTAATAGCTCCCTGGGTAATTCTAATATGTGGCTGAGGTTGAAAACCGTAAAGAATCACTAAAATCTGTGTGATTACAAAGTCTGTTGCTGTCTTCCACCTCTGTGGAACTGAGCCACCCAGGTGTCAAAGGACAGGGGACAGATAACACATGCATGAGAATTAGTTTTAGATCTTGTCACTTTCTTAGCTTTCCTGAAAAAACATTTCTTCTCTATACCTCACATTCCTCATAATCAATTGGGGTTAGTGGTTAAGCAAGCGAAAGTATTGTTCCCTGATCCTGGAGGTTCAAAGTAGAGGTAAGGCAGGTTTATTATTGAACAGTTGAGAGCAATAACTCCTAAGAGTGTGAGAGTCTTCAAAGTAGGAACATGCTATTCCCTTGGGAGAGTTTGAGGGGCCAGAGAGATGGCTTGATGGTTAAGAGCACTGGCTCTTCTTCCAGAAGGCCCAGGTTTGATTCCCAGCACCCAGTTATGCTCACAATCCTCCATAACTCCAGTTGGAATCTGGCGTTTTCTTCTGGCCTCCATGGGCACTGAACACATTCAGTGTACAGATGTATGTGTGGACAAAACACCCCTACTCATAAAATAATAGAATAAAATACAAACATTAAAATTTTGACCTTGAGAGCAGCTCAGTCGCGGCTCACTCATTCATCTTGATTCTGTGGAGTCCGCTAAGAAGCACCGCATGGAGATGCCTGAGCTGGCAGTGGTAGCTCTGTGTGGAACGTTATCAGAGTTGTGAGGAAGTATTGGCAACATTGTAGCCTGGTAGATGTGGGTTTTATGAGCACTTATGGCTCAGTTTCTTCTGTTATTCCTGGTTCTATTTTTGGCATTCTTTTGACATGCGTTTTTGAGCAAATTAAAGAAGTGAGAGTTAAGATGTAGCACTCATGTGTCTGGTCACAGCTGTGGAGAGCTATTCTGTGTGTCAAGCTGAGGTCAAAGGGACGGGGGATGTCGTTACTAAATGGTAACATTTCTCAGGGCTTTAAAGAATTTCATATCCTTCGAAAATATACACTTGCTTTATCTTTTTTTTTTTTTTTGCCCCCTCTGGGGTGATAGGTTATACTTCTAGTTTTTTGTCAGAGATTTGTACTTTGAAATGACTTCAAATTTGGCTGCTCTAGAAATCAACTTCTCGAGCAGGATTTTTAAAGCTAACATCCAAGACTGCATAGAGCTTTATCTGAAACACAGATTTCTTTCTAAGATCAGTAAGACCTGTCTCCTCATCTGTAGGATCACAATGTACTCTTATTGATCCCTTTGATACATTAACAAAAACACCAAAAAAAAAATAGTTAGTGCTTTACAATTCCACACCTGTGCTACAGATTTTGAGGCAAACTTATGACTCATTAATTTAAAGTACTATACTATTTTAAAATACTATAATATTCAGATATTTGGAATGCATTTGCATCTATTTTGAAGCAAACAAAAATCCACATCCATGTGCATCAATTTTGGACACCATAATGACAGGTTGATAAATAGTAGGTGATTTGGGTGTTAAGTGCATTTTGTTATCCAGCTAGTGGTAGTGTTTATGGCAGGGAGTTAGCAATAGCGGATGAGGGCAAGATTGGCTATAGGGAAGCATTTGTGTGTGCTGCCTCTGTTACACCTATAAAGACCCGAGTGAAAGAGCAAACAGGAGAGATCCCCTCATTCTTCCATACTTATGCTTTAAAGGTGGACAGAAACTTAGCTAAATAGTGGCTCATTGAAACCGAGAGCACCTTTCGATCGGTTTTGTTGGCAATGTTGGCGCCTCACACGTGCTCATTTTCAGCATCCGGACATCTCTAAAGCTCTGCTGCAGAACTGCTTTTGAAAGCAGTGAGGACAGCTTAGCTCACCTGCTGAGAAAAAACCTGGAGAGGCCATGAATCAGCTCTTTTTCGGCAAGTTGCTCATCCAATCACAAATAAACATTGATGGATAACCTACTTCGTGTCCTGCATGTAGAGAACTCTGAACTAGGCACTCCCATATCCCAGAATACCCCTGGGTCATCTGCGTCTAGGGAAGTGTCTGGCTTGCCACTGTCTGACTCAGTGACACTCTTTTCATCTCCCTGTCACCCCCTTGCTCTCAGTGTCTCCGAGCCTCCAAAACTTGAAAATAATTGCTCGTCATGGAGTCTCCTTGTGGGGAACTCCACCTATGATTGAAAATGACATGTGCTCTCTACTTTTATTTAAAAGGAAACTTTACAGGGATTTACATGAAACCCAGCAGCAAGGCTGTGCCTTCATCAGTGCCTGTCTTCATCTTTCCTTTCAATCTTGCACCTCTCCATCCTCAGCCTCATTTTTTTTTAACTTTATAAAATTAATGATGGAGTAAATGGCTCTATTCTAAACTGTATTAACTTTGGACATGAATTTTGTATTCTTTTACCTTCTGCCTCGCTGTGCTTCAGGAATTTGTTACTGTGTGTTGCCATGCATGTTCAGGGCTCGCTTTGGTAGCACGAGGACAGTTTTCAAAAAGTCTGCTGGGTGACTTGTACCCCTCCCTCTCAGTATCCCTCCCTCATGCTCTGGGTACCATTTTTCCTACTGCCTACCCTCCTTTCTGGTTAGAAGCTCCAGCCTCAGCTAAGAATGGTCCCCTTTCCAGAGGAACCCTCACTCTCTTCTTCTTTCTCAGTTCTATTTGATGTGATCAAATTTGCATCTCAGCGGGACTCCCAACGTTGCTCCCTACATGAGATACAGGCACCTGCACCTCTGTCTGATTTCACTTGTACAGTTTACCAAAAGGGATTTCATACTATCCTGAATCGATGTGTGCAGGATGATAGGCTGATTCTGCAGAGGAACGTTTTGATGTTTCAGGTGGTTGAAGTAACTTCGAGACCTGCCAGTGGGGCTTTCCTTCAGGGAGATGATGTGGAAACCTGAAGTAAGCAGGAAAATCATGTGCTTTAAATCGTTATTTCTTTAAAAACACAAACATGATTGTTATTTTCCCTGACCCAGACTGTCTGGAGGGGTGTTCCTTGGGTTTCCAGAGTCCCTGCAGTCCTGTCCTCTGTCCTCCTGGCAGAGAGAAAGATATGAAGGTTCCGGTGTTTTCTTTGGCTTGTGGCTAATATTAGATTCGCTCTAAACATTTTAGGAGAGTCTACTGGGGTCACAATAGCACCACTGTTGCCCAGTAACTCTTTCTAGAGAAGGCTGTCGTCACTCAGTGTGTTTTTCAGGTTTTTATCCCAATTTATTGTGGGTTTGTCATCCAGGGTCTGAGGATCATGGCCAGTCCATCAGGTAGTTCATCGTCCAGATGAATGATAGTGATGGATAAAGTACTGGACGCAAGGATAGGCTCAAAAACCACCCAAATAGGGCCTGAAAACCGAGCCACGCAGAGATGTAGTATTTCTCATAATCAAGGAAACAACCCCCTCCAGAAGGAAATTGAGCACAGCATTGATGTCCATATCCAACAGTATTCAGAGATACTTTTCCCAGGCTTTTTATTCACATTAATTTCGAGGGAAGCTCAATTTGGTTGCATCATTTTCTCGAGGTTTCCCCAAGGCATTTGATTAATTAGTTAACAGATGGACATCCAACCCAGGGTTTTGCACATGGTAGACAAGAACACTGTCATTGTCCTTTGTGCTTCAAGACTACATAACCCAGGTCTTAAACTCACGCCTCTCCTGTATCTAATACCCCAGTGCTGGAATTACCTCACTTAATGTAGATTTTAAAACTTCAAAATCTTCCAAGTTCAAAAGTTATTAAGGGAGCTCTAGGCTGGCTAGTGGAGCAGGGATTAGAATACCCAAATGATCTGGACATTATTTTATTGATTGGATCAAAGTCCAAGGAGTTAGATTCAGTCTATGTGTCGACAGCTCTCTGGGAATAGCTATGGCTTCCTTTACTTGAACTCCAGATGGAAGTGACCTTAAAAGAACATATGATACATTCTTTGTACAATTACAAAATTTATTTTTCATCAAAATTTAAAGCCCTTACTGACAATTCCTCTACTTTGTGATTCTTAAATTCTTATACCAGCTTATTGGATCAGGGGTAGCAATTCTCATCAAATATGCTTCTCATGCTCACAGGCCCATATGAAGCTGGGTAGATCAATGAAATGCCCATGAGTACTAAGTTAGGCTCCGATAATCTCATAGACCCTCTGGGACTTCTCTCCAGTCTTGCTTGGAGTAATACATCATTGCAGATGGCCAATGCCCCTCTTAGTCACTGTTGATAAGTGACTGTAACACATGGCTCTATTTCAGTTCACACTGAGTATGTTATATCAGAAAGAAGGAGCACTTTACCATTAAGTTGCTGAGGCTTTTGTTGTATTCATTGCCATAGTAAAATTAGTCACTTTGGTTTAGTGATCCAGGTTACAGGTATAAGTTGAGTCAGCTGACTTAGGGAGCTGTTGAACATCATGATGTTCAGTTCATTGATTACATTATTAAGGGAAGACGTTTCTTGGTTATAACCTTTAGGAAGAGTTGTAATATAACAATGTGGGGATGGTGGGTTCCTTGAAATAAATATAAGCAGGGGGTGGCGGTGGAAAACGTTCCTTCACCACAGCAAATCCATAAGTACTCAGCTTCCACTAATTTTGGCTGTGTCCTACTAGAACTTGAATAAGAAGCTTTTATATTAGTATGTTATATCTATTAAATATTTAAAAAAAACCACAGGTTTTAGAATCCGACAGCTTCAGAATACTTTAATATCCAGTATGGTCTTTCACATGCAGATTTTCAGAGAGAAAATTTAGCAGGTGGAAAATGATCTCTTGATTATATCAGTTGGCAAGCCACATGGCATGATTGTGTGCTCTTCTTTAATTATCACTTTAGCTCCATGTCCCGACAGGACTGCAGGGTAGGCCTTTGTCTGTGTTTCACTCTTCCTGGCTTCTCATCTCTACCCACAGAAGTTCTTCTGGGCATAGATCTAATGATGCGTCCTCCTTGAGACCTCTTATATCCCCTAAGCAGAGCTAATCCAACCCCACTCTGTGCACCCAGAGCTCTTTATTATCTTTATATCATAGTATTTAGCATGGTCTTTTAAAAAATTAGCAATTATCTATGTATATGTCTTTATGCCTACTTTAGTCTCCATGCATTCCAAGTTAGTGATACTTAAATTGGAAAAATAAAGTGTTAAGTCAATTGTTTCCAATGAATTTACATTAACAAAATCTCTGTGTACTTTTGCTGGGAGCAAGTCCTAGAACCTGGTGCATTAGTCAGAATGGCAGAGGAGATAGTGCAACGGCTTCCTCCAAGTTTCCAGTGCTGGCACACATACATGTTTATACCTCATTCATAATGTGTGCATGAAATGGGCTAGTATACATTTCTGTACAGGGTGTGACTCCAGCACCCATGGTGACTGAAATCATGGTATCTGGAATGTTGCTGGTAGCTATGACAGCAAGAAAGGATTGGAATCATCTGTCCTGTCTCAGCTCAAGCAGCTCATCTAGAGATAGCTGTTAAGTTGTTCTGTGGCTGCTAGACTCTAAAATCTATTTTTTTAAATACTATTCAGTGGGTAAGAATTTTAAATAGTATATTCATATTCAAATTCCACCACACCCAAACCAAAGGTTATGTACGAATATGCTTGATATAGCAAGGAGACAAGCTGATGTTTCTTTTGCTTCTGCAGCGAGTCAAAGATTTGAAAGGTGGGTGGATTTCATAGGCTAAAAGGGTGTATTGTATTAGCATGAGAGTTTTCGAAGGTGGATGGAAAACCTCTGACATATTTGACACATTTGACTGACATCTTTGGTTGCAGTTGAGGAGTGCAAACTTTTGAAAACATTTCCAAATAGAAAGAGGACCCTGGTGACCTATGAACAGTGGATCAAGAGATTATGTTGCTGAGGCTTATTGTTGATATGCTTTATTTTGTGTATATGTGTGTTTTGTCTGTATATATGTTTGGTCATTGTGTGTGTGTGTGTAGGAGGCATAGAGGCTAGAAGAAAGCATTCAACCTGGAAAGGGATTTATAGAGCCACCATTTTGGTTCTGGGGACCGAACCTGGATCCTTTGGAATAGTAGTAATGTTCTTAACTGCCAACCATGGTTCCATTCCTGAATCTTTGGATCCTGAGTCTAAGTTGGAGACATGAAGTTTTTCAATGTAATTAGACAGCACTGAGTTTTTGCATTCCTAGATAGTGGGACAAGTTGTGACAGTGTTGGGCCAGGGAGCAAATCTCCCTCCATCTTATTGTCTCCATACAATGGAATGGTAAATTAGATGATATCTCAGTCTTCTGATTCTCTTAAGCCTGAGACTTCATGATGACACTTGTCACAGACGACTTGATTACATCATATTTGTCAATTCATCATGGAGATGAAGGTTGATTTTTTTCCCCTTGTGGGTAATTAGAGGTTGAAATCATGTTATGCCATGAGCTTTGCAAATGAGTGCATTTACTGAATTATGAAATTCTCTATAATAAGCAACCATCCTCTGTTCTTCAAAGATGACAGCTTTGGAGGGGGAAATTATCTCTCCTAGCATCTGCGTGTCTGTGTATTAAGAGACTGGTGGGGTGAGCCTTCCTCTTCATACATCTCTGGAGTAAAGGCTCTTCTTAGACTGTGTGCACATTCTTGCCTCCCAGACCCTAGGGCCATTCATGACCCTGCCACTTCGATGTGCAGTCGGCTGGAAATTTTTATTCAAAGGAGCTGCTTTGGGCATAGCTGCTGCCAGGCTGATGCCTCTTGCCCAGCTGCCCCATCGATGCCCCAAAGTTAGACTCTGTGCCCTAGCCCAACCTGGATTCTTCCCTGCATATGGCTTCTTCACTTCAGTTCACTAGACCACTGCAGCACAGTCACCTCTGGGCAGATAGGACTGTCATTATTTTAGAAAATTTACAGTGCTCCTATTTTCATGTAAATTATGAAAAACGGATGCTTAACAATATTTTGAGGTACACCAGTATTTTGATAGAGCCTGTGTGCAATTCACAAAGCAGACATCTCCTTACTCTCTTTGAGAGGAGATTTCTGATCTAGGCACAGGACGAGAAGGCCTAACATTGACTAAGCTCATATTGTATGCTTAGTGCTGGGCTGTGTTCTTCTTGCAGGACCCATGGAAGACAAATCACTTAGTCATCAAAATCACTTGGATTGATACACTGGGACTAATTATACCCCCATTTTAAAGATGAGAAAAATGAGGCACAGGAATATTAAAATCACTTGCCTGGGGTCATGTATAGAATAATTACATGTTCCAGTAGTGCCATTAGAGTTGATAAATGGTCAGGCTTTCATTTTTAATTTTTTTGTGATGGCTGTACTTTTTCATTTTGGAAAAAAAATGGATTTTGAGCACCTTCCTCTCATTTTGCTTTTAATAGATCATCAAAATGATGCGACACTACAACAGAGACTTAGCTACTATGAATCAGCTACTTAGGAAGACTATTGGTTAAAAGGATACTGTTTAAGTATCAGACATCGTAAGTTTCAAGTTGATTTGCTCTAGTAAGGAAGAGGAAGTATGTTGTGATTTTATATCTGGTGAATTTTACATCGTGATAGTTTGGTGACCTAAACAGATAATATCCTGACTTCTGTCTCTGTGACCTTGCAGAGAGGTTTTTGGGTTTGTTTTGTTTGTTTGCTTGCTTGCTTGCTGGTTTGATTGCTTGAGACAGACCTTATAGACTTGGGTGGTCCAGAACTTGCTATGTACAACAGGCTGACCTCAAATTTTGTGTCAAGACTCCTGCCTCTGCCTCCTGAGTGCTAATTTAAGTCATTCACTCCAAACTTCTATGTCCTCTCCACATTATGAGAACTTAGTGCTGAGGTTACATGTATATGCTACCATGCCTGGTTCTGAAGATTTTCTTTGAAAGATTATTTTCAGTGAATAAAGAGGAAACCCACTGCTTCCATGGGTCCTGCAAGAAGGAGTGAGAAGCATATCATATTGCCTTTTCCTCCCTCTCTAGGTGTCTATCTGTATGATGGAGACCATGAGTAATTTCACAGAGAATACTGGCTGAGCATTTGGGAATACCCCATGCAGATAGTATATCTGACTCTCTTTCACATATGGTCCTTTCCCAGAGAGCTGGTCTGAGCAGCAATTTTCCTGAATCTTTGCAGGCATGCATGCACTTCAATGAACATTTATGAATTGTTCATAATTGTACAGTATACAACTTGGAAGAGGCATGCATTTGGTTTGAATCTTGATGAACATTTTTTCTTTAATCCCTGTTTTTCTGGCATAAAATTCAGAACAGCAGCAATGCAATCTGTTGTTTGTTTAGAGAATCTAACAGAAGAGTGTATGTGTGTGTGTGTGTGTGTGTGTGTGTGTGTGTACATGTGCCTGTGTGTGTTTGTACGAGTGTGGAGGGGTTACTCGCATAAAGTATGTTCACATTCTAATACAAATGAAATTTCTGCAACCCAGAGTTACCTGAATTAGCTAGCATCATTTGGGAAGAAATTGATCTTTAGAATGGATTGGTTAAAGTTATTGTCTTATTGGAGGACACACACACATTCACACAGAGCAGAAGGGGTTCTTCTCTCAGTAGGATTCTTTTGGACTTGGCTTCAGCAGTTCTAACTTTTCCTCTACCATCCTCACCCCTCTGGTTTTGGAAACCGAGCTTTGTTGGAGAGAGAGCAAGCCTCGGAGCTAGAGGAAGAATTGCCATAGCAACATGGCAGTGAGCTCTGCCTACAAAGGTCTCCACCATGCTTGGCTTTGGGTCTTGGCCCAAGAGAAGGAGTGTGTGAGTTGTCCTCAACTTCTACCCCCCCACTGCCCAGCCAGCTGTGACCGTGAGCTTCTCTTCTTCCCCAGGTAGTCCCTCAGGCCTTAGCATACCTCCGTAAACTTGATCTTCCTTTTCTTTCCACAATGCCAGAGATGCTCACTGCCAATTTATTTACATGTTTCAGATTATGGGCCAGACGTGCATGAGGCTTGGTTGGCAGCCACCCCCTGGTTACAACTTACTGCTCAGGGGAAGAGCTATTTCTGATCAAAATGACACTCAGAGGAGAAAAGGCTGCAAGCCTGGAGGGAATGGGAGGCCCGAACAGAGCCGGAAGTAGATGGGGGCTGCACTTTCACATACAAGACTTGGAGTTCAAATCCACTTCTTAGAAATATCACAGAGCTGGTCTTTCCTCCCCCATAATTGAATAACAGACATATTTAACACTACAAGTGCTCTCAGAAATGCAATACTGAGTCAAAAAATAAGATTTAGAAGATCACCTACCTTATGATCAATTTCAAACAGAAGCAATGGTATCTAGTTGTGATTTTGAGAGAAAGTGTTTGTGTGCACGTTGCACATGTGTGTATAAAAGAGCAGCCCATGTATGGTTACCTGAAAACAAGGATTGGATTATGTATGAGAGTGGAATTATGAATATTCATTATTATATCTAACATACATAGATCATTAAAGTAAGGTGGATATGCCTGAGCCAGTAATGTTGCCTGAGACAGAATTATGGTTAAATCATTTTTGTATATTTGAGGGCTAAAAATATCAAATCACAAATGAAATCTCATGAATTATGTTTGTCAGGCATCCACGCTCCCCAACTCTTAGCCACCTTCCCTAAAAAGTTAAAGGTCTGAGATAATTTGAATCTCCATCTGTTTTAGGCAGAAAAGCAACAAGGATGGGGAAGGTTGCCTAGATCTGACTCTCTCAGAGCTTCAGTCCTGGCCACATAGTACTTTAGGACCAGAATTACCCATGTGTCCCTTGTCACTGATATTCTGATGTTGCATGCTAATATCTGAGGTCATTATATACAGTGTGAACTTACTCAAAATTATAAGGATTCTTGTGAGTGTAGTAGAAAGTACATTGTTCTAAATATGAAGGCTCTGAGTTAGTTTCTCTCATGGGGCACAGCACCTTCCAAAGACAACTCAAGAGAACCCCAACACAAGGAATGAGAAGTCTTCTTTAGAGTCTTGTACAGGGTTGTCCCAAAGACTCCCAAAACATTACAGGCTATTTCTGCCTCCTTTGTTTGCCTATCCAAAGATGGAAGCTAAGTCATTGAGGCTGAAGACATCACACACGTCAGACACTGGACCCAGAGGCCCTGAGCTGGAACTGACTTAAAATCCTCCTCTCTGAGGACCAACACTCATAATATCAGATGGCACCATAGGAACTTCCAAAGGAAGGAAACAACCAACAGTCCTACCCAGCTATGATGCCTTTGAGCCACAAAAACAACTAGCGTGGCCCAGTAACCCCAAGGATGCAGTAGCAGCACACATACCTTGATGGAAACCAATAACTCTCTAATTGGACTTAAGATTCACTCAGCAAGAGGGAAGCCATACTTGGGACTGGAAACCTAGCCATCTACCCAGGGCTCATCAAGTCAGGGATCTTGAAGGAGAACCTTCAACTGCATTTTATTAAACCCCTTAAATCCTAACTACATTCTAAATACTTGTTCTTATATTCACAGATAAATGTAGTACTTACTAAAAAATGTGGTTGATTTACACAATGGAATACTATTCAGTTATTAAAAAACAAGGATATCATGAATTTTGCAGGCAAATGGATAGAACTATAAAATATCATCCTGAGAGATGTAACCCAACCCAAACCAAAAAAGACATGCATGGTGTGTACTCACTGATAGATAAGTGGATATTAGCCAAAAAATACAGAATACCTAGTATACAACCCACAGACCGTAAGAAATATAAAAAGCAGAAAGGCCCAAGTGAGGATGCTTCAATCCCATTTAGAAGGGGGAGGCAGAGGGAGGGAGGGGCATGGGTGGAAGAGGGGAAAAGGGGGAACAGGACCAGGTATGAAGGGAAAGGAGAGAAGTCCAGAGGGTCAGGACAGTGAATAGAAATATGCAGCCTCAGGGGGGTGGGAGGTGGGGGAATCTTCTAAACAGTACCAGAGACCCAGGATATAAGAGACTTTTAGGACTCAAAGGGCCAAAATGCCTAACAATGGGGAGAGGGAACTTGAAGAGTCCATCTCTAGTAGATAGACAGGGCCTCAAGCAGAGGGACAAACAGTGTTACTAATCCACAGTCAAAATTCCTGACCCAAAACTGTTCCTGACTAAAAGAACTACAGGAACAAAAATGGAGACAAAACTGAAGGAAAGGCAGTCCAATGACCCACCCAACTTGAGATCTCTCTCATAGGGGTGTGTGTGAGGGAACCAAGGCCTTACAATATTACTGATGCCATGATGTACTTACAGATGGGAGCCTGGCATTGCTGTCCTCTGAGAGGCCCTACCAGCAGCTGATTAAAACAGATACAGATACTTTGGACTGAAGTCAGGGACCCCTATACTGAATTAGGGGAAGGATTGAAAAAGCTGAAGGGGAGGGCAACCCCATAGGAAGACCAGTTTCACACAGGGAGAAACTTGTGTTTAAGAGGAAATGATAGGTTGAGTAGCTTGAGAAAATCTAAAAACATTACATTTCCCTTTCTATTCTTTGTACTCTAATTTTGATGTGTGCCTTCCCTTTTGATAGATGAGCTGCACTCATTTAGCTGAAGTTGAATAACATGGTGCTACAAAGTTGACATGTTAAGTGCATGGAGGGAAAATGTGCACATTGCATTTCAGTTAAACACCTCGAACTAAAACTCTTCCGTTGAAAATGACTTAAGGTTCCTTCCAATATCAGCCAGTGCCCTGGGCAGACCTTGGGCACTTGCTTTGCACCAAGTCCTACAACACCCAGAGGAAGCTTGACTTCTAGGTGCTCTAACATGCCCAGGATCACAGGATGTCAGGATCTTGGTCATACCAGCATTTCAAGATTCCAGAGACAGCTTAACTCCCAGGAGCTCTAAGACACCACCACAGGATCCCAAGATCCCAGAACCATAGGATCACAAAACAGCAGGACTCTGAGGAGTTCTGACATAACCAGGATCATAAGAGGGAGTGGCTACAGTCAGCGTGAGCAAGGGCAAGCAGCACTAGAGATAACCAGATGGCAAGAGGCAATCACAAGAACATAAACAACACAAGATGGTACAACGGCTCTGGAAATCAGTCTGGCAGTTCCTCAGAAAACTGGGCATGACACTTCCAGAGAACCCTGTCATACCACTCCTGGGCATATACCCAGAGGATTCCCCTCCATGCAATAAAGACACATGCTACACAATGTTCATAGCGGCCTTATTTATAATAGCCAGAAGTTGGAAGGAGCCCAGATGTCCCTCAAAGGAAGAATGGATATAGAAAATGTGGTATATCTACACAATGGAATACTACTCAGCAATTAAAAATAATGAATTCATGCAATTTGTAGGCAAATGGTCGGACCTGGAAAACATCATCCTAAGCGAATTAACCTAATCACAAAAGAATACATATGAAATGCAATCACTGATAAGTGGATATTAAAGAGCCCAGAAGCTCTGAATACTCAAGGCACAATTAGCAAATCAAAAGATTCCCAAGAAGAAGGAAGGAGAGGACCCTGGTCCTGAAAAGACTGGTTCCAGTTTTGTAGGAGAGTACCAGAACAGAGAAAGGGTTGGGGGGGTGATTGGGGAATGGACGGGGGGGGGGGGGGCATGGGAAGAGGACTTATGGGATATATGGTGAGGGGGGAACTGGGAAAGGGGAAAGTCTTTGGAATGTAAACAAAGAATATAGAAAATAAAAAAAAGAACATGAACAACAGAAACCAAGGTGTACTGGCTGGTGTGTGTCAACTTGACATAGGCTGGAGTTATCACAGAGAAGGAGCCTGTTGGGGAAGTGCCTCCATGAGATCCAGCTGTGGGGAATTTTCTCAATTAGTGATGAATGGGGGAGGGCCCCTTGTGGATGGTACAATCTCTGCACTGGTAGTCTTAGATTCCTTAAGAGAGCAAGCTGAGAAAGCCAGGGGAAGCAAGCCAGTAAGAAACATCCCTCCATGGTCTCTGCATCAGCTCCTGCTTCCTGGCCTGCTTGAGTTCCAGTCCTGACTTCCTTTGGTGATCAACAGCAATGTGGAACGTGTAAGCTGAATAAACCCTTTCCTCCCCAACTTGGTTCTTGGTCATGTTTGTGCAGGAATAGAAACCTTGACTAAGGCCCAAAGTTACTTGGCATCACCAGAACCCAGTTCTCTCACCATACCAAGTCTTGGATATCCCATCACATCAGAAAAGCAAGATTCAGATTTAAAATCACTTTTCATGACAATGATAAGAGTACTTTATGAAAGACATAAATAACTCCCTTAAAGAAATACAAGCGAATACAGGTAAAGAGGTAAAAGTACTTAAAGAGGAAATACAAAAATCCCTTAAAGAATTATAGGAAAACACAACCAAACAGGTTAAGGAATTGAACAAAACCACCCAGAATCTAAAAATGGAAGTAGAAACAATAACGGAATCACAAAGGGAGGCAACACTGGAGATAGAAACCAGGGAATGATCAGGAGTCATAGATGAAGCATCACCAGAATACAAGAGATAGAAGAGAGAATCTCAGGTGCAGAAGATGCCACAGAGAACAGAACAGTTGACAGAACAGTCAAAGAAATTGCAAAATGCAAAAATCTCCTAACCCAAAACATCCAGGAAATTCAGGACACAATGAGAAGACCAAACCTAAGGATAATAGGCATAGAAGAGAGTGAAGATTCCCAAATTAAAGGGCCAGTAAATATGTTAAGCAAAATTATAGAAGAAAACTTCCCTAACCTAAAGAAAGGTGCCCATAAACATACAAGAAGCTGACAGAACTCCAAATAGATTGGTCCAGAAAAGAAATTGTTCCTGTCTCATAATAGTCAAAACACCAAATGCTCAAAAGAAAGAATATTAAAAGCAGTAAGGAAAAATGTCAAATAACATGTAAAGGCAGACCTATCTGAATTATAGCAGACTTCTCATCAGAAACTATGAAAGCTAGAAGATCCTGGAAAGATGTCATACAGATCCTAAGAGAACACAAATGCCAGCCCAGGCTATTATACCCAGCAAAACTCTCAGTTTCATAAGTGGCGAAACCAAGACATTCCATGACAAAACCAAATTTACACCGTATTTGTCAACAAATCCAGTCCTATACAGGATAATAGATGGAAAACTCCATCACAAGGAGGGAAACATCTTGAAAAAGCAAGAATGTAATCTTCTCTCAACAAACCCAAAAGAAGATAGCCACATAAACGTAATTCCCCCTCTAACAACAAACATAACAGGAAGAAACAATCACTATTCCTTAATATTTCTTTATATCAACGAACTCAATTCACCAATAAAATGACATAGACTAACAGACTGGATATGCAAAAAGGGGTTAGTATTTGGCTACATACAGGAAATGCATCTCAGTGACAAAAACAGACACTACCTCAGAGTAAAGGGCTGGAAAACAATTTTCCAAGCAAATGATCTGGAGTAGCCATTCTAATATCGAATAAAATCTACTGTCAACCAAAAGTTATCAAAAAAGATAAGGAGGGTACGTCATACTCATCAAAGGTAAAAATCTACCAACATGTTCTCTCAATTCTGAACATCTATGCTCCAAATACAAGGGCACCCATATTCATAAGACAAACTTTACTAAAGCTCAAAGCACACATTGTACCTCACACAATAATAGTGGGAGACTTCAAAACCCCACTCTCAGAAATGGACAGATCATGGAAACACAAACAAAACAGAGGCATTGTGAAACTAACAGAAGTTATGGACCAAATGGATTTAACAGATATTTCTAGAACATTTCATCCTAAAACAAAAGGATATAACTTCTCAGTACCTTCTCCAAAATTGTTGATGTAATTGGTCGCAAAACAGGCCTCAGCAGATATAAGAAGACTGAATTAATCCCATTTATCTTATCAGATCACCATGGACTAAGGCTGTTCTTCAATAATAACAAAAACAACAGAAAGCACACATATACATGGAAGTTGAACAATGCTCTACTCAATGACAACTTAGTCAAGGAAGAAATAAAGAAAGAAATTAAAGCTATGAGGAAAACTCATAGCTCTAAGTGCCTCCAAAATGAAGCTGGAGAGAGTATACACTAGTAGCTTGACAGCACATCTGAAAACTCTAGAACAAAAAGAAGCAAATATACCCAAGAAGAGTAAATGGCAGGAAGTAATCAAACTGAGGACTAAAATCAACCAAGTAGAAACAAAAAGGACTATATAAAGAATTACCAAAACCAGGAGCTAGTTTTTGAGAAAATGAAGAAGATAGATAAGCCCTTAGCCAGACTAACCAGAGGGCACAGAGACAGTACCCAAATTAACAAAATCAGAAATTAAATGGGAGACATAACATAAACTGGGGAAAGGAAAAAAATCATGAGATCCTACTACAAAAGCCAATATTCAATAAAACTGCATAATCTGGATGAAATGGACAAATTTCTAGACAGGTACCAAGTGGCAAAGTTAAATCAGGATCAGATAAACCATCTAAACAGTCCCATAATTCCTAAAGAAATAGAAGCAGTCATTAAAAGTCTCCCAATGAAAAAAATTCCAAAATTAGATGATTTTAGTGCTCAGACCTTCAAAGAAGACCTAATACTAATACTCTTCAAACTATTCCACAAGATAGAAGCAGAAGGAACACCACCCAATTTGTTCTATGAAGCCACAATTATACATAAATCACACAAAGACCCAACAAAGAGAACTTCAGACCAATTTCCCTTATGAATATTGATACAAAAATAATAAAATTCTCACAAACTGAAACCAAAAATACATAAAAACAATCATCCATCATGATCAAGTAGGCTTCATCCCAGGGATGCTGGGATGGTTCAATATATGGAAATCCATTAACATAATACAGTATATAATAAACAAATTGAAAGAAAAATCTAGCATGATTATCTCATTAGATGCAGAGAAATGATTTGACAAAATTAAATACTTCATGATAAAACTCTTGGAAAGATCAAGAATTCAAGGCCCATAGTAAATAATATACATCATAATAAAATCAATAAACATCTAACCAGTAGCCAACATCAAACTAAATGGAGAGAAACCTGAAGCAATCCCACTAAAATCAGGGTCTAGACAAGGCTGCCACTTTCTCACTACCTAGTCAATACAGTACTGGAAGTGCTAGCCAGAGCAATTAGACAACAGAAGGAGTCAATGGGATACAAATTGGAAAGGAAGGAGTCAAAATATCCCTATATGCAGATGATATGATAGTATACTTAAGTGACCTCCAAAATTCCACCAGAGAACTCCTAAACCTAATAAACAGCTTCAGAAAAGTGGCTCGATATAAAAATAACTCAAACAAATCAGTAGCCTTCCTCTGCTCAAAATATAAATGGACTGAGAAAGAAATTAGGGAAACAACACCCTTCATAATAGTCACAAATAATATAAAATACCTTGGCGTAACTCTAACCAAGCAAGTAAAATATGTGTATGATAAGAACTTCAAGTCTCTGAAGAAAGAAATAGAAGATCTCAGAAGATGGAAAGATCTCCCATGCTAATGGATTGGAGGATTAATATAGTAAAAATGGCCATCTTGCCAAAAGCAATCTACAGATTCAATGCAATTCCCATCAAAGTTACAACTCAATTCTTCATAGAGTTAGAAAGAGCAATTTGAAAATTCATTTGGAATGACAAAAAACCCAGGAGAGGGAAAACTATTCTTAACAACAAAAGAACTGGTGAAATCACAATCCCTGACCTCAAGGTGCATTACAGAGCAATCATGACAAAAATTGCATGGTATTTGTACAAAGACAGGAAGGAAAATCAGTGAATAGAATTGAAGATCCAGAAATGAACCCACATACCTATTGTTACTTGATCTTTGACCAAGGAGCTAAAATCATCCAGTGGAAAAAAGACAGCATTTTCAACAAATGGTGCTGCTTCAATTGGTGATTAGCATGTAGAAGAATGCAAATGGATCCATTCTTATTTCCTTGTACAAAGCTCAAGTCCAAGTGTATCAAACCAGATACTCTGAATCTAATAGAAGAGAAAATGGGGACACAGGGGAAGATTTCCTGAACAGAACAGCAATAGCTTATGCTCTAAGATCAACAATAGACAAACAGGACCTCATGAAAATTGCAAAGCTTCTGTCAGGCAAAAGACACTGTCAATAGGACAAAATGGCAACCAACAGATTGGAAAGAGATCTTTACCAACCTAACATCTGATAGAGGCCTAATATATAATATATACAAAGAACTCAAGAAGTTAGACTCCAGAGAAAAATACCCCTATTAAAAATGGGGTACAGAGCTAAAAAAAAAAGAAGAAGAAGAAGAAGAAGTCTCAACTGAGCAATATGAAATGGCTGAGAAGCACCTGAAGAATTTTTCCACAGCCTTAGTCATCAGGGAAATGCAAATCAAAACAACCCTGAGATTCCACCTCACACCAGTCAGAATGGCTAAGATAAAAAACTCAGGTGACAACAGATGCTGGCAAGGATGTAGAGAAAAAGGAACACTCCTTCTTTGTTGTTGAATTGCAAGCTGGTACAACCACTCTGGAAAATCAGTCTGGCGGTTCTTCAAAAATTGAACATAGTATCACTTGAAGATAATACTGATAATTTTCCCCTGATAATTTCCCCCCTGATAAAATATACCACTCCTTGGCATATACCCAAAAGATGCTCCAACATATGACAAGGACACATGCTCCACTATGTTCATAGCAGCCTTATTTATAATAGCCAGAAGATGGAAAGTACCCAGATGTTCCTCAACAGAGGAATGGTTATAGAAAACATGGTACATTACACAATGGAGTGCTACTCGGCTTTTAAATCAATAACTTTATGAAATTCTTAGGCAAATGAATGGAGCTAGAAAATATCACAAAGAACTAGTACATACCATGAGTGAGGTAACACATGGTAATATACTCACTGATACGTAGATATTAGCTCAAAAGCTTGGAATACCCTAGATACAATTCACAGACCACATGAAGCTCAAGAAGATGGAAGTCCAATGTGTGGATGCTTTGGTGCTTCTTAGAAGGGGGAATACAATACTCCCAGGGGCAAACATGGAGACAAAATATGGGGCAGAGACTGCGGGAAAGACCACCCAGAGACTGCCCCACCTGGGAATCCATCCTATATACAGTCACCAAACACATTGTGGATGCTGAGAAGTGCATGCTGACAGGAGCCTGTTTCCTGAGATGCTGTGCCAGAGCATGACATATACAGAAGTGATGCTCTCAGCCAACCATTGGACTGAGCTTGGGTCCCCAGTGGTGGAGTTAGAGAAAGGACTAAAGGAGCTGAGTTGCTTTACAACTCCATAATAAGAACAGCAATATCAACCAACTAGATTCCCCAGAGCTCCCAGGGACTAAACCACCAATCAAAGAGTACACATGGAGAGACCCATGACTCCAGCAGTCTATGCAGCAGATGGTGGCCTATTGGACATCAATGGAAGAAGAGGACCTTGGTCTTGAGAAGGCTTAATGCCCCATTGTAGGGACATGGGAGGGTAGGGAGGTGGGAGTAAGTGGGTGTGGGAACACTCTCATAGAAGCAGGGGAGGAGGAGGGGTAAGGGGAAATATTTGAAATGTAAATAAAGAAAATATCCAATACAAAAAAAAAAAACAGAGAATGACTTCAATGTTTAAAATATCTCTTACAAGGATTGGGGAGATGGCCCTATGTGTAAAGCACTTACCATGCAGTATGAAGGTCTTACTTAGACAAACAAATTAGGGAAAAATTGGGTGGGTATAGCAGCCTGCCCAAGATCTTAGCATGAATGAATCAGAGAGGAGTTCCTGACAGCAAACTGCTGGCTAGTTTAGCTCAGATACTAGCATTATATTTCCTGAGAGAGACTGCTCCAGAAATAAAGTAGAGTCATTAAGAAAGACAGCTTTCATCAGTATTGAAGATTGACATCCGATGAACACAGGTGCCCCTGCACCCTCCCATATGTGTCCCCCCCCAATGCACACCCCATCACACACACAACATAGCATGCCTGCTTCCCCCAAATTGTTGAAGTCATAGATTACTTTTGAAAACTCTTGGGTAATTTTCAGAATCTGAAGGCCCTTAGGCTGCTTCTTTCTGTCTGAAACATGATGCAGGACAGACGACATGTACATGACACACAACTTTCTCTGAAGCAGTGTTCCCTAAAATGGAGCATTTCCTAAACAGGACTTTGTAGCAGAGATCTTCTCTTGGAGGGCTCACTTGGTTTCTACTTACACCTTCATCCGCATTCACTGGCTTTTTAGAGATATTAAATCTCAGTTCATTTTTACAAAATTATTGAGTCGGATATAGAATTTCAGCATGATTGTACCATAGTCATTCTAGATGTCAACCTAAGATTCATGCCTGGCACCCAAGAGGAATTCATTTAGGACTGGTAGGAAGGTTCACTAAAATGATTAATCTTCGGTAAAAGAGGTGGAAGGTGCTCTTAAGATTGGTCCCAGGACTCAGAGCTGCTTTTGGAGGGCTACCAATTTTTCCCCAAAGACCCTTGGTAGGGGGCTTTCAGAGACTGATCCACCAACCAAAAACCATCCATGGGCTAGACCAAGGCCCTGGCACATATTTAGAGGATGTGCAACTCAGTCTTCATGTGGGTCCCCTAACAACCAGAGCAGGTGCTGTTCCTAAAGCTGTTGCCTGTCTGTGGAATCTGTTCTCCAGCTGGACTGCCTTGTCTGGCCTCCGTGGGAGAGGATCCACCTAGTCCTGAAGAGACTTGATGTGCTAGGGTGAGGAGACACTCAGGTGGGCACCCACCATCTCAGAGAAGAAGGGGAGAGGGAATGGGGGAAGAGATTCTGTGAGGGGTGAGTGGGGGGACAGCAATTGGGATATAAAATGAATACGTAAATAAATAGAGGAAAAAAAGAAATAGGCCTTCCAGAATATTCTTTGGAAATCTGGGAGCAGCTCTGAGAGATGGTTACTGTGATAAAGGAATCACTTTGATTCTTTTGGTGTCACCTTCCAGCCTCTGTGGACAAATGGGATGAGCAAGATGGGGTTTCTTACTGATCCCACACTCCCGCCTGGTTTGTACATACTCAGTGGTGGATGCCATATGAGGCCTTCTCCTCCTGTGTTGACCTGCATGACGCCCCACACCTTACAGGCTGATGGACACAAGATTCTGAGTTGCCAACTTAAAATGAAAGTCTTGTATCCCTTGGAAAGGGGAAGACAATGCATTACTGCTCCATCTGGACTTGATAATGCCACATTGCTCTATGTGAGTAGCAGGCTCACAAGGCTGAAAGGAAGGCAGGTCTAATAGGTCTTTGCCAAAAGTCAAAGCTGTAATCCTTATCTAAACAAGCCTCAAGCTACTGTACTTTAAAAACAACCATAATCTTGTCCTGTTTACAACGCATTGACTTTTGCCTGTTGTTTACTCTTTGAAATGTTCATCTGTGCACACAAGTACTTTAGCTATGGCTACCCCTTCTCCATTCAACCTCCACCTCACCCCATGTGCATAGCTCACTGTATCTTCCTCACACTTCATGTGGTGGAAAACTATAGATTACAGAGTCTAATTAGTGATTTCCTTGTGTACATGAGTTTGGGCTGGTCCACTGGGGCATGAGCAACCTACCAGCAGTCACTGCCCCAAAGAAAAGTGACTGTCTCTTCCCCAGTAGCCGCCAGTCATAACTAGCCCTTGGGTAGGGGCAGGAAATCTGAAGCCCTTGCCACATTTATGCTGGGCTGTGCAGTTAGCTGCTGTGAGTTCATGTGTGTAGCAGTACTATCCCATCTGGGACCAGCATTCCATGGTGCTTTGCTCACCTAATGGCGCTTACATTTTTTTTCTGTCCTTTCTTCTGAAAAGTTCTCTGAGCCTTGGGGGGGGGATGGAAAAGATAAATATTGATACTGAGTTCTCCCAGTTATTTATTCTAGAAACTGTCAACACTTTTGTATCTGTGAATTAACCATCCACCGTAGCAGTAAGAAGCCTCTTACTAAAATTGAAAGCAGCAAAAGAAGAAGAAGAAGGAGGAGGAGGAGGAGGAGGAGGAGGAGGAGGAGGAGGAGGAGGAGGAGGAGGAAAGAAAGAAAGAAAGAAAGAAAGAAAGAAAGAAAGAAAGAAAGAAGAAAGAAATAGGAATATAACATAAATATTTAGAAGCACGTTTGACATGACCATTCAGCAAAATGGACCTCACTCTCCTCCGTGCCGGGGCTGATGACTTCCTTAGCTACGTGTCTTGATTTTGTTTCCAGTATGAAGCATGGATTCCTTCCAGTGTAGAAGGCCTCAGGTCCACGCGAGAGAACGGTGGTTACGCCAGAGACAGTTTTGCCATTATTGTCCATCTTGCTGTGCGGCAGCATTGCAGCATGCGGGGTCCAGGGTTAGCAGAGAGCACTGATGTCTTTTCTCCCTAATAATTCACAAGGAGAGAACTTGGGTCTGACACCGAGATTTCTGTTTAATAGTCCTTGTCTTCTTGGAGCAACATGGTTCACTTATGTATTGTACATCTGTGGAAACTCTTTAAAAGATCTGTATTTTAAATTAGCTTACAAATTAGTGGTATTTCCCAGAATGTCATATAACCTTATCCATTACCCTCTGTTGTCTAATTTTTCATGTATTTGTTCGACTGTCCCTCTTTATTATAATTGATACTTGGGTTGATGTTTTAGTTTGTTTTTGTCATTAATAGAGTATTGCTTACCTCAGCCACTCAACTGTGGCCTCCTGAGACACATTAAACTGTAATGAACATCTGCATAGTGTACATCTGTAGTTGTACTACTTGGGAAGCTGAGGCAGGAGGATAGTACATTTGAACCAAGCCAGAGTTATCCAGGGAGACCATGTCTCAAAAAAATTAGTAAATAAGTGTATTAAATAAGCTGTGGAAAGCAGGGAGGAAGGAAGTAAGGCCTGCCCCCTGGACTTCTAAGCCCATAGCCCTCTGTGGAACGTTTTTTTCAGGGCTGATCATAATATTCTGATTTTTTGTTTTGATTTTTTTTTGAGACAGGGTTTCTCTGTGTAATCCTGACTGTCCTGGAACTCACTCTGTAGACCAGGCTGGCCTCGAACTCAGAAATCCACCTGCCTCTGCCTCCCAAGTGCTGGGATTAAAGGCGTGCGCCACCACCACCTGGCTGATAATATTCTGATTTTAAAGATTAAATCATATCTACATCAAGGAGTATGCTGGTGGTGTTTCATAGTCCCAGATGAATTGCTATGCAAATTAAGACTAGGAATGAAGTCCTTTGATTCTATGCCCAATTCACGCCGAGAGCACGGATCACAGTGGACTCCTAAGAATGTATTTGAAGTTTTCAGACCTGGAGGCATTTTACTAAATTTCCTCAGCTTTAGGACATATACATGACTTCTGTCCCTCTGAAAATTGCCCATAAAGCATAACTAGGTGATCTGGAATTGACTCTCTTTTATTGTCATTAGATGAAGATGACAAGGGATAAATTATTTAAATCATCCCAAACCCCAGTAGAAAAAAATCATAGTGATGTTCCAGGTAATGGATTTCCTCTGTTTGGCAGGAAGGTTAAATACAATAATAATTCTTTATTGAGCATTCTTTACATTAGACATTGCATTGAGTGCTTTTCATGTTTGTCTCATTTAATCTATGCAAAAAAATGTATGGGTTTGTTACATAATTCTCTTTTCTGTAAGTCCCAACAGCAGAAGGGCGGTGGGAGGCACGCCCTCTGAAACAGTCTTGCTAAGAAGTTTGTGAGAGTTTACATACTCAGACCACTTGGGCACTTTAAAACACTACCATTCTGTGTGATAGACATTATTTTATACCAATAGTTTATAGCAGATATATTGAATCTAAGTGATTTGAGTTTGTAAAATTGTAAACTAGTATGAACCAAATTTGCACTTTCTCCTATCCAAATACCCAGGAGGGGGGGTTCTCATTCATGTTAAACTTTTGGCATTGCATTCTTTTTGCATTCTATTTATTTTGCCTTTGTTATACATTCAAAGTAAAAGAAAAATGATCTCAATCAGGATACAAACAGGTCCCTCCAAATCAGTTTTACATCATTTGTAACTGAAATTGCTGTTTGAGACACTGTCGCTTGCTCTGCAGTCTTCAGTGCCACTCCTCCCAGGTTTGAATAACACATCTCAACATTTGGAAGTTTACTTTCCATAAAGAAAATCGATTAAAATTTCAAAATACACCTTTATTTTCTACTTGAAAATAATTTTCATTGAATGTGGCATGCTTCATTGGCAGACAGCTACATATTAAAGAACTGTAAAGAAGAGGAGAATGCTGTGCCTCTGAGAAGGGTGCTGGAGAATCAGTTGTTCTAAGTGTATGTCATTATATGTTTATTCAGAAATTGAAGTAATGGTTTTATAGTTCTCAGTGATTATTTAGAGTATTTATTATGAATAACAGTAGTTTCCTATGACATGTCTTATTTGATGCTTAAAAAGACATGGTAATGGTCTTATAATAATTTTTTTATTAAAACAAACAGTTCTTGAAGATAAATGCTACTGATGGCTGGATAGCCACCCTGTATCCTCCTCCTGGTTCTCTGTGCAATGTCTTCTGGGAATAAGAAGTCAGCCTCTCAGGGAGACTGCTTTCACATCCTACCTATGCACCATTCAACAAAGCCATATAAGGCAGTGATTAGTCAGAATTAGAGAGGGAGTCAGAAGAGTTGACCTTGAAATCCTGATTGTTTCTGCATCTAACATGCACTTAGCATAATGGTGCCTTCCTCTCTCAGCCTTACTTACCACTTACATCTTAATGTCAAATGTCCTGCTTCTGCTCCTAATTATCAATATCTCTCCATTTACAATAGGATTCAGAATGACGGCTCAGCATCAGTACCACATAGCCTGCATGGCCAGAGTAAAATACTAACTCTAACCTTCTAATGATGCTCCCCGTACAATGACCACCCCCTTTCTTTGAAGATTACAACTGACATTCTAAGGCAGATGACCCACTGTGAATAGTCAGACCCCACTCGGAGTTTCCTACCGGCAGCGATCTACTCGAGCTGGAGACACAAATTCCCAGCTGCCCCTTGCCTTCATAGTCCTCCACAACAAATAGTGGATGAGAGTAACTGGTAAGAAATTTGAAATCTGCAGACAAAAAGGGGAATAATCTATTCCCTGGAGGCCATGGGACGTGGGCGTGAGGCTTTGTCACACACAGTAGCTTCTTCTTAGACATTTCTGAAAACTCTTTCTTTGTAGCTAAAGAGGGATTTGCAACCTTCCTGCAACTTCCTTGGGGCACTCACACTCGGGGGCTCAGGGGATGAGAAACTCTCTCCTCACACGTCACACTTACATCCTTCTAGATTTTTTTTTTAATTTTTATTTTCTATATTCTATGTTTACATTCCAAAGGCTTTCCCCTTTCCCAGTTCCCACCCACCATACTTCCCATAGTTCCTCTCCCCCCCAACTATTCCCCAATCATTCCCCCTCCCCCCTCAGTTTCTTTACAAAACTGGATCCAATCTTTACAGGCCCAGGGTCCTCTCCTTTCTTCTTCTTGGGAATCATTTGACTTGCTAATTGTATCTTGAGAATTTAGGGCTTCTGGGCTCATTAATATCCACTTATCAGTGATTGCATTTCATGTGTATTCTTTTGTGATTGGGTTAACTCACTCAGGATGATATTTTCCAGGTCTAACCATTTACCTACAAATTGCATGAATTCATTATTTTTAATTGCCGAGTAGTATTCCATTGTATAAATATACCACATTTTCTGTATCCATTCCTCCTTTGAGGGATATTTGGGCTCCTTCCAATTTCTGGCTATTATAAACAAGGCTGCTATAAACATAGTGGAGCATGTGTCCTTATTGCATGCAGGGGAATCCTCTGGATATATGCCCAGGAGTGGTATGCCAGGGTCCTCTGGAAGTGACATGCCCAATTTTCTGAGGAACCGCCAAACTGATTTCCAGAGCGGTTTTACCATTTTGCAATCCCACCAACAGTGGAGGAGTGTTCCTCTTTCTCCACATCCTCGCCAGCACTTGTTGTCTCTTGAGTTTTTAATCTTAGTCATTCTGACTGGTGTGAGGTGGAACCTCAAGGTTGTTTTGATTTGCATTTCCCTGATGACTAATGATGTTGAACATCTTTTAAGGTGTTTCTCGGCCATCCAAATTTCTTCTGGTGAAAATTCTTTGTTTAGCTCTGTGCCCCATTTTTTCATAGGATTATTTGGTTCTTTGCAGTCTAACTTCTTTCAAACTATTCCACAAAATAGAGACAGAAGGGACACTGCCCAACTCATTCTTCGAAGCCACAATTACGCTAATACCTAAACCACAAAAAGATCCAGCAAAGAAAGAGAACTACAGGCCAATTTCTCTTATGAATATAGATGCAAAAATACTAAATAAAATTCTTGCTAACCGAATCCAAGAGCACATCAAAACGATCATCCACCATGATCAAGTAGGCTTCATCCCAGGGATGCAGGGATGGTTCAATATACGAAAATCCATCAATGTAATCCACTACATAAACAAACTGAAAGAAAAAAACCACATGGTCATCTCATTAGACGCTGAAAAAGCATTCGACAAAATTCAGCATCCTTTCATGCTAAAAGTCTTGGAAAGAGCAGGAATTCAAGGCCCATACCTAAACATAGTAAAAGCAATCTACAGCAAACCAGTAGCCAACATCAAAATAAATGGAGAGAAACTTGAAGCATTCCCATTAAAATCAGGGACTAGACAAGGCTGCCCTCTCTCTCCATATCTTTTCAATATAGTACTTGAAGTTCTAGCGAGAGCAATTAGACAACATAAGGAAGTCAAAGGGATACAAATTGGAAAGGAAGAAGTGAAACTATCATTATTTGCAGACGATATGATAGTTTACTTAAGCGACCCAAAAAACTCCTCCAGAGAACTTCTACAGCTGATAAACAACTTCAGCAAAGTGGCAGGTTATAAAATTAACTCAAGCAAGTCAGTGGCCTTCTTGTACTCAAAGGACATCCTTCTAGATTTTTTTCCTCCCTAGCCTGTCTTCCCTCCCCTAAGCTCCACTTTCTACATAAGACGACATCTGAGTATTTTGCCTGATATCCCTCTAAGTCATTATGTTGAAATGCACTGTTTCCTATGATGATAGGTAACACTTTGAACTTTGGGGAGTTCATCCTTATAGATGGAATTGGCTGTGACATGGCCAACCAGGAGCTCTCTGTTTCAGAGTATTCTTCCTGGAACTCTGAATGTCTGTTCCTACATTACTTAGGTTATGCTTCTCTCTAGTAGTATGTTTTTCACAGGACTATGTACCTAGGAGAAAGGGACAGAGTCTGTTTTGTTTCCAGCCTAGTTTAGTACCTGGCATACAGTAGTCTCTCAGTAAACATTTGTTAAGTGAGTGACTGAATGACCAGCTGAGTTACTATGACTCTACTGTGTCTGGCTAACTGAGCACAGGGGTAGTCAGATTGATGCAGAGTGGACTGTCTTTAATTCAGCCCCCCCTCTTTCTCAAAGATATGTCTTCCCTTTAGCTCAAGACAGTCTATCAGATTTGGATGGTAACGTCAGAATCCCTTTCTCCAGAAAACATAGTCGTCATTAAGAACGCTGAGTGCATGCCGACATGATGGTTTTTCTTTTAATTCCTTGTACTTGAAAAGCCCAAGGGCACAAGTTTAGCAATCACATTAGTAAGGAACAATTTGAAGTTCCTAAGCCAGTCAAGACGAAAACAGCAGCCATATCGCAGATAGAGGCTGCATCCCATCTTGCAGGGACACCATCTTGTCCTCTGCTCTGGGATTTACTCTCTCTCAGCAGTGACTCGGTATGTGCACTCTCTCCACTCTAAGTGCTGTCTGTGTATCTCACTAGTGCATGACTCTCCTTATGCCTCTGTCCTTTCACAGCTCTCCCCCTTCTCCACTGTCTGTAACGGCAACGTTCATGACTAACTGACTAACGTTACCTAAAGAGTGTTTCCAAGACAGTTTTAGCCAGGCATTTAAGGGCATCCATCACCTGTGCTACTATTCTCACCTCTCACACCCCCTTGGCCTGGGCAGCAAGGTTCTGGAGGAGCTCTGAGTTGGGGCAGGGGCAGGCAAACAGTTTCCAGGGCAGCAGGATGATTAAAATAATGGAGCCCAGGGTAAAGCAGGTACCGAGACCAGAGAACTCCATGTGCTCCTCTTAGTAGCGCCCCAAGGACTAAGACAACCTTGAGTAGCCCTGACACTGGTTTTCCCTTTTACTAGAGCTTCCCTCCCCACCCCACCCCCGCCATTTCTAGTTCTCTTTAGCCTAAGGAAGGTTAAATATAATATTAGTAATATTTTCCCTCTCTCAATAGTTATTGAAATATATAAAACACTGTTACATATACATTTAAAACCGAATCCTCTCTCTTTTCTGCTCCCTGGAGGGAAATGTCTCTAAGGCTAGTCCACTACAGCTGATCACTTGATGTTTTATTTATTGTGAATTCTGCTGTAATTTCCATTTGTAAAGTATTCCTCTCCTGACTACTGAGCTACCATTTCATGTCTGAGGGGACCGCCTCCCTGCAGTCCCAGTTTGCAAACCCAACAAGTGTGTCCTTCTCTGTGGACCACTGTGAAATCCATTAGCGACCATGCCATCATGATTACATGTTGTGATTTTCTTGCCGAGTTAGAAGCTCAGTTGCTTTATGAAAAGGCACGTTATTAGAAGTTGGTACTTAATCTTGCCTAGCTGGATGCATGGTCATTGGAGTAGCAATCTTCAGCAACAGGAAACTTCATATTTCTCAAGTGAGTTTTAGCCGTTTGGGGAAAAAATGGCATGGCAAAAGGACACTAGGTTCATTTTTATGTTCATTTGTAGTCAGGCCAGCTGTGAATCTCAACACACGCTTGGCAGTTAGTGAAAAGCAGAGGTCCACGGGCAGCTTAGATTGCATCATGTCGAGCCCTTTATTTTCTGAGGGTCAAGTCTGTCGTTTCTGGAAAGTGGCCTCCTTGTGGCTGTGCGGCCACTCTGTCCAGCTTGTGGGATTGCCACACAGAAGTCAACAGTTCTGATTTCAAAGGAAAATAGCTGGGAGTGTCCACAAACATTAAACACACCAAGGGTTGAAATGGACACAGACTGCACTGTGACGGCAGTGAGTTCTTAAAGACCAGAGGCTTTCGTTAGAGGGAAGACGGAAAAATGGCCAGAGAACCCATGAGATCACTGTTAAGTCATTGTGTTCTCCTAAGAAGGATTCAAATCCATTGACCAGGAAGCACTGAGAGATGGCCAGCTGCCGCACGTTGCTAAATTTACATGTCAGTGTCAACGCAAGTGAAGGACAGATTTTGAGACAGATTTACTTGCAACAGGAAACAGTAAGCTTAACTCAAGAATAAGGAAAATTCCAGCAGAAATGAAAACAAAGCAAAACAAAACAAAACAACAACAACAACAACAACAACAACAAGGAATCAGAGGATACCACACAGAACTCTATATTCCGAGCCACACCAATAGAAACAATCCAAATAAATGTCAAGAGCACAAGAAAGTAACTGTAACTTATGAGAGGTTAATGCTTTTATGCTTTGGTCATGTGGCAAGCTCGCTTGTGGTTAGAGAAAGAAGACTGGGAAAGGGAGCCAGGGCAGGAGGCTTTTCTAATTCATACTGAGCCAATTACTTAGCATGACCCTAAGCAACTCTCGTGTGGGTTGACCTCGATCGGCCAAATGTATATAGAATATCATTTTGCACTTGAGTGATAAAAGGGGAGGGGTCACAGGGCCCGTGAAATGCACTATGATTTTTTTGGAGTCCCATTATCACCTCCAGAAATTATAGAGAAATGGTCCTTAGAAGAGGCATTCAGACCTGCAAGGGGAGACGCTGTCTTGGTTTGTGCTGGCTTGGTTGTTGCAGCGCAGAATGTTTACTGGGTACGGATTCCTGGCAAAGGTTGTGGGGGATTAAGTAGCCTGCTGATTGGAGAGCAAACAGTTTAATCCTGCTGGAGCACCTGCCATAAAGTGATCCGTGCGTGCTCAGCACGGCTGTAAACCCAGACCCCTGCCCGCTCTATTTTGGGAGCAACCCACCCTAGACATCGTTGCCTTCCTTGATGGGCTACTTTAAGGAAAATTCTTTCCCAATATGACCCAGATGGTCAAGAGACTGTATACTTTGCCCAAGTAGAAATGTCAACAGCATATGCATTTTAGGACCATAAAGACAATGTACCTGCAATTCAATTATCCCTAGCTTTGGAAAAGAGCTCTCAGCTTAACTAACTAACTAGTTTGTCCAGTGAATCTCCCCAACAACCTCCAGAGGTAAGGCTAGTGCTAGTTGCCTTCTCATGTGCTATCAGAGCATCGTGTGAGTACTTGAACTGTAGCCTTTTCGTTCCTCGATGACCTTCCTTCATCCCAGGCTGTTAAATTCTGATCAATCTCCCTCACCTTGTAGAGCCTAATGATATAATCTTCTTTGTTTATGAACCCTTGCTAGGTGTTCCTTGCAGTCCAGGAAGTGGCAGTCTTCTCCTCACCTCCCAATCTCCCGCACTGTAACTATAGTGGAAAGAAGCTTCACTGTGCTTGCACCAGGCAAAGCACAGCTTCTTCCCTCTTGACTCCTTGAGTTTGGCTTTGGGCACACACTCGCTCCAGTCTGTGTCAAGGATGGAAGAAGAAGAAGAAGAAGAAGAAGAAGAAGAAGAAGAAGAAGAAGAAGAAGAAGCTCCTCACATTTCTATTTCCCCTCTGCAGATCCTCTTCTCAATGAGGACTGCCCTTATAGTCCAGAACCCAGGAGGATCCCAAAAAATACTCCACAGCCTTGAGCAGAACTGTCACTGCTGTCCTACTTTGCCTGAGGAGCAGGTGAGCTGCCACTTTTTGTTATCAACTTGGTGAGCTACCTCAGAATGCAGCTAAGAGGTCTCCTTTCAATAAAAGTATAGTGTGGTCTTCCTTCCCACCGGCACCTATTACTGGTTCAGTGCTCCCAACCTTGTTAGATCTAGATGCCAGTGTTTTCTGAATCATCTCTCCACCCACCCTCACATCCCATTGTAACAAATACTTAGATCATTTTCTGTCTCTCCAAGGCCTAGAACTGGCTTTCCCAGTCTCTTTCCCACCTGATTTTTCTGCTGCAGCTCTGTGTCCTTTTCAGTGTCTTTCACAGAGTCCTTTTGAAACTGGGTACCAAGTGTCCATCACTAGGTCTCTCTACCATCTTCATGAACTTCCCCACTCTACACTCCGGGCAAGCACATTGCCTCATTCACTCACCTGACAGTGGCTTACAGCCTGGATCCCAACATTGAAGAAGGACATCATCGCTTCTTCTATATAAACTAAGTAACTTCTCACGCCTACATTCACCGCATCCTAACACAATTGTAAGTCTAGAAAATAGATATTTTACAGAAAATAGATATTTTCTTACAGATATATCTGGATTAAGATTCCCTTCCCTCAGCTGGGTGGTGATGGCACACACCTTTAATCCCAGCACTTGGGAGGCAGAGGCAGGCCGATTTCTGAGTTCGAGGCCAGCCTGGTCTACAGAGTGAATTCCAGGACAGCCAGGACTACCCAGAGAAACCCTGTCTCAAAAAAACCAAAAACCAAAACCAACCAACCAACCAACCAACCAAAACTTCCCTTCCCTCTACTTCTATCAATTCCTTCCCACTTCCTCTCCCACTAAGACCCACCCCTTTCTGTGTCTCACTAGAAAACAAACAGGCTTCTAGGGACAAGTAAGGTAACATAAGATAAGTTAAGATAAGATGAGATAAGATGAGATAAGATGAGATAAGATAGAACCAAACCTACCACATTAAAGTTGGAAGAAGGAAAAAACAGGAAATGTGTGTGTATAACACACACACACAGACACACAGACACACAGACACACAGACACAGACACATACACACACACACAAAGGACATAGAAAGTAAAATGAGAGAAGAAAACAATATATAAATGAAGTCAGATTAAAATAATAAGATAGAGTTAACAACAAGAGGAAAAGCCTCATCACAACACTGTGAGCCAAAAGGATCTTGTTTTCTTAGTGTCTTCTATCCTTTCTGTCTCTTTCTCTGCAGCCTGTTCCAAAGTGTTCCCTGAGCCCTGAGAGGAAGACTTGATGGAGACATCCCTTCTGGTGCTGTTTCAGGCTGTCCCTCTTCCTTCTGCTTCCTCCAGCAATGCCTTTGAGTTAATGCTCTGTTGACCATCTACTGCTGGGCATGCAGCCTTCCCTTAGGAGTGAGACTTCCTTGGAAGAAACTAAATTTCTATTTGCAATTTTGAATTAGGGATGTGGCATGTGACCATGTCTCTGTTTAGCTCTAGGGCCCATATGGTGCAAACCTGGGCAGACCCTGTGCATGCTGCCCCAGTGTCTGTGTGACCATGTGTGCATCAATCCCTGACTTAGAGGGCCTTGTTGTCTTAGTGTCTTCCATTCTTTCTTGCCTTTCTCTGCTGCCTTTTCCAAGTGTTCCCTGAGCCCGGAGGGGAAGACTTGATGGAGACATCCCTTCTGGGGCTGTTCCAAGCTATCCCTCTTTCCTTTCTGCTTAGTGTCTGGCTGAGGGATTCTGTATGTGTTTCCACCATCTGCAGAAGAAAAGTTCTCTGATGGTGCTGAGAAAAAACACTTATCTGTGAATATATCAGAAAGTCATTAGGAGCCATTTTCTAGCCCCCCCTTTTAGAATACTAGTATTTAAATTTCCCCTAGGGTTATATAGGCCCATAGGCTAGTCTTAGGATCTTGGTCACTCAAGCAGTGTCAGAAATGGGTTCCATCTTGTGGAATGATCCTTATGTCAAACCAGTTATTGGATGGTCACTCTTACAATCTTTTTTCCTTTTTTTTAAAAATTTATTTATTTTTTTATTTTCTATATTCTTTGTTTACATTCCAAAGGCTTTCCCCTTTCCCAGTTCCCCCCCTCATCATATGTCCCATAAGTCCTCTTCCCCCTTATTCCCTAATCCCCCCCGCCCCCCACCTACCACCATTATACTAGCCTATCTTGCAGGCCAGACGCCATTGTAGATAAGAGAGGTAGTGACTGGGTTTCGGTTTCTGGTTCTCCTGTAATAGCATGCAGAGCACTTTCCTGTACCAAAGACGCTAGAACATAGGGGCGAAGGCACTATGTAGGCAACAGCCCAGCTTTTCAATGTTGTGTAGCTGTTTTCTTCAGCAGTGATATCAATTTGTGGAGAACAACCTACACATAGTCTTGACAATAACCTGGGTTGCCTGGGGATTCCCAGGGAATCCCCTAGACTAATAACCCAGTTTTAATTCTTTCCCAATACTGGAAGCTTCATTTGGGGTCAAGATCTGGCCAGTTGGGACTCTGCCCTCCCTGTTAGTTGGCAGTGTCATCCAGACCACCTTCATATATGTATCTATTTTAGGAAGCTTCTACTGTACTAGGTTTCCATACTACCTTCCAAATGCTCCTTAAGTTTAACTCTGTCTCCCTGCATTTCCCCTTCCTCTTCTCCTTTTCCTCTTCATTTGATCCTCCCAGTTTAGCCCCCCTCTCCATCTATAACTATCTATCTTAGTGTTGCATGTAATTCTTTTTTTTTTAAAGAAAAAAAACTTGCTATTAGGTTTCCCAGGACCTCTGCCCACGCTCCTGCCTCTCCCGGCTTAGCTCCGTGATGGGCTGAGGTCAGCCCCTCTGCCAGTTTCTCTTTTGCTCCTCCTGGCTTAACTTCACCAAGCCTCCAGCTTCTATCTCTACCCATCTTTGCTCCAAGGAATGAAAAACACTCAGACACTTTTATTACTTTAAATTTTGCCTACTAGCACAATTGTTGGGCACAGAATCTCCTGCCCTGAATTTATCAACCAACCTGTATCAGCCAGTCTCTGCAGACCTCCTTGGCTATCCACTGGTGTTGGAGGCTGCTGGTTCTAGCTTCCCCAAGATGTTCCTTCATAGCTGTGTGCTTCTTGTTCTAAAGTCTGGCTAAAAAGCCCCTTCTCTTTTCCTGCATCTTCTTTTTCCTCCTGGGACCCTGAAGTCCCACCTGTCCCTTCGTCCCAGCAATTGGTTCCTGGCTTCTATTATTGATCAAATCAAGAACCAAATGGGGAAACAGATTTTAGTATCAGCACTTCCCCCTACATCTTAGGGTTTTACTGCTGTGAACCGACACCATTACCAAGGCAAATCTTGTAAAGGACAACATTTAATTGGGTGTGGCTTACAGATTCAGGGGTTCAGTCCATTATCATCAAGGCGAGAACATGGTAGCATCCAGGCAGGCATGGTACAGGAAGAGCTGAGGAATAGTGCCACTCCCTGGACCAAGCATATGCAAACCATCATACTATTCTATTTCTGTTTCCTAGAGAGTTCTATTTGCCTCCTCTCTTCCTCTACATCTAACTTTTGGGGTTCTATGAATTATAGTGTGGTTATCACTGATTTAACAGACAACATTCATATTTAAGCAAATGCATACCACATTTGTTTATTTGTCCTTTATTTTCTCTTTCTTTCTCTCTCTCTCTCTCTCTCTCTCTCTCGCTCTCTTTCTTTGTTTTTTTGTTTGTTTGTTTGTTTCTGGTGTGTAAGCTTTAATAAAAAACAGACACTGTGAGCAGAGAAATAGGTAAATTCAAAGGGGATGGGGATATACCCCCACTGAGGAATAGGGCCTTTTTATATCAATTAGGAGGAGTTACCTAGGCTTGCAGCTTTGGCCATCTAGGTCCGGTTTACCTCATGCTGGCTGTTTTCCCTCTGGTTCCATCATTTAACTGTGAATTTCATGATTTCTTTTCTTTAATGGTTCAGTAATTGTATCACATTGTTTAAACATTCTTGTGTTGATGGATATCTAGGTTTTTTCCAATTTCCCGCTATTATGCATACAGTAATAATGAACATGGTTGAGCCAGTATCTCTGTGAGAGGATAAATTAACCTTTGGGCATATACATCAGAGTAGTATAGCTAGAGCTTGAGCTCTTAGAACAATCCCTTCCTTCCTGAGGAACCACCCCAATGATTTTCACAGTAACTGTATGAATTTGCAGTTGCATTAGCAATGTATGAGGATTCCCTTTACTGAACATCCTTGCAAGTACGAGATGTCAATTCTGACAGGTATAAGATGAAATTTCAAAGTAGTTTGGATTTTCATTTCCCTAATGACTAAGAATGTTGAACATTTTAAAACAATCTCAAATATTTGAGCTTCCCCTTTTGAGATTTCTCAAAGAACCATTGGTTCTTTGCATTGTTTTTATTTCTGTTTTATTGTTTTAGCTCTTAGTTTGATTATTTCCTGCCACCTTCCTCTTTTGGGTATGATTTTTTATCTTTGTTGTAGAGTTTTTATGTGTGTTGTTAAGCAACTAATATGAGATATACCCTTTTTATGTAAGCACTTAATTCTATGAGCTTGTTTCCTCGAACTGATTTCATTAAGTTGTAAAAATTTGGGCATGTTGCATATTCATTTTTGTTCAATACTAGAAAGTCTTTAATAACTGTCTTCATTTTTGTCTTGACTACTTTTTCACTCAGCAGTGACTTGTTCAGTTCATAAGTTTACAGACTTTTTGTTGTTAATATTTAGTTTTAATCCCTGGTCAGAGAAGATGCAGGGTATTATTTCAATTTGTTTGTATCTGTTGAGATTTACTTTGTTTTTGAGTATATGGTTAATTTTGGAGAAAGTCCCGTGAGATGCTGAAAAGAAGGTATATCCTTTTGTTTTTGGGTGAAATGTTCTGTAAATATTTGTTTGATTTATAATATCAGTTAGCATCAGCATTTATCTGTTTTGTTTTTGACTGGATGACTTGTCTGTTTGTGAGACTGGGGCTCCGAAGTCTTTTGCTATCAATGTATGATTAAAGCTATTTAACTTGAGTGCCCTTGTTTTAGTACTTTAAGAATTGCAATGTTCTCTTAGTGGCCTTTTCCTTTGATGAGTAGAGAATGGCCTTCTCTGTATCTTCTGGTTAGTTTGTTTTGAAATCTATTTTGTGAGATATTAAAACGACTATACTAATATTTGTCTTAGGTTGATTCAAAATACCATTTTCATCCTTTTATCTTCAGATGTTTCCTATTCTTGAGGTGTGTTTATTGATTTTGTTTTTGCATCCTTACTGGTAGTTTGTGTCATTTTATTTGGGGGAAATTAGAGCATTGATATATATATATGTGTGTGTGTATGTGTGTGTGTGTGTGTGTGTGTGTGTGTAGGCAATTTTTGTTGTTTACAATTATTTTGCTCTTATGATGTGTGTGTGTGTGTGTGTGTGTGTGTGTGTGTGTGTGTGTGTGTGTGCATGTGTGTTTGTCTCCTCTTTTCTTTTGCTGGGTTGAAATCATATTTTTCTTGTGTTATTTAGGTTTCAGTTTTTCTTTTAGTGACTTCTTTTTTGTTGGATTTGTAGACAGCCGACACTTATATTTGGTTTTAATATGTCTTATTAATGTCTCATTTTCTCCATTTAATATTATTAAAAATTTCACTGGTATGGTGGTTTGAATGTGCTTGGCCCAGGGAGTGGCACCAGCAGGAGGTGTGGCCTTGTTGGAGTAAGTGTGGCCTTGTTGGAATAAATATGTCACTGTGGGTGTGGACCATGAGACCATCATTCTGGCTGCCTGGGTGACAGCCTTTTCCTGTTAACCTCTGAAACAAGATGTAGAACTCTCAGCTCCTCTAGCACCATGCCTACCTGGGCACTGCCGTGCTTTCCACCATGATGATAATGGACTTCATCTCAGAACCTGTACATCCAGCCCCAATTAAATGTTGTCCTTTATAAAAGTTGCCTTGGTCATGGTGTCTTTCCACAGTAATTGAGACCCTGATTAAAACAACTCAGTATAGTAGTCTAGACTGACTTCTGTGGTCTGTTGGAGTCTATAGAACACCTGTCTATACCCATATGGCTTATTTAGACATTTTAGGTATTATTCTCATAGGTCTGTGTTCAATTTGTTTCTTTTTCCTCCTGCAGATTTTGATAGTCTTTATTTGTTCTGTACATTTAGTGATTTGATTATTGTGTGACACAGGTGCTTTCTCTTCTGGTCCTGATTATTTGGCATTCTGTATGCTTTTTATATGCTGATATGCATCTTCTTCTTTAGGTTAGGGGAAATTTCTTATATTATTTAGTTGAAAATATTTTCTGTTTCTTTAACTTGTATTTCCTCTCCTTCCTTTACCCCTATTATTCTTAGATTTGGTCTTTTCATAGAGTTCCAGATCACCTTGATGTTTTGTGTAATTTTTTTTAGATAAATATTTTCTTTGACCAAAGTATCTATTTCTTCTATCAGGTCTCCAATGCCTGAGATTCTCTGTTCCATTTCTTGTATTCTTTTGGTGAGGTAGTTTCTGTTCGAGTTCCTCAGTTTTTCATTACTATTTTACCACCTGTTTGGGTTTTCTTTTTTGCTTCTTTTGCCACTTTCATATCTCGGACAATTCTATTCATTTCCTTCAATTATTTCTTTGTGTTTCACAGATTTCTTTAAGAGATTTATTCGTTTTTCCCTTAAAGGACCCTATCATATTCATAAAGGCTGTTTTAATTTGTTTTATTTCTGCTTTGATTATATTGGAAGATTCAAGGTCTATTGTGGCAGAATTGTACCTTAGGGAGACATATTGTCCCAGCAGGTATTGATTTTCATGATGCCATTTAGGCACCTGGGTTTGGGAAGACTATAATTCCAGGTGTTGATATATGCTTGTCTTTATTGGGTGGGTGTTCTGTTGGCCACTTTGGTTGTTAGGAGGGTGTGGTGGATTTGTGTTGCCTAGTTGGAAGTTCTGGGATCGTGAAAAATGTGACCATTAGAGGTTCTGATAAAATGTGTTTCTAGGTATTGGAAGATGAACTTAGGTAGCTTGAATGAGCTAGGTATGTGTGGGGTGCTGAGGGGTTCACTGGAGGGAGAAAAGCAGGGAGGTTCTCTAGGATATGCATAATCCTCTGGAATGGGTGCAGATAGAGGGTGAGGCCAAAGTAAGTGCTCTGCTACAGAGTTTGGGGGTCAGACTGGGGGATTGAACTCAGAGGAGATGAGAGAAATGACGATCTACAGCTAGCCTACCTGCTTCCCTGGATGGTGAGTAATTCTTTTCAACTTGTCCTTCAATTCTCAGGTCCTTGTGGTTTGTTTTGAGGACTCATCTTCATTAGGAGTCTGTGCTACGAGCTTCATGGATGTTTACCTCATTCTTTACGTTTGCATTGTACATTTATCCAAGTTCTTTAAAGTGCAAATGCTGGTTACCTTCAAATAATTTCTAATTTATTGATACAGATATGAATAAATAATAACAGTTTCCAACTATGCATATATTTCTGTGCTATTGTTTGTTTTCTGCCAATGAGAGCCAGAGAGGCAAATTGCCCTGAGGATTCTTGGCTAATGAGTCTTAGCACCCCATGCTTTATGAGCTTCCAGCCAGCAATCATTCTGCGGCAGCATCCTGAGTGTCCTGCAATATGTCTGTTTATTTTGGTTTGGCTCGCTTTTCTACCACTTATTTTGTGTCTGCGAAATGGCCGTGATTTATAACAGAAAATGGGTTATGCAAGTAATATGAAAGTTTTGTTGTTATTTGTTTCTTTTTTCCAATAGAAGGGTGTCTTTGATACTTTGAAGATCACAGACATCAGTGTACCTGGGAGCATTGGATACTCACTTTTCAATGGCAAATGAGACCCATGGCTTGAGTCATGACATGGCTTAGAGAAATAACTCAGAGTGAGATACAGAGTAACTGTTGTGGGGACCACTGTTAGGATAACTTCATGTAACACACACATATACACAGACATGTATAAAATATGTATATTATATACATATTAAATACACACATGTGTATGCGCGTGTGTGTGTGTGCATGTGTGCATGTGTGTGTGTGTGTGTGTGTGTGTGTGTGTGTGTGTGTGTTTGTGTGTATTTTCTTAGGCACATAGCTTAAAAGATCCTATGTAAAGATAATCCATTTATAGTGATCATTTATAGGCTCACAATTCCCATCCTAAACAGGAATCTGTACCCAAAAATATTTTCTTGGTTATATATGATTCTTTCCTTATAACTTCAAAAGATCTTACTGCCTGAGCTAAGGTCTTTTCCATTTGCTTTTTCTTTCAGAAATTCCCAAGTTCCATATAAATAAATAGTTGAAGGAAGGCTGAATAAAGGGAAAAATAAATCGTAGTAGTGATCTTGATAATTTTTACCCATCCTGTGCCAAAGATCTTGGATCATGTCACTGCCACTGACCACCAAAGTAAATGGCTGTAACATTCAAGACTCTTCAATTCACGGCATGAGGATGAACAGTAATAGTGAGTAGATCTCACACAACACTGCAGTGATTCTGAAGCCTCTGACATGTGAGACTCAAAGACAACCAGGATCTCAACAGACCAAAAGTGAATTCTTCACCAATGTTTTCCAAAGCTTTGAACTTCACCTTTATAAATTACTTTGTAAATTTCTATAGGGGACTCATTTCTTTTAGCCCTTCTGGTTTCTTTTTTGATGCTGATGTTGAAATTACTCAGTTTAGTGGCCATGGCTCTTCAAACCATTAGTTCTAGAGTTCTAGTATTTTCTAATAAAAGCATGTGCTTCTCCATCCCTTAGCTCTGAATGTAGGCATGTTACTTGTTTTAGCCTATGTATATTAGCAAATGTGATAGGAGTAAGGCAGTGTTTGTGTGTGTGTGTGTGTGTGTGTGTGTGTGTGTGAGAGAGAGAGAGAGAGAGAGAGAGAGAGAGAGAGAGAGAGTGCGTAAGCATGTGAGCCTGTGAGTGTGAGTGTGTGTGTGGTCACATTTACTCTTTTATAAGGATACCTACTACTCATATCAGATTAGGGGCTTAATCTACTCAGTGTGAGTTCCTAAAACTATATTAGTGATGCTAGTTTTTATGAGGTCCATTCTGGTTACTAATAATCAGGAACCCATGAATTTTTTGGAGAAGACAATTGTGTCTGTAATCCTGGCACTTTTAAGGGAGCTCTAGAGCAGTTTTCTATTCAGTCTGCTCATACAACCACAATCTAAAACTTCATCCCACACTCTTTCAAAGAGAAGGCGCACACATCCACCTTTCTTCTCTTTTCTTCTCGTTCTCCTTCTCCAGCTCATCTCTGCATCCTCCTTTCCTCTCTCTCCCCTTTCATTTCCTTCTTTACATTTCTTTCTACTTCTATTTCTTCTACCACTTCTTTTCTTCATCACCATCAGATGATGTATTGTTTTTATTGTTGTATTGTATTTCATTGTTTACATCATGTGTTGTTTGCCCATCTCTGCTCTGGATATTTAACTTGTGAATAGGCATATTTCTTCATTAACAGAAAAGAAAGTTGGGGTTCATGCTTGTTGATTGACTTTTCTAAAGATATCCTTTTTTGAGATACCGAGCTTTACAATTTCCTGTCCCCCAAACAAAATTCTATTTCACCAAATAATTCATTTTTAAAAGGCTTTGTTCATAAGGGTTCCAGGGACTCCAAAAATGGTATTCTCTCACTTCTGCTCTTTTTATTCCTGTGGGAGGAGTTCAGTAAAGCATCAGTAAGAGATTGTGCTGGGACTTGATCCATGCCTTTCAAAAGTTTACCCAAAGGGTTAAAAAATAGAAAGAGTTTTTAGAGCAAGGGAAGGAACCTTTTCCCAGTAAATCTGATGATATGCCTGTAATTAAGTCAAATAGGTTAAAGGCTTGTTATGCTAGCATTAACACGTAATTCATCCATTGAATTACAATGAGATTCATGTAAGGATTACACGTAAAATTCCATGTAATGAGATGTATTCATCATCAAAAGCTTTTTGCCCTTTAAGAAAATGTTACAATAATTATCCCATGAACGTGCAAAGTCAATAGAGGTGAAAATGCATGTCTTTTTATACCATCATTGTGATTGTATTTATATTGGCAAGGCCTAACCCTGCTGACATTTAACTTTCCAGGAAAGAACGTGGGCTGCTCCAGCTCTCTGCTCGGCTCACCCCGGCCTCCTGGGCCATCGAGAGATGCCCTTTGCCCTCCCGCTCATCTCTTCCACTGGAGACACAGACACCAGAATCTTGTTTCCCAACTTACAAAACAGATAAGTTAACATGTGATTACTTACTTGGCAAAAGGATTCACTGGAGACTTCCTTTAAGACTCTTCCCTTAAAAAAAAAGTCTAGCTTTTCTTAAAGTGAAGACTCAGCAGTATTTAATTCAAAGATTATTATGAATCTAATGTAAGTTAATCCAAAATGACTATGAATGTGTGTATTTTAGATTTATCAGTAAAACACATTGGACCCCTTAGAGGATATGAATATAGAATTCAGTGATTTAAAGTAGAAGTGAGTTTGGGGAAAGATACAAAATAGATAATTATTTAAAGAGCTAGGCTGGAGAAAGACAGTAATATATGTTTTTTTCCTCATGTGTGTATATAACATGCAGGAAAGTAAAAAGAAATCATGGGGTGAGGCAAGAGAGGGGACTAGCAGGATGCAGGAGGAGGAGGAAGAGGAGGAGGAGGAGGAGGAGGAGGAGGAGGAGGAGGAGGAGGAGGAGGGGAGGTTAATATACAAGTCCACAGAAAGAGAAAGAGCACCAAGCATGTTGGTAAAGCCTCAAGGAATCATGTTACTTTATATTTTCTTACAATTATACAAATTAAATATTAGTGTATAGTGTGTGTGTGTGTGTGTGTGTGTGTGTGTGTGTGTGTGTGTTTTGATTTGAGTATGCATAGCCCAGGGAATGGCACTATTTGGAGGTGTAGCTTTATTGGAGTAGGTGTGCCACTGTGGGCTTGGGCTTTGAAAATCCTCACCCTAGCTGCCTGGAATCAAGCCTTCTCCTAGTGTTCTTCAGATGAAGATGTAGAACTCTCAGCTGCTCCTGCGCCAGGCCTGCCCAGTGATGCCATGCTCCTACCATGATGATAATGGACTGAACCTCTGAACCTATAAGCCAGCCTCAATTAAATGATGTCCTTATGAGTTGCCTTGATCACTGTATCTGTTCACAACAGTAACACCCTAACTAGAACAGTGTATATTACTTGAAATTACTTGAATTTATTCTACTTGAGCTAACAGTGTTCCCCACAAAAGGCATAGACTATTTAACAAAAACTCTAGAACCAGGTGTGGGAAACCTCTGTTTGAGTGGTTGATCAGGGTAGTGCAAATGACTCCCAAAATAGCCTCTCTTGGTTAGCTCTCAGCGGGTGCGGGTGAGTTGCCATTTCTGAAGACAGCACATACTTCACACATAGGACTTGGAAGGTTTGAACCTGAAGGCTTCCTTGCTGTGGTCTAACTTTTACAGTACCAGAGAGTGCGATTAAGCTGTCAAGGTCAGGATACAATCAATAGTTCTATCCAGCTGTGATGCCTATTAACTATAACAATAACCAGCATGGCAAGATATCCCTAAAAGTTCAATACCTGCATCCATATCTTGGCATAACCTATCATGTGTAATTGAAGTTAAGGTCCACTCAATAAAGAAGTCACACCTTGTACTAGAAACCCAACCAACTCTTCAAGGCGAGTAGATAATGAATATGAGAAGAGAAGATACTACCATTACTTTACTATCCAGCATAATTCCTAAATGCATTCTAAAAAAAATCCTTATACTTACAAATAAATGCAGTTTTCACCCCTCATTAAGGAAGCTTATGTTTGTTTGTTTGCTTGCTTCAACAAATGGGAACCATTACTGAAAGTCACAACAGGTCATTATGCAGAGATTACCAGTCAGTGTGGAGCTCTCCCTAACAGTCACATCTACAACTCCCGAACCTAGGACTCAGAGAAGATCATGGAAGAAGGAGAAGAAAGATTGCAAAAGCCCAGGGGATCAGAAGTCTGCAGTGAGAAATGACAGGAAAAACTTGTGCTTCTGAGAAATGACAGGAAAAACTATATCCATGATACCTCAAAAATAAGACTGTCTAAACAAGACCTGAAAAATGACAAGATCAGTCGATGGGAGGGAGACATCTCATGGAGTCCCACTGCAAACCAAAGAACTAAAGGCAACTAAGGATTGTTGGGAAATGGGAAAATGGGTCAACCTGAAACACCTGAGCCACACAGAAAGGGCTGTGCAGGCTGCACATATGTATTTATGCAAATCAGTATCTGTATATATAACAATAATTTTAAAATGAGGTTGTTAATTTGAGAAGGAATAAGGAGGAAAGCACGGGGGCTAAAGAAGGCATATCTGGGAGGGGTTAGAGGGAGGAAAGGGAAATAGGAAATGGTGTGTTTTAATTAAATATTTTAATAAATAAAAATGATCTGGGCTATATAAACAAAGGATTGTGATCCAGGCATGGGAATGGGTTCTTGATGTATGTCCAAAGTTATGGAAAAAAGATACCAAAGCAATGTCACATAATGATCTTTGAATAAGAATTTTGCTTTTTTTTTTAAAGGATCTATAACTATATCCACTATGTCGAGTATGTTTTCTAAATTCTGCTTTTGTGTTTTGTAAAAGAGAAGATCAAAGATGTAGGTATGAATATGTTAAATGAATATTTTAAAACCTGAACTTAATAACTTTGAGATAGATGGCTGGGTAAAATTATTTTTCCTTTTGAAAATTTATATTTTAATAGCAACTTAATTAGTTATATATTTATTTTTATTCTTTGAGTATTTCATATCATTATCATATTCTTCCTTAATGTTAGCAACCACATGAAGGGGATCAATTTGTCAAGACTCATCAATATCTCCCATGAATAAAGTGGCAGACGCAGCTGGGTAACTTAGATTTTCTTTGAATGAGTTTAGGCAAGATTTGTCTGTTTAAGTAAAAATAAAAAATTCTGGCAATCCTCTGTAAATATGTAAAATATCTCACATCGGGAAAATAGCCATGAGAAAGATTTGGTTTTAAATGAAATGCTATTGCAAACTTGCTTTCTTTAGAACCTTTACTGTGGTGTTTAATATACAAAAATAATATCATGTGATTAGGCTTTCTGTCTGTGTTCCACTAGTGCGTCCAAGACCAGAAGAGGGAGTCCCCTGGAACTTCCAGAAAACTCTTGAGGAGCAGACAGTGCTCTTAACCAGCAAGCCATCTCCAACCCTTTAGAGAACATCATTTGAAGGATTAGAATGTAAGTTTACATTATGTATATCATTAGTGTGGTGTGTCATGTGATTTTTTTGTGTGGTTCAGTGAAGGTTTGTTTTGTTTCTGTTTCTTTTTTGTTATTGTTGTTGTTACTGAGATTAAAATTATCAGGACTAAGTTTCCCAGTGTTATTCTGTGCTGCATAATTTCTCTTGTGTAACAGAGATGTTTTAAAAATATTTTTATTTTGCATATGTACAAGTTGCTGGGTAAGCCTATAACTTGTCTATTATGAACAATGTGGCAAAGATATATAAAACAACTTATTTTTGAAAATAAAAATTTTAGTTGAAACTTTACCACTTCTTCCATGACAATTTAGTCAACATTTCCTCATCCATACATTGACATTTCTGTGATTTATTCATCCAGAAAATAGTTATTTTTATAGCTATGGGTCAGACATTTTCTTGGCCAACGAGGAATATAAAGATGAAAAATGAGTCATATAACCTCCACTTCATTTTTTTTACAATATAATAATAGAAAAAAATTTAATGTTAAAATATCTTAAAATGCAATGAATTTATGAAACAGGTTCATATAGATGGTGTGGCATTTTAGAGGAAAGGAAAGTGCACATCTAGTTTCCTAGGATACACGCAAATTTTTATGAAGAATCTGGAATGCGAACTTAAAAGGGTGAGTTCCTCGGGGCGTTTACTGTAAGATTGTGTCTTCTTAGAACATATGAAGTTATACACATGAAGTTTACTACAATACCAATAGATATTCTACTGTAAAATAAGGGAAAGCTCATGAGGTCTTGGCTGTAGTCAAAGAACCACAAACAACTGAGGAAATTGAATAGTTGGTCACTGGGTGTTAGGGGAAAAAAAATCTTCCTCTGGAAAGAACATGCCAGTTGGTAATCCAATCCAACATCAAAATGGTCTGCTATTATATAAACTGAGGTTGTACTTATTTATGTACTTAATAACTCTCTGTGTCTGTCTCTTTCTGTCTCTCTCTCTGTCTCTCTCTGTCTCTCTGTCTCTCTCTCTCTCTTTCTCTCTCACACACACACACATACACACACGCACACGCACACACACACAGAGACAGAGACAGACACACACACACACACACACACACACACACACACAGAGAGAGAGAGAGAGAGAGAGAGAGAGAGAGAGAGAGAGAGAGAGAGAGAGACAACTTTCAAATTAGCCAAGTGGGTACATGGGAGAGTTTGGAAGGAGAAAGGGGCTTAGGGAAATGATGTAATTGTACTATAATCTCACTTTTTAAAAAAAAAAAAAAAAGACGACTGGATTCTGTGAATAGACAGGAAAAGCATACCCCACTAGAAAAACAAAGTTGTAGAAATGACTCAAAGGTTATGAAAACTGATAGCATTCTTGGGAAATGGTGATGAGTTTAGTTTTCTTGTGCTGGCAAATACTGGGAGCTGTTAAATATCCTAAAAAAGCTTCAAGCAGCTGGTCATGTATGCCCACAGTCCGAAGAGAGGAGTGAGCGTGTGTGTGCTAGGTTTATCCCACATTCTGTGTTTATATTGCTCAGGATTGCTGGACCCAATCCCACCTAAGATTGAGGGGACTCTTCCTCCATCAGTTAATACGATCAAGACAATCCCACCTAGGCAGGACAAGAGACCTGTCTCTCCTGTGATTCTAGATTGAGTCCACATCACAATTATAGTTAAGTGTTGCAAGACCCTTATCAATAACTGAGAAATTATATAGAGACAAAGTAAGGGGGATTTTAGATGACTTAAGCATCACTGCTAATCTGTGTCTATACTGTTATTTATCTCTAGAGCACTAGTCCGAAGGCAAGAGAATGCTCATTTCTTCTTAAGTGCACATGGAGGATTCACTAAGGTAGATTACATTCCACCCCAAGAAACTATGTATTATACCGAAATCAGGAAACCTATAAAAGTATATTTTTAGATTTACTTGAATTAAACTGGGCACTAGACTCATAAATTTATTTGAAAAATGCAAATATCAAAAAATCAAAGTATTTAACTCTAAAGTCAGTGAGATGGCTGAGCAGGTAAAGGCACTGACTGCTGAGTCTGGCAACCTGAGTTTGATTCCTTGGGATCCACCTCATGGAAGGAAAGAAGCAACTTTGGCAAGCATTGTCTGATGTCCACATATGCACCATATATGATCTATGTATGAACGCATGCATAGGTGTGCACACATACACAAGAATAAATAAATGTAAATATTTTCAAAGCATGTAATTCTATATAGGTTGTGAATGAAAGGCAAAAGTCTCTAGTTAAAAATGTATATTTAATCGAAATGCAGCAGACATGGGACAGGTAGAAAATAGCTCTTGAATGCTCCTTTAAAATTTTAAATATTTTAGTGTGTGTATGTGTGTGTGTGTGTGTGTGTGTGTGTGTGTGTGCATGCACGCACACACATATGCATGTGTACTCATGCCACGGAGTGCATTGGAGCTCAGAAGACAGCAGTGGGAGTAGGTTTGCTTCTACAATATTATAGTGAATTAAGGCAGGTCATCAGGCTTGGTAGAAAGCATAGTACTTTGAGCCCCGATGTCCTCTTTGTTTTTATCTTCTTTTCTCTTTTGTATTTTGCCTTCTCCCACCCAATTTCCCTGCTGCTTGTTTTTCCCTCTCATGTTCAGTGTACGTTCTGTCTCTTTCACCTAGTCTGTATGTTGCTTCCTTGGCTGTGTTGAATCCATGTCCGAGCTTAATGACAACATGCTTCAGCTTTGCTGTTGTTCTGTGTTGTTTACCTTTCTTTGAGGGTCCTTCTGTGCTGCTTCTTACTCTGCTGAAGTTATCCAGCTCATCTTTCATGGTGTTCCCCCTTAACATTCCATCTTTAACATATTAATCAGTCATTGTAAATCACCTTTCCGATCATTCTATTATCTTTCTCACATGTAAGTCTGGTTCAGACAATTGTGAATATCACCCCCAACCCCATCTCTTTAAGTTCTTTCTTTTTCTGTTAGAAAGCAGTTGTACGTAATGGTAAAGATGGAGATGGATACTTTTATGCTTTTAAGACACTCTTTATTGTCTGCTAGCTCATTATATAAAGTGGTTTGTGTTAATATAATTAAGAGTTGGGCTCATTCTGAAGATCTATTTTTCTAAACTGAAACTGATGTCACCCTACGGCCCCTTGCCTCAATCTCTTTAATAAACAGTTTCAAACTGAAGTTCACTGACATTTAAAAACACTTTGAGTCCTGGTGTAAAACTGTGTGTAATGTGGGGGGAAATGAAATTATGTGACTTTCACAGATGCCTTGAAGAAGCCCATGGATAAAAACGTAATCAGCAGCAGCCTGGGATTTGGAGATTGAAAAACACTCACTATACTGTCCTCACCATTACCATCTTGTTCTAGCAAATGCTGTAATCTTGGATTAAAACAGGGATTTTGCCAGATTCTATTAAACGTGAGAACCAAAAATGAATTAACAAATAAAGAGGCCCATGGAGCTTCTAGTACAAATTTCAGGGAGAGCATGAGCACCTTACTCATTAAGTGCAAAAATAAGTATATAAATAAGTGGCCTGTTGCCATGGGGGGGGGTTACAGCTACTTATCACTTGCTTATCTGAAGGACAGGTAGGAGTTGATCCAAAAGCAGCAGCAGAAGTGATGACTCATCCTGGGAATCTTTCAGAAGATAAAAGTTAATAGCGTTGGCCCCAGAGCTCAAGAAATGTCTCTATTTTGTAATGAAGCCAATAAAAAAATATGATGGCCTTTATAAAAACATGTCACTCTGAAAGTAAGTTAGATAGTATAGTATTTAAATTTAGCAGAATTATTTTCATTTCTTAAAATGCCCTTTCTTTTGCACGCTGTCAACTGTTAATCATTATTTACTTTATTCTGTGAGGGACGTAATATTACTTCTCTATGAGCACCTTTCCGTTTCTAATTGTCTATTACAACTTACTATTATTTTTAAGAAGCCACCCCAAGAAATAGAATGAATCACTTGGTACCAAATCAATAGAGCCTTTCTATTATGTGAGGGACAACCATGGGGATGCACTCCTGTTTGGGGCTGAATTGTGTGCCCACCATGTACATACTAAATTCCTAATTCATACTACTTTAGAAGGTGACTATTTGGGGAGATAGGTTTATCTGGGAAGTTATTCAGTGATTGAGGTAACTTGTGTTGTCCTTGTTCCACAAGGACTAGTGTTTTTCAGGAGAGGAGGACACAGAGGCAGAGATAGAAGGACACATGAAGAATAAAAGTAAAGATGGTCACTGGCCTGCCCATGAGTGCTCCCGCCTCAGGAGAGAGGAATTCACTGCTACCTCAAGCTTGGAGTTTTGTACTTGAGAATTTTGACCAAGAAATTATGTTACTGTTTAAACCACCTGCACAGTAGTATTTTGCCACAGTCATTGTAGCAAAGAAAATATAGCTTCAGATGCTGTATTGCTAATGTGTGCCATTCAAGGGTTCATTCAAAAAAGGGTAATAAAAATATTGACGATATTGTTGATGTCAAAATGGAGATAAATATATTCCAGTAACCTGTAAGGACAAGGTTATATTTCATGGAGAGCTGTTGAAATTATAATTTCATTAATCTTGTACACTGTTTAAAATGTCAGCCTGCTCATGACACCATTGTAAAGCATTCGGGGAAATATCCTAGTGACTATGAGTGAAGTTAGAGTCCTGATTATGTTCCATGTGTGACTTTTCTCCAAGGTCTCAACTTCTAAGCCCCAGCTTTCCAATATCCAAAATGGAATTATTGTAGACCATTTTGAAGCTGAATAACACACTGGATATACCTCACTCACGTTCTTGGTGAATTGTAAGTTCGGGTACCCAGTGAGTATTGGCTGGCAGCAGCCATCTGGCAAATTAATAGATGCTGAGCAAGTTTTAGCTAGAGTGTTAGAGGTGGTCTCAGGTACATAACAGTCTTGAGTCATCCGACTAGGTTTGTGCCACCACACCACGCCACGCCACGCCATGCCACGCCACGCCACGCCACGCCACACCACACCACATCACACCACACTGAAGTCACACCTCTGTGCCTCTGCTTTTCATGGCACAGTCTAGAAGTAACTCTTAAGGGCAGGCTGCGGGATTGAGATCCTTGACACAGAGATTCATGAGAATTTTTTTTTTCAGAGAAGCAACTTCTATGGAGATCGGCAATATAATGAAAATGATCAAAAGGAGTATATTTAAAACATAATTAAGAAATGCAAGATGTGATTACATTTTTATGTCAGTGGCAGTCACGGTATGCAGTTAGGACAATATGTATCACATCTAAATCAAAGTTTTCATTTTTCTAGAGAGAAAAAAGCTAAACCTTAGCCAATGCTTCGCTGCCGTTGATCCAAGAGTGTGATGGAATCACATGACGGAATGCTGTGCTCTCTGTTGAACAAGATACTGTTGAGGACAGAGAAAATACTCACAAAAGAAAACTTACTCTTACACTTTCTCTCCATTGCACGGGACATGATCTAGGCATGAGCACTGAGCATCTCAATTTAACACTTCATTTTCCGATTTGTTCTGAAATTCATGGCAGAATTTAAGTAACACTTTGGCAGAAATGGCATTTCTCTTCAAGCACTGCAAGCAGGATTTATGAACTGTTTGAATCTCTGCTGCCTTGAAACAGAATCCTTCTCAAGATATTTTCCTCACTGAAGGGAGACAATCCAGGAGCAAGGTGGCCAACTTTACCTTTTTGAACTAGAATTCTGGCTGGTCCGGTATATTAAGCGTTCTGGTTCATTTTACCAGTGTGAGCTGCCGTCACACAGGACAGATGTCGTGACTTAGATGAGGGCTTCCAGAGAATGGCTCAGAGATGAGCACTCAGAGGCCAGGGAGGCCTGGGAGAAATAGTTTAATTGAAAATTGGCAGTAGAAATATTGTCATCCTGGGGAAGGAGTCAGATCTATTAAGCACGGGAGGACATTCAGCGCTTGGAGATACAGAAGCAGTTGGATTAACAACAGATAGTCCATCTTATATAGTGCGAAAATTTTACTTTTTCAAATTGTATTGTGAAAACTGCTTTGCTTACTGCTAAAGCCTTACATTTCAAAACACAATCAGTTAAAAAAATAACCACAGGTGCACCGTAATAGACATACTTTATAGAGAATTCCTAAATTGATACCTTGTATTCCCAAATATCCAAGTCCCTGGATGGTGGGATGGTAGGAGCCCTGCTTTACTCTTGCCTAATGAGTGTGGAATTCTGCTCTCCACAGGTGCCATTACATCAGGCATCTACTATGCTAAGAATAGAATTCCATGGGAAAATCTTTGACCTTGTTGAAACTTGCAATGTCCATTCAGTGGTACTAGAAAGATTATGATGTGTAGACTACAAGGGGACATGTCAGTGCTTCATAAAACTGCTTCAGCAGGGGAGGAAGGAAAGCTGACTTAGTCTTTGGGCTTGCTTGCTTTCTTCCCCTGATGAGGCTAAGGAACAGTTTTATGGTAGGCAATAATCCTGCGACTGGAGAGTAAGCAGCCTCGATTCTCTGGACATCAGTGAGGAAGTCTTAACCACAATCCCCATTAATCATATCCCAGTGCTTTGAATGCTGGAGGGACTCTTCCCACATCAAGACACCAGGCGTTTTCTTCTGTCTGCCTCTGTCACAGCCAATCACAGCTCAGATTTTACTACCTTAGCCCCTGTGGTAAGTGTAGCTCTCCTTTGCTGCAAATTTCCAGAGAGATTCATGGAACCCTGGAGTTTGCCAATAGTGTCATAGTTCATGCTGCTGCTGCTGCTAATGAACATGTTTAGATTGTGTTATCCTTATAACATTGGGGGAAATTATCAGAGCTCTCATCTTTGTTCTTTTTCATCTACTAAATGTCTCTTAAAAGTTTGGTGAAAGGCGGGGATGGGAACATGTGCCTATCATTCCAGTATTCAGGGAGCTTAAGTAGGAGGACCAAGAATTTAAGACTCACAAGTTATATAAGGAGGGAAAGAGAAAGGGAGCGGGGATAGGGAAAGAGGAGAGAGAGGAGAGAGAGAGGAGGGAGAAGACTGGAAAGAAGAAGGAAGGAAGGAAGGAAGGAAGGAAGGAAGGAAGGAAGGAAGAAAGGAAGGAAAATGGAAGGAAAGAAGGAAAGAAAGAAGGAAGGAAGGAGGGAAAATGGAAGGGAAGAAGGAAGGAAAGAAGGAAGGAAAGAAGGAAGGAAGGAAGGAAGGAAGGAAGGAAGGAAGGAAGGAAGGAAGGAAGGAGAGGCCCTGTATTTTCTTTCTTTCAGGTGACGATAAAGGTTTTCTATTCTGGGTTCATTTTCCTGGCATCATTGAATAACTATAGCTTACATTTTTTGCTTCTGGGCTGTCAATGACAAATGAAGACAAGTTAAAACTTTTGTTTAAAAGTTGTACATTCCCATGTTAATATCCCCCTTTCACAGAAATGCAGCATTTTATGGATTTAAAAAATCAGCTTGTTTTTTTTTTTAATAAAATTTCCTCCTTAATTCTCTTTGATTGCTAAGCTATGTAAGTCAGCCAGGAGATAACCAAGCATTAACCTGTGTTGCCTCTTGTTTTCTTATCTACCCGTGAAATCCCAAGAGTTTACCAAGTGCATTAAGTGGAGTACCAGTCTTTACATTGTTTCTATTAAGCCACATATTTGGAGTATCTGTCTAAAACTATTTGATCAGTTATAAAATATTAGCTTCTGCACTGTGACAACTGTTTCAACATATGAACAAGTGTTCTTGGTGAACAATGAGACTCTTTTCTGGGAAGCACAGATAGCTTAGCAACCAAGTTTTTCAATAGTTAGTTTTTATGCCATCATAGTTACTGACATGGATCACCATTATAAAAAAAATTACAAAATCTAGAAATGTAATTCTTTAGCCTTTCCATTTACATATTCTTGTAATTATGGCTCCTCAAATTAAATAAAAATCACTCAGGTGATTGCTAAGATCATTATATTACACTGCCTCCACAAACATCCATCCTCGATGTATATGTGTGAGTCTATGCATTCAGTATACTACCGTTTCGGGGGTCTTCTATAGATTTGGCATACTTTGCTATTTCCTGACTCCTAGGTCTTGTTACCATTGTTCTCTTTATCTGGAAGTTCTCACATCTATCTTTCTGCCATAAAAATCCTGTGCTTTACTTAGTTATAGAATTTATCATTATTGTGCTTATGTTATATGCTAGACACTCTCTTGTTAGGGTGAAGTTTGACTATCTTTTAATACATGAAACTTTGGCAAATTTTGTTTCTCCTTTAAAATGTGTCATGTCTTCGTTTAGCAGTAGTAGCACTGTGTTAGGTTAGATCTTGCTTTTTATATATCAAATACAAGCACATCTCAGGGTTATTCATGAGATTGCTTATCTTCCCATTTCTTCTACTCCAGAAAGCCGAATTACTGAGGATAGAGGTTTGACTTTATTTAGAACATAGGAGGTGGTAGAACACAACACACACACACACATACACACACACACACACACACACACACACCTATGTATATGATATCTATGTATTGATGTATTTATGTATCTATGTGTCTGCCTATCTGTCTATCTATCTATCTATCTATCTATCTATCTATCTATCTATCTTATTTATCTTATCTCTATCTATCTATCTATCTATCTATCTATCTATCTATCATCTATATGATCTATCTGTCTATCTGTCTGAGCTCCTTTAATAAACACTCCTATTGACATAGTTCAACGTGAACTACTCCAGAGATCAGGTCAATATTGTGAGCATTAATTTAATCTATTTTAGAAATTTGTCATGAAAATGTTTCTCTATGTTATACAGCAATTCTAAAAGGCTTAACAACTCACTTTATGCTCTGTGTTCATAGCTAATTTTCTAAACAAGTGAGTTTTATTCATATGAAGATATCCTTGAAAAGAAAAACATTACCCGTGGAAATGTTCTTTGCTTTTTGGAGAAAGAAGTCGAGGCTTTTGTTAGGTCGTGTTATGTAAATGACTCATGCAACTATTAAAGTCAAATGCTTCAATAGGACTGAGAAATTCTTTTGTGATGTTGTTAGATTTAAATTTATTTCAAGAAAGCCATTTTAAAAGAAATACAACGTTAACAAATTCCACAGTTTGAGTACCAGGCTTTAGGGCTTAGTTAATGCTTTCCTCTCATGTAGAAGACAGAGCACCCCAAAACCACACATTTAAAGAGGTTAGCTGCATGTTTCCTTCTTAAGAAAGTGTTTGTAATCATCATGGTTCATAGTCTGACTGCTTAGAACTCCAAGAACTTGAATCATACCTATTGAACTTGAGCTGTGAAGGAAGAAAAAAAATTAAGGAGTTGAAATGTCATTGAATGACAGTATCAACATAACAGAAAAAGTCTGGAGGAATTTTAGAATAATTCAGTAAATAATTCAGTAAAGCATTTACTGGATAACCATTAATACAGGTGGCCCAAATGTTTCGAGTCTGAAGTGTTGTCTGTCCCATGGTTCTAGTTGTCAAACATTTATTTCCCAGCTGGTGGCACTGTATTGGAAAGTCTGTGAAAACATTGGTATATGGGTCAGTAGGGCTGAGCCTCTGAGGATGCCCGTCCACCTCTGTTCCTGCCCGCTCAGCTTTTGTGCTTTAAGATCTGTTGCGGTAGGTAATGAGCTGTCTCTGTTTCAACTCTTTTAGCTGCGAGCTGCCTCTGTTGCCATACCTTTGGCACCAGGGAGGACTTTCTTCTCTGAATCTGAATACAAATAAACCTCTCTTCCCTTAAATTGCTTTGGCTGGCTATTTGGTCACAGTGATGAGAAACACTTGGTAATAGAAAACATCAACAATGAATGCTGAAAATTTCTCATTTCTCAGAAACACAATCTATATAGCATAAAAAATTTTATTTAATAACATTATTAGTGAGGCTTTACAAGTCATGAGTGGAAAAGATTGAAAATTAGTAATCTATTCAAACTATTAATAAACATTTTTTCCAATTTTGTGAATGCATTTAAATCTTGTAAATAATAGATTTTGAGGAATTCTAGTCAAATGTTGTTTTTGCACACCTGTTTTAGAGGTGAAAGTGCTCTAAGACTTTCTTCATTTTGTGTGGGCGTGGGGGTGTTCAGGCTTTTTTAGCTGTCCTTTGAGAACAGCCAAGTATCCGCTATCACCTGTGATAGACCTGATTCTTTCAGTCAATAATCCAGTTTATCCATTGTCTCTGATTCTCACATCTCTCTCTGTAACAGCCCTTGGATTGTGCCACTTAATCCTGTCTGAGTGGCTTTCCAGGAAAGAGAAAACAATTTCATTCTTCCAACAGCCCTGAAAAGACAACGTCTCCTTATTGATGGAAGAAAGGGCTAAAACTTCTCCAAGTGTGAGATGTCCTTTGGAGACCTATAAGAAAATCTGTCCTGGATAGAGAACATTTTCTTTCCAGTTAAGATGCAATTTCAAGAAGTTAGTTCGAAAGTGAGCAAGAGGGATCTGTACTATGACTCTCCAGATATTTTGGAACTACTTCCTGTGCAAGCAGGTGAGGCTAAAGATGGACAATGTTTCCTGGGGGAAATCAGCATGGACTGCAAATGTTCATGACAGTGACCCGGGATCTACTTATCCAGCTACATCCCTGCAGCTCCAGAGCGCTTGTGATTTTTTCGTTCCTCCAAGTATTTTGGGGCAGAGTTTTGGATGGCTAATAATATTGTGCAGCTGGAAATTTCAATTTGGATTGAAGTTAAACAAATACTGGCCATATAAGGGTCTCAACATCTAGAATGTGGATGGGTTTGTTCTATAAATCTATTAAGTGAGATAGTAAATGTTAGGTTAAAAATGTGCATTTAGTGATTTGATAGTGGCAGGCCTTTAAATCCAGCACCCAGGGGGCAGAGAAAGACAGATCTCTGAGTTCAAGGCCAGCCTGAATGATAGAGAAAGTTCCAGGACAGCCAGAGCCACACAGAAAAACTCTGTCTCAAAGCACCAAAAAAAAGTAAGAAAGATAAAAATGTGTATTTGAGGTATTTCAAGATTTGAGGGCAACACAATTTAAGAAGAGAAAAGTCCATATCCATGTGGTGAGTATGGCAGGATCATCGGTGAAGGCAGTGCTGGGGACATGCTTGGCATACAGTATGCCATAACTGTGTGCTCACGGGGATTCATGAGGATATTCTTTCTCCCTCCTTTCTCTGATCATTATTTTCACTTTTTATTCTTCCTTCAGACACAGGTCTATTATTAGTCCCAAGAGAAAGCTATTAGAATTGAAACTTGAAAGAAGACCAATTGTTGTTAGTCCTCAGTTCAAATGTGCAATGGCTAATTGTAAGTGTTAATTTATCTGGGCTATAGTGCATGGCAATTTGGTTGAATATTCTGGATCTGTTAAGTTTTTGTTATAATGAGATTTTCTCTCCACTAGAAGAATTGAGTGAAGTGATTTGTAACCTGTAATGGGGATGGACAGAATGATTGAGACCTTCATGGAGAAAAGACTGGCTTTCCTGGGGCGGGAGGAGATTTTACAAAGCAACCTGCTTTTAGACTTCTAAAAAACGTCAGCTTCTTTCTCAACAGACTTCCTCCAGACTCAGTAACCAATGTTTCCTTTAGCACTTTTCTTCATTACAAGGCTGTACTTATCAGAAACTCAAAATTGTTTACACAGGTCTTTAAAATGACTTTATATATGCACAGCTCTGTGTCTCTGGAAAGCTACCCAAGTAAACAGAGCAATTGATTTAGATTCAAGGGTAGGACTGAGAATCTTAGAACACATCATAGTTTAATCAGATACATTGTCTATCCTCTTTCTCCTGGAGCACCAGATCATTAGATCTAGAGTTTAGGAAGAGCAGAAAAAGAAAACAAAGTCTGAAAGCATAAAGAATTAGTAGAATGTTGTATTTTATCCTTTGTCCATGATGAACATTCTTCCTTTTGTGACAGGCAGAGATCATAACAGACACTCCTACTCTGTGGATGGGGATTTGGTAGGACAAAAGTAACCTGTGATCTACATGCCTTCTGAGTTTGAAGGAGAGCCATATAGGAGGATTGGTAGAGTTAAGCTCCTGGGAAGAGGACAGGCAGTACATGGAGACTCTTCCACATCACTCCAAATGGCTAGGACCTTTGATGAGTGCCTTTGAAATGGGCGGAAGAGAAAGTGCTGGTCACTCTACAGAGTTTCAATACACTTTTATTTTTATAGAAGTGTGAAGTGAGAATAGTCTGCAGGTTGAGGCTTTGGCTGTACCTTAACATGGGCAGAGAGAGCCTTGGGCATGGGGCCAAGCAACTGGGAGCGTAAGCCTGCATGGATATCCTTCAGAAGGACAATTCATCACCACAGCCAATGATGGATATCTTTCTTCTCACAGCAGAGCGTTGAAGCCAGCCTCCTGTCTGCATTCTTACTTGCCATTCAGGGATGCGTCATGCTTGTCCCCGGGACTAGGTTCACTTCCCAAGATGATCCACTCTGAGAAGATAGTGCTTGGATCAGCTTGGAAAGAGATATCTCTGTGTATCAAGACAAATCAGGAAATCAGAAGAGAAATTCAAGAATTAACCCTGTGCTCTAAGAAGTAATCATCTAAAATTGTAATCTCATGATTAAAACTTATGACTTCATAGCCTGGGTGGGTGATGTAGCTGTCTGCTTTCCCTTCTTCTTCTTCTTCTTCTTCTTCTTCTTCTTCTTCTTCTTCTTCTTCTTCTTCTTCTTCTTCTTCTCCTCCTCCTCCTCCTCCTCCTCCTCCTCCTCCTCCTCCTTCCTCCTCATCCTCCTCCTTTTCCTCTTTCTCTTCCTTCTCCTCTTCCTTCTTCATTTAGATATTACCTCAAGTCACATAATTTGTTTCTAATTTTCACTGAAAACTTATAAGGAGGTGAGAGTTCTACATCTTGTTCCAAAGGCTACCAGGAGAAGACTGATTTCCAGGCAGCTAGGGGTTCCCAGAGCCCACCCCCACAGTGGCACACTTCCTCTAACACAGCTACATCTACTCCAACAAGGCCACACCACCTTCTTAGAGCCATTTCCTGGCCTTATCACACCAAGGGTTCCTTATACTTCTTACAGACATCTTTTATCTCCTGCTGTTTTTAGGGGATTTGAAAGTTGAGAGCTATTTCCTGAATTTTGATTCGATTCTGCTGTAGTTTTGAAAGAAGATATGAGTATAAAGTGCAAAACATGATATTAAAATGCTTTTCTCTATGTTTAACATATATGGAAATATGGGTTTACTCCTAAGACATTTGGGAAGTCGTATATTTAAAAAGACTAAAGTGCTACAAATGTGGAACTGAATGTATCAATAAATAAATGATGTGGTGACATATGGCTTGAAGTTAACAGAGCTTCCTTTCCTAGCTCACTCCTTATGGGCTCTATATAATTGGGGGTCATAGGAATACTTTGGGCCAATCAGCTGTTTCATTCAGATCACTGAGTTCCAAACTTGTATGGCAGAGGTTTCATTCTTATAAAACCAAACTAAACTAAACAAAAGAAAAACCACCACTACCTGCCAGGACCTAAAATGTACAGAAATGGAGGTAAGAAACACCCAGGCTCTTACTTCAGAATCCTCTGGACTTGCCAACAGTTCTTGAATTATCCCTTAGTACACAGCTATTGCTGTTCTAGGGACAGACTGCCTTCTATTATGATTCCGTCGAGACCATGTGGGGAGAAACCAGCTCTGCCTGGAGGCAAGCTTCTGAATTGCATAACCAGAACCTAAGTATAGTAACCCAGGTTTCCAGGAAACAAACCTCAACTAGAGGAAATAATGGGCAATGGTTTTCTTTGAAAGCAGCTTGCAACTTCCTTGACTTAAAAGTTTTCTTCAAAGTATCACAAACCACTGAGTATTTTCAGAGTATAGAGGAGCAAGATTTTCACATATGTGTGTGTGTGTGTGTGTGTGTGTGTGTATACACACACATATGTGTGTGTGTGTATATATATATATATACATATATATATATATATATATATATATATATATATATATTCCAGAAATCAAGCATGAATGTTACATTGTGGCCCTTAGGTTTTCCCTGCACATCAAAGTTCCCTACAGAGAATCAGTGTGATATTTTCTTGAATCAGACTGGGGCCTTTTCGGTGTTTACATTTGCACTGTTTAACCATACTGGGAAATCCCACCATCTATTTAATGTGCGTTTCTTTAAGTGCTGCTGCAGCGTGATTGCAGTCCAATTGGTTTACAATCAGTAACACACCATTTGGGAGTCAGCAACCCACTGTTAATAAACTGTGTACAGCCTCCCTGCTCTGGAGATGCAGTCACCCTTTGCAGTTAATGTATACCATGGTTGTTCTTGTTTTGAGTAAGCAGTACATTAAGAAGAAAGGCTAAGTTTGTACTGAGTGATGAATTATGTGTTTTGACTAGTAATCTGAAATCTGTAGGAGTTTCCATTTTTTTTTCATGAAAGCTGTGACTAAAACATATCTTACAGATAAAGGTCATTAGACTTGAAAGGAAAGCAGAAACCAATCACATTCTTAGGAAAGATTGCAGATAATAAGCAAATGCATTGCCTGGCTGCTTAGTAAACACGTGATTAGCTATGGGATTGCTACTAATTTATAGAGTGATATCGAAAAGCTAAGATGTGGGATGGAGTATATGTGTTGGTGATAATATTATACAGGTGCAGGTCAGTTATGCATTGCCGACCTGCAGACACAGCCAATGCTATAAAGACAATGATCTCCAAAACTGTATTAAGAAACTTGACTCAGTGAGCCCATGGATTCTTCATAAGAACTAAATTATGAAAATAGATTACAGCCATGATTGTCCCTTCACTAAGTGTAGACAGCCACCACACATAAAGCCTAACCTTCTTTTCACTAATGGAATAAGGGAGTTTTGTACTGATGTATTGATGGCATTATCACATGTATTGAGGAAAACCCTAAAACCCACTCACCCTAAAACAGGGTGGTAAAAGGAAGGAAGAGAAAGGTAAGGGACAATATTGGTGTCTGAGTGGTCATAGCTCTAAGGTGCTGAGATCGGCTATGAAGTAATCTCCATCACTGCTGGATTTGAAGTAGAGGGGGACCTAGAAAATAGAAAAGTGCTATCTGCTTTGTTACTGATAACATAAACATATCAGTCTAAAGATAAACATATATGTGCATGCCATGCTGAACTAAGCATACACATAGGCACACAGACACACACAGTACAAATATGTAAGTTGGGTTGAAAAGGAACACAAACAAATGAGAAATCACAGTGTTTGGTAGCTTCCAGAAAAAGAAAGCCTTGGACAAATCCACAGAAAGAAAGATTCTGGTGGGCTTGACATTGAATTGGATGAACTTGCAGTGTTTGGTAGCTTTCCTCAGAATGTCGCTTTGAGTTTGTGTCCCCTACAGCTGAGTGATTCATCATATTTATAGTGAAATACTTTCACGGTCTGGAGTCCACTGACTTGGAAACATGCTAGCACATACTTTATTAGTCAGACCAGGTTTAGGGCATGAAAGTCAGACTGGAACACTATTAACCTGGAGATTACAAAAATAACAAAAGGCCAGAGTGCCAGAGTTTGACCTTGATGGATGCAGACTAACATTTCAGTGCACCGGATAGCCCATGACTCTCTGTACCTGATCTCATGAGAACCTTTGCCTGGGTCTGATCTTGTCTGATCTAGTAGATAAGGGAGAAACCAAGGCTGGGATTCAGCATTTCCAAGGGCAACAGTGTCCGCCTCTATGCGTCTTTCAGATGCAGCTCATGTAACAGAAGAATGTAGTTGATGTTCACTAGTAGATGCCTTGAATCATAACCAAATAGTTTTTCATTAATTAGGACCCTTTTGGTTACCATGGCAGAAGAAAACAAGAGATTAGATATTATTACAGATACAGAAATGCTAAGGTCAAGAAATAAGTATACAAGTATAACACTGGAATGTTAAGGCAGCTCGTTAACTCCCTCCCCTCTCCTCTTCTTCCTGCTTCCTTCTCTTTCTCTCCCCTGTCTACTCTCCTCTCTCTCTAATCAGTGGTATAAAGCACGGTTGTCCTACAACTGAGCATATGCTATGGTTTAAAATTCATCCTTAATTCTACTTCTGAAGAAATGAATTTGACCAAAAATTAGGAAAACAATACTTTAACTCATAATGATAACAGTAGGGACCAAAAGAATAAGAGATAACAGAAGATCCAGTCTGCAGAGATGACAGACATGTCAAGCTCAGCTCAGGGTGGGTTGTTGGTAGACATGGGAGAGCTTGAAGAAAGGCCATGTTTGAAGGTGACGACAATGTAATCTCTCCACTGAACCCACTGAGGCCCGCATGCTTGTGGCCCATCAGACAGGGATGGATGATAGACAGCTGGAGACGCAACTCTGGAACTCAGGGAAGATGTCACGCAGGAGATGACTGACCCGGCATTCATTATCAAAGACGCTGAAATATCATTTACTGATGGGTAAATTCAATCTCAAATTATAATGTAAATTTTATGAAAATTCAACTGAAGTCTGAATTTATAGACCTGTCACCGGATTCTTTCCTTCTATGGTCCATGCTTGCCATAACAAATTTATTTCCTTTGTCAATGCTGTTGAAAATGAGCTTTATGAAAACTTTTCTGAAAATAGGCTTCCCACAAAAAGAGCTCTGAAAGGGAAAAGTGGATCAGACAGAAGCTGCTTCAGCACGCTAGGGCCTGTAGAGAATGTGTTATTGGTGTCCCTGTAACCTTTCATGAGTGGCATCACTGTACCTTGCTTATGTCCAAAAGTCAACTTCCGACATGTACTATTTTTTTTTCATAATTTTTTGTTGATTCTTTGTGAATGTTACATTGTGTACTCAATCGTCCTCACTTCCCAGTCCTTCCGGATCTGCCCTTCCACCCTTGTAACCTCCACCCAAACAAAACAAACAAACAAACAAACAAACAAACAGATACGCAGGCAAAAAGACCTCTCCCACAGTACTCTTTCGTCAAAACAGCTTTACTCGTAGCAATGAGTCCTTGGTCCAATTCAAGGCCTCTGGTTTCTGCTATTCCATCAATATTAGACTCTTATAGTGACTCCTCTCAGATATCCTGCTGTTGCCAAGGCCTGGAGATCCACTGGCTTTGGATCTGTAAGACCAGCCCTTTCGCATCCTGCAGCAGTTCATAGACAGGGAGCATGGTGGAGTGGGCCTGCTCAAAGTCCTGGATCTGAGCCTGGTGGAAGCTTGAGTTGGTCAGCTTTCCCGCATTCACGCCACTAGGGTCAGTGCTCCTGCACTGCCCAGGTGAGGGGCGGGGCTAGGTCTGCATGGCCCAGGTGAGGGGCGGGGCTAGCTCTGCACAGCCCAGGTGGGGGTGGGGCTAGCTCTGCACAGCCCTGGGTTAAAGCCTCAGGTGGCAGCCCCGACCATGGAGGTCCACATGACCTTTGGTCATGGACATTGACACAGACTCCTGCTGCTGTAGGTCTATCGGCCCAGACACGGCAATCAGCAGCAGCCCAGACCCAGACCTCGCCATGGCCTCAGATGGCAGTGAGGGTGTCTCACTTCAGGCTGTTCCTCAGCACTGTTGGATCTCCAGCTCCACCTCTTCAGAGTGCACTAACTTACTCCTTGCAGTGGCACCCAACCTGCTTCCCTACAGAGCAGCAGACAGGACTCTGATTTACTGGCTTTTATTACGTAGAAACGGACATCCCTTTGTGTAAATCTTTTGAGCATACGGTTTCTTTGTTTAAAAACAAACAAAAACCAACCCAACAAACAAACAAACAAACAAACAAAAAACCTTCTCACCAGAACTGAGAAACAATCCCTTAGGAGCTCTTTGTGATAAAATTTCCACACAGGTGAAATGCCATGACCAAAAAGGAAGTTAGGGAGGAAAGGGTTTCTTTGGCTTATACTTCGACATCACGGTTCACCGTTGAAGGACAGCAGGACAGGAACTCACGCCAGGGTGGGAACTGGAGGCAGGAGCTGATGCAGGGCTGCTGATCTGAGAAAAACGTTTTCCCTTACAATGGAAAATTTGTAATGTGTGTGTGTGTTTATGTGTGTCTCTGTGTCTCTGTATGTAAATGTGAGTGTGAAAGTGTTTGCATATATGTGTCTTTGTGTGTGAGTGTGTGTCTGTGTGTGTCTGTATGTGTGACATGAGTGTGGGAGTGTGTATCTATCAGTCTGTGTATATATGTGTCTTTGTGTGTGTGTCTGTCTTCGTGTGTCTGAGTGAACGTGTGCATATGTGTGAGCATATGAGTTTATATGTATGTGAGTATCTGTGTATGTGAATGTGGGTGCGTGAGTATGTATGCTTGTGTGTGTGTGTGTGTGTGTGTGTGTGCTTGTGTGTATATATAGCTCTGTTTGTCTGTATGTATAGGTATGTGAGTGTATGTATGTGTGAGTATGTGACTGTGTGTTTGAGAGAGAATGTTCTCTGTGTGTTTCTGTGTGTATATGTGTCTGTGTGTATGTGGTTCTGTGTATGTGTGTGAGTGTATGTATTTCTCTGTGTTGGCATGCATGTGTTTGTGTGTATCTCTGTATGTGTAAGTATGGTGTGTATGAGTGTATGTGTCTGTGTGTGTTCTTGTATGTTTGTGTGCATGTGTGAGTGTATGTGTTTGTCTCTATGTATTTGTGGGGGTGTGTGAGTGTGTGAGTGTGTATCTGTGTGTGAGTGTGTGTCTCTGTGTATTTCCATAAACTGCTTTACACCTCTTTCTCTTCATTCTCACCAATGTCCTCATTACCAGAGCCTCATACTTAGGAACACTGAATTAGAGAATTAAAGGGCACCTTCTTGAAACAATGTGCGATTTTCATTTTGATGGTATGTTTTCAGGTATTTACTGGGTATTGAGAAAATTAAGTAATAATCCTAAGTGTTTTACCTTGTGAGCATGTTTTATTGATTGGGAACAAGGTCTGATGACAGGCAGACTTGTCTTAGTGCCTTTCTCTGTCACTTCCTTGGGGTGTGGCCTGAGTTTCAACATTTATGAGTAGTAGAAATGATTCTTTAAATATGCAAAGTGTACTTAAAGCAGCAGAGGATGATCTTATTGGGCACCAAATAGGGGAGAGGCACTTGGTCCTGGAAAGACTTGATGTCTTAGTGTAGAGAAATAACAGGACAGGGAAGCCGGGGAGGGTTGATTGGGGAAGGGGAGATGACTTATGGGATTTTTGGGGGAGGGGGAACCAGGAAAGGGGACAACATTTGAAGTGTAAATAAAGACTATACCTAAATAAATAAATAAATATGCAAAGCATGTGAAAGAAGACAGTATGTGAAAAGCACCAAGTACATATAAAATACTCCAGTCATGTTAGCTATTGTTTGTGATGCTAATTTGTAAATATTTTAAATGTATTCTAGTATTTGTCCTGTGTGAATTTACTTTCAGATAGTTGAAAATACTTTCTAGTTTTTCATTTCATGTCTTCTTTGACCCATGGGTTATCTAGAAAATCTGTTGTTTAATTCCCGAATATTTGTGGATGGCCAAGGTTTTCTCTGTTGCTGATTGCTATTTATACTACTCTGATCAGGAACAGACCTGGTATGATTTCAGTCCTTTCAAATATATTAAGGCTTGTGACATATCTCACTATCTGTAAAATTACAATATGATATATGGAACAGAAATATTGACCTCATTCTCTACCCCATCCATTTAAAGATAAGTTTGTAGTCTTTTTAATATCATTGTACTTCTTGTAAGACATGATATTAATTACAGGATGTACTGGATGGACTTTCCTCCTCTGCTTTTGATCAGGGTCATCATCCTGGTCGGCTTGGCACGACTGCCACTGAGTTATCCTTCCCCTTCGACAGAGGCGATGAATCCAGTGCCAAGAACACGTCGTTCTCAGGGTGTAAATGTGGGCTGAGAAGGAATTCCAAACATTAGCATCATCCGCGTGTCCAGCTGGTACTTTCCCTCTTTCTAGAGCCACAACTGTCTGTAAGGTCACACCCTTATACAAGACGAACCCAGCCTCATGCGATAGCATGCTACTCAATTTTTCTACTTATAGCTCTCGCTGTGTGTGTGTGTGTGTGTGTGTGTGTGTGTGTGTATGTGTGTGTGTGTATGTGTGTATGTGTGTGTATGTATGTATGTATGTGTGATTTCATTACAATTTGGTATTTTCTACTGTAATTTATTATTTATTATTTTGTTTATTCTATGCTTCATTTTTTTACCTCTAAGCAAGAACATAAGTCATTGTTCTTGAAGTTTTAAATCTCTTATGTGCTTATTGCTATGGGTTTGCCCCTAAGTACATTTTCCCAAATGATTCACATACTCTGATAAGTTGTATTTAAATTTTATTTAGTTTAAGCATGGTTTTGTTTTTTTGTTGTTGTTCTTTTTCCTCTATTAATTAATTTATTTACTCACTTTATATCCTGATTACAGCCTTCCCCTCCTCCCAGTGTCTCCCTCACACAGCCCCTCCCCCATCCTCCTCCTAGTCTCCTCGGAGAAGGTAGAGGATTCTTTTGACCTACGGATCATTTAGAAATATCTTTTTTATTTTAAAATCTTAGAGAATTTACTGTTTTCTGCAACCAGCTTTCATTTTAACCCCATTTTTTTTTTTTTTTTTGAGACAGGATTTCCCTGTATAGTTTTGGCTGTCCTGGCACTCACTCTGTAGACCAGGCTGGCCTCGAACTCAGAAATCCGCCTGCCTCTGCCTTCCAAGTGCTGGGATTACAGGCGTGCGCCACCACGCCCGGCTAATCCCACTGTTGTTTGATAACATCCTTCCGGATTGCTCAATGTTGAGTGTGATCTTGAGAATGTATATTCCGCCACAGAATGGCGGATAGAAGAATCATTACCTTTCAGTATGAGTAAGTTGACTACTAGGGTTACTCCTGTTACTTAGCTCACGTCTTTGCTCTAATACTGAGGACTGAGCCCTGGTAGTGCGCATGCCTAGCAAATGTCCCAGTCCCACTCATGTCATCTCAATCTCTTAGAGACAGGTGCTAGCGGCTTCTGCCTCCCATTTCTATTGACAGTTGTCACGATCTGTTTTCTTAAGGTCCAGGCGGGTTTTGACGTTTCTTCGCTCAGATGGGATGATGACTACTCCGCTCAGGTGGGATGGGGTCTGATGGAGCTGACTTTGGAAAAGCGGCTTCATACGATTCACAAGGATGACTTTCTCCTCCAACACCCCAGACTATCGATGCTCTTTTGAGAACTTTTGTTCAGATTCTACAGGTAATACTCACAGAAGGATGGCAGATCTAGTCTTCACAAGTCGCGGTTGCCAATCTGGCTCCATGAACAGCCTCCTAGTAACCCGTGGACTCACAGGATGTGGGGCATGCAGGGACAGTGAAAGATATTTCTGTTTTCATGTTAATTTTCATCAGAAACAGGTATGATTTTTTGTAATCATCAAAAGGCAATAGAAGCGCGTTCATATTCCAAATGAAATGAGTCTGGGGTGGACAAGACATTCTGTGGATATTCCTAGCCAAAAAAGATGTGAAGTGCCCCTTTGCATCAGCAGGCCGCATGGTCCCTCTCCATCAGCAGGATCTGTGGTAGCCCTGCATCAGCAGGCCCTGTGGTCCCTCTCCATCAACAGGCTGTGTGGTACCCTGCATCAGCAGGCCCTGTGGTCCCTCTCCATCCACAGGCTGTGTGGTAGCCCTGCATCAGCAGGCCGAGTGGTGCCCCTCTGCATCAGTAGCCCACGGGACGATTTCCTTTTGTTCTAATTAATATTCAGCCTCCTGCAGATGATTAAAATGGCCATTTAAGTGTTTCTGCTAGTGTGTGGCTTAGAAGCTGCTGCTTCAGGGAAACAGTTTTTGGCTGTCACTGTCTGAAAGCACCTGTTCTCCGTGTCTGGAAGCAAAGAAGCTTGCCCCAAGACCTCAATTAGTAAAGGTTCCAAGAAAAATCACTGATTTTCAGTTTACACAACTTTCTCTCAGAGCAAGAACGAGAGCAACAGCTTCCACACTCTGGCACACGTCTTTCTTTTCTGTTTTGCCTTTCCTCACCTGTCTCCATTTCTTGCTTCCTCCCAAACCCATTATTTTTCATTTGAAAATAGCACAACTCGGAGACTTGAAGTAAGAAGGCGCATTGCATGCCTACCCTGCCCTCCTTTCCTGCCTCTGCTCCACTGACCTTTTTTCCTGCATTGCCGTAAGATCTTCCTAACTTGTATCCACCGTCTGCGCCTGCGCCTGCGCCTGCGCCTGCGCCTGCGCCTGCGCCTGCGCCTGCGCCTGCGCCTGCGCCTGCGCCTGAGCCTGCGCCTGCGCCTGCGCCTGCGTCTGCTCCCTCACCACTGTGTCCACAGCAGTGTCCACAGATGATGCCCAGGGCGAGTCCGGGTGTGTCCCTCTCCTGCTCAACACCATGTTCTCAGTCTGCACTCCTTACCTTTGAGGGAGGCTGAGGCAGGTGAAGTTCTTAAGTGTATGTATTACATGCCATTTCCAATGCCTGGAATATACCCTCCCCCACACTGGAGAATTTTGTTATGCTGTAGTTATTCTTTATGGTTCGGGAGAGACTCCTCATGTCACTTTGCATACCTTTATTTTTGACACATCTTCTTTCAGTGTACCCCAGGCTAGTCTCAAACCCATGACACTCTAGGCTCCAGGATATCACTAAATTTGCTAAACATATTTCTGTTGTTGTTATTGTTTTAACACCCGCCTCTTCCTCCACAAGCCTTATCGAAATTTAAAATATGAATTTTGCCACACAGCTCTTTCATTACACTTTCGAAGCCTCAAGAACAAAATTACATTTTAAAAATCTCTTTCGCAGCTCATGGGTGGAGCACAGGGACTTGCCTATGTTAGGCAAGTGTTCGTCCACTGGGCCTCAATCACATTCAACAACCGTAATCTGTGATCCACTTCCAGATTGTCATTCTCAAAACTATCTCAAACGTGGTGTTCATAAGTCATTTTTTGTTGAACATTCAAACACACACACACACACACACACACACACACATGAACATGCATGCACATATATACACATGCAGATATAAAACAGAAAAGAAATCTAAAAACTATAATAGGACATCCTGACTTTATATAACTATCACTCTAGAGAATGTGTTAAAAAATTGAGCAGATAACATTTAAACAACGTGTTAGTAGGGGCAGAAGAACCTCTGTAGATGCACAATCCATTACCTGTGGTTTAGGGATTCTGGCCCTACAGGTACAGAAAGTCCCTTGTCATCTGGGTACCAGGGAGCAGGGTGTGAAATGAAGGAGAGTAAGCTTTAGGATGATCTACAATGAAGGCTTGCTGGGATTTTAAGGCAATCCTACGTGGAAAGGGCACTTTGAACGTGAGTTAATATTAAAATTGTGATGTATAAATATTTATTTAAGTGGATATATTATATCCATATGTATAAATACATATATATATTCTAAAAACTTCAGTTCTTTTGTAAATAATAAAAGTGCTTTGCTGGGCTGGA